>OX336889.1:14130000-14740000 GCA_946959425.1 Argyrosomus regius
TTGTCCAGCTTGTGTTGGAGGTCATTTACGGTGGCGTCCTTCTCCTGTTCCACCCGCTCACGCTCTCGCTTCTCTCTCCTTAGGTCCTCCTGACACAGGACTAGGAAGACAAATGCATACTGGCATGCCATCACTTTTAATCTGGGAACTGACTGCGGATGTCTTTGTTCGTTTCAGTAAAGAAAATGAAATGCATTCAAACCAAGTTCTTCCTTGAGCTGGCTGACTTCTTTCTCCAGTGTCTCCACCTTGTTGGTCAGCTCTGTCTGCATGGTTTTGTACTGCCGACTGAGGTCTAGAATGACATTTGTGGCAGATTTAGCCATCATTGCTAATTCACTTTGTAAGGCCAATGCAGCAATGAGCTTAGGCACCCGGCTAATTAGACTTTTTGTTCCTCAAAAATTACCCTAACCTTGGCAAACAGGCCCCTTGTCCTCACTCCTGCAGGAATCCACGGTTTATCTTAGGTTATTAAAAGAGAGACTAATTGTTGATTCATGCCCTGTCTGTACCGTACCAGAGTTGACATCCCTGTGGTCTTGTCTTTCGTGCTGTAGCTTCTGCTCCATGTCTCTCATGCGTCTCCTCAGGTCAACTCTATCAGACTGGACCTTTGTTACACACTTGCACTGTAAGGCTGGGGTAACCACACAAACAAATGCATGCATGAGTGTACAAACCAGTGGTATCCTCCAATTATAGTTCTGTTGTGTACTAAGGTGAACCTTATTAGTAAAACTTAATTAGTAAAACATGCTCAAGTATCCAATTATGCTTAAACATGTAAGCTGTAATTTAGGTTTATCAGCAAAATAGAGTCACATAAAAGTACTGATGCAGAAACACTGCCTCTTTGACTGGACTGAATTACTGGATTATTGTCACTGAATTAATATATGTATTAGTAGCATTTCACAGTTATAGCTGATTGTACAGTGTGTTTTATGTATAAAGTTTAATCAGCAAAGTAACTAGTAACTATAGCTGCCAAAAAGCACAATATTTCCCTCAGTAGTGGATTAGAAGTAGGAAGTAGCATAAAATGGAGAGAAGTACAAGTACCTCAAAATGCATTTAGCTACCACAATTACCTCCAACTACTAAACAGTAACATAATGGTGTGAAGGCATGTTGATAGAAATTGAAGCATGGTAGTGTTATAATGATTAGTCAGTGAATCAATTAGTCTATGAACAGAGAATTAATCACCAGCTATTATTTTTATAACTGAGTAATTGTTTAAGTCATAAATCAAGCAAAGAAAAGTCAAAGGTTTGCTGGTTCCAGTTTATCGGATGTGAGGATTTTCTGTTTTTATCTGTTTTATACTGGAAATTCAATATCTTTGAAGGACTCTTTTACATTTAATAGACTAAAATCAACAAATAAAGTTCAAAATGAGCATTAGTCGCAGCCCTAGAGCAGGGTACATCAGACTTTACTGTAGCACGGTACAATGTAAGACATAATACAGTATGGATTTGTTCTCTTAGGATGTCATATATACAGTACCTGCAATGAGAATGGTCTGGGACTAATGCATAGGTAGTTTGGTCTAAACATAGCCAACATTACATAAAGCAACTTAAAGCTGCTGCTCACCGATGTGATCCTGCAGGATGGCTACATCCAGAACACTGCGCCTATACTTTGCTTCCAGTTCAGTTTCACCTGCAACAAGACAGTAAAACTTGTTAAGAAAAAAGACAATTTATCATCAGGAGAGCAAAAAAACAAAACAAATGTTAATCTCAAAAGCAAAGTTACTTTTTTCTGGATTCTTCTTTGCAGTCTTTTTTGTTTTTTTCTTGGGAGGCATATTTGCTTGCCTGCTCAGACACTAACTATACACTCACTGGGTGTGTACACGAACTACATACGGGGGATGAACCATTTGTTGCTGGACCCTGGTTGCTGAGTGAGTTACCATGGCACCGACTGTCCAACTTGATTGATAGCTGACTGACTTTAATAACAGCCAATCACAACGTGACTGAGGGCACGGTTTGCCTTTTTAGCTCCTGCACACAGGCCGTGTAATTGGAGCCGTAGTTTTAAAGTGTCATGTCAAAGCGTCCTTTGTTGTCAGGGGTGACCAAAACCAGCGCTGCGAGAATCCAAGGCTGCATTCAGCATCCCTTGAACGTTTTATGAATGCTGCACAGACAGACAGAGGCGCGCACCCGAGTACATTCATGGCTCATGGACGCGCATAGGGAAGGCGTGGAGTTTGGGTTTTTGATGAGGGGCGGGGGAGGGGGGCAAACGGAAGGGGACGTACAGGAAAGGAAAGGGCCGCACATACACGTCACGGAGGGAAACAGAAAAATGCTGGGCAATGTTTAATTCCCACATTTATTTATTCACCCATGGTCCCCGTGTATGTACGCGAAGCGTTCGCAGTTTTAAGTGCAACTTCCTCTCCTCGGTCATCGGTGAGCGCTCCCTGCTCTGTCGTCAGCCCGCAGAGGAGGGCTGACACTGTCACACAGCCACTGAACTTCCCGTCAAGAAGACACAGCAGCACAGGCGAAAAGAAAAGAGCTGCCACTGACACAAAAAAAGAGGAAATACATCGGGGGTTGTCAAGAGGAGAGGACCGCACTCCAGTCCACACGGCTTCTGGGCAGAGAAACGGTGCCATTGTCCTCCAGCTGAGGGCGAACAGAGACAGGTCTGGTGCTCTGCTAATTAGCCTGCGTGGGTCCCTGCCTGCAGAGAGACACCGAGCAGCGCAGCTAGCTGCAGCACGGAGCGGCTTGCACAGGGTGTGAGTGACCGAGGGGCTTGTTTTAGCCATAACCGGGACATTTATCTCACAGACTGATGTTAGGTGTACTGATGGGTGCCTTTATCCGATAGTCATCCCTCCCTCCCTCTACCCCCCCGTCGGACCCTGGCTCGGATTCGCCGCTCGGGCGCTGTCCTCGCCGGGGGGTGCCGGATAACCATCGCCTCGGTCCAGCTAACTCCAGGCGGCGGTTCGGTCTCCCCTGACCCCCCCCGCCCTGCCCTGCCCTGCCCTGCCCTGCCCTGCCCGCCTCGCCTCGCCTCGCCTGTCTGCCGCTCTGGCCGACCCTAGCCGAGCCCGAACATGGCAGGGAACCTGAAGAAAGGCGGGGGGCTCATCGGAATGATGAAGGATGCCTTCCAGCCACACCATCATCACCTCCACTCCCATCACCAGCCCGGAGCCGTGGACAAAAAGACGGTGGAGAAATGCTGGAAACTGATGGACAAGGTTCGTTAAGTTAACGATTATAACGATAACCAGCCGTTAACGGTAGCTAACGCTTTGGATGCCTCGGGCGACTGCTAAGCTAACCGCAGCTAACTAGCGATAAGCTTGCTAATCTCCGCCTGCTGCAGGTCTGGCGTCGCTAAGGCTAAGTTAGCTCGTCAGCTGGGAGAAGACTTGGCTATCGTGAGCTAATTTGCTAACACAAACTGTATTGTTTTGTATGTTTGTGCCAGACTTCTTAGCACCACTTTAAAACACAGCCTGACATTACCGTTAGCCCACAAGGGCTTCTTTTAGCACATCTGTTTGTTAGTACTGTGCCACTAGTTGTCATACCATGGTACATCTTGCTTGTTTGGCACTTTAAAAAAAAAAAAGAAAACTAAGGTGTATCGTAAACATTAGCAAAGAAGGTAGAGTAGGCATAAAAAGATGCCACACAGGAGTTGAATTTAGCGGATTGTACTGAAAGTATAGGGGCTGCTAGCACAGTAACTGCACATTGTTGCTGGTGTGTCCACAGCCCATTGGAAACTGTAACAAAGCATTGAGAGAGAGAAAAGAAAAGAAAAGAAAAGAAATGCGTGTGTTTTAACTAGGCCAATTATACTCTTACACAGGGGAGACTCATTTCACGGCTTCACTTCTCGGAAAAGTCTGTAGCAGTTTGACCCCCAGTTTCCTGTGAGATTCACACAGCAGTATTAGAGTGTATAGGAAGACAAGACACTCTTTTGTGTCTCCTCTTCCTCTTTGAGGCCTTAGTTTAGAGCTCTGATGTTAAGAGACCAAGTTCTTTTTTACAAAGCTATTATTAAGAAACCACATTCCAGTTTATTTTGCTCCATTAGCATCTGTGGTAGATTGTCTGGCTGCACTGTGAAGGAGGGTGCTGTACTTAACACAAAAAAGGAGAAAACAGAAGTAACCCTGCAGTGTCGGGCTTTTAATTATTTTTATTTTAATTGTATTCACAGTTTTTTTTTTTTATCTGTACATTCAGACAAGAGGACTGGACAGTTGACCTTACACCAGCCAAACCACCTGTGCAGTCAGGTTAGCTTTTCAGTTTACAGTATGAGAATAATTTACCATTTGACCCAGTAAAAAAGTTGAGGGACAGCACCAGCGAGGTGAAACACAAAGAGTATCTTACCTTTCGAGAAGGCTATAAGACCAAAAGTATTTTTACTACACCAGATTGTTTAAAATAGCAGCGGAAATATTGTTCAGCGCTGTCTGAAGGAAAACCACAGCCCACCATATACTGTAGACATAAGAGGCCTGCAGACCTATACTGAAGAATAATAATGCAGTTTGTCTACGAAAACACCTCCTGCACAGAAGTTAAATTTTATCAGACACCCGAGGCTAACTTCCCTCTTCAGAGTTGCCTACATTGGCATTGGTTCTTGCAATGTTCAGCACAACAATTATTGAATGCTTGTGTTTTAAGCTTTCCAGTTAAACACTAAACTTGTAATGCCGGGACCTTCTTAGTTTATACACCTGCACCAACATTAAATCTACAATTTTGAGGAAGCACAAAATTGCCTGTTTACAGCTAAAGTCTAATAAAAAACAACTTTCCTTTAAACTGGTTAAACTTTAAACTGAATTGAACTTGATGTCCAAAAACTAGCAGGTTCATGCCAGGTGTAGCCAGGAGAGGATAAGATGAATGGAATGCAGTTTTGCTTGGAGGTAGTCAACATTTTACTTCATGACAGGAGGCTTGATTGACGTTAATGTAAGAGAGCACTAAGTTGTTGTGACCTCGTACGTGTGCATGCATGAATGTATATTGTTGGGCTGAGTTCTGGGTACAAAAGTCATGGTGTAAACTTGTTATGTCTCCAACATAACCAGTGTAGTCCTTCATTTTAAGGCTTGGAGATGGGTCAAAGGAATGAGGGCACAGTATTATCAATGATACTGAAGGCGACTCTCATCCAGAACATCCAGCAAATTATCCAAAATACACAGATGATACAAAAATGTAGAAGCACTATCCTTGTAGTGTGCTGCATACCATAGAAGTTGTTCTAAGGCATCTGTGAGCTCTTCTTCTTCCATCTCAGTTTGGTGATTTAAAATGTTTTAAATATATGAAATACTTGGGGTATTGTCAGTTGTGTCGTCAGTCTAATTCTGAATGTAATATGGATAATCCCCATGACAAATCAACTGTTGTGCTAGTTCCCTTTCCTGGTGCTCCAACACACATTTTATATCTTGAAGTATCCAACTCAAAAATACTTGATGCATCCTGGTGATCATGTTGTAAA
The DNA here is from genome assembly GCA_946959425.1 of Argyrosomus regius. Taxonomy (NCBI): domain Eukaryota; kingdom Metazoa; phylum Chordata; class Actinopteri; family Sciaenidae; genus Argyrosomus; species Argyrosomus regius. The sequence goes on from OX336889.1 coordinate 14,135,533, forward strand.
CAACTATGGATTTCTAATTTTTATCTGTAAACAAAGAGGTGAAAGGAGAGGACATGTTATTTCAGTGAAATAATTCACCTGCGCTCCACTCGATCAGTAGGAAGCTGACCTTGTTCAGACACTAATGAAGGCCTGCATGTTAAAAAAAAAAACTTTTTGCTTGTTGTGGGATCAGTACCGCTTAAAATATCCTAGCAGTCAAGTGTGACCTCATTCTTTTTGAGAGGCATTTGATACAGTGATGATGAACCGACCGGTCTGAGCGCAGTGGCCCATTTAAAATCTGAGATCAAATATTCTTAATATGTGACACCCAGGAAATGAACCATGGCTCATTTGGGCTCTGGATTCATGAGATGTCCCCTTTTTTTTCTTTTTTTTTAAAGGTCCAGTCTGTAAGATTAAGAGGGGGTGAGGGCTGTATTTGCCGAATATTTTTAACCACCGGAAAATGAGAATCATTTTGTTTGTGTTGCCTTATAACATGACTCGGGTTCTCTTGCAAGGTCTGCCATGTTGAACCACCGTCTTTCTACAGTAGCCTAGAATGGACGAATGAAACACTGGAGAGTGCCTTTCACATTTTTCATGTGTTTCACGGCCACTGTTGTTTCTCTTTCACACTAAAAGGTGAAACGTGAGTGTTGCAAACAGCAACTATAGCAACTAAATGCTACACACTGGTCCTTTAAGTCAGATATCCTAAGATGTAAAAGAGAAATGAATACTTTAAATGACACTAATGGCCAGTAATTGAATAATAATCCATGCCTGACATTTAGAGGAACCTATTCCATCAAATAAATACTTAAAAGCTACACAAATAGCTCTGTTTTCTTTCATGAAATTGTTAATACTTTTACAGTAAAACATAAATGTCACCATGGCATAGATTAAAACTTACACTTAAAAGTAAGTCGCTTTACTATTGATGATAATTGATAAATCTATGAGGTTCCAGGCCTGCTTCAATTACAAGCTGATTGATTTTTGTTTTGAAGTTGTCCTCCTAACTTTGAAGTCTCATTTTCCCATAATGACAAACTGATGGCTTCTAAAAAGACGAGGCGAGGAAACTCAAACCGACATTCTTGTAATGCTATTCCTGCCGTATTTCTTTTTAACACTCACTCATGATTAGTAGACAATAATTTGGCTTCGTCTACAAAAGAATGAGCCATGTCCTGCTGTTGACATGCAATTGTTCGGTCACCATTGAAGCTGACAGCCTAGTTCTACATCAGTGCAGGTTCAAATCAGGACGTGAGACCCTGAATTTTTGAATGGAAGTGTGGTTATGTGCCTCTGTGGTTATACAAGTAAGTTAGGCTTGAATGCAGTGGTAAATATGACAGCAACCATGTCCATACAGAGTGTTCTAGGCTGTCCGCCAGCATCTTTGTAATGGTCAACGAAGTGACTCAGACACAGTGCAGCAGCACAGTGGGATGGGTGAGGAAAGGTTGAACATTACTGAGGATGCAACATGCATTTATACAGTCTGGTGAACATTATTGACACGGCCACATAGTTGATTGCCTAAATTTTTGTGTTTTAGCCATCTAATAGAAGATTACCTTTCTGTTCACCCATTGCAGAACTCAGCCTCTGTTGTGTCAATGATTGATGTTTGTCAGGTTCTTTTAGTCTTTTGTACTCTAAAAGTTTATTTTGTAGCATATCACTGTAGTTGAAGCTTACATCCACGTTGTCGCTATCACGGTCAGTGCTTCAGTAAAGAGAATTTGTATTTGTATGGCAGATGTGTTATAGGGTGTGCAGATTGAAATGAGGAAGTATAAACATCCCAACAGCTTCTCTAAACATGCTGAAGAAGTGGTGCATCAGACTGTGGTGGTCACACATGATTATTGCCGTAGTTGTCACACGATGAGGTGTGAACATGGCTGTGCATATCTTGATGAGACATCTGTATAGCAAATGAATATGAACTGTGAGTTAATTGGCTTCACGTTAAAACTGTGCATGGAGCACTGCAGATATGCATTTGTCCTGTTCCTGCCTTCATGTTTTTTCTGCAGATACACATAATGTGACAGTGGTGAAATAATTCATGATGCCATAAGGGATTTGAATCAGTGATAGTCCGTGTATTCCATTATATAATGTGTTGACTTGCCACACTCTGAAAGCTGAAAGATTCACTCTGACAGGGCTTTTAAGGGCCTTTCTCTTAGTCTTTGACTTTGTTGGTATTTTCCATTCTGCATGTCTTCTATCTGGGCTCGCTGACAAATTTCTGCACAAACATAAGTGCTCTAATACAGAAAAGAGCTATATTATGCAAGACTCCAGAGTCTATATGGTATAAATAATGCCTGACTGATGTACAGAGTGTAAATTCATAGTGGCAGCTCTTCTTTCTCTGTCGCTTTCCTTTAACCTCACACATCTTCTGTCTTGGTTTTCTCTCATCTGCTTTCTTTCTCGTACCTACTTCTTGTCTCTAACTGTATCTTATCTTCCCCCTCACATCCTTCTCTTATGCAGGTGGTGCGCCTATGCCAAAACCCCAAATTGGCTCTGAAGAACAGCCCCCCTTACATCCTGGACCTGTTGCCAGACACCTACCAGCACCTGCGCACCATCTTGTCTCGCTACGAGGGCAAAATGGAGACTCTGGGGGACAACGAGTATTTCCGGGTCTTCATGGAGAACCTAACCAAGAAGACCAAGCAGACCATCAGCTTGTTTAAGGAGGGCAAGGAACGCATGTACGAGGAGAACTCACAACCCAGGTAAGTGAAGTGGATAAAAATATGTCATCTAGTTTAATGATAATTGAGTAGGTATGATTCTAGAGGTGATCATCATGCTCCATTGTTATCTTCAAGAGTATGGCTGAGCCATTGTGTTGATTTCCTTTAATGAACCTGTCTGAAACCGGTTGAATTTGAGGTGTGACATCTCCATGATACCTCAAATTCATTCATTCCTTCTGTATAATTACGAGTGCGCAGGCACAGAGCGAACAATTGCACCAATCCCTCAAACAACCCCTCCCTTAGCTCAAGATCTATCAAAACAAGAGAAGAGAGGTGTTGTGGTTTGAGCATGTGAGCATCTGTGGTCAGGATGGCGCTTAATCTACAGCTGCCTGCCTGCCTGTCACTTGTTTTTGTGCCTCTGTATCTCTACCATCTACATTTTCTCTTCATGTAGCTGTAATGCTTTCTTTTTTGAAATCACACAGTGCCTCTGGCTCTATCTCATCTATCTTTTCTTTCCTCTTACATTCAGTAAACTGCCTCTGTTGCTCTGAAAAACAGACACACAAGTCTACTATCTGAATGAGATATAAGCAGTGGTCCTGTTTTTATGTGTGCAGGAGGTACAAAATTGAGCCTTTTATAAGCACAAACTTGTTGTTTTGTCTAGTCTCTTTGAGGTTCAGACTAGCTGTTAGACACAGCTTAGTTCTTACCTCTTTTCTTGTATCAGATGCCTTTTGGTTCACTACATGCTTTGGGCAAATGCTGTCAAACATAGTTGTAGTAGGCGTGATGTACAGTATGTAATGAATTGGTAAGAAATCCTTTTGTTAAGTTTCTCTTTCATACAAGAGCCGGTATCAAATATTATCCCAGTGAAGGTTTTCTCCAGATCTGCCTCTGGGGTGGCTGCTTCTCTCTCTGGCAGTGGGAAAAAAAATGACTTGCAAAAGATTTTTATAAAAACCCCTTTGTGTTGTCCAGGTGTCTTTTCGTGTCTTGGTGCTGTCTCCAGGAGCGTTTAGATTGGTCTGTCAGACAATGACACCAAGTGGATGTGGAAATGCTAGGAAAGAAATCATCACCTGAGTGGAGTAGTTATCTAGTAAAATAAGGACCTGAAACTGGTTTCTGCCAACTGTAGTCAAACGTTTTTTGTGACGTAGTTTCTATTCTAAAAGAGTTTTCAAAACATCACAAACCTTTTTATAGGGTTGTTTCGCTGTGCAACTTTCCGTGCCGTAGATGTGATATGTGCTGTAGCAACCTTGTAATCCGTCAGCTATCTCTGATGACGATTTAGCTTCCGTGGGCAACGCCAATATTTCTGAGCTTCAGGTTTAGCCAGAGGATATTTGGTCCTCTGCAGTCTAGTTAGCAACTTGATATACAAGAATGACTTGAGAGACACTTCTCTGCTAGTCTCTATGAACAGATATCTGCATATAAATGCAGATAACATTAATAAAAAGCTTGTCAGAGTGTGGTTGATGGGTTCTGAGATTGCATTTTGCTCTCCACTATTGATTGACTATGATTGTTGCAACCTTCAGGCCCATTCATAAGCATGGATGCATGCTCCGATGTGATTGGTCAATACTACTTGGACTACAATTGGAAACCAGAATGCCTCCAGTGCTATAGTCTTGGTCCCTCACCTATGGATTCTGCATTTATATGTAGTTATCTCTTTCCAGAGATTAGTGTGTCTGTAAATAATAATAATAACACTTAGTCAAGACCGCAAGAAAGAAAAGGACAGACGTCATAACATCAGCTGGTCAAGCAGCTAAGAGTAACATAACACCATTTAAGACCACGCAGATGACCTGTGAGCACGGATAATTGAAGGGAACAACATTTTAGTCTGAGCTTCAACTTTGTGACATAAATGAACTCTAGAGCAGAGTCAGCATGCGGCACATTGGCCCACAAAATAGCCCTCTGTGGTTCACTGTGTTTCTGGTGTTGCTGTGTGTCCTCTTACAGGCTCATGTCATGACTTGGAGATGTATCTGATGTCTTCTCTGTGCCTGCAGACTTAAGCAAAGGAAGAGGGAAGCTTTACTGTGTTACTCAGATTCTGGTTTGAACTAAGCAGTGAGGGAAGAGAGGAGCTTATTTGTAGGTGAATGCTTAGTGTGGCAGTGACCCTTTTAAATCATATTACACCTTACTACTAGAACTGCTAGAATCAGAAATATATTGTTCAAAGCTTCACCTAACCTAAACTAACCTGCTGTCTGTTTAAACTGTTTCTGTTATCTAGTCAGTCCAAAGCCATACATCCTCATCTTGTTGCACAGTTCCTCTGTGAGATTGTTCTTTCTCAGCTAACATGACGATCTTGCAGACAGAAAAACCCCACTGAGGCAACCGGAGAGAAGAGGAAGCTTCTATCTCAACCACCCCTGTGTATAACATCGACTGATAAACTTCATTTCTATTGAAATTTCTATGTGAAATTCGTTTACATCATCTCTTTATTGCAAGAAGCAGCATAGAAAAAAAAAAAAACTCTTGTTAAAGCAGAGGAAACACACACACCACAGTAGTCAGGCACTACACACAAAGACTGCTATTGTTTGTGTGCAGAAGGCAGTGGCAGTGACACTAACCAATGGGTATCAGCCCACTTAAGAATGCTATAGAATCAACCAATGACGTTGAGTCGCTGGAGAGCCTAGTATGTGGCTAGGCTGCAGCTGAGCTCAGCACATGGCTTAGACTGAAAAGTTGAACTGTACGGATAAAGATAATCTCACAGCTTGAATGCCGAAAGAATAGCTTGATCACTGCTTTCACTGTGTTCCTCAATTCAGCCTTAATTAAAAAATATGTGAACACTGGCACTTATTATTTCCACCACTGTGACTTCAATCAACATCAGCACTTGATAACTATTTGACTGAAATGACGATGAATGGGACTCCAACGTGTCTTAATAGCTTCTTTTTTTTCAAGTCAGAGTGGAGGATCAGAGCGTTTCATGAGAGCTCTGAATGCAGCGTGGGTGGACATGCTATGTTGTGATGTCGTACAGACTTCTCCACAATGTCTTCCCCAGAGATTTAGATGCTCTATTTATCCACTCCCCCACTCCCATATATCCCAAACAGATTGTTTAGCTTTAGAGATGAAGTAGAGTTGAGGTGGCGTAGTAAAAGCTTGCAGTTTTTGTTAAGCAAAATTCTGCTAAGTTGACTTAACTAGGAGCCTGAGGTGTGTGTAAGAGGTGGCGTGTATTTATAGAAATAAACGGCAAGAGAAAGTGAAAAAGACTTCAGTGTTGTTCGGAGTGGAGGAGAGTGCAGATGAAAGCGAGTGAACTGTGAGTGAGACTTAATTATTAACACTGACAGCCCATATTCAGTCAGAATCAACAGAACACAGTCAGCACTTCCTCCTTGTCTTGCTTCACTTACTTCCTCTTCTGGCTCTACACAACACAGCTGAGATATTTTCTGGCCTCAGAGTTGACAAAGACCCATACAGAAATGGGTTGGATTAGATTAATAATTTTCTTTTGTCAATTAAAAGTCTAATATTTCTTTATTGTTGCCTATTCTGAAAAGAAAGTAATTAAAAGAATAAAATGCTGTAATCCAGATCAAATTACACTGTAAAATAATTACTTTTTGTTAAGCCAGAACTAGACCTAAAACAGTTAGTTGATAAATAGATTGATTGATCAACATAAAATTAATCTATATTTTGATAATCAGTTTAATTAAACTTGTATTGAATAATTATTTAAGCTCTAGAAAGCTACAAACCAAAGTCTGGCCAGGATTTAGCTGTGGCAGAAGTGGCCAGTGAGTTGTAACTCTGTTCTCTTGAAGACAAGGTTTGCTAAGAACCTTTGGTTTATTGTTTTGTGTTGAGAAATTGGTTTGTTGTCCTGTTCTTCTTAGTTTTAACATAGCTGTTTTGTCTGTAGCCAGTCTGCTGATTTAATTATGATCAGATAGGAAATGGGGTTGGGCAAATTTGTACGTACTAATAAATAACCAAAAACAAAAAGAAATAATCTTACAAATATTTGCCTTATTAACCAGAAAAATACATTTCTTCTAAATTAAATTCAAGACTAGCTTAACTGCCTTGACTAACTCATAAAAAAACGCATTTCATTCAAATGACAGAAACAAAATAAAACCACCTTTCCACTGTTCCAACAATCACCAACTCTGGTTTGGTCGAAATCAATCCTTAATCCACCGAGTCAGATGTGAAAATATTCTGGCTCTACATGCTGTTTTTCCTCTCACTCGTTGTTTGGCTCACTGTGTGTGTGTACTGTGCCGCTGAACAAGCCTCGCTCTCAGAAATCGGCCAAAAAAAGCCAACCGGTGATGGACTCAGCCAGTTGCCGACAACCGATGTATCCGTCCAATCATCCAACCCTAATAAGAAACCTATATGTTAAACATTACTCGTTCTACAGTCTCTAAGCAGAGTACAGTAGAGGGGTTGATCAATGTGTCCTCAGAACTCCCCTCTTTCTCCTTCATGGGTCTAACCGGATACTGCTTTGACCTCTCTGTGAGAGTCTGTTTGATCGTCTTCCTCGGCTAAGCTGCCGTTGCATCCTGACCACCGTCGATAGGTCCAGCTGGTCACAGGAAGTGGTGGGCTTATAGGCTACAGGGTGATGCAACTGCACTGTGGGACAGCTCGCGGCAGAAAATATAGACCTGGAGGCTAGAAATACATTGTTCATTTTATTTGTGATATGGGTGTATACCTCTTATGGTCTAATAGTGTCTTGTTGTCTCATATCTTATCCTAATCCGTAGCTGGTGAAAGACATTAGGGCTGTTGGATGTGTTTGAAAGCCTAGTAAGCACTCGTGACAAAATTTGCAATGTAAAACCACCGTGCCAAACTGGCTTCAAACATATAGCTTTCTTTACTGACAGTGTGTTGCTCCGATCCTTGGCACAATAGAAAAATGCATTCCAGACATGCTTGAGTGATATTTTTACAATAGTCGGTAGGAACAGCTTCCGCCAGCTTCCACTCATTCAGCTTTCCCAGCAGCTCAACTACTGTTCAGTGGCAGGTGCCTTGAAGAGCGTCTAAGTCAACAATGATTTGGATATATTTCTCTTTTCTCATCATGACAATGTTCAGTTGTCGTGATAGTTACTGCAGTGTAAAATGAAGAGATTTGCGATTACTCCATTATATTTCCTGCACAATTTAATTATTAGATCAAACATTCTGAAGTCAAATGTGTCATCACCATTGTTAGTTTCTTTTGTTTCATTTTTCTTTTAAAATTTCATCAGTGGTTAAGAAATGTCCAAAGAAGTATTCATGTCTTTATCTGAAACATAGTGGTGGTTAAACGTGCACAAGGCGTTTCTTTCAGTGTGTCATGTGCTTGGCACTGTTGTGTCTAATACCGCCACACAGATACTGGCTGCTGTTGCTACTTGTCACAGCACCTGGCTGTCTGTACATTGTGTTTTGGATTTTATTTGATTTGCTGTTTCTTGCGTCACATTTTGCTAATGCTACCAAGCCTACACCAAAAGATCAGTGCATGAAATTCATTCTGCAACTGTTTACAGTAAAGTGCTGCTGTGCCGTCAATGATTGATTTAGTCGAGCCTTTGTCAGCAGAGAAAGAAAAAACCTCATTGTATGGTACAGTACCTCTGGAATTTGCAAATGTCATCTGCACCCATTCCTATTTTGGTTCACCAAGAGAGCCCAGTTCTAAACTGTGACTTCCTATTTTCTGTAAACGTACTTAACATCCATGTGAAACAAAGGTCTGTCTCTGAGAACACGGTTCTTTACTTTGACTATCAAAAAAAAACATCTTATCACTGCAACTGTAATACTGCAGGAAAGGTCTGTGTTTGCAGTATTGGATGGAGTCATGAGGAAATGAAGTGGTGTGTTACACTGATGTCAGATCGAATTGATTACAGGTGAAAGTTTGCATGGAGATCATTCACTCCTTGTTTTATCACTCCCGGGCTAAGTTTAGTTGAATGATTTAGCTAGCTACTCCCACTCATGCTTTTAAAAACAGAAAAATACAGTCATGGATTGTTTGACACTGAAGATTAAACCTGTTGATAAAATTTGACGTTTCATATCACCGTATAGTTCAATAAGAAACATCCTACACTGAACTGTATTGCTGAGGTTGTTCCCAGAGTGTGGTCTGCTGTGTGTCTGTGTGTGTGTGTTTCCCTGCTGGTCTAGGTTTGGATTTTATCAGAACTATTTTGTTTCTCTACAGACTCCCCAGATATCAAACTATCTAAATAAAAATCTTTGAGGGTGTTAAAGTTGATGGATTTTGTTTCCCACGGAAGTGAAACACTCAGTTGAGATAAATAACTCTTTGTGCATGTCATTTGTTTTTTTGTACTTTACCAGTAAAGAAATGAGTAAGTATCCGAGCCTTTTAATCTCAAACTGTATTAAACTTGACAAAGTATCTCTCTGAAATCTTTGGCCTAATTTAAGTTTGCATACTCTTATGCATACTCGTGCCTGAACTCAATTTTAGCTACAGTGTCTCATTCTCAAGGTGATTTATTGAAGTGTAGCTCTTGTGTTGTAGACAGCCACAGTGCTGTTTCACACCACTGCTGCTGCACTTGCTCTTTGATATGAATCAAACCGAATGTGCTACCTTTTTTTTTTTGGCTCATGTCTCTGTACAAACTGAGATGAATTTCAAAAAAAAAAAGAAAAAAAAGTGTTGTCTCATTCTGTGCTGCCACAGCGGGGGCATCTTAGCAGTTAGCTAGTAGGTTGTGATGGAGTTGAGAGTGAAGTTAAAGGAAGCTTTTAGTGGTTAGCCTTAGAGCCAAACGGCTATCAGTGCTGAGAAAGGAAAACACAGTTCACACTCTAGAGGCTGCCGGTGTTTCAGCTTCAATTACATTTGCCACCACTTGTAGCTTGGGGCTCTATGGGCAGATATATATGCGCGCACACACACATAGCAGAACATCATGGTTATTTATGTCACCGTGATATCAGTGAGCAGCCAACTCATGTAGTCCTCACACTATTAGATTATAGTGATTAGCATGATGCAACCCACTTGCTTCTCTGTCCCGCAGGGTACAACAAGCACTTGCTGTTTATGCACATAGAGATGAATGAGCTCAGATATGCACTAAGATATCCCTATTTATCTGTGCAGACTGGATTAAGCTAAAACTGTGCTGTTTCCTGCTGTAGTTTTATTTTCTCCTTCACAGTAATCTGAGTTTAAGCCTGTCTAATTGACTACAGTGATAAGAGCTTTGAAAGAGAGAGTACATTTTAAATAAAAATGCACATTTGGAGACGTTTGTCTGGATTGTCCACAGTTGCAAAACTGTTTTTTTTTTTTTTTTTTTTACTTGATGTTTTATTATTCTGGAGTTTGTGTTAGGAAGAAGTTAAGTGTGTTTAGAGGATTGCTTTAGTGCTGTGTTGTGTGTTGTGTGCTGTCATGGCTGTTTCCTGATGGAGATCTGGAGTGAAGCCAGTTCCGGAGAGTTAAATTTATAAAGTGATGACTAGAGCAAAATGGTGCGCCAGAATTTCAAACACATAATCCACTGTGTTTCCCAAGTCCTACTTAATTTCTGTGTATATATTTTTTGTTTGTGTGTGTGTGTGTAAGCAATCAGCACATTATTAAATTCACTTCCAGAATAAAACAGCATTAACTCTTACATACCCTATAAAGGGAGGGAGTGCCCTTTTCCTTTGCATTTGTGATGTGTGGGAATTAATTTGCTTTGAGGTAAAAAATGGGTAGTTCATAAACTATCTTTATAATGTGCATCGGTCACGTGCCATATTTCCATTCAGTGCTGCAGTGACTGTGACCAGAGACTGTGGTGGCGGACACAGTGTCAGCGCTTTGCATATGACAGTAAAAAGTGAAGCTTACTGTGCTGTCGCGTTGGGAAGTCATCATATTACCTGCAGTAAATGCCCTTTCTCGATCTTATCGGCGTACTGTGACTGTTTGCTCTCTGCAATATTTAAAACTGGTCCATTGACAAAAATGTGATGTCATGATTCTTTTGAAGACATTGTTTATAGGTGTAAATATCGCAGATGATTACGCTGGTGTGTTTCCCTCAAAGGAGTTAAGGGAAAGGAGTTTTTTTTTTAAGCAATTAATTTGTTGACTTCCAAAAAATCCTTAATTTAAAATTGAATCCTTTAGGTCATAGTAGTCCAAAAAGGTAACGAACATCGGTTTGTATTTTGCTCTAGCTGTCCTGAGGGTACTTAGTCCACGTTCATTCTATAAATTGGTGAAAATAACTTTTAGTAGCTTTGTTGCAGGACTCTGTTTGTGTTTGATGTGCATTTCTCTTTTTAGCCTGGAGGAGAAAAGATAATACAGCTGCATGATGATATTACAGCTACTTGTGACTCTTGCCAATCCAGACAGGCTCTCATTCTGTAAGGTTGACCCTTGCTGGCTGTGCTGCTGTGTATTAGCGCAGTGCGGTGCTGGCTGGCTAGCTGCGCTACTTTATCACAGCCAGCAGGAAACAGGAAGGGAGCAGCCAGCTGCAAGGTCAGAGGTCAATCTATAGCATGAGGGGGGATGGTGGACAAAAACCTAGTGTTCAAGAAAAAAAAAAAAAAAGGTTTGGTCGTGATTAAGAATGAGTGAGGGATGGAAAAAGAAAACACTATAGACGTGACAATTCAGAGTAGGTCAGCAAACCATTCTCTCTAAGTCCTTAGCCCACTGACTCTGCATTGTCTGTGTTGGCACAGCGGCTTAAATAGCAGCAACAGTTGTAGGAGTGCTGGCTAATGCCCAGCACAGACACACACACACACACATAGTACAGAGCTGGTATTGTAGGATGGAGAGGGACAAGGACAGAGAGAGACGAAGAGATGCTAAAACGGATGTCAGCTTGTCCTGCTACATGTGAGATTACATTTTGACCTGAGGTTGAGTTTTGAACTAATGTTCAGCCTGCCTTTGGTAAAGCTCTTTCTATCATACAGACAAAAAGACACAACAAAGTCTCATTCACTGTGCAAATCTTGTGCCAGAGACAGCTGTGCCACCCTGTGAGCTTGATGCCAGTCAGACCAGTGTTCGCTCTCACATTCATTCTTTCTCTCTGTCACACTCTGAGTCATACGTACGATATGGATGTTGGCTGTTACAACCTCGCCGTGTGTGTGTGCGTACGTGTGAGTAGAAAAACCTAGAAGTGCACAGTGACATGGGGTCAGGGGATTTTTTTTTTTTTTTTTTTTTTTTGACGTATGCCACTTAAAATGAAACTTCCTGTGCTTTTTACAGGTATGCCTCCTGCGTGCGTCACTCGCCACAGTTGGTTTTTATTTGTTTTGTTTTTCTTCTTCTCAAACTATCTTCTCAATCAGCTTCTTTTTATGAGGGGGGGGGGTCGTACACAGGCACATTTCTAATTTCCTCCAAACAGTTTCAGTGATGTCAAATGAGGCATTGCTGTTTTCTTTGTGTCTTTTTCTTTTCTTACTGATTTGAAACAGACTGGGCTCAGTTTGAAAAGGTAATCTCAAATATGGACATTTTTGTTACCTCTTTCAGCTCATTGTTTATATGAGCTAAAAAAAAAAAAAAGAGTGGATATTTGATTGATTATTGTAGTAACAATAAGTCAATCAACTAAGAGAAAGTTATTATTACTACTACTATTTCGATACTTCTTAATGCTTTCAGTCATTTTTTTGAGCAAGTTCCTGCTTTTACACTGTGATGGCTTTTTCTGTAAACTGAATATATTTAGAGGCGTGAAGAAGTAGCATTATGCTCAGAAATAGCGATGTGCATTTTTGTCACCGTTTTCTGACATTTTGTACATACGCAGTTACTTGAGAATATAATCGGCGGATTAATCGACAATGAAAACTTAACGTTACCAGCCACCACTCCATGTTGTTAGTGTCAGTAGATAGCTAACAAAATAACAGCTCACACATTTATGTTTTGCTCTGTTAATTCCGACTACTCATCTATACTGCCCTTGTATTCATGTCAAGTTGTATGACTGCATTAATGTACAGATTTGACCTCAGCTTCACCTCGCTTTGCCCCACCAAGAAATAATGCCCGTCTGTTTGTCTTTTTCTGCAAAATTTCCCTTTGCGTTCACCCTAAATCCATCTTTTGATCACACTTGGTTGAATGGCTGAATTGAGTGGAATTGGTTGCTACTCTCAAAGCTTACTGAATGTTGCCTAAAGACTAGACAGATCTGAATTGATTGCCCTTTTGTCTATACATGTGAAATACATCCAAGCTTTAGCCTTCTTCCGAGGCAAAGACAGCACATTTTGTGCCCCCAAGTCAGTCTTCACACATATGAGTAGCATTTGCTGGTGAATTAGAAATGAATTTTAATGGTGGGTTTGAAGAGAGGAATTTATAAGCTTGAATTCTTAAATGGCCTCCATGAATGTTTCAAGTTGAGAGATGAGGGGAGTGGATAAGTGGATTCATAAGACGGTAAACTATCCTCGAAGTGGAAATGAAAGCTTTCAGTGAAGAGAGATTAATTCCACACATAAACTAGTGAGAGAGGATAACTGTCTTCATATGATTACGTTGCAGAAGAAAGTAGAGCAGAAGAGGAGGGGAGGGGATGGGGGAGGTTGTAACCTGGATAAAAGCGCAGGGTAGAGCGAGGTTGACAGGAGAATGAATGAGACTGCAGCTTTAAGGCTCAGTAGGCCAGTAGGGTTAGGAGGCAGAAAGAAACAGAGGAGGGCCCTCCTGCTGAGATGATAGAAAAAACCACAGAGATGCAGTGTTAAAAATGCCTGCCTTCCCTGAGATGATGCTGGAAAGAGAAGATATTCACAATGATGATGAGCTCCTGAGGGAGACGCCGAAGGTAGTCGAAGGGCTCATTTTCCACATTGCATCAACGATGAAGGGAAGACCTGACTTCAAAGACATACAGTCGCGGGCATCTGTCTTCAAGTCTGCTGTAGATTTTAAGTGGACAGAACAGTTCAACAGATTAGACATCCAGATACAAGAGTGCTCACTGTTTTAAGATCATTTACTGCCGAGAGGCTATAAATACAACGCTTTATTGCAGTTTGCGAGCGTTGTATTTTCTTCCTCAGATCCTTGTCTGCACCCTCTGAGGTAAACTATCATTCTAACAAGCGCTGGTCTATTTTGGCAGGTTCTCAACGTACACTAATCTTATTCATCCATCTTCAGTGACTGTCCTCCTTCCTCATTCACTCTTTCCACTCCCCCCTCTCTCTCTCTCTACTCATAGGGTGCGTAGTGTAGTGTCGGGCAGCTGCAGCGTGGCCACGCTTTCATTGCTGTCTCTCTTGTGCATGTCAATTCACCCTAACCGACAGCCAAGCACAATCTCCCTCTGTACTGCCTCGTAAATCATGGCTTTCTCTGTAAAACACTCCTAATGCTGTGATGGGATACATGGGTATGGCGACATTGTGTGGCTTCATTCTCCTTTTTGTTTTGTTATTTTGGTACCCTCTCCTCTCCCTTTTGCCTTCCTCAGTTAGACTCATCTTCTTCCTTATTCTGTCATTCTTTCCTTTCCTTTCCTTTCCTTTCCTTTCCTTTCCTTTCCTTTCCTCTGTGCTTGTCGACCAGCCTTTTGCAACTGGAACCCGTTGGATGTGCATTTCAAGTCACACTGTGATCGTATGTGTGTGTGTATGAACACTGCTGTGTTGTCTCCCCGGACCTGTGGCTATTTCTGTATTATGGAAGCAGCTAAGGACAATACACAGCGGGAGAAAACACCAAGCAGAATCCCAACCTCGAGTAAAATGTCTTTATTTCCTTGTCTGAAACATCCACCCTTACTGCATATTTTAGAAAGTACAACTTGTTGTTCTTAGCGAAGTGTACAGTGTACATTTGAAGCACATGAGGTAAGGTTAAGCATTCACGTTGCTTCCTCACGTGTGTGTGTCAGAACTAAATTGAAGAGTCACTGAGTTTGCCTTGTGGAAAAACAAGTTTAGTGTTACCGTCAAGCTTGTCACACGTTTTTGTTTTTTTTTCCTGTGAAGTATAACAAGTATGAAACCATTTACTATTGAAGCGTTGAAAATGTGCAACAGTTCCCCAACCCAGGCTTGGATAACACCATCCAGTGTATCAGAAACATCTACAACCACCACCCGTCATTTTATCCAGCAATGGTGACTCCAGGTCTACATACATTGTTCTCAACTGTTGGTGTTAATTATATATTGCAAGGAAAATGTCTTGACGTTTTATGGCCGTTGGCCGCCAACAGTTAAGCTTCGGTCAACGGACAGACGGAGGCTTGCCTTGTGATACAGCTAGAATAAAATCTAGCAGTTGGTAGAGTGGTTGGCATACTGAACACACAGTTCCTACACATATACACAACTTAGTTTTGGAAAGCAAGTGTAAAAGAAATGACCTTTTAATACATGTTTGCATGCAAGCATTTTTAGGAAGTTGATTTCAGCATTATTTAGTCGAACGCATCGCTGCATTTTTTTTTTTTTTTTTTGCATTGCCACAGATGGCTGAGCCCACAAAAAAGCTAATGTTTCTATTTATAGTTGACTGAGGAAATTGCGTGTTTGATGAACATTTGAATATTTCAGTTTATTTTTGTCAGTTTTTTTTATCTACAAGAGAAAAGTTTGGTTGGTTTGTCCTAATCATGTAAACTAACCATGGTCTCTGAGCATACATCCCTGTAGCTGTGTTGAGTCATGACTTAAACATAGTAGTCAACATTATAGTCTTCATTTTACGTGTCTGTACTCACGGAAACTTATACATGTGTATGTGTAACTCGAAATACAGTTCTCCTTTTAAGCTGTTGGGTCGATGACACTTTAGCCACAGTGCGATGATAAAGACGTGAAATCTCACTCCCTCCCTTCTTCTTCTTCTCACTTCTACAGGCGGAACCTTACCAAGCTGTCGTTGATCTTCAGTCACATGCTGGCTGAGCTGAAGGCCATCTTCCCCAATGGTCTGTTTCAGGGCGACAACTTCCGCATCACCAAGGCTGATGCTGCAGAGTTCTGGAGGCGCGCCTTTGGTGACAAGTGAGCCCAATACTATATTACTTTTTTAATATTATCACCTCCATTGAATCCAAATTGACACTATGCTCCCTTACAGGGTGTTAAGTATGCACAAGTCAGTTGGCTAAAACGTGTCTTATTTTAGGAGTCCTTGACACATAAAAGGAATCGCACACATTTGAGCTTATCTATCTCAAAGTGCACAGAGCTAAATCAGATTGTAAGGAAGTGTCGACACGAAAATAACCCAGACACGTGTAGCTACAAGAACATTTTAATAGCTGGGTTTTCCCAATACACCAGTTATCAGACACCTCTGTGGATTATATATCGGACATCTTCAGCAGGAACTGACCGGCAATACGGCTGCCACGTCGAAAAAGTACTGCATTTTGCAAACGCTGGCCAAGGTGCATTGAAATTCATCTGTTTTCATATCCGGTTGCTGTCTCTTAAAAAGATCACATTAGGTTAACATTCATGACCAACAACCCTCAAAGCTCAGTTTGGGAGTGCTAATTAAGCACTTACAACAAACTAGCATCTCCTTTTTTTGTATATGAATCATTAGAATTTGAGTTAGTGGAAATGTGGTTCGTATCTATACTGAGATGTTTTGGTGGTGTCTTAGATACAGACACCAGTGAATTACCTGCCCATGACTGAAGCACGCAACAAGTAACCCAGAGTTGGAATCAAAGCTGTCACCGCACCCTTCCTGCACCTAGGGGCACGAAGAGGTCAAAACTCAACAATTGTAGTACCCCGGCTTGTGGTATTTACCAGCGTCATGCGGGGGTTTGCCACATGGCAGCATGTAGTTATTAAATTTGGGTTAGGGTTAGTCACCTGTTTTATTTGTTTTGTATGTTGTAGGACCATCGTGCCTTGGAAGGTGTTCCGTCAGTCTCTCCATGAGTTTCATCCCATCAGCTCCGGACTGGAGGCCATGGCCCTCAAGTCCACCATAGACCTCACCTGCAATGACTACATCTCTGTCTTTGAGTTTGACATCTTCACCAGGTTATTTCAGGTATTGAACACACACAATGACACACATACACACACACACATACAAACAAACACATACTGCACCCTTCGTCTTATCTTTGCGTTGTGAGAGAAGAAATGTACAAAGGAAGAGAGAGTGATAGAGAAGTAGAGATAGTGGGTCATTCACAGCAGTCTGTTAGCCTTGATGTAGGAAACAAATTTCATTTGACACATAATTAACTTAAACTAACATCTTTTTTCGGCTAACTCTATCATGTTGTTAGCAGGATGCCTGCTTACTTATTCACACTGTCAAACAGCACTGAAGTTAAAACTTTCCTCCGCTGTGTTGGGCAATAGTTTTGGTCTCTTTATGTTGCTTCTGTTGTTGCTTCATAACGCCGACACAGGTCTGCTTTTTGTGTGTGTGTGTGTGTGTGTGGTTTTTTTTCAGATCACAGTCACACTGAGATCTTTCTCAAGGACAGTCATTATTATTTGTGCTCCCCTAAGGTTGTACTGTCTTACTGCTAGATGAATAATAAACAGCGATGATGAACATTTGCATGCACTGGGGCTGTAGAGTTTGTTACGTGAGTGGTACATTTTCAGTTCATGAGTCCTTTTTCTTTGCCAAACCCTGACTCAACTTTGTAATTGATAGACCACAGTACTCACATACTGCTCATGCGCAGGGAGTTGTGGTGAGGTAAAAAGCTAAATGCAGCCAACCGTTTATATTTGGCAATTATATAGACAAGGCAGCAGGAAACAACACGTTTGGTTTTTTTTTTTTTGGTACTCAAGTGTATATTTATGGAGGTGCAGGTGCTGCACAGCTCATTTTCCTCATCACCATAGATTGAAGCAACAGGAGAGAGGAGGGCTGTTTTTAAAAAAGAAAAATATCAAAGGACAGAGGAAGGGGAGAGCGGGTTGATCAGGTATTATCATTAGAATTTATCTATAGCTTGTAGCGCTGTATCAGCATTGCAATTAACACAGTACCACTGATATTTTACATCACATGTAAATATAACTCACTGCATTTTAATGCATCTTGTATACAGTAGTGTATGTTGCTTATTCCTTCAGTGACATTATCCCTGGCTGCTTGTATGCAGGGCACAGAGCAGCTTAATGAAGCCTAAACAGATTACAGACATTTCCTATGACACTCCCTCATACAGAAAAAGCCCTCCTCTAAATGTCCTCAAACGCAGAAGAGGAAGTGAGCCTGTGGCCATTTTGAGCTCTGTCCTTGATATGCAGGTTTTTTTGTGTGTTTTTTTGTTGTTTTGTTTTTTGTGCGTGTGTTTTTTATTAATGTGTCATACAGTAGGCTGAATCATCTGTAGGCTGAATGATGAGGTGGTCATTTTAATATATTGTGAAAGGTTTAGTCACTCTGTTCAGTTGAGTGTAAGCTGAAAGACAAGAGGCCACTGAAAAATAAAGGTATAATTACTAGATGCTACATTAGCCAGTAACAATGCAACATTAGGTTAGAAATCCTCACTTCACACATTTTTGTTTACTAATCCAGTATGCGATCGATCACATTACACCAAAGGGTACAAGAGATGAGATACACACCTAACGTGAGTCCAGCAGAGGAGACTGTTTCAACTTCCTGTGTGCAAAAAGTATAAATAACCAACATTTTAATTTGGAAAACTCTGTAACGCTAACAGGAAGACGGAATAGTCCCTCTTTTAGATCTAGCTTTCGATTTTGATGTGTTGAGCAGATTCGACCATGGCTTTGACTTTTGCAGCTCATTCAGAGTGTTGTATGTGTTAATTCTACTTCCTTTCACACACCAGACTGGTGTCAGCAATTGCGGAACCACCTACTCACTACCGCACTCAGTCATCTATAGAGTAATATGAATTGTTTTGGATTTGCTGAGGTCTTCGACACTTGTTTTTGGGGTTGCTTGACTTGATTTGGGTCATGTAGTCTTTAAAGAAAAAAACCTGAGCACCTTTTTAAAGCTGACTTTTGGCTGCTCTATATACAGTATGGGCAGCAGCAGCAGCTTATGTCCATTTAACCTTCCTCGTTCTGTGTCTCCAGATGGTAGCAAATGTGTCGCATGCTGTTTCAAGTGTTGCAAATTCTGTTTAAACGACCTTTTTATGTGACTTGAGCCAGGTTAAAATGGATACTGTAAATCACGTTGAAGTTCAGTAAACAGTCGTTTTAGCGTCATCCATGATGCAGTATATTTCTCCATTACTCTGCTGTTATTGCTGTGTCCATTCACACATCAGATGAGTCACTCTCTCTCTTTCTTGTGTGTGTGTGTGTGTGTGTGTGTGTGTGTGTGTGTGTGTTCGTGCATAGCCGTGGTCATCCCTGCTGCGGAACTGGAACAGCTTGGCAGTTACTCACCCGGGGTACATGGCCTTCCTCACCTACGATGAGGTCAAAGCGCGGCTGCAGAAGTTCATCCACAAGCCTGGCAGGTGAGACAAAAACACGTGCACACAGACACACACCTTGTAGTGCAATCTAAATCAATGAATCTGTTTGTCGGGGTGTGAATGTGCAATGCACATATTCAAATAAAGGACGCAAAAACATGTATATATATTCAAATTATCAACGTTTGGCTTTGTATCATTACAAAGACAGACAAGAGTACAAGTTCAGTCTTGATGCCCGTTTCACATACCAGTTATGATGTGTGCGTGTGTGTGTGTGTGTGTGTGTGTGTGTGTGTGTGTGGGCGTATGTGTGTGTGAGGGATCCAGTGCAGCATGGCACTGGTACCTAGCATCAATGGCTTGATTGTACACTGAAAGCTGATGTCACTATTTAGGCCTGGCTTGTGTAGGGGCCACATTGACATCCGAGCAGTTATTGGTCAATGTGAAAATACAAATTACAGCTTACTGTCAGGAGCGTTCTGTTTGTATTACGGGTACAGCGGTAGTTCCACTTAGAAGCTAAACATCGAGGCCAAGACAACTTTTTTCCACTTGCGCAGTATCTCCAAACTCAATCCTTAGATGTTAGTGACTCACAAGGAAATCCTAATACATGTATCGCAGGATGGATTAATGTAATACCCTTTTCTGGCCTACCTCAGCCACATACCAGTGGTTTCCAGCTTTTCCCAGAATGCTGCGGACAGAGTGCTAACAAAGACGGGCTTCTTTGCATGGGTATTCAATACCGCTGATTTTTAATTCGTCATTTCCTGATACAAATTTCTCAGATTGTACAGAGAAACAAGCAGACAAGGGAATGTTGCGTACTGGCAGGAGTGGCTGCAGGTCTTTCCAGACTCATGCCACAGTTACTTTTTCACTCTATGGAGTAAATCACAGCTGCTCACGCCCATGAGACAAACCAGTTTACCTGACTATGAACAGCTGACACCAGCTGACATAGCCCAGGAGCAGCAAGTCACCTCCAGCTGATGATGAAGGCACGCCCTCCCATGTCACAGCATCGTCATACTTTGTTTGTCATACTTTCTTCCTCATAAAACATTTGTTGGCACATTGTTGCATATCTTGGTGTGTTGCCGCCTCCTGCCAATTGCGAAAGCATTGGTAGGCATGGCTTTGCCCATCATGTATCCGCTCTGTGGATGCTCATTCTCCACCTGATTCTGTCACCTCGTTAAAATCCAGCCTACAGACCTTTTTTATTCTGTTTTAGTCCAAATTACTATATGAATAAACCAGGTTCCTTTTTCAGTGATCTTTTACATCAGATTAAATTTGACGCAATCTTGACATGTGCTATCGCCAAGAGGATATTTCCATGCATAGTTCAGCCCACATATTTTGTTTCACAAACCGGTATGTGCACGTTTGAAGAACACATTTGTTTGAGTGCACATATTTCAAAGACGGTTTGCACCCTCCTCTATTTGATTGCTTTCTTTTTCTTTTCTTTTTTTTTTTCATTGTAACTGTAACTCATTGTCAACTGCAGCATGTGTTATTTCTCACGTCTCTCTCCTCAGTTACATCTTCCGACTAAGCTGCACAAGGCTGGGCCAGTGGGCCATCGGCTACGTGACAGCGGATGGAAACATACTCCAGACCATTCCCCACAACAAACCCCTCTTCCAGGCTCTCATCGATGGCTTCAGGGAAGGATTGTAAGTCCACTGGCATTTTGTTTGGCACACTGATATCTGTCATTTTCTTGGGGGTTTTCATCTGGACCTCTCGCTTTGTTTCTCTGTGGCTGGGTCTTCATTTGATGCTGTTTTAATAAATGATCTATAAGTCAAGCTCCCTGTCGTATGCAGGGCTTCTCTTTTTTTCTGGCATTTCTCTTCCCACAAAGCATGCATCCCTGTGTAAACCCACGACTGAATCTGCCTTTCAGCTATAAACCAACCCGGCCATATCATATTGCATGTTCCCATCATTCCAGTGTTATCATAACCAGAATAGAAATGTTGGTTTCTAATGTGCAGCTCACTCTGTGGTTTAGCTGGCTGGCGTGAATCTAATTTTTTTATGCCAACGTTGATTCCTTTGTTTAATGAAAGCTGTTGGTCTGTCCCAACCTGTAATCAAATCCTGATTTTTAAACTGGAAAAGCCTGTACAGTATATCGCCTGCATGCAAAACATTTATCAAATGATAATTACAGAAACTGACCCATTTGTAAAATAGTCTCGCACCGTACATACATTATCTCAGCGATGATATAAAAACACATTGCCAGATTGAATAAATGGACTGAACAGATGTCTTCATTAGCTCTGGCTGTTAGGTATGCATGCAGTATAATCATACTAACAAATGATGATGATGATGATGATGATGATGATGATGATGATGATAACTTTGAAATGAAAATGGTTGTCGAAAACAACGGAGGATACTTTAAGGGGAGTTCTTACCTTCTAATTTTATGTGCCTCTGCATCTCCAGCTATTTATTCCCTGACGGCCGGACCCAAAACCCAGACCTGACAGGACTGTGTGAGCCTTCGCCTCAAGACCACATCAAAGTCACACAGGTCAGAGCAGTGTGCCTTTCATACTGCACCCTCAGTCTTCAATATTTTATACATTCTTGCTGGTCTTTGGCATTTTATTGTAAAGGTCAAACGGCTTTTTTTTCTTTCTTGGTGGACACATCAGTAAAGATCTGGTGGTAGTGCATAAAAAGGAAGCAGAGGTAGGAGATATGAGTTAGTCAAGTTCAAGTAGCTGACTAACCCAAAGATTTATCTCTGAAAGATTTACTATCTGTCTGTCATTCATATTTAAGTAAGGTCAATTGGAGGTAAAATGTTTTCACTGTGTTTAAAAAATGTCTGCCAAAGCTAAATAAGTAAATGTAAAATCTAAAAAAGTTCAAATTGAAGTAGCATGCATAACTAATCGAGGGTCAAGTGTATTCTAATATTTAAAACTGGACCTTTAGTCTTGAATGTTGAGTCATCATCTTGATCCTTTCCAAGTGCAGGCTGCCTCAATTTTTAAGCATTATAGTCATGCAGTATTTCATACTGTCATCTCGTCAGATGAGCACGATACACAACTGTAAACTGTGAAATAATGTTAAAGAATATCCACTCTGCTGTAAGTTCACTTTCTATCTTATCATGCTTAGATATCTCAGAGTTTGTGAGAGTCTTTATGAACAGACTCATTTCGCTTGAGCACAGGACTAAAACTGAAATGACGCCCCCGCATTTTAGCTTGGCTCCAGATCCTTCTCGGGCTCAGGTAGTGTGGTAGTGCCGTATGATGTTACTCTGTGTTTAGGCACTGAACGCTCATCGATGTCTCATTTTTTTTTCCCCCCTCAGGAGCAATATGAGCTGTACTGTGAGATGGGCTCCACTTTCCAGCTGTGTAAGATCTGTGCTGAGAATGACAAGGATGTGAAGATTGAGCCCTGCGGTCATCTCATGTGCACCTCCTGTCTCACTGCCTGGCAGGTACGAGATGTGGGTGGATGGAGGGGTTTTTGTGTGGGTTGGCTGTTCGTAGTTAAGTGTCATAACTCATACCTGTTGAGAGGAGAACTCGCTGTTGAAGTGCTCTTCTTTGCAGACGTAACAGACATACAAAAAACACATGTGATGTCATATTTGTGTTTCTGCCTGTGTTTCAGGAGTCGGAGGGTCAGGGAACAGGATGTCCCTTCTGTCGCTGTGAGATAAAGGGTACGGAGCCGATCGTTGTGGATCCTTTTGACCCCAAGGACCCTAAGGATAACAGCGGAGGCTCCTGCAGGGGCACGTTTGGTGCTGAGGGTGCGCCGTCACCCAGCTATGACGATGACGATGACGACAGACTTGAAGACCCCCACCTCATGATGAGCAAACTTGCCTGTACAAAGGTGAGATTGCGGAGAGATTTTGAATGAATTGAGCCAAAAGTTAACTGTTCAAAGTCATGACACTGGCAAAGATGTCCTGGTGTTTTCCATTGATAAAACATTGAGGCACTTGCCTTAGTTAGTTTGACGCCCTGGGTGTACCTCATGGGTTCTTACTGTCTTCTTCTTCTCTTCTGTTTTTTTCTGAGAGATCCATCTCTGTACAGATGAAACACTCCCCATCTTGCCCTGTTCACTTTTTTGTGAGCTTCAAGCTCACAGCTCATATCTAAAGTCTTTCATCTCCATCTTTCATGGTGCCAACCGTGGTAGCAGCTTTTTTTTTTTTGTGCCTCTCAGTATTTGATATGTGGAGCATTCTCCTATCCTTTCTTTTATGTGCCTCTGAGAAACTCTGTGTGCATTAGTCTGCTCATAGAGTAGGTGAGTACCTGAGATCACACACACTTTGATGTGGTCCCCGGAATTTTGGCTTTGATTGCTGACCGAGCCTCTTTCTCATCTTTGACCATTTCTTTAAATGTACTTGTACGCCGTGAAGTACTCGGCTGTACTTCATGAATATTTTATGTTGCTTTTGTGTTTGTTTCATCTGTTTTGTGTTCAAACAAAACTGGTCTTTTCTTTTCCTTCCTTTGAGTAACAGGAACAGCAGTGTCTGTCGATCAATTGTATCAAAGTTTTGTTTAAAAGTAGCTGGTCAGATGTCATTTAGTGGTTTGCTCTTCTGTCTGTTTGTGTGTGTGTGTGTGTGATCAGGTGGAGCGCCCCCCGTCACCCATGTCCATGGCTCCTCAGTCCTCTCTTCCCCCTGTGCCACCCAGACTAGACCTGCTACCACACAGACCTCCCAACCCCCCTGGTGCCTCCAGCCCCGGGGCCACCACTAAGGTAACTAAACACACACAGCGAATTGTCTGCAGATAATAAACAGCATTTTTTTTATTATTCCTCAAAGTTATGCATACAGTTGATTATGGTGATGAATGCATACACAGTGGTCTTGTTGCTAAATTGATTATTTCCACGGTAGAAGATGCGGCGCTGTGTTTTCTTTGATTTTTACTTCAATGTTGTATGAAGTCTAAATGAGCTCCCTGCATCTCTGTTTCTCCCCTCCAGGCAGCATCTCACCATAAAGACAAGCCTCTCCCCCTCCCCCCAGCACTAAGGGATCTCCCCCCTCCTCCTCCCCCCAGACCGCCCCCACACAGCTGGGGCAACCCCCGATGGACGGTTGCAGAGGCGGCCATTACCCTGCACTCCCGGGGAGCCCCCTCGAGATAAATTCCCTCCCGCACCCCCAAACCGACCCATGTCTGACTGGAACTCCCGGCCCGTTCCCAAGGCCCCCACCTCATCATCCTCATCATCCTCGTCATCTTCCTCATCCACTCAAGTCTCCAGCCTGGGAGGGGACATCCGAGCAGGCGTTAGGGAACTCTCCAACCGGCACTCTCTCCCCTTGGCGTTGCCCTCTGCTCTGGAGACACGCTCGGACTCACAGAAGAACAACAGCTCCCTCAGTCTGGACCACCAGCTGGTCAGAGGAACCACAAAACACCACACACTAAACTAGCGTTTGGCTTTATGTGTATTCATTACCTACTATTACAAGCACACAGAAATGTAGCAGTAACTGTCCAAGTAAGAAAACTGAAAAGACAGATGTAGCACTGGCTTCTAATACCCTTGTATACTGTACTTTATATGTGAGTTACAGCAAGTGTGGATTTTTAACTCAGTCACACAGTGTTTGATCACTACAAGCAGGGAAATTAAATTAAGGGTGTTATTACCTCTACTAATATCTGTAAATCCATGTTGTCCACATGGGTTTGTCTCTGCTGTCTCAATAGCATTAGCATAAAGACTGGAAAAGGGGGAGGATGAACAGTTGTGGTTTTATGGGGAGGAATGTATTGCAGACAGAGTGACTTCCTGGAGTCTTGTTGTCACGTTGAGGTTGTGAGACATCCAGTGGAGACTCCAGGAAGTCACTGCCCACAGCAAAAAAAAAAAAAGAAAAGTCCAGCAGATAACAACCATTAAACCACAACTTGTTATTATTGTACTTCACTTTATGCTGCTAAGCTAAGCTAATCTAAGGTAACAGGCTGTTAGGCTTCAAATTTACAGTACAGACATGTGATCGGCATCAGTCACCTCATCTAACTCTCAACAAGAGACCAAAAAGCATTTTCCCCTAAATGCTCAACTATTCCTTTAATGTGTTTGGTTCCTAGAAGTTGATTATGAAAATATTGAATCTTTTAAAGTTTCTAAAATCTCAGTTTCTGCTTCCTTTCCAGAATTTTGCAGCAGTGGCCGGTCCAGATTATGACAGCCCCAAAGTCAAGCCCTCATCGTCAGCCAACGCCATTTATTCACTGGCAATGAGGTACGTTGTACCGGCACTATAATGAGTGTATATGAGTATAATGAGTGAAGCATGTTTTTTTTTTCTTGTACTTATTATATATATATATTTATACATATTTATACATATTAAATGTGTAGGAATTTTGTGTAGGAATTTCTCCACCTTTTAGTGTCTATTCTCGTGTAAATATTTGTGTTTGTTCCCAGAGCGCCTTCAGCCCTGAGGCCGGTGACAGGAGAGGAGGCACGTGACAGTGAGGAGGAGTCAGAGTACATGATCCCCTCCTCTCGCCCCGTTCTGCCCCCCATCACGTCACCACCTGTAGGGGAGACCCCACCTGTCCCGAGGCATCCACAGCCTCAGCCACCTTCGGCACTCCAGACACAAAACCAAGCCCCCGCACTCAACTCACGGTATTCAAAACAGTCAATGAATCCCTCTCCAGCAGCATATCTGGATGAAATAACTATTCTGATTGCAACACTGTGTATATGATGTGTTGTTGTTGTTGTTGTTGTTGTTGTTGTAGGCAGCTGAGTCTGGCTGAACTAGAGGATGGTCCGCAAATGTATGAAGCCATGTACCACATCCAGTCCAAGTCGCAACAAGCCAGAGATTCAGGTATTTTACATACTATTTTAAGCTTCTATACTACATTCATGGAGACTTTCTGCACCCTGCAAAGATTCATGTGTGTTATCTCTGCTTTAAATTTAGTGGAACCAGTCAATTTGAATTTCTGAATATTGGTTTCACTCCAAAACGAGATAACACACCGCCTCTGTGTTGGTTTTAAATGTAAATATTTTGGCTGTAGTTGTGACTCATCTGAAGCTGTGGATGTAATTATCTGTGTGTATGATTAAAACCTTAGTCTGTATTTAGCTGGATGTAGTTCTCAGTCTATCAAATGCTGTAATGCTAATGCAATGTTTCAATCCCTCCCAGACTATTCAGAGTTGCCCCCTCTGACGATGACCAATGGTCCCAGAGACCACGCAGCCGAGGACCGGGAAGAGGAGGAAAACGGCTATGACTTCCCCAAACCTCGGCTGCCAATGCCCCTCGCCCGACGGACCCTTTCAGAACTGGGGGGGTCGTCTTCCTCATCTTCCTCTTCCTCATCATGCTCATCCTCCGCAGCAGCTTTCAGCCGCCTGTCTTTAGATTCGGACGCCGGAGCTGCAGCACGTAAGTATACTCACCCGCATTGAGCCGGAGCTTGTTTTTAATACATAATATAACCTCACAAAATTCACAGCCCACCATATTTTTTAGACATTTTTATACATTTATGAGTGAAGCAATTGTGTAATGTAATTAACTGTAAATTACCCCCGAATTATGGGATGATAAACTGCAAGCCTGTTACGAGAGAGTTGGATTTGTTTTACCGTAGCATATGACCTACCTCGTTCAAGGTTCCAGGTAACTTTGTTAGTTTTTTCTTTAATTTCTGCATGAGCTGCTGTACATAAATGATATCTGGTGCTAAAGCTCCACCTCTGGCTGTAAGAAAAAGTGAAATAAAAATGAAACTACCTAAGCAGTTAGATGCCATTAGGTTAAGTAGGAAATCTTCTTTGTGATTTGGGTGAACTGACCCTAAATCACATTAACATTAATTAGCATTAACTTTTATTCAAAGACTTGACATTTAAAAAGTTGAAATCGTAGATTACTGGTGACACAGGCAAGAATGAAAAATAGTGTGTCAGTTTCATAAAATCCCTTGGATGTAAAAATGTATAACGGCAGCGTCTTTGTTCTTGTCCTTCCTGGCCAAAAAGCAATTAAAGTGCTGATGAATCAATATCATGAAGTAGCTCAAACGTCCTGTGACCCAGAGAGCAGCCTGAAAAGTTGACTCAGGCGTTTCGCTGCTACCTGGTATGAAGCCAGACATGATACAGATTTTCCAAAAGCGCTCTGAAGTTGATGGTAGATTTAAATTTGGACTTTGACAGATCACCATGAATTGATGTAGTATGCAGTATGTGCAGTCACAGTGTACAAAGAAGGTTAAAGACCGATTATAAAGAACTGTTCAGTGACTCTTTTTAAAACTAGAAAAACTGTAAGAGATGTCACCTCGATGTTGGAAAAAATCTGATGGTGGAATGACCACTGATACCGTGGAGGTTTGACTGCAGCTAGTGCAGCATTAGTGGCCTTAGCAGACCTGTCACCTTCTGTTGAAAAAGAAGTAGGAAGGTGCAGGAGCAACGGACCATGGGAAGCTTGAGCAGAGGACAC
Source organism: Argyrosomus regius (assembly GCA_946959425.1). Lineage (NCBI taxonomy): Eukaryota > Metazoa > Chordata > Actinopteri > Sciaenidae > Argyrosomus > Argyrosomus regius. The sequence continues at coordinate 14,163,291 of OX336889.1, forward strand.
TGGCCGACAGTGCTTTTTCTATTTTATAGCTGTTTCCTCAGGAGACAGACTTTTATTTCTCTCAGTAATCTCTTTCTCTCTGCTGTGAGCTGACATTTACTATCTATGATGATTGCCAGGTGTCTGAGTGTTCCACTTAAAAGGCTGAGAATCCGAGAATCAGTCAAGTGGCTCTCAAACAAGCTGATAGTCTCTTTGCATCGTCTCTTTTCTCTCTCATAATTAGACTCTTTGTGGGTATTTAGTAAAGGTCGCTGCAGTGGAAAGGTCGACAAATTCACCATGTATACAATATGATAAAAATACATACTGTCTGCTACAAGCGTCCAATTATAGTGATCAGCATCTTTTTCAAATTTGATCTAAATTAAGTGAATCAGCATTCAAATGAACCTATATTGACCTTTTTTTTTGTTGATTTAACAAATCAAATTTCTGGATCTACACTGTTCCACACCCACATTCACTCTGCCTGTTTCTTCAGCCTTCTCAGAGCCGGTGGAAGCACCAGAGAGACCTCCAAAGCCCCTACCCCGACGAATCAACTCAGAGCGTCGACCCAGCCCCGTCCCGCCCGTCCCTGCTCAACCCAGTAGTGGGGCAACAGGAGGAGAAGCGAACCCTCAAATCAGTAGCGAGATCGAGCACCTCATGAGTCAGGGATACTCTTACCAGGACATCCAGAAAGCACTGATGATTGCACAGAACAATATCGAAATGGCCAAGAATATCCTACGCGAGTTTGTCTCCATTCCCTCCACCGCGCATGTTCTTACATAGCACACTCCTTGTGCCTCTCTCTCTCTCTCTCTCTCTCTCTCTCTCTCGTGTTTGCTCTCTCACCCTAGCTTGGCCCAGCCTGGTTGGGTTAAGGTTTGGCAGAGCCCAGCCCAAAACCCAAAAGCCCATTGCCTGCAGCACTACCTCGGTGCTGGCTGATGCCCTACGCCCCCCCCCCCCCCCCCTGTGGATTTTTAACTGGCTGTTACTCCAGCAAGCATCACAGCATCTCTGGGACTCCGCGCCCTGCACTCCATGCGCTTTCAACAGTGTCTGGCCTTCTTTAAACTGCTACAGCAGGCCTCTTTGTTTTCAAGGACATCGACGCGGGATTGACTGAACGAGTGCGGAAACAATGACGGGCTGCCACAGGTGACGCGAGACTTTCGTAGGAATCCTGAGGAAGACAGATTCTTACCTTTTCATGTTGAAGCCTCTTGCTGAAAATGTAACCAACACCTCACAAAAAAAAAAAACTAAAAATGTATGTCTATATGAAAATTTAATATATGAGTAAATATATATTAAATGTGTGTAATATATACAGTATGTAAAAATGATTTCAGCTTCGAGGGCCACTGTTGGTACAAGCGATATGGGTAGACGAGGACCAGATTAAAAGAGGGGGTTGTTTGGTCCTTTCTGGCGGACTGAGGGACGTGAGAGTGTGGAGAAACACATGCGAGGAAGACGAAGTGTCTGGGTGTCTTCCTCACCAGGATGTGTTGGTCAGCAGCAGCTTAGAAGACGTGCAGCAGAGCTTTTTCAAGATGACTTCAGTCTGGTATGGCCTTTGATTAACAACGTTGCTTTGGTACTTTTTTTTTTTTTTTTTTTTTAAGAAAAACATGCTTGTTTTGTCGTGTTGTATTTCTCAAAGTAGCATGACGATGGTTTCAGGTCTGGGCTGTTGTTTGGCAGTGTGTGTGTGTCCATATGTGTGTGTGAGCGTGTGTGCCAGACCCTTCTCCTCATGACCTACTCTTAAACGAACCCCTGTTCCTGTACAACATGAATGTGGAATTACAGTCAGTATACTCAGACCCGTGCTCTGTAAACGTACTACTGCTCTAACTCATATGACAGGGCCTAGTGTAGCTGTAGAGCCTGGCAGTGAGATTATTAGAGGACGTACTAATGTTGACGACCCTGCAGTACCAGACAGGCTAGTGTTGTGTGATCCGTGGTGGCTGAAAAATTTTTTCGTTCTGTCTTTGTCGAACTTCATTGGCTGGCTGGTTTGGATTTCTGCATCCAGCTCAGTCCAGTGTGATGAAACAAAAAAAAATTATTGATTTACTTTGGTAATATATTATTGTAATATGATCATAAATATTGTTATTATAATTAATTCAGAAGTGCTTCACTGCTGCTACTATTGTTAGTGCTAAACAATTACGCCTTAAATGTACATTTGTGAATATTGTGTTTAACCGTCATCCTCTTTCTTTAAAGTGACAGTATCACCCGTGTTTTCTCCAGTCCGTAATGTAGCATACTTGAAAGTACACGCGGCTTGTGAGCCTGCAGCCCTCTCAAGCTGTCGACTCTTCAGTGTTTTAAACCTTTTATTCTTTATGATTCTCTACAGGTAGACTCTGTACAGCAACAGTGATAAAGCAAACAAAATGCTTTCAGTATGGAAACCAGCCATCTTGTAACAGATCCAGGCTTCTCTTGTTAGATCAATTTCCTTCCTCCACAGGAGTTCACCCCACTGAAAGGGAGTGATTGCTGAGGGTTTAAAAAAAAAAAAAAGAAAGAAAGTAGGCTCATGGGTTTGCTGGCCCACCCCCAAGTCTACATTAAAATCAGTATTTGGGCCAACTGTAAGAACTAACTCAGGAATTATATTTATCTAAAAAACAAGTTGCGTTCACCCTGGCTGTCAAAATAAAAAAAACAAACATCGGAGACTCATTGGCGCAGACAGCAGCGTACCTGCCGTCTGCTCATCCAGGTGACATGTAGCCAAAAGTATCCGCATAATGAAGTCACACAAGTAGCCTATTGCCTTCTTTATTTTATCACATTATAACTTGCACATTTTTTTCGTATTATTTCCAATGTTCGCAGGACTAGAGACAGCAGCTTCATTTCCAGGTACTATGAATGAATAGGATAAATAAACGCAAGGAGCTTTTCGGTACATTGACTTGATCTTCTCCCAGCATATGAAGAAGAATGTTTTGTTTTTTTGGGAGGGTGTAAATCTCGTCAATAGCTAATAAGCCCTAGTTTATTCTGGGTAATGCTGTCTGTTGACTGGAAGCTATCTCCACGCTGTCTGGACATCGTCTAGTTCTTTTTCTGTTCCTAGTTGCCTTGAGAAACTTCTTGAATGATGGGTAATGGACGGGGAGGGTCCCCCCAATCCTCAATACTGTATCAATGTTTTGTTGATGTTTCGAGGACAGCATGTCATTGTATTATTTACCTTTTTTTTGTTTGTTTTGTTTTCACACAGTATACCAATTTGTGCTTTGATACTGTCACTCTAAAGAAAAGCAAATTGTATAAAGTTAGTGATATGAAAAGAAAAAAAATGGCTGTTTTATTTCATTTTGCATTCCTGTACATGTATTTTGTTCCAAAGGTTTTGTTTACTTGTGTGAATAATTCTGTGAGCAGTGCCATATGTTTTAGAGATCCTCACCATGTCTAGAATAAGGCCTTGTTTTTTGAAGAGAGTTTGTAGGTATTGATCTGTACCTGTTGATCTCTGAAGGCAAGATTGTGCAGTATTGCTTGTATTAATCTGTCCTCTCTGCCTTGACGGCCGATGATTAGGCCTCATCTGCGAGGGCAAGTGCTGATCTGTGAAAAGATCCCAGATCAGTGCTCAACCTCAGAGATGCCAGATGCGTACCAGCCCCCTCCACACACACACACACACACACACACACACACATTACTCTCAGCCCCTCGGTCGGGGTACTTCAACTTTATGCCAGAAGAGGGAACCGTTGTTCCATGTCGCTGTGTCGCTTCTCGTCAGTAAAAAGGCATTCATTAACTTTTTGATGGTTTTTAAAAAAAGCTCATATCACTTTGGAAGTATGCACAGTGCTGTTAATAAAAATGATAAGCAAAAGCCATCACGTGTCTCTCTTCTCTACACACATATTCAAAGATGTTCAGCTTGTTAGATGCCGTCACTCTGAGAAATACCAAGTACGTGCGAAGAGTTCAAAACATGACATTTATATGTTTACTGAGGAGCACAAGATGTCTTTATCACATTACCACACATATCTTCAAATCTCGAGCTTTTAATGCATTAATAATGTAAAACTGAAACGAAACATTACAACAGATGTAAGTTAGAGTTTTGACTGCAGGAGTTTAAATGGATCATAATCCATCTTTTCACAGCAGACATTTGAACTTGTCAAAGAAGGAGAAGCACAAGTGGTTGCATTCCATTTAGGAGAGTCCAGCTCCAGGGAGCTTAGTATTGTGCATGCTCACTCACTGACATAGCTTACAGGGACACTTAATGGAACAGAGCCATCTTTTAATCTTATTACTTCTAGCTGTGCTTTTCCTGCTCGGCAAAATGTCGTGCCGTGAAGAGTTTTCTGAAGTGAAGCAGGAGAGAAAGTGAACGGGGTTAAACATGACTCTGGAAGCAGCATGAAAGCACAGATCTGAGGAAACGATGAAACTCTCAGGGTTTTAAAGATGATGAACAAGGTGTGCTCGACAGTAGGTGGTTAGGAACTTTACCAAGCAGCGATAATTGCAGACGGGTTCAATACTTACACAGTGCTTTTTGGAGTTGATAGTCTCGAAAGTTCACTAATGCACTTGGTAACTGCATTACAAACAAAAATCTGATTTGATTTGAGTGCCCAGCTAGTTGATCATATCTGCATTGTATTTTAGCCAATTTTAAAACTCTTATGTAGTTCAATAAAGCCTTTTGTCTACCTGCTAAAGATGCAACATGTAATTTATGTCTGCAGGAGTGAGAGAAGGCCACGCTTTATTTATCTGCATAACAGAATAAATAATGATTTATTTATAGAACTGAAACTGTAATTTTGTACTAATGATAGTAAAATAGATATTTATTTGAAAGAACTGCTTCATTTAAACCCAAATAATTATTCATACTTTATTTATGAATGCAGTCTGCATGTCGAAGTGTCCTTGGACAAGATACTGAACCCCAAATTGCTCCCAAAGGCTCCACCATTGCCATGTGAATGCGTATGAATGGTTAGCTCCTCAAACTGATGAGCAGTTGGCACCTTGCGTGGCAGCCAATGCCATCAGTGTATGAATGTGTGTGAATGGGTGAATGAGATATGTCCTGTAAAAGTGCTTTGAGTGGTTGGAAGACTAGAAAAGCGCTATATAAGTACAGTCCATTTACCATTTATTTTTGTATGGTTGCCTGGTTGTAGATGCATTTCACATTGATTAAGCATGATTTGTCACAGAGTTAAAGATAAATTACGTGCAGTGACTCTTTCTGGGTAAACCTATGAGGAAATTATAAGAAATCATTCAGAAATCCGATATTAAAGATGTCTTACTTTGTTAAACACTTGCCAGAATAACAGATAGGTCATTGTTGTACTCTCTTTTCATTTAACAGTCAATCTTTATTTGGTATAATTTTCAAAAACTACAAACAATGATTTTTTTAAGCTAATTGGTTTGAATGTCATCTGTGACATTCAAACCAATTACATTGACATTTTTGACATACATTGACATTTTACAACTCCATTGGGCATTAAAATTCAAACATCCAAAACAATTTAACAGTGGTAGTCCTTAAAAACAGCAGAAAACAACAGACTAACAGAGGGCACGAAAGGTGAGTATGGATGATACCTGATTGTCTACAAATGTGATTTGCATACGTGGAGTCACAGTCATTGCCCTCCTCAGTAGTCATATACTGTAGTTATCATGTCACTAGTCGTCATGTCTGAGGGGGATTTTGTGTCTCTCTGGGATCCAACAGATTATTTCAAGTTTCAGTCAACACATGAATGAATTCCTTAAACAGAAACATATGTTTTTCTTATAAGGAGGGCAACTTCATGCCATGAGCCATACCACGGACCAATAATCTGTTCTACCCTCATCCTTCCTCTTGAAAAAGAAATTAAAAAATAGCTACAGAAGTACATTTAATTCACATACAGTCACATTAAACAAAACAACTGTTTCGCATTAGAGAAACACAACTGCATTAAGAATAACCACAAATCAGTGCACAGAACATTAAATATAAACAACAATACAAAATGTTGGGTTTGTTGATATTTCTATAGGCTTTGATTGAAATTTTAAGGCATCTATAATCTTTTAACTCGGCTGTTGGCAATGCTTAAACTCAGGCACACGCATTAAAATATCAACGTAAAGAGAATTACACATAACGTTAACCCTCCTATGTCAAATGTTGAACAAATTATTCACCCGCAAAAAAAAAATGTCTTCTTTAATACGCACAAACTGGGATGTGTGAAAATAAGTGTGTGTGAGTGCCAGCGGTAGAAAAATAAAAAACTACATTTGTGAACGATGTGTGACTAAATGACCAACAATGTTGTATTCAGAACTAAAAGGCAGCTTTTATAGTGAGGCTGTAACTGGCTGTAGGGGGAAGCATCGTTGCATCTCCAAGATTTCAGTGTACAGACTTAAGCAAAACAGGAAACAGACAAAAAAAAAAAAAAGCAAAAAAGCAAAACAGACACCTACCTAAAGTCTTCTTTCTCTCCATAACACTATCTGGTTGATTATTTTTGGTTGTTTTTTTCAATTGTGTTATTTTAAATAAAGAAATATATACATAGATTATAATATATACACTTGATAAAGAGCTGTTTCGGGCTGCTCTTCTCAGTGATTGCTTTGCCTGAGGTGATACTTAGTCGGGTATAAAAACAGTCTCTGGTCAATGTTGTGCTCTAATTATTGTTCTACGGACAATCAGCAGTATACAAGGCTCATGATAACGAGAACTATAGGCAAAAGGAGAGTCCTTGGTTTAAAGGTGGAAGATTTATTAGCAGAGTTATGTCATGGCGCGCTCAAATCACTTCTCGTTAAAGTCGAATTCAAGCCGAATTCAAGCAGAAGTTTTCTGGGATGTAAAACACGGGTAAGCAGAAGCTGCAGCTTGGAGTAATTTGAGTCTCGGCCGTCCGTCATAATATTAACTGACAGACAGCTGAGCTTTTCCATGACGTAACTCTGGGCTAAACGAGCTGTGGTGGAAGCTTGAAGGCATCGGCTGGTCTGAGCCTGAGAGGGAAGAACAGGAGCAGCTGTTGGAACGTCTGCAGTCATCTCCTCACTTCTGCACGTCCAGGTATTCACCGCCCTTTACTCCAGAGGGCAAACACAGACATTAAAACACAAGCAACAACGAGGGGGGAGAGAGAGGGAGAGAGGGAGGATGTGTAAATATGTTAATGGTGTAATCAGACTAGCATGAAAATAGCATCATCTTTCAGTTAAACAGTAGGTATCTACCTGGTCGCTAGGAGGTCGCTTTTCTCCGTTGACCTCGAGCAGCACGGCTTCCTCTGTGTTGTCGCTCTTCATCTCCACCACGATGTTATCTTTGCTGGACTTCTCTTTGGTGCTACAAGACCAAAAAAAACTCCTTAAAGTCACAAATATACATAAAAAAGACTGTTCTTCTATCCAGTCACAATGATGCATTTTGTTTTGAATGACTTTTTTGGGCATTTAGGGGGAAACACAACACCGTCATACATGTATTATTACCTTTTACGATGATACGGTGAACTTGTTAGCAGACAGTTGCATATTTACACATCCAGCAGTTACAGAGCAACATTAGTGTTAAGAGTTGTGTTTGTATCCACCTGACAAATCTCATTTTAGCTGTCTGTTTCTGGTCTCCACCAACTCCTGAAGGAAATATCTGGCTCCTAAATTCTGTCTGCCATCACGTCAAACATTTCATAACCTGACATAACATTCATATGAGTCCATAGGTGGATCTGGAGACATCTAAAATGTATTATGCATGGTGCCAAACAGCCAATGACCAATCACCTCTGTAACTCTACAAGGAAAATATGGAAGTATGTTTAACTTAATATCAAGATAGAATATGCTCTGATTGAATTGGCTGTACTGTTTTAAGGTTTTGTAGTTTTTATATGATGGATTTATAAAATGTGTCCTTTTCCACTCCTTATTTTGTCCCTCTGCCATGCTGGTGTTATTTAATGTCTTATTCTGTCACCAAAAGCTAGTTAGAGTCTATTTCCATCTTTAAAAATAGTGCATTTACATATTCAATGTCCACTACAATTGATGCTGTGTCTAAAGGGTTAAACACATCAAGTGTCTCTCCTTCCACTTACAGGTCCTGCTTGCCGGATCGACCACAGATCTTGCCCTTTTTGTACAGGAAGTAGAGCGTACTCCCCAAGATGGCCAGCAGCAGAATGCAGATAATGATGACTGCAATGATGACACCTCTGCCCTCTCCTGGGGAAGAAGCAGAAAAACAACCACAGAGTGACTCACTGTAACTGGATTATGAATGAGATGACGGTATGAGGCATGAGAGTCGGATACAGGATCGCACCGGGCAGGCTGTGCAGCATTCCACAGTGTGTGGGTGCAGTAGATAGCATTTTATAGAGCGTATAAAGAGAGTGCAGCCTTAGCATGATTCGGGTGACCTTAACCTGGCAACCTAAAGGAAGGAAGGTGTGCAAAGTGTAGAGAGGAGAGGTGTGCTCATACAACAGCATGACAGCATGCACAGGAAGAGGTGAAGATGAACAACTCAATGATGGTTTGATGTTTTGTTCATCAGGATGAATGCTGGCAGGCGAGAGAGGGAGGTGCTGTGGAGGGGATATGGTGGGAAGCTTTTTGTCTTTGAGGTACAGAGGTGAGAGAGACAGAGAGTCTTCAGCAGTGAAACATACAAACCTTGCTTGATTTTCTTCGGTGGGATAGCTGTTTTGGCTTTGACTGAGAAAAACCACATGAGCACAATTATCAGTGGGTGGGCTGAGTGTATTAAATAACTCATATCAGCAGGCCTGACACACATACACACAAACGCACACATACAGTAGAGGCCTGAACTGAATACAACAAATGTTTATCAGTGATCTGGAGCTAAACATCTAGCCTGATAGGCTGACTCTGGTCAGTAGCACAACAGTCATCTCCCAAAGCAGCCCTGATTAATCTCATTTAACCAGCACTGTTTCAGAGATGACAACCCAGAACAGCTTTCCTCTGAGGGGCTGGAAATTTTCTGGCATGACGTACAAGACAGAGAGAGGCAGAAAGTGAGCGAACACAAGGCAGCACCGATAATGGGAGTCAGGAGACTCGCTCTGAGTGCATTTAAAGCATCAGCTGCTTTCAAGAGTCACACTGATGCACATGTGTGTTTGTGTTTGTGGTTTGTGTATGTGTCTGCACCTAATACAGCCCTAACACTGCTGTATGCAAAGGGTAAATCATTTTTATCTGATTTCATTGATTATGTTTCTAGGGATGAAACCTCCTCTCATGCTGCTGTTTTCACGTAAATTATGGTGTTCATTTAAAGAGCACATATAAGAAAATACAGTTTAATAACATAACGAGCAGAGAATAAGAGCTGTGCAAACAAATCAGATAATAAAACACCTTCCAGCGATAACAGACCTCAGTAATATCACCCATTTGAAAACCATAAATACCTTGTAGAAACCACAGTTTATAATCAGAGTGATTACTAACCAACATTTCAGTAATGACCTTTCCGTCATGCCAGTGTGGTTATTTGTGCAGCCTTCAGGTGCTTCCTAGTTTTCCTCTTGCTCTCATTCTTTTTGCCTGACTCACAGACAAACAGCACAGCCAGGCCGCAAATGAAAGCAAGTGTGTGAACGCTGAACAGGCAGATAATAACTTTAACTGAAGTATCACTCTCAGTCGAATCCTTTTCATGGGATTTCATTTGATACCGCAATTTTCTAGATGTATTGCAGTTGACTTGAGTGGTGCTTTGGTGGGCAGTGCAGAGTGACTGTGGCCTTACCTGTGCTAGAGGGCATAGGAGTGGTAGTGCTAGTAGTAGTAGTAGTAGTAGTGGTGGTGGTGGTGGTGGTGGCTGGTGTGGTGGTGTTTATCACTGAAAACAGTTAAGAGGCACAGACGGGAGGACACTCACTGTTAACACATTAGGGGTAGGAGGGGAGCACATTTAACAGCCGCACAGCTAATGCAGCATCCCGTCCGACACAACAACACTGATTGAAATGTCCAAAATGACAGGCATCACATCACAGCACACGGCAGAGCTCGAGGCCTTCAGACAAAAGTAAAAATAAACAACGAACACAAAGTGACACAGACATGAAGGGCGGGAACAGATGGGAAAAGGTGGTGGGGGACATCAGATAGAGACGTACACGGAAATAAACACAAAGAGCCAAAGACAGGAAACACAAGCAGCGGGAGGAACTCACTGGCTTTGATGGCGAAGGTCACGGCGTCAGTGCCGTATTCGTTGGTGGCATTGCAGAAAGCAGTGATGTCAGAGGTGACCTTGATACTGACCATGCTGTGAACCCCCTCCTCGGTTTCTTTTTTGGTTGCTGTCTCGATAACCTGGCACAAAAACACACAATGAAAGATGTAGCAGGTCCCACAAAAGAAAAGGTTTCCCTTTCTCCTGCACAGATGTGAAGAGTTGACTGCAGCTCTGACACATCCTGTCACAGGCTGAAGAAAAGTGCAAAAACAATCCATTTGAGTTTTATCAAAAATGAGACTGGTGGTGTCGAAGATATCACACTTAAAGCTAGAGTAGGTAATGCATTTCACAAGTATTTTTTGTAATATTTGTTGAAATTCTCTTCACATCCTGACAGCGAACAAATCAAAGTCTCTCTGAAAAAGAAATCTGGTATCTGTGTTTCGGTGGAGTGGATTGGATGACGGCCTGAAGGGAGGGGGCTTCCAAAATCAGACTGTCTCTTGCTAGTTTCTCCAACCCTAGCTTTGAATCTACAAGATGAGTCTTTGGCCAAGCTACCACCTCTGTAAGGCTATACTTCATCTAATGCTATTGTGGCAGTATGCTCACAGTTACAATGCTAACACACCATTTAGCACTAAACACAAAGTACAGCTGAGGCTAACAAGAATGTCACTGGTTTTGCAGGTAGTAGCTGCAAGTATTAGACAAATTAAAAGTTCATCATCATTATAACAAGGGCATCAATATCTTACTAAATTCATGCCAATCCATCTAACAGTTGTAAAGACATTTTACTCCAAAGTACAAAAGTGACCAAAGTAATTAGGGTTCATCATCTGGGAACCATGAATGTCTGTGTCTGCTGGATGTTGAGATAATTCACTGGATAAGTGAGAATTTTGACCTGCCGGTGGCACAAGATACAAGGTCAGGGAGGATCATCAAAGTCATTAGCATACATCCTCTCTGCACTATGAATATCTGTGCAAACTTTTTTTTTTATATAGATTTTTCAGATATTTCGGTCTGATCCAAAGTAATGCACCGAACGGCCGATCAACATTGCAGTCCTACCATTGCTAACCATCCTTGAATGAATGCCCCTGTTAGGTAAATTACTGTAATTGAAATTAATAAGAAAATGTTAGAACACAGTGTAATCTGCTGTCTCCCAACCTACTCCTAATTTCATCATATGTAGAATAAATGTCATAATAAGTGAAATCAAACAAACATACTTAAACTTTCCCCATAGTTAAATAAGACTTTTCTGTATTATAACAACATGGATAACATGCTGTAAACCTCTGAGGGGTTTGGATGATCAGTTTGACCTGAAATAAAGTCTTCAGGACATTAAGGAAATTAAGTTCTGATCTAGTGAGAACACATTTAGAAAAACTAGCCATTTCTGTTGCAGCTGTAGTTAATACAAGAATGAGAGGTGTTCCTCTGCGGTACCTTTCCATCTGAGGTGGTCCAGGTAATACTGGGAGCAGGGAAACCTCTGACATTGCAGCTCAGATCAACTGTATTATCAACACTCTCCTCCAAATCTGTGTGCTCCTGCTCCATGATCTTTGGTGGGCCTGCAGAGATTACATTGCATGATACAGTACATCATATAATGATATTTCTTAAAGATTGATTATTGATCAGAAAGAAATGTAATATTCGGTATCTATAATCAGATTTACCTTGGACTTTAACATGAAGTACCTCACTGGCTTCCATTCCCTCGATCTCAGGAACAGTCACCACACACATATATGTCCCTGCTGTGTCAAACGTAGCGTCCTTCAGCATCAAACTGTGGCCCTTTGTAACCACCTTTCCGTTCTACACACACCAGGACACAAAAATACATTTAACACACACACACACACACACACACACACACACACTGACATGCACATGAGTAGATATGAAGCAGGGCTACCAATGTACTAGTTTTTGTTCAGATGGTCAGATCAGACGACTGATTCAACAAACTTTTACTCAAAGTTATGCAGCAAACTGAGCTTTCACAAGTGTTTACTTCAACTGACGAACGGCTGATCATCAGATAAAATAATAATTATAAAATAAATTTTCTAGATGCATTGCTGTTTATATAAATGTGTTGTACTGTATGTACGTATGTGACCTTAAACCAAGTTGTGTCTGTCTGCAGAGAAGAGAGGGCGTTGCAAGTGGCTTTCAGCTCCTCTCCTTGGGTCACCAGAATAGTGTCTTTGGGCATCACCACAGGAGCATCGAGATCTGCACGCACAGCAGGGAGAGAGAATTCAAAGCGGGCATGTTCAGTCGTATTGGAGGTAAAATGTGTTTGTTGTAATGGTCACAAATCATGTCAGTGCAGGTTACTTACAGTTGACAAACACAGAGGTATTTCCATGGATCTCCTCGAAGGTCTCCAATTCTACTATGCCACATTTATACTGTCCATTGTGTAGACGGGTCACATTATACAGCTCCCACGTTTTGCCTTCCCAACTGTTACCAGTCTACAGAAAATCAAAAATAATTTGATCAACCCATAAGCATTTAACTTTTAACTCAACATGGGTGATAATGACTTGCTCCATTTTGTGACATTCAGAAGGATCTATTTGCAGAAAGGGAATACACTATTCATAAGTATGTTGTCATTACTATCATGGCCTGAATAAAATCAACAACTCCACCTGAAGAGGAAGATCATGATCAGACAAAGCAGGCCTTTATGCTGCTGACGTTGATGCATGAATAATGAGCGTGAAAGGTTTATTTTTCTTACCTGTTCATGACTGATAGTAATTTCCGCTGGACTATTCCCGTTGCCTTGGCAGCGAAGCCTGACCATGTCCCCTTCCTTGATTTTGCCCTTTGGTGAATCCACCCAAATATTTACTTCCGTGGGTGGGTCTGAAACAGAGAAAAGGAATCCAAAGTGAACCTTAATGCTGTAGAAGGTTTATGTGATGGACATAACTATCCCTGCAGCAAACCCTGAGGCCCTGAGGCTAAATCTCCTCGTCCTCTGAACCTCTGAACGGATTATGCCATCCCGATGAAACTTTCTGACAATCATTAATCATTCATAGACATCAGATTCAAATACTGGTATGATACTATACTGGGCAGTTGGTGTCACTCCTGTGTGTGAAACTCACAGAGTACAGTAATGTTAATACGGTTGGTCTCGGTCATCCTGGTTCCTCCAGGAACGAAGTAGGTGATCTCACAGTAGAACTGATCATCTTTGTTCGCCTTCACCACCTTCATGCTTAGCTGACTGCTAACTGTGTACAGACCGGTGGATTCACTAGTGCTGCTAGGCAGGACTTTCACCTCTGGAAGTCAGAAAAAATTCACAAACACACAAGACAAGACAAGAGAAGAAAAGAACATCAAATCACATTAAGCACAAAACAATATAGAAGTGCATCACAGATGTTAACTTCGATCCGTCTCACCATTGTCTATATTGCGTAGTGGCGTGTTGTTTCTGTACCAAGTGATGTTTGGCTTTGGGTAGCCTTTGGTGACAAGGCATGACGCAATCTGTAGGAGAGGGAGGGAGAGAGAATGAAAGAGGTCCAAATGCAGAGACTTTCAAGCCTGGTGGTCATTTTTATACTCTGTCATTCAGGATTCAAAGCCTATTTACCGGGGATAGGCCTTCATCGTTCACTGAGATCCCTGTCTGCACACCCTGAATGGTAGGAAGCTCTGGTGTTTCTGCAAAGGAATTAAGAATTATATAATTATATAATTAAGAACTATAAAAGGCTACATTTGAAGTCCAAAAACAGTAAGTTGCATCGCTCGAAATATTTGTGATTGACATTGTGTGTGAGAGGATGAGTTTGTCAACATCTGCCTTGTTTCCATTGCATGATATGTCTCGGCTTGACTTGACTCACTTTTGGTACCAAGTTCTTGATTTTGTTTTCTATTGCAGATAGTATCCTCCTCAATGCACAAGTAAGAAAAGTAAAGTAAATCAGAAAAGGTTGAAGGCAGCAAGACAACAGATTGCATTTGGGACACGTTTGGGAAACATCAGAGCACAAACAACAAGATGAATCTGGTTGCTCCATTTTGCACAAGTGGCGTTTCTCTCTGATCAATCAGTGTTCTTCAGTGTTTTCAATCCACTATTTAGTATTAGATTTGATACCAAAAAAGTGCCATGTACCAGCAACTATAAAGAAGAATGGCTCCAAATGAGTCAAGCTGAGTGATACTTCGCATGAAGTCGAACTTAAGCTGAAGTTTTTGGTCTTAATATAATAAATAGGGTGGACACTAGTTTTATCTCAAACTGAATCTTACCAAACACTTTCAGCCTTGTACGTCCCTCCCCAGCTGCCTCTGTTAGACTTTTGACGAGACAGATGAATTCCAGTTCGTCTGCCAACTGCACGTTGTTGATAGTCAACACCACCTCTCCAGAGGCTCCGGTATCATTCACACTAATCCGGTCGGTGAACTGTGTGCCTCGCTCTGGAATCTTTGCGGTGGAGTCCTGGTAGTAGAGTCTCTGCTTCTCACCCAACCATGTCACCTAAAAAGTTCAAACATATGAAACATCACATGCATAAACACAGCCTACCCTCTCTGTGTACTGTATGTGTGCATCAGGCTTGATGATACTTACATAGAACCACTGTATGACCATCGCGCCGATGCCTTCAGATGATTTGAACATGCAGGTGATCTGAGCCGTATCTCCTCTGAACACCTCCACTCTGTCCTCCATGTTCACTTCGACATTAGCCCAGGCTGGAAAAGATAAAGACAACATGGTCACTGTCAGGCATTCCTTAAACTATCTGTGCTGATATTTCTTCGTTATCCACCAACATGCCAATACTAATATATCTACAGTATATGAACATCAAAACACAATGCCAATAAAGCTCCATTGTACTAAGCCAGAAATGGACGGGATGGTGATGTGACAGATCTTCAAGGTTAATAGCTGTGATTATCATCCTTACAAGAACCTGAATTATTCTGAAGAAACACACCACTTGTGCGTCCACACCCTGTTGACACAAACTCAAAGGAGGCATGGAGGCAAAAGAAGAGAGAAGAAAATCATGGCGGGTCAAAGGGAAGAGAGAGATGCTATGACAGGAATGAGAAGCCCACCCATGTCCACATTAATGTGCTGCATTCCTCCATGTCACCCTCTCACAGGAAGAAAGGCTCAATTTACAGGCAGCATAGTAGCCCTACTGTTCCTTCATGATCTGTCTGTGAGGAACAAGTGGTTTTCCCCGTCCAGGGTCTCTCTCTGTCCTACTAGTCTATAGAAGGACACCCCAATTTCACTTTACATTGCAGTGTTTCACTAGATGTATGAGATGTCAACAAGGGCTGTAGCCTGGAGGTAACAAGGCTGCAAAGGTTTGATTTAGCCTTTTCTAAAGTGTCTGTTCATTGTGTTGGTGAATGTAGCTTTTCTCGTGGTAAAGAAAGAAACAATGGCGGGAGAATATCGGAGTTGAAGAACGTAAATGTGGTTCATCTGTGTCCTGCATTGACCTTTTTTTCTTTTTACTTATTCATTTTAACGTCGAGAAGCACAAAGGACAATACACAGAGCACCATTAAGTCTCCACATTCCGGAAACGTACTTTAAAATAGAAGGAACTTTAATTTACATTGTGTATTATTTCATAGTTTGAAATGATGAAATAGAAACAGTAATACCACAATCTACTCATATCTACTCACTAACTTTTTCCAGGGCTTTCTACAGCATCATGTGACCGAGTATGGAGCTTTGCCACGATAGCGGTTATCTGGTGTCAAATGTTGTGACAGTGAGATTTGGTAGACTGCTGTGGTAAAATCTGGTGAGTGTGCCTCGGGTTGAAGTGACACTTTGAAAGAAGAAAAAGCATGTTCTTCCTCTTACACATGAAATGCTTCATATTTTACACTCTGCACATCTTACTTGTTCTAATATGACCAGCAGTTTGTGGTGGCTAGTGTTTGCAGACTTTAGATTGTAGATTGAACTGTAGATCTGGTTGGATAATGCATTTTACGCCCCTCCTCTACCTGTGCTCCAGTTACTGTATGATTAAGCATTTTCCTTTATTACATGATCATTTGTGACCACACTTTCAGGAGCAAAGTTAGTGAGCAGAAGGTCACCAGTTCAATCCTGTGACCTGAAAAATTAATGTTTGGAGCACAGCCAGCCCAGTAATTTCTTATAAACTGGTGAAATGAATTCTATTTAAAAAAGGTTAATTGTTTTATATTTCATTTGTTTAAGAACTGACAGAATCAGCTCTCAATTATACTGTATCTGGTATCAAAAGACACATCATCCAGGAAAAATGATCACATGCGTAGTTGTGCAGTTAAGTGAATTACCATAACACCAGAGCTGCTTGCTGATTCCTGCTCCTCTCCTGGCATTTCATTCAGCCTTGATATTCTCCCCCTTTTCTTTCCCACCTGCCTCCCCCTCTGCTGTGTGTTGCTGTTTACCACTGACTAATGGAGTTGGACGGATGCTTTCCTGTTAAAGAAATCCAATTAGACTCTCCAACATAGACATTTCCTGGCCATTAGCGATGGAAGGACAATGCTGACTCACTCACAGCATCCCATCCCCCACCTGAGGACTTACCCACAGTAAGAGGTGGGATTTATGCAGGGGAGGAAATTCAGATTCTAGCTGGCATCAGACCGAATGTTTACAAACTCTTTCCCCGTCCTGTCTGACAGCAGGAGTCTGTTTGCTCATGGGGAGCTCAATCAAATCTCATTTGTAATTTGACCAGATTTCATCCCCACAGTGCATCAATCAGAGCGGCTGGCACTCCAAGGCCTCAGATCGATCCTCTCTGATGCAGATACTGGAGTTCATGCACATTTGATAATAGTCATAAATCAGTATGACAGAATAAAGTCGAGCATCTCTCTGGGAAAGCTGGGCCTCTCCAGTTTTATGAGCCTTGACCCTGAGACAACAAATTCACATGCTGAGTGTGTGATTTCCACAAGAAAGGGGGATGTACTCTGTCCACTATAGTAAATATGTGTTAGTGACCCTGACACTGAGGAGGGGAGAGGAATTCAGAACACATAGAAAGTGCAAACCTATTGCCAACTGTTTTATTTTTTTAATTTAATCCAGTAATCCTGGTCTATAAAACGTCAAAACATAGCATCTTCTCATGCTGTCCAAAAACCAAAGTTGTCCACTTCGCGATCATATACACAAAAAGCAACAAATTGAGGACAATTAAGAAACTACAATAACTGAATGTTTGGTAAAATAGTTGTTTTAATCAACTAAGTTTGACTGATGTGAAGATGAATGTGAAGTTCAAAATCACTACAAGATTTATGCTAAATATGGGAGCAGATGATTAGCTTAGCATGAAGACTGGAGGCAAGGGGAAACAGCTAGCCTTACTAGAAACTATGCTGGTTCACTGTGAAAACTCAACTTCAGGAAGTCACTGTCCTTTCATATAACTCAACTATTTTACGCTTCAGGTTTTGATGCTGATTGGTTGATTTTGTTGCCTTTGGACAGAGGCAGGCTAGCTGTTTCCCCCTGTTTCCAGTCTTTATGCTAAGCTACGCTAGTTTCATACTGAATTTACTTTACAGACATGAGAATGGTATCAATCAGTAAACAAATAAGCGTACTTCCCAAAATGATTTCTTTAAACAAAGTTTTCAGTTAGTCAAAGCATTAAAAAACTTCAGTAAAGTCTAGGTGATATTGACATACAATGTGAAAAGTATTTCCTTCGAGGAAAACCTTGAAGCGAAGTGCAAATAAAGCCTCAATTTAACAATAATTCATTTAGTTAATCACAGGATTCCCACACCACAGAAATAGGAAACCCCTTACAAGAACAGCTCTGTTTATATCCCCGCAGATACACAGAAGACATATCAGAGAAACATGGCAGTTAAAAGGGATATTTTGCTTTGATTTATGAAGCTAATTGAGTCTGGGTCACAAGCAGACACACACATGCACAACGACATCTCAATTAGTGTGTCAGCCCTGATAATCGAGCTTCAAAGAGCCCCAACTGAGGCTGCAGGTGATCTCTCAACAGGAATAAAAAAATAAAAAAAACACAGCTCATCCCACAGAGAGAATGGATTGTATTCAAAGGAGCTGCAAAATTAGGTGCACTTAAAGATAAGACAAAATAAGAACCACAAAACACACCTTGTAAAGGAGAGCAGAGGCAGAGAGGATAAGATAATCTCCGGGGGGAAGTCATATCAAAGACATTGTTATGTCTGCATTGAAGTCAAAGCCTTTTGTCAGGATACACAATCAGTTTCTGTGTGGAGAGCCATGATAACAAAACTTCCTGCCAGGCTCTGAGCTTCAGTGGCTGCTTATCCAAACCTATAAAACCTCTTTATTTAGACCTCTTACTATAAAGAAAATATAGAGCACATGTAACCTCCCACAAAGGCAGAAAACTATTGTGAGGTTATCAGCAGACAATCTTAAATCATGTTTCAAGGTTTATGACCGCTGCATGTTTTAAAACAGACGCATCAGTCCTCCCTCTGACAGGTACAGTAGACAGACGAGATGTGGAATGTGGTTGTTCAAAGGCTGGAATCTGGTCTGACTTTCTAACCATGAAGTTGACAGGCTGCAGTCGGCCTGCTCTCCCTCTGTCTGCTCTGGCAACCGGCCCAGACCCCAGATGGTCATCGGTGAAGGAGGGAAGAGGAGAGGACGCCCACCTTCAACATGTTAACTGGCATTCAAACTGGATTACTGTCTTCTTTTTGACATAATCTAACTGGGTGGCAGGGCTCAGATGCACAGTATCGGCCCCACAATGATTCCCTTTTGTCCTCACTTTTTTTTTTACAGTTTTGTCCTTTATATGTTCCACATACAGACATATTTATACTACAATCAACTGAAATCCCATGGCTACACCATTTAATTAATTATGTGACTTAATTTAGGTCACTTCATAGATATCTCTTTTCACTTATAAACTGTAAATCAAACTACAATGAAATTTCAATAACATTAAATTTACCAAAAAAAAAAGCTTATCTACTACAATAATCTGTCTCTCATTGTGGTCGGGGTGTGTTAGTGTTTGTTTTGCCAATTATACTGTGACAGGAAATAAAGTGCGTGACTGCGACACGAGAGACGAGGATCAGCGGTTAGGTTTAGGCAGCAAAAGCGCATTGGTTAAGCTCTGTGAAAGATCATGATGATTAGATGTTAATAAAGGTTTGTAAATAAATTGTTATCATGCTTTATTCACTACACGTACACTGTACTGCAAGAGTGCATATTGTAGGGAAACAAATATACGTCGTCAGTGTATATTTTGTTGTTACGTTCAGTATAAACATTTTGTGACAGGGCAGGTAAGTTAATCAACAATAACATTTCCTCATTATGTTACTAAACAGTGAGCTTTAAATAGGATTATATTTCTTTGAAAACATATTTGCTGTTGCAAATTGGTGTAGACATAGAGAGACACAGAGCTGTAACAAGGAGGAAGAAGGAGCGCACATGCTCAGAAACATCTTGACATTTTGACCTGAGGGTGGGGTGACAGGAAAGCTCATGGAGTGTGTAAAAAGATAGACATTTAATCCTCTGGGGACAATGAATAAACTGAATAAATATCATGACAATCTGTAGCTTTTTTCTTGTGTAAAAGTGAAAACGCAAAATCATCATCAATATCCATGCCAAGTTTTAGGTCAAGCTGGCCACTAGCTGTCAAGATATCTTTGACATAAATGGACAGACTGACAGTGATTTCTTTTGGCCCTGCTGACTGTGGGGAAAAAACATTAAGAAAAAAAATCAGATCAAAAGCAGCGTCTGACAGCATGATCGCTGAGGTGAAGGGAAAGCAGACACGCACACAACCTGAGATCTTTCAGCCTGTCCGTCTGTCTGGGAGCTGTGAGGTGGGATGAGCCCATCAGATGTGCAACAGGATCCGGCACACACACACACACAAACACACACACACACTACACACTGTGATCTCTAGCTGTATCCAACTACTGACCTGAACTTGAGACTCAACTCCAGCACTAAACACATTATTACACGGCTTGCAAATGTCTCAGAGCACAACTAGCACATGACACACATCCTACTCTGCTGGGTTTCATTGACTAGTTTCCAACCACTTATTTTGGCGAGAGCCTTTCTGCGCTCTCTAAAAAGAAACTATGTTGTCCAGAATCCATTAATCTACAAGAGAGGGCATGAAGTTTTGTTTGCACTACAGAGTCCTTATATAACCCTTTTCTTCTATCACGAGGTTAGATTTTAAAGGTACTGTATTAATATTTACATACCAAGGATTCCCCCTGCGTAGCCTCTAATTCATGTTTAATTTACTTATGGCGTGTCCTCCAAAGAAAAGACTGAACTAAGGGATTAAAGAATGAGTATGAATATATTAAAAAGGAGGACAGATATCGAGACGGCATAGCTTCCTCATTGTGTGTCTGCTAGTTTTAATTGCTTGCCACCACCCACTAACTTACCCCGTCAGGTGATAGCACTGCTGTATAAACATCAAGGCAGCGCAAAACAGACAACACGTGGCAGCATAATTATAATCATCTTAAAAATAACAAGGGCGGCATTACATTTAATTATAATTATATGTTAAATCTACTTCCTGGCAGTTTGTACTGACACACAGCATGCCCGCCACAGTGTGTAATAGCTGCAACCAAATATTTCCCTTCAAAACGCGCTGGTAAAAATGAAGTGACAGCTCTGGGACATGTTTCCAGCCCTGTCACATCTAAGAATAACAATAGCCTATCAAACTTGTTTGCGTACATGATACAGCAGAATTACAGTGCACTGACCCGGCTGGCACCAGAAATAGCAGCCCTACTTCAGGACAGGGTGAGACAGAGAGAGGGAGCATGGGAAAACAGTGCCTCAGTCAGGCTGCCCTTTGTACGGATGTAAATAGGTCTGAGACGAGTGAATAGAGTGTAGAGTTAACGGGAGAAAACTGATAAAAGACAAGCGAGAGAGGATAGAAAATGATAAGAGGCACGATGGGAGGAGGAATCAAGGCGGCAGACGGAGGTTTGCGAAGAAGTGGGTGTTTGGTTCTCTGCAAGCTGATGTGGCCTTTGACATTTATCACACTAATCCCTCAACTGCACACTTACAGTATCTCGCAGAGATAAGGAAATGTCATCAGGATGAAGTCAACAAGTCTCACTCAACATGGTGAGAAGAGAAATACAGAGAGATGCCTACTGCCCTCTGTATCAAGGACCAAGAGCAACAGCTGGTCTGCAGGGTGTAAGGGGTGAGAAGGTCAATGATGTAAGAAGGGGCAAGGCCTCTCAGTGATTTAAAAACAAATCATAAAATTTTAAAATCAGCTCTAAACACCATGAGTAAATGAGCTCAAATATTTGAGTTCTTGTAAGATTCCTAGCTGCAGTATTTTGCACAAATTGGAGGCGGTTGATTGATTTCAGGTGCAGTCCGACATATAATGAGTTACAGTAATCTAGATGGCTGGAGACAAAAGCATGAATTGAATGAGTTTGTGCATCACTGAATGAATAGAAGAATCTAATCTTGGCAATACTCCTGATGTGAGCAATAGCTGATTCAGTGAGATTGCTAAAATATTTATAGAAGTTCAGATCTGAAGATTTGTGGCCTCATGGGTGCACTACAAATCCTGGGACATTAATGTCTGATAAACACAATTTGTGCACTTTGGGTTTAAACACCATCACTTGAGATTTGTGACTCTCACTCCAGAACCTTATGGCTGTAAGACAGCTTGTGAGCGAGGTAGCTGAGGATGAAATCTGATGGATTCATGGACAAATATACAAGTGTGTATCGTCAGCATAAAAGTGAAAAGAAATATAGGAATATGTTATGCAAAACTGGTTTTAGATATGTGGCTGTCAGTGTGGCAGCAATGGCCTTGTAAATGTTGTATTCATATTATTTAGAGAGTCCTTACCAAGATAGTTGGTGGGTTTTTTTCTACACAAAGTTAAAATGGAAATGATTATTAGTGAGAACTTATAGGCATCCTGGCCATAAAAAAGACCACAAAGAACTCTGAATCCAAGATATGCAAATACATTATGCATGAAACATTACATCACACATCATCTCTGCTTAACTCTAATGAAACCAGTGTGTCTGCATATTCCCTCTTGTTCCTCTTTCAGAATAGAAATTAAAAAAAACAAATTAACTCAAGAATAGCTACATTGGTAAGAGTGGCTACATGTACTTTTCCTGATCTCACCATCTCTCTCTTCCTCGGCTTTACTTCCACAACTTACTTTATGCTGCACAATTAACATGTCTAAGGTGTAACTGTAGCTTAAAGCACATCTGTCCATGCAATAATCGCAGGTTAATTATGTAGCAACACATATACATATATACTGTGATTCCACCTGCACCTAAATGCAGCATAGAAATTTTCACTTTATGTAAAAGTTTGAATATTTTGAGAATCATATTTTTTCAGCTAGTAGCAGTTATAGAGACACTACCAATTTAACACACTTTACCCGTCATGGGCAGAACTACTCAGCTTGTGAAAACAGTTGCGTAATTTCTTTGGTGGCAACTGGAGAGCTCTGAGAAAATGACCCTAATGATGTCATCAGGGTTATCTAATCTTGCAAAGAGCCTGTGTTACAAACTGGTGGGGCATTTACCAGGCAAGGAGGGTCTAACAAAAGATGCTATCGAGTTGCATTGGGGGAATGCAACGGATCTGGTGATTTTGGAGCTTGATCCAAACTAGAGACTTAACACTTTTTGCACTGTTCACTTTTTTTCATTTTTTCTCATGTTGTGAGATGTTCTGAACCAAGACTGATAATTTGTGTAGGTGTTGACATGCTGTTGACTGGGTATCTCACACCGGTGGTGAGAGGACAGGCTTGTGTAAGATAAACTGTCAATGACAGGGAATAAACTTTATCCAGCCAGTGCACCCGGTCAAATGGACGGATCCATCCGAGGTTGGGCACCTCGGTTGGGTGCCCAACATCAGCCGCCACTTGATACTAAATGACACTCTGCCTGTGACGTAGGTTATAAATATTGAGAAATCATAGGATGAATTTTTGGAAGCTTTGCAAACGGACCCAGGCTTTTGTTTTGTTCAATACTTATTCACTGGAAGCAGATATAAAACCAGTTTGTAATGCTTTTTTTCAGGTTCAAATTAACAAGAGAAAACTTTGTGACTCCACTTAATGAAAATCTGGTCTTGAAGAGGAAGTAAAGCAATTCTATCTCCTGGAAGACTGAGGATCTTCACAGACGTATTTGAGGAATGGGCAGATGCAGCCAAATTCTTGTCCCCCCCCTTCATAGATCCACTACCAGAACAGTAGCCCCACTTAGTTTCGGTCAACTCAGCTTTGCTAAATGGTGCAAAGGAATGTTATGAGAAACTCTTGAAAACGTATATACTAAAGGCCTTGTCACGCATTCATCAATCACATCAGTCCTGTGACGCACCACAGGGCATTTAAACACACATCACACAGGGCTCTTGGCTTTAATCAGGCATTCAGAACGAAAAGGACTCTCACTGACTCATGAATCCCTCACACAGCCCTTGGCACAGCAGACACATTTCTCCATAAACTCAACATGCAGCAGAAGTTATAATGTCATGAATAAGCTGCTCAAATAAAAGAATGACTAATAAATACACAAGATATGTGGAGCTATTAAAGAAGATCCAAAAGATCCAGCTAATAGTCCTGAAAGCTGTAATTCTCCAGAGAATTCAAAACTTCTTTGATGCACAGTAAACTACAGTGCTCATTGGGGATCTTTCCATAAACCCCCCTCCAGACACCAGGCTCTTTGACCCAAAAGTGTTTTACTCTTTCTTCATAAATATGCATGCTGCTTTTTATCCCGTTTGCTTGTTACCAGTTAGCAAGGCTTTGATTTATTAATGAGAACTCTAGTGGCCTTATTAAGGTTACATCAAGTGGCTTTACTTCCACTATGTTGGCTGGACACAGTAACTCTCCGAAAGTAGAGCGGCCCAAACAGAAATAGTAGCTAGAAACTGGACTCCAGGAGGAAGTTTTAGGTGTGAATGGATCAAGATAGTAAGAGTGCAGATTAGTAAACCAGATGTAGTTGATCAGCATCGCATTATATCTATGTACACGGTAAATCAATCTGAACAAACACACTTTTTCAGATATATCCCACTAACAATTGTGACATTCATTTAAGTCAATTATTCAACAAAATTTTAGATACTGATTCAACTTTCTCAAAATTAAGATACCCATTTGAATTCGCTGTGGAGCTAAGTTTTTATGAGTGGGTCCTTGCTTGTTTGGTTTATGAGGAAACCCCATGGGGCATCTGTTTCATCGGGTTTCAGCACTGTGGACTGTGTTGGTGGGAGCATATTGTTCAGCTACCAGGGTGACAATGACAGTTGGAAGGAAGTCCAGTTGGAGTTACAGATGAATGCGTTCATCAGACAGCAAAACTGGTTTATAATATTCACAGACAGGAGCGACTATTTTATCTTTCGATATGTCGTTCACAAAGTTAACAGCAGAAATATGGCGTCCACATTACAGTAATCTACTAGGAACTCGGCATTAGACTGGACGAATAAAACAAGCACCTCAGCTTGGGCTCTTAAACTGGGAATTGAGCATTTTTCACCACTTTTTTTCCAAGTTAGAAGACTTTTTAAAGTCATTTTTGCTTTTACTAAAGCTCGTGTAGACAGACAGGAAATGTGGACAGAGAGAGGGGTAGGTGCAAACAACCAGGTCACATTGCAGTTATATGATGTGCACCTATCTGATGTCTTTTAGACTGACAATGAATGAATAGAGAAAAAACTGACTCACTATTTTAACAGAGTGCTTCTCTGTATGGAGCCTGTGTGGGGTTCAGGTGATGTGTGCAAAGACAAAAAGATGGACAGTGGCAGCTGCAGCAACCAAACTGCACATTCCCACGATGCCTGAGAGAAAACAAGGTCAACTTGTCACACTGACCTGCCAGACACTTTCCTTAGCACACACACACACACTCATCCCCAGGGTGCTGGAGCCGAATGCAGGCAGTATCCACTCAACATGCCATCAGAATTAACGATTTCCAAAAGGCAGGGGAGACGAAGGATACAAAGAATGTAAATACAGTGAGGATCAGAGTGGACCACACAACAGGGGAGAAAGGGAGGGAGTCACAATACTCTCTGATTTCTCCTGGTGATCTGACGCTATACTCCGTTTCTACAGACCACCTGTTGTGGAGATCAGCCTGGGCTAGATCTGGCTCGATTCTCAGCACGCCAGACTCCAGTCCGTCTTTTAGGGGGGTTCTGCTAACTTACGACTGTCACAACAGTACGGTAATAAAGCTTTGGATGGGTCTCTTATAAGGTCACTCATAACAGCGGCGGTGGTGTTACACTAAATTTCTGAGTCTGGAAATGTTTTTCTCAACAACTAGAGTCAAAATGCCATTGAGCAAGGCAGCTATTGCCCAGCAGGTCTAGCAGAGCAGCTTAGTGACCACCAGGAGATGATTTCAAGCCAATACAATGGAGGTGAACGCAATTTTGTCTGTGTTCTCTCACAGCATTTCCAGAAAAGTAGTGGGATGGCGTATCAATTTCCTGTCTCATAGAAATTGTGTTATACAACAAAGTTGCCACAGCAAATACGTTTTGAGGGAAACATGCCGACTGAATTACATTTTCTATGAATGAGGAAATGTTAATTAATGTACCTGGACAAGTCTTGCATTTGTCACCACAATGTAATTATGAATTTTGGGGTTGCATGTTTAAAAGACAAACATGAAGCCAGTCAGCAAAGCCTAGCATAAAGCCTGGAAACAGGATTGAACAGCTGGCCTGGCTCTATCCAAAGATAACAAAACTCACCAATCAGCACCTCTAAAGCTCACTAATTAACATGTTGTGTCTCATTTAATCCACACAAAAACATGTTGAACCTCTAATTTGTCGTTTTACGGAAGTAAAAACTGTGTAAATTGACATTTTCAACAATTGGTGACAATGCAAGGGAGTGAGATTCAACATATTCTGGTTTTGATTAGTGTATTTGCTCAATCGGTAGCACATTTTTTTTCTGTTCTTCCTTGCTTCTTTTGTCTTTTACGTCACATAACATGAACCTTGACAACCAGCCGGTACCAGAATAATCATGTTCCTTTACCTTTCCCAAATGACTCACAGCAGACATTTGGACTTGTTATAGGAGGAAAAGCACAGGTGGAACTGATCACATTAACAATTGCTCTGTTGAAGCAATAAGATCATTATTGATCACACCTGTGTTTAACAAGGCAATATACTGTAGGTGCAGTATTTTGGGCATTTTGTGCCATAGCTGAACATTTGTGCTTTTCAGTAAACACCTAAAGATAGAGAAGATTCCTGGTAGTGTGTTGGACAAGCATCAAAATCATTTCTGAGGCCACAGCTGTGAAGATCCAACCACAGGCCTTCAGCTGTGAGGACTAGCGCAGGTTCACTGACCTGAATCTAATCACTCTTAGTAAGCGGCTCTTTGGTCTTCACTCAGCAGTTATACTCCAAAGAGAGTTCACTCTGTTCCCCAGCCTTTGATAACTACTTGGCAACAAGACAAGACCTTCTCCCCTCTACTCAAAGTTTCCACACTCAGCTATTTTGCCCCCCACACACACTCACATTAAAAATGTGCATTGAATATGACTTCTGACTTCATGTGGGACGTGGTCATCTTCCCATGTCCTAATCCACGACTCCCATAATTAAAAAAAACATTGTAAAATTACTCTCACAATCTCACAACTCTGAACCTACTTGTATTTCTGTCTATGTGTGTATGTGTGTGTGTGTGTGTGTGTGTGTGTGTGTGTGTGTGTGTGTGTGTGTGTTTGAGTGAATCTCAGTGGGCCATTTCCTCATGCCTGCTCCCATAGTAGTACAAACGCCCCCTCCATCCTCTTTCCCACGTCCCAAACGACAAAATGGTCTCCATATCAGCCACTCTGTGAGCAGGCAGAAGTAAAATAACACAAGCTGCTTGAAAGTATGGGAAAGGCCAACAGGCAAAGTATTTTTTTCATGATGCTGATGGTGACGATATAGAAACAGAGAGAGAGCGAGGTCCCATGACATGGCTTCACAAGTATGAGATGTGCGTTGCTTGCTGCTGGCATATTATGGCTAAAGATAGATTGCAGATACACACACACACACACACAAAGACACTGAAAGCTTTTTACCCATTGACTCACAGGATAAGGTACTAAGGCAGCAGCAGCAGCTCTCTCCTTTTTTGGTGGATGCTGCAAGCGGCAATAATGAATCGCTAAATCGTTTACTGCTCTTTCAAGACATCCATTTGCTACCTGTGTGTCCATGAACAGGTGTGAAGTTTGTAAAAGCACCATTATTAAAGTTGCAGCATTACCGAGACTAAGATGGCTAAAGGGAACACATGCCGGCTTCATGGTTTAGTTGATGCCACCAGTGTGTGACCTTACATGATAAACAAGTATATGCTATCAGTATGGGTTACCCATAAGTGTTTGTCAAATGCAATCTGGCATTTTATAATAAAAACCCTGACAAAAATCAAACGCATTCCTATGTACTGTGTATGACATGTAATAAGTTTTTAAAAAATCTCAGGAATCTATGAAATGAACACTTTAACGTCATGGAAACTGTTACTTCCTGGGAAACAGTGCATTGTCAGTGGTGACCTGCCATTAATGCTATATGGGACTGATGGTAGAGATGGGAAAGATTCCGGCTTTCAGAAAAAGTCAAAAGTTATGAGCGAGATGTTCACATGAATGTTATTTAGGTCAGAATGTCCTAAATACGAGACTACAGTATGATATGAATGCAACATAACGCTGCACAGTTTTAGCATCTACAAATCATGACTAATTTTTCAACAATAACTCATTTCTGCCCACCATATGAAGCCAAACTGTTTTTCTCTCCTTAACAATAACCCATTGGTTTAGATCACTGACAGTAAAAAGAATGGACAGCGTATGTACGACGTCACCCATTTTGAAGCTCAAAATCTGTGGCTCTGGCCATCGCCATGTTGGTAGTCTTGCCTCTTCCACCTGGGTAACCTAAAATTCAGCAAAGACATGGATCATCTATGGACCTGAGGGAGGCTGAATGAAGTTTGGTTGGTCAAACAAGCCATCTGTAATGGCACCCATCTGTCAATCAAAGCAGCCATGGTGTTAATTATGCATAACTTTAAGCCTTAAACTCTCAGTGCCACTGTAGTTAGTGTGTGACAAAGACTAGTAGAGATTGGAGCTGTAGAAGTACAAAGCTTGAGCTGCTGATCCTTGGATCTGAAGTTGTCCTCTGGGACCTTCACTGGCACAAGTGGAGACTAGAGGCCTGTCAGGATCTCTGTCTATTCTCTGATAGTTCAACACCCTGCTTAATAATGGATGTTGTTTTCCTGAAATAATGCTCTGTGCTGATCTAATGCACATTAGGATCCTTTTAACCTAATGCAACCTGTCAGCCCTCAGCCATGACACTGTGCCGCTGACTCCACAGAGCAGACTGATGTGTTCGCTGTGGCTTCACGGTGTTTAGTTACAGTAGATCACTGTTGGTAGTTAACTTTTATGGTTTGCTCTTCTCTCTGGCATTAGGGTTGGTCTATGGGGTTATTAAGATCTAAATTCATAGTTTTTATATCTTTAAAGCTTTAGTTTGACATCAGTTTTATCTTTCACGTTAATAATTTTGTGTTTGAGTTCTTTCCTTTTTCTGATAAAACTGCGATTAAAGGTTTTTTTTTCTCTCTAGGCCAGACATTCACTTGAAAGTGGCCTGATATGATTTGATTCAGTTTCATTCATTTCATTTTAATCCGCCTTCTCCAAGTAGAAACAGCTGATGCAGTCAAAAGGGGTCATTGTTTTCATGGCTCTGTTGCTTCATCATGCTGCAGCCGGGACCTCAGATCAAAACATGTGAGATATTTTAAATTGATCTTTTTATTTGTCCTGTGATAAATGGGCAGAGCATGTGAGAAAGAGATGAGTTCACATCAACACTGATACTGTATTTTGCAAACATTTGAGATGACGTTAGTGTGAGAATACATTCTTCAGGCAGTTTGCACAAATTACCATTTTACTTTTTATCCATGAATCCTCTCCTACTGTACGATGGATTTGAACTTCACTGCAGACTCTAAAGCAGCCTTAAAGGGTATCTTTAGCTCCATTATGTATGTGATGTATTACCGATTAAAACAGGAGGTTGTGGCTGAACTTAACAAAATGTGAGATCATTTATTTATTCATTCATTTAAGTTTAAACCAAATGGGATATCAGTTAGTGCGAGTGATGCATAGAGGCGGTACATACCTAAAATTGTATGATAGTTTTAGGGGATTTTGTAATTATTAGCGCAGCATTAGGTGACCTATAAATATACAGAAAGTTACAATATTCCATGAAGTTGATGCGCAAATTTCATGAAGCCTTAATACTTTCTTACTGTAGAACATTTTCAAGTCTAAACCAAGCGGCAAACCCCATGGCTGTGAAGTGAACCTGATGTGGAAGTGCCAAAAATTGCAGTTCCTCAAACGTCCACTTGAGGCTGGTTACAGAACAAGTCAGTCTCCATAAGCCCCCATGTTAAATGTCCAACTTCACAGCAGAAATAAACATGTTTACAGCCTGGTACAAAAAAACAGTTTTGGTCTCTATAGCTAATTTCCTGTTCATGACAATTGTACTGAGCGTGAATTTTTTTTAAACTCACGCCTTCAAATTATATTAATGCACCGAAGCTGGAGAAAACACATGCAAACAGATAACATACAAACAAAGGAAACATCTTCATTAATTTTCAACGCATGAGCAAAGAATTAAAATGATCTGGTAACACATACGCAGCATAACGAACACAACCAAACAGCATATCTTCTCAATCAGCTTCTTACTTTGAGTCATGGTGTCCTACATAAACAGTCAATTTACCAAAGTTAGAAACGTTTTGGTTATCTCATAAGAGGTTTTTTGTGTTTTTGCCAGTGCTCTTCTCACTAGTTTAGGCGAGACTCAGTTGGACAGAGATGAGTCACTTACCTCTAAACTAATCAGGATTTAGCAACATTTGAATCAAAATCTAATGACAGCTGTGGGTTTTTTTGTGATCTTGCCAGACACTGTCAATAAAACCACATCCGCACAACCATGATGAAGCAGATTAGCTGATTTTTTTAACTGTTCAGCTCTGAATATAATACCTGAGCATGTGAGCCTGTATCATCTAAGTGAGCTAACGCCATGATTTAGCATGATACAAGCTATTACATACAAGTATATAATGCTAAGCAAATAGCCTAACTCATTATAAACCATGGCAACAACTTGTGTGTTTACGGACATGTTCATCAGTTTTTTATGTGGCCTGGAAGCTTCGTTTTGGAACTCTTGAGTTGTGTTTTCTTAAGTCCGAAGCTTGAACTGTTCATATTCTTGTTGATCCTTGGATCCACCTTAGATATACCCTAAATAAAGTCCACAGTCAATGCCAGACTCATGCCTTAGATCCATCAGCACACCACAGCATAAACAATCCTGGCTGGACCTCTTTAGCCATATTTCTTTGGTGACTTCCCACAAAAGAAGGCACAGGAGGTCAGATGATGGGTTTATTAGACAATAGTTCAGCAGCTAGCCCTTTGCAGTAATTAGCCACGGTTCTTGGTAAACGAGCAGCACTGGAGTCACTCTAAAGAGCAAAAGAGACCAGAGGGCAAAAGGAGAGGCCCCTCGGTTGAGCAGAGAGTGATTTTCTCACATTGGCAATACGTGACGGCGGGACAGAGAGGGCTCTGTGTGTGTTTGACCTCAGAGCAGACACGAGAGGTGAAGAGGCACATAAGTCACAGCGTCAGAATGAAAAAGAGACATCTTCTCCACCAGATATAAAGGCACAGCAGCCAGTGATGGTGTTGATGTCTATGGGTGATAAGTCTGCATTCATCTGCTGCCACGACTGGTAATCAATGATCTTCATTCACACCAACAAAATAGCAATTTATGAGACTTCTACATTATATAATAGCTCTTTTAATATTATGCGACATCAGTTCAAATGTTGATGTAGTGTTTTGAATACTAAAGTAATCTGAGAAAGTCTGAAGTTGCCCTCTGCTCTGGTTTCAAATCAACCTTCAGTTTCACATCACAAATCTAAAGCACATGCCTGTTTTTTCTCCTCAACGCTATCCCATGAATGCACTCGACTGTATATCATGCTGGATGAAATCAATCACACAGCGAGGTTTTCCACATGCACTGCAACACAGTTTTGTAGGTGTGCCTCATACCCAAGTCTGGAAACCATATCTCCCATATGTATAGTTTTATTAAAAAAAAAAAAATCCAAGCCCATCTTTGTCACACCAATCTTGTTACAATCTCAGATAGTGTTTCCTCAGGTACTGGCTTTGTTTTATCATCTTGTATTCTGCTGAATTAACGTCTCAATTGATGCTTTCCAGGTTCACAGATTTGCTGGTTTGATGTTCTGCAGCTCTGCAGATACTCATGTTAAAAGCTTCTATATATATAATATAGAAAATAATACATATCTGATAGTAGATAAAGGCAAAGCTCTTTGTTTTAAAACATCATAGTGGTCTGAGACCTTGTCACATTTTTCTATCAAACATAAAAGGCCAAAAAAAAAACATTAGACTGATTCAAATGTGGCATACACTTAAGTTATTATACAGTAAAAGCTACTGGAGATGATATTCTTAATGTCTAAGGCAAAAAACGTCAGCTACATTATTATTATTACAATTAAAGCAACTGTTTTCAGAATGGTGCATCCGCAACTTAAACTATTTCCTTCTCAGGTTACAGGTTATTCACAGTGGACCAGTAACTTAAGACAGAAATATGAGTCACAAGCTCTCCAGTGGTCAAAACTGGAATGTAAATACATGTAGCTGTTAATAACAAAACAAGCTCCTTATAATAACTGTGTGTTTAAATGGTACACTTCAGGCAACAGACAGAGTGGTAATTGTTGTTTTTTGGTTCACATGGATATAAATTACATAGTTTTGCAAAGTCAGTAAAGTTCATGAGTTTTTGCCCGGATGTGTTTTGTCGCAGTGACATGGCACATATTTCATCCCTTATCTTGTCTGACAGTGTGAATGGTGTTGATTTCAACATTTTGGTGAAACTCCACGCCCTTGAAACGCCTAAGAATGATCACTATTTCTTGACGCCAAACCACCGTGTAGAAACCATCATTTTGACATCAGAGTCAGTGTGACTGACAAGACTGAACAGCTGGTTCAACTTGGGGCCACTAAACATCCTTTGAAACAGAATGAGGAAATAAAGTAACTGGAAGGTTAGTTAAAAAATGCCAGATCTCAAATGTTTGTTATAATATTAAAACAGTGAGTTGTAACTGAACATAGATTCATGCACTGCAGAAATTCACTTGTGACATTGTGATTTGATATGCATACTGAAAAAATGTCATGTATATGGTTTGTATTCTTGGTTGCTATGTTAAACAGACAAATAGCATCTTTTTTCATAAGTGTAGCCTTTAGCAGCCATTCAGACCCACATTTCTAGGTTGCCAGGTTGGCTTTATTTTTCCTGTTTAACTGTGTTGTAAGTAAAATTGTAGGTTTAGTTGAATGCTTTAGGATTCTAACAGCCCAGTATCCCTAGAGTTACTATAAAACCATATTATTGTACAATTCTGCACCCCAGGATTTACATCTAATGTCAGTCCAGATGCAGAAAGTAGTGCTGTTTAATATAACAAGGCTGAATGTAAGAATGTGGAGGTCGCAGTGGTGGATAGGTGTGTGGTGTTTCTGAATTTAACTGCAACCACAACTTTAACTGGAGCCAAAATGTCTCCATAACCACTAACCAAGGGCTTTAGTTGCCTAACCCTAGCAATACACTGTTTATTCACCATAACCACAATTTTTCTCTTAGCACAGATATTGCAGAAAGCCAGACTTCAAAAAAAAAAAAGAAAAACTCTGGCGTTGGGTGAAAAAGAAACATTATTGAAGGGATTCTGGGGTTTTGCAGGACTGGACAAAGAGAAGTCTTAGGCTGGCATGAATATTACTTTGGATAAAATTTTATTTTATTGAAACACAGAATCACAAGCTACACCACAGACAGAACAGTCACTGTCCTTCTGTGATCAGAAGTGCAATTATGTCTTCTTCACATCTGTTCCTGGACAAACAGCTGATCTGTCCACTTTCAGCAGCTTTAAAAAAAAAAGTGATACAAACCTCTGGGGCCAAATACAAGCCACAGTTTTTACTTTTGTGTGTCAAAGTGAGCCAGAAAGACGTACCAAAAATCCAAACAGAATACTTGTGGTGAACAGAAACACAAATGTGGAAGCACATTTTTCTACAGTCTCTGAAAAGGACTTCAAATTCAATATGAAATTATATATAAATACAAAATCAGTGCCATTTTAAGAATTATTCACTCAGCCTTCAGCCTAAGACTGACACACTGGTTCTCCTCAGTGACCTCCTAAGTATTGTTGATGTTTTGGGGTAATGAGAGTTTTCTCAATTTGTATAAATAAAAAAAACCTACGGGAGGTCGAAAGTTTATTTAAGGGCTGATACGACATTGTGCAGTTTGGCTTAGTATGTTGTTTCAACCGTGACCCAAGTTTAACTTTGCAAGTCTCCCACAGAGTAGAGTTACATTTATTACAGTAACCTAGCTGCACTCAAGTGTGCAGAAGTCTATGGCAGTTAATCTGGAAGGTTAAAATTCATATTTACAAACAGGACAAGTTTGATGATGATAAAATACATTCAAGGTAGCTCCATCTATGTCTGTGTGGCATCACACAGTGTTGAATGGCTAGAGCAGTTTGAGGTTTAGTGCCTGACAGTTTGATAGGGACAGCAGATCAGCTTTCTTCCACTTGCCAGCTTCATAAAACCCGCTCTCCATGACTTTTAAATGACTTTCAAATGGAGGGATCACATAAGTACCCTGTAATATTTGTCCAGTGAACTGTGCTCTGAATACAATATGTCCGAGAGAGAATAGGCCTACACCCTGCTTTCCTACGGAGTGTACAAGGTTCCTTCAACTGAGCAATGGTGAGGCAAAAAAGCCCTACACCCTGTTTGAATTTCATTTATTTTCACTCAAGTGTCTTTGAAAGCACCTCATTGAGCTCTTAACCTCCTTCACTACTATAAAAAAGGTCTGAGGTCACATAAAAAAATTAACGAGGTAGGTCATTTTGGGGGGATTTTACAATTTTCCCAATGTCAGGCAAATACGAGAGGCTTTTAATATGATTTATGTTCCAGTTTACACATTGGTTTTAATGGTGAGCTTGTCCTCTTCTGGCTCAATTTAAGGGATCAGGTAGCAGCTCCTGTCAAAGCCAAATACTTTCCCCAGGGCTGGGGCTTTTATACTTTGTGCTCATTAGCCCCGAGTTAATGTTTTTCCAACTGTTTTCACAAAATCCTACGAATGACATCACAGTTTCTAACTCCTTTTTAAGTAAAATGAACATTTGTAGATGTATAAATCAACTGTGACTGTGGCTACAGCCATGTGTAAACAGGACGCAGATAAGATATTCGATAACAACCCATTTATTTATTATTAATGAAATTAGTGACTTTATAAATATCCATAGTGTGGCCACAGAGGAATACTTATCTTTAAATGGGCAGAGATTGCACATTAAAAGATAACACACTGTAGCAGCCTCATCACAAATCACAGTTATTACTCTTAAACCACTCGTCAAGTATGTAATATCCCAAAATATGAACTAACAATACACCAAACAACAAAGTTTGGATGTGAAAGCCTTCCCCTTTGTGTAGTCTGAAAGATTAGCTGTCACAAATTGTCTTTTTTGTGTCATGTGAAGACTGTTATCATTATCACCATGATCATTTGCCCCCAAAACTGCCCACATGTAGGAAACTACAAGAAATACAAACAATAGGATTTACAATATTTAACAATACCAGTGGCGGAACTGGACTTTTATACAAAGGGTGGCCAGAGGGTGGGCAAGGCTTTATTAGGGGGTGATACTTTAACCTGGTACCTAAAGAACATGCCTTCTTGAATATTTTCATAACCCAGATGCGTGCGTGCGTGCGTGCGTGCGTGCGTGCGTGCGTGCGTGCGTGCGTGCGTGCGTGCGTACCTCTCACTCTCTCTCTCTCACACACACACACAGACACAATTCCAACAATACTAATTAATGTTAGATCCTCCTAATACTTGAACACCGGTGATTTAACCAATTAAATAAAACAACAAATAATCTTAAGAGGACATTTGAGGAACTGCAGTTTTTGGCACTTTTGCACAACCACGGAGGTTGTCCCTTTGTTGTGGGCTGCTGAATTTCGGTCTGCAGCTGGGATTGTTGGTTTACAACCTCAATAATTAAACACTTTGAAATTGCACACATGTATTTAGATGTTATATGTATAATTTAGACAGTCTGGTTGTAGAGTTTGTCAGTGTCACCAGCAGTGAAATAGTAAGCCTGCTTTAACAAAAATAACACATGATGACAACAGGTCATTAAGTAGTGGCAGTGAGCTGACCTAAGTGGTCACATGTTGTGTGTGTGTGCATTTATACACGTCTTTGAGTCTTTGGGAGTGTGTTGGCAGGACTGTGAGAGCACCAGGTGTACGCAGCTGTCCGTCTGATCAGGGAACTTCAAAAGGCTGTTGGAGCAGCAGTAAGTGGTAACAGCCAGCGGAGAACTGGCTCTTTAGATGCTGTGTTAGCTAAAGGTGATCTCTAAACTGCCTGATATGAATGGATTTGCCCTGCAGCCACATATAGAGCAATACATCAGAGTACACTAAAGCTGTCCAATGTGTGTTGATCCCTCCAATATGACTTGCAGATGAAATGCCTCATTGCACATCTGCAGACGAGGCCGATATGTGTTAAGGCTCCCTGTTGGGCATCACCGATGATGTGTTTCACATAAAACCTAACTATCTTGAAAAGTGTAGCAGGAAGCATTAAAACTGGAAGAAAAATCTGTATTTTCTGAAAGCAGTTACTTTCAATGCAGATGTTTCAATGCACATTTCAAGCCAACACAAATACAGCAAAAAATATTTTTATGTGGGGAAAAAGTGTCATTGTTCTGATAAGCAAAAACTGAACAAAGCAGAATATAAGCTCCTTCCTTCCTTCCTTTTACACAGTAAACAAGTGTCAAACCACAGGCTTTGGCAACCAAAAGTGTTGATATTAAGATATCATTCAACACGCCTTGGCTGCAGATTGTTTCTTTGCTTCAGCTACATTATACAAACAATCATTTGCTGCTACTCAGCGAAGGCACACAAAATGGCCCCGATGACAACAGCACAAAGTCCTGGGAGCTTTCTCCACCAACAACAGCCCCACACCCTCTCCATCACTGGTTTGCTATATTGACCCAGGTAATGGTGATAATGGATGTTATCCGCATCAATGAGAAGATCAAGACAGTAAAAGGAAACCTTTTGCTTCTACAATTTAGGCTCCCAAGTGCAAAGCCTCAACCCATTATATGGTTCAGCGGGGAAACACCGGATCAAAATAATGTTTCCATAAAAAAAAAACACCTGATAACAAATGCACTTCACTTCTGCTTTCATGGTCTAACGCTCGGAAATCCATTGACTAATTAATGCTCACATTTCATACATTTAAAACCTTCATAACAATGCAAAGGTATTGATGATTTATTCGAGTCCAAGAACTCTTACTGGACAATGACTGGAAATCAGGATATGAGACAGAAAGTGGAACAGAGACGAAAAGTTGCCCTACAACAGATAACCAGGTGTCATGAGGACAGCGGGGTCAAACAAAGCGGATACACCACAAACATTTAATCATGTACCCCTATCAACAATCAGAAATGCGTTCTGCATGGCTCTTACACACAAACTCATTAATGACATGGTGACAGGTTGTTGGAGTTCACACAAGAACTCTGTCTGAAGCTGTTTTCAGACCAAACTTGTTTAATTCTACATGGTTTGCAATGTTGTAATGTTTGTGAAATTGTGTTTATAAAAGGGTTTGTTTTCATTATTTGGTCACTCAATCATTTTCAAATATCTTTGTGACGGACAATAAACTTTTTTTCTGATTCTAAGCTGTGGGCTACACGTTGACGCCAAAATAAGGTTACAGCACTACTACAGAGTTACAGTAATAATCTCAAAGTAATCTTTTAAAGCCGGTCTGTGTACGTTTTGTGGAACAGCAACAGCTGTCGCCACAAGTGGTAATTACTGTATGGATTACTGGATAATGGCATGCTAAATTTCCCTAGATTCTTTTAAGACAGTCACTTGATGTCATCATTGGCCAACGTGACTGAGAGCAGGTCAAATCAGCCCAGGAGGTATCCATCCATCCATTTTCCATAACTACTTATCCTTATCTCACAGGGGGCTGAAAGCCAATCCCAGTTGGCACCATGAGATATAAAACCATTGAAATGTTTCTGTGACATGTTAAAACATAGTGTAATGCCACAACCCCACCCGGCATGTCTCAGTCACGTCACAGCTGTGATGCTGTTTTAGTCCGTTCACTACACAACTCCAAACCCACCAGGAGCTTTTCAAAAACAGACAGTTTTGCCCGTCAGACCTTGTTAACTTGCTCAGATTTGGTCTTTTTTTTTCTCCCTTGGTTTGTGTGCTTCTAAATATGTAAATATGCTACATAGTTAAATTGTTACAATTGGAAGTTTGCACAGGGTGTTTTATTTTGAAAATCGACTGGCTCCTCGATGCCATTTCTGTGTCTGCCTTCAAGCCAACTCGAGCTGCTCTCATCGCGTCTGTGCCGAATGGAATTTAGCCGTAACAGTAGCGCGAGAAGAGAAGTCTCCAAACTAGTTGTACACAACTAAATGAGAATTGAAGATCGGTGCAATTGCTTAGAAACTCCAGTAAAGTTAGTTACAGTAAAATATACTGTAAATAAACTCTTTTAATGCTATAACAAAGACAACAATTCCAACCAACAGCAAACAGCACTTCTAAAAAGTAAACTAACTTTGTACGTCCAGCAGTCCTTTAAAACAAAGAGACAGACATTAATGCACTTATAAACTCAAATCCTCTGTGCCATGTTTAAGAACAATCGTCAGGATCCAGTATATACATAGGATTTCCTGTTGTTTTCTGGTCTATTGTCTTTTGCTTTTCTATTAAATTCACAGACACAGAAGTCTCTGTGGCACAAGACTGATATTCCCAAGCCTTTGTATGGTTTCCTTTCCAGGTTTCACGGGGGGATCTGGATTATGTTTCACTAATCCTAACAGCCGTAAATTCACCAAAACAATTTTAGATTGATGTTGCACTGTCATGGCCCAGATCAAGAACAGTAGTGGACTGCTCCTTTTCTGTGTGGTGTCCTCAGGAGTCTGTTGCATGGGAACACATAAACAGAGTCCCTGAACAGCTTCAAGGCTTTATTTCAGGACAGAGATAAGACACCATGTGCCTGTGACGAACTTTCTCCACACAAGAACCTAATTTTGGGGCATTATGATTATTTCAGTTGGTTACTAAGACGCATTGAATTTAACGTGATTAAAAACTTAAAATTAACTTTAAATTGAAGAGGCATCAATAAAAAAAGAAACAAATGTTCATACATAGGGTGGCACAGGGGCACAGCAAGAGGTTTCCTGGTTTGAACCTCAGCTGGGGCCCAGTGCATAGACTTTATAGGTTAATTGGTGACTCTAAATTTCCCGTAGTTGTGAATAGTGTTTTGTCCCTGTGATGAACTGGCAACTTGTAGAGATCAGCTGGGATAGACTCCAATCTCCCGCAACCCCTGATGAGGATAAGTGGTCCTCCAAACTCCATAATTTCCTAACAATGTCCAACCTGCTCCCAAACAGCTGCTCATATGCATGAAAATGCCACAGCCATAGACCTCGCTGTGGATATGTGCCCGGAAGAGAGGTCTGAATTTAGGGACTTCCATTTCAAACCCGCTCCGCTCTGCTGATCGTCTGCCAGATTACTGCGCCTCAATTTTATATGCTGCGGTCGAGACACAACAAGGCCGTTTATTGTATCCAGCTCACTTCTTCTGAGGAGAAGCAGTTGTTTTGAGCACATGAAACCGAAGCTCAGCGCCTCAGCAGCAGCCGAAAATGATGACCTTTAAATGAGTGAGGTTGAATGTGGCCGCTCTTTGGCCCGGCTTGATTAGCAGATGTCACAGGAAGTGAATAGTATCCTTATGGAGGGTCACCACTACAGCCTGACAGCATGTCCGTCTTTCCTCTGATGTCATCGGGGGCTGGAGACGGAGATCTGGCACGGACACAATCACACCCATTCGTGCTCCATGTGCACATACATGTGCACATATTCAAACAGAGCGTCTTTGCAAATCCAGCAGGCCTGAGGGGGTGTTAACCAACATCATCAATTCTTTGAGATAATATCCACTAAAGATTTTAAGGGGGTGAAAAACTGACCACAAACTCACTGCGAAAACTTTATTTCCCAACAGTGAACTAACAATCGTGTGCCTACAACCAATTAAAGCTGAAACAATTTGGTCAATTACTCAATTAGTTGTTAATCTGCAGCACTTTCAATTGTTGTTTAAGCCATCGAGCAAAATTAATAGGACAAATAATCAACAGTTATTTGCAGCCCTAAATTGATTTGATTTGTCTGTTTTGCTGACAGGTGGAAAAATAAACACATCAATATCTTTATTGTACACAGTGGAAACAGCTCTACAGAGAAGATCTGAGGCCAAATTTCTGACTGAGATGTAAATATCATCCTCTAATCTGCACTTGAGTGATAAACATGTAATCTGATGAATGGCAGAGTAGATACAGATTGGAGGTAAAGGACACCAGATGCGAAAAAAGTAGAGGAAGTGGACTTGATAGGAGCAGAGAGGGTTGTAAGAGACTGTGGACAATGGTCAGGCTGAAGTTAAAACAGGAGATCAGCACAATGCAGGGGCGAGGGAGGGAAAGGTTCACGTGGTCGAGAACAAACAGCGATTAGGAAAGGTAAAGACGTGGAAGGGCGAGAGAGTAGGGAAGTCAAGCTCTCGAAGAGGAAGGGTTGGAGTGTAGCACACGCTGACCTGTCTTGCTTAAACAAACAAGTGAAGGCACACCTACACAAAATGAAAAGTCCTTTTAAGTGAGGCTGCTATGTGAGAGAGAGAGAGCTGAGATGGCGTGCCCTTCTCGCCCGCAGAACACCACATATAAATCTACACTTACTCTAAAAATAAACTTTGATCACACATCTCACCAGATGCCATCCAACTTGTTTTATTATAGTCTCACACAGCCGATTCAATGGAGTCTGATTGACAACAAACAGGACGTTAAACTGCACAGGTGAACATTTTTCCACACTCTTGAACACGTGTAGTGAAAGCTGTATCTCACTCTGTGAATGCACCATGTGTGAAACACAGTGGAGCGTCTACAGCGAACAGACAAGAGCTGACAGAAAACAGACGGAGAGCTCCATGACTACAACCGGACCTCTGTATGGATGCCAGTGGCTAAAAATACATGCAGCAAACTATTCAAACTAACTTTATATACGAGGGTAGTGAGCAAAGTAAGACGTGTCACTGTAGTCATTTCAATTTGATTTTTTTTTTTACAGCAAAGCAGCAACCTGTTTACAAATCTTTAAATCTTTCAAGAGTTTACATTCCTCTATTTTCATGCATCACTCCGCTTGCAAACAACACACCCACTCAGCTGCAACCTTTAAGCTCCTGTGTGGTGCTTTTTGATTCAAAAAGTGACCTCCTTCTCCCATCTGCTTTCTGTGAGGAATTTCAAAAGACAGTGGACTAGAGATATCGGTTGTTTGGCACCTACAGACAGGTTTTAACAACAATGGGCAGCAGGGACTAGATGGTTTACAACTCTGGGTAGATTTTTTTTTTTTTACTGAAAAGTAATGTAAGCAAGAGAGGACTGTGCAGTTTCACATCTATACAGTGTGTACACTGGCGGCCTGAGCACTGCTTCAAATAGGGAGGTAAAGTTTCTATACAGGCAACAGTTTAACTCTTCAGTTTCCAAAAGTCTCTTGAATGTTTCCTGCACCGCACATAAATGATGAAAAGTTTGATT
Organism: Argyrosomus regius; assembly: GCA_946959425.1. NCBI lineage: Eukaryota > Metazoa > Chordata > Actinopteri > Sciaenidae > Argyrosomus > Argyrosomus regius. The sequence continues at coordinate 14,204,875 of OX336889.1, forward strand.
TCCATGATGTTGCAAGATAAAATAATAACTACAATTCACACACAATGCAGATAGAAATAGATTGAAACATCTCCAAACCGTCGTATCCAGCAGTACCAAAATGTTTCTCGGGCTCACTCACCTCCCCAGGTGTGACAGAGGATCAGAAGTCCGACGAGCAGAGAGGCAGCGTCCCGTACAGCCATGGTTGTTTGTTTGGTGCGTAATGCAGCTGTCCGTGCTTGGGGTGTGTGTGCAGGGAGTCTGACAGGGACTGGTCCTCCTGGAAAACTGTATGAGACAGAGAGGAGCGGCGGTGCAGCGCGGGGAGGCAAATGATGCAGGAGGGGCAGAGGCAGGAGGTCCTGCCACTGTAAAAAATGTCAGTCAGGACGAGTCGCTCAGGCGCATTGTATATATGAAATGCGACATGTTTTCTGGACAAACGATTTACTTAAAACAACTCGGTCTCAGCTCTTTTCTGGATTATTTATTTTTATGAATAGACGAAGAGGATTCCAACTTTAGAGATCAAATGGATTGATGAGGTGGATATTTTTTGCAGTGTGCAAAAAAAAAGGAGGAACTTGAGTGAGAGGGCGGAGGTCTTTACCGTCCACAGTGTGAGGTTATAATTTACAGCTCCTCTGTTGTTTCGGAGACTCTCAACATGATACATTTCCCCACAAAGAGTACAGATACTGCTGTTTTCTCAACAGGAAACCATGAAGGTGAAAACGTTCAGCATGGCTATAGTGACAGTTAATTTGATGTGCAAAGGTGTGGCCCCTCTTTTGCATAACTTCAGGAATTAGCATACAAGACAACTGTGAGTTGTCTTAAAACTTTATTTATAAAACCAAAATTACAAGGTGCTGCACAATGAAGCATTAAAAAGATAAAACAAGAAATAACAATATAAAAATAATAAAACTGATGCTAGTTAAAAAATAAATAACTAAATAAATAAAAAAGAAATAACAAAAACAATTTTAAAAAAATAAACAGTAAGCAATCAAAGGACATTACAGGACAAAGTGATTATGAAACAGCTTGACTTTTTAGCAGCTTCTTAAAGCTGTCGACTGACTGCATTTTTTTTTTTTTTTTATAGTTTGGGGAAGGAAGTCTCAGAGGGTGGGCGCCACAACTGCAAACACAGAAAATGGTGGACTTCAGTGGTCTCACCGAGGACAAGAGGCACACTAATTCTGAAATATAAAGCAGGGCCAGTCTGTGTACACTACAATACTACATTCAACTGGTAACAATTAGCCAGCTCAGAAACAAAAACATATTGAAAAGATAGTACATTTTTGACTTTTGCTACGTGGAGTTTATGATATGTGGCGGAGCTGAGCCTTGAGGATGAGGAGTAAACTTGACTTTACATGCTCCATCCTGAACTGATGCAGCTGCAGAGCATCATACAAAGGTGAAACATCTAAACTCTCTACAAACTGCTTCAGATATGTTTAGTGTGTGATTGGGACCTGGATGCTGGATGCCAAGCTTAATATGGACATAATAAGGGAGTTGAATAAGACTGACTCCCTAAACAAACCATGTAAAAACAGAGTGCCTGCCAGAGAACATCATGTCATTTACATGACGCTCCTACACTCGCCTGACTTCAGTCTCTGATAAGTAAAGCAGTTTAACTGTATACATGATTGTGACTGTCAGGGTTTGGATAACTGCAGCATTTGCCAAACTGTAAGAAAACACCCACGTGTGCAACGAAAAGAAATTCTCCAGAGGGCTGCAAGAAAATGACACCAAATGCTATGCCGCTGACACTCTGGTCAGATACCAGGCTGCTGTGCCTCTTGTTGCTGTGCTTGATCCAAGTCAACATAATTTAAATATTTAGTCAGCCCAGACTGGAGAGTACATGCACAGTACATAAACACAGGAGCTTCAGCCTCTCAGCAAATAAATTCAAGGCGATTTTATGTAAGTAAAACTCAACCTGGGACAGTTAAAGTTACATTTCTAGATTTTTGAAGTACTCAGTAAATATTCAGTATTTAATATAAGAGAATACCAAAATCTCATAACAATATATAGACCATTTTTTAACATAAATATGTAAAAAAAAAGATTTAAAAAAAAGGTTTCTGTTTCTGAATTAGCTCACACATGCCTTTGACATATCTGCAATTTCTTGGCAATACTCTAATGATGTTGAATATTGTCTGAATAATAAAATCACAGGGTACCTTTACAAAGTATCAGCTCAGATATCATGTAATATTTTAAAACGGTCAGCCTGTACCAAACCATGGGTCCAAACATAACTAGAGACGATTAAAATAGACACAAAAAACAAAGTTGTTGCCATCTTTCAGTCTTTGATGATTCTGAAATGGCCATGAACTGTGCTGATCAAACATATTTCTTTGAGGGTGGTTCTATTGTCTGGAGCTGCAGGAGTAAAAATACTCACCTGAACACCTGAGGGACCGATGTGTGTTACAAACAATACAACCCTTTCCAAAAAGGAAAGATGTCTTTCCAAAACTTTGCACAGACAGTGATAAAACCTCAAACTGTCTGTACAGTTACAATAATCATTTAAAGTCAGTTTTATTTGATCCCGTGTGAACTATCACAGTCTGTCCAGTTGGAAGCAGATCAGTGAATGGTGGGATGTGTCATGTACACTGATCTCTGTAACCTTCGCTGCTGGAAAACACTGATGTGTCTGCCATCTGTGCCTGCCAAGTCAATTGCCTGTGAGTGCGAGTGAGAGCCACATAGGAAAGAGCAGGCAATGATACCAAACTCACTCCTGCGAAAGAGTCCTCAGTGGAGAGGCGAGGTCTGCTTTTGGCAGCAGTGCACAAACAGCTGGACGGAGAAAGGAGACAGTTTTCCAGAAGGATGGAGCAGTTGCGGTTGGTTTTGTTTGAGACTTTTCCACATTATTGTGGTTTCGAATACCTGGAAACAAACGAAGTGAGGACAGTTTATGTGCTTTGTTTAATCAGGATCAGGACATTTGATAAGGGTTATTATCATGTCTGAAGAATTTTAGTTTTAGATGGTCTCAGCCATCTCACTACTCTATTTCAAGCTGAGTTTTTTAGATATGTTTTTTTATTTGTTTTCATTTGGTGGCAACCAAATAAAAAGGCCGTGAGAGAGCTTCAGGGAGATTTTTTCCCTGTATATTTCTCTGCCAAACTCTTGCGTAGTGAATAGCCCTCTGTGTGAGCTAGAGACGTAGATTTTAGCAATACGAAAAAACACTGACAGCCTTTTTCTAAAAGATCTAAGAATCATAGTCTGATCCTCACCCTGCCTTAAGAGGCATTGGAAAACACAGAGAGAGACGGTTTAGCTGTATTTTCTTGTAATCGTGACAAAATCTCAAAAACATTTATTTGTTTTCTTGAGATCCCAACATGCCAAGGTCTGGATTATACCGAAGCCAGTGTTTTTTATGGCGTGCAGTGTTTATACTTCATCCAAAAAGGTAGCAGGGTGCAGTGAAAGTGAAGGCCAATTATCTGGTACATTACATCTCTCCCTGTTTTAGATAAAGTTAATGTTATTTGGACGTTTGTGCCTGTTCAAATAAACAAATTCAAAATATGTTTGCAAGTTCAGCTAACTAACTTACCTAACCCTACAGGAGTAAGGAGAAACACTAGCAGAGTGTTATTTGCAAAGACAAGAACATCATTAGCTTGTTAATTATTTTGACACTTTTAGCACGATGTAGCCATCGAGTGCATGTCATTTAAAACTAGTCAGCCAACTCAGAAATGAATTATCGGTCATCAAATTGAAAGAAGAAGCTGTTTTTGTGTGCCTCTGAGTGAAATCATATACCCATAGAGTGTGAATCTGCTTTGAGTTGAATAAACACATCACAAAATAAAATGTCACTGTCACAAGTTCAAATATGTGGATTCAGTATTAAAGGAATAGTTTGACATTTTAGGAAATACACTCATTCTGTCCAAAAGTAACAAAATCTGCTGAAGAGCACCTGTAAAGCTTACTAACAAGTTATATCTTGCACTGACTACTGGACACTCTGTTATTGTCAATTTGCACTACCTCTGCTAATGCTGTGATCTTCATTCATTGTCTACAGCCTCAGTTAATTGTATATAGTTTGTATTACTATTTGTAAGTCTATTTCTTATTTTTATTTTTTTTAAATCTATGTTTTACTTTTATCTCTCTGTCTGTCCTTTGTTATATTTGAACACAGTCAGGCTAGCTGTATCCCTCTGTTTCCAGTCTTTATGCTAAGCTAAGCTAACTAGCCGCTACTGTACAAACATAATAGTGGTATCCATCTTCTCATCTAACTCTCTGCAAGAATGTAAATAAAAATATTTCCCAAAATGTAAACCTTTAATGAATAACTGTTTTCTTATATAATGGCATAGAACTGGATATACTGGAAATAACAATAATAATATGATAATAATAACATAGTCTGCTGTTCACCTGCTTTTGAATGTTTGTAAACAGCAGACTATGTTATTACATAAAACAGAACAGCAGATAGAAAAGTGCTTTTATGGGTGCATTTAGTCAAAACATCCCCTGTTCATCAGGTATCATTGGTGTTCTGTTTTTCTTCAATCCCATAGCTATCGGAGAGGATTTGTTGATGCACATATTGTACAAGTACTGTTGCTTTGTTTTGATGGAAACGTGAGGCCAGTACTGATAACACATCCTAACATCTCTTCCTGCTGTGACGTAGTGCTAATTGGATCTCATGTTGAAGGAAAATCAACACAACTTCCTCTCTGGATTGCTGTATCGCTGCCACAGAGAGGGTAACAATTACAATTGTTTGACCTGTCACAATGTGCTTTACACCAGAAGTTTATGTGAAATACACATTATACGTTTCTATCTAGATCACAGTATGTATCAAAACACTTACAGAAAACAGTCAGTACGTCCTGGATTTCATATGAATGTTTATGATGACGTAAACCACTGTGTTTGTGCTTCATTTCCTTTGTGGAGTAATACAGTCCTTATGGTTTGCATAGATACTGGGACACTAACTGTTTTCAAAACAACTACATTGTTCAGCCACTCAAGGTCAATGAATTATGACCAGATCTTCAAGGCTGCCATGTCACTTGGGCATGGCGCAAGCTATATGGGCGTATAATTTAACTCTGGAAACATGGGGATTTTTTTTTTTTTTTACAAGAGCCCTATTAAAATTCCTTGTGGACAAATTACAAGGATGTCCCCTTTCACCCTTTATTTAATATGATACATCCTGGACAGGGCGTTTGGGGAATATCATAGGGCGATGGGTTTGGGAATGAGACTGAAAAAGAAAAACAGAAGCAGGAAAAGCATCGGCCCCTCCCCTCCCAGACGCTGCAAAGCCCTGAGGCATGTTTTATACATGTTTCTGACAACTTGATGACAGGGGAAAACCTCCAGCAATCAACCACAAAACAAACAAAAGTAAAAAATCTCTAATGCATTTTTCTCTTAATGGTTAAATTAGATTATCAGTTGCACACACAAACAAACATTTCCTTTATCAGTTTTTGGAGTATTCACACTTGAGTGAGGCTCAGATGAGAAGATAGACACCACTCTCATACATTAGGAAGCTTAAAAGACTGGAAACAGAGTGTTGTGGAAAGATTTATTGCATTACTTAAGACCAGACCAGACCTTTATTTCCAGAAATACTGAAATAAAGAGTTGGACAACGACAATTGTCTTTTAAAATTTATTTCTGCGCAGAGGAGCAGTCAGGAACAGAGTACTCAGGTAGTCAGTTAGTGAGGCTCAAAAACAAAATGCATGTAGGCGATATTTATAACAAGCTGGTTATGAAAGAGAAAGTTTCTGTAATTAGAGAACGCTTACGAAAGGTTAGGGCAAGAGGGTCGCAAGTGAAGAAGTTCCTCCATGGAAAATTATTTCTCCGTTCTAATACACTTGGTAGAAACTTTTTTTTTATTATTATATAATTGCGTGGTATATGTTTACTTACTGCTGTCCAAACGGTCAATAGGTCACAGCGTAAACAGGTTACAACTTATTTTTATAAGTTGTCTAGACAGTCATAATGTTAAAGCATCAAAAAGTCATACCTTACATCACAATAGTGAAACAGCTAGCCTGGCCAAGGTACCAAAATCCAGCAGCTATCACCTCTACAGCACACACTTAATTATATTTTCATCTAATCTGTACAAAAACTGATGTGTAAACAAAATGCTGTTTTATGGGAAGTTGGGTGTGGGACGATTTCTTGGCTGGGTGCAGTGACTTACATGTAGTTTATGAACAAGTATTTAAGCATTGGCTGTCTTTCTGCATACACTACCATTGTGTCCTCCAAGCTCATCAGCAGCAGCACCGCTCTGTGTGACTGGATCCTGGACTTCCTGACCCCAGGCTGTGTGAATAGGCAGCGCCACATCCTCCACCTTGATCCTCCACCTTGATCTCAACACCGGTGCCCCTCAGGGCTGAACTTCTCCTGTAGTCCCTGTTTGTGCACAACTGCATGGCCACCCGCAGCTCTAACACCATCATAAAGTTTGCTGGCGTCACATCAGCGAGGATGAGACAGCCTTCAGAGAGGAGGTCAGAACCCTGACATCTTTGTGACAAGACGACAACCTCCATCTGGACATTAGCTAAACAAAGGAAGGACACACCCCCATCACCATCAATAGGTGGAGAGAGTCAGCAGCTTCAGGTTCTTCCGGGTTCACATCAATGAGGACATGACCTGGACTCACCACACAGACAACATAAGAAAAACAGCAAGACAATGGCTCTTCTTCCTCCACAGGCTGCAGACCCTCAGCATGGACTCCACGATACTTTCCAACTTTTACTGTACTACAGATGCACAAATGAGAGCTCCATCACAGCCTGGTATGGTGAAAACTGCTCAGCGCATCAAAAGGATGAAGCTGTTATCCATGGAGGACGTCTACACTTGTTAGTGTAGAAGGAAGGCGAACAGGATCATCAAAGACTTCCCATCTCACATCACCCCACTCACAGACTGTCCTGCCTGCTGGACGGTACAGCAGCATCTGGTCTTACACCACCAGGCTCAGGGACAGCTTCAGACTGCTGAACTCTTGAGCTCTCAAGCTCATTACTGTCACTTTACTTGCTACTTAAAGTTTAATAGCTTTTAATCAGTAGTAAATGTAAACTGTGATGTGTGCAGGCATAAACCTGTTTATGCCTGCACACATCACAGTTTACATTTATATTTACTGTTTAAAAGCTATTAAACCATCATAGTTTGCATATAATGCCTGTTCATCATTACTGTAATGTTCTATATACAGTATATATAATATTTTATTTTCTCCTTTTACTTGTGTGATTTTCTTTTTCACATTTTGTGTGAGACTGAGAACAAGCATCTCATTGCAAACAACCGCTTCGCTGTAAGTGCTGTGCATATGACAAATAAAGAACTTAAACTGAAGTGGTTGATAGTAACTAGGTAGATTTACTCAAGTACAAGTACTGTACTTCAGTTTTGAGGTACTTTACTTGAGTATTCAATTCTTCTATTTAGGAAAATATTTTTACTCCGCTACATTTATCTGACAGCTGAAGTTAATTCTTGGAGTTACTTTACGGAATAAGATTTTAGAAATAAACTGTGCTATTGATTAAACCATCCAACAGTATATAAGAAGGTGAATGTGCTCAACTTCCACTAGCTGCAACATTAAAATGCTGCTTACATATTAAATCTTCAGTAATAATAGTACTATGTAGTACTAGTAATATGATATGATAATGAGATAACTCTTTGATACCATTCTTCCCAACAAGTACTTCTATTTTGACACTTAAAGTACATTTTGCTGGTAATACTTTAGTGAAATCTTGAATGACACATAGTACTTGAACACTGGCCACTCGACCATCAGATAATCACCTTTGTCTCTACTTAGAGTATTCACACTCGATTTGAACATGCCTCCTTTAAGACAGCCCCCTTTGAGGCACATGCTTGAGTGTCCTTACCATGTACCCCTGTGTGTGCCATTCCTTTGTGATTGATGAATACACCCGACTTCTGTTTATCTCACCAGGGCTCACAGTGCTCTGCTCATGGGCTAAGGAAAGCCTGAAGGAAGGAAAGAGAGGAAAAGAAGTCATTCTTTCCACACCACTGAGGCCAGACCAGAGAGCAAGTTGTTTTGGGGGGTAGTTTGCCCGGCATGAGAGACGTCTATTGTCTGAGTATCTCCATAGGACGGGGGGCTTTTGACTGTGTGCTGATATGGTGAGGAGGCTCAGGGGAAGAGTGGGAGAGATATTTGAATTTCTGCTAAACGACGTCACAACAACAGGGATGGTGACAAAGAGACACTTTGATAGCTACATGGGCCAAGAATTGAATATTGCTTCTCCATGGTGATTATATGTAATAGGGGCATTAATCATAATAAATCCACCCACTGACATGTTTCTTCAGTGTTTCACACTGGGAACATTTTGGTATTAAGATGAAGACAAAAGGAAGATGAACAAAAAACTTGTTATCTCTGCTTGGGGCAATTTTAAATAAAAAAAAATGAGGATTAAACAGACAGTAAATTGCAAAAATCATTTGTATCAAGTCGTTTCTGTCTAAAATTTTGTTCTAAAAACTCACTGTCGTCTATAATTTCAACCCATTTTTCAAAGAAATTAACAAAGAATTGTTACTGCACTGACTTTTTCACTAGTTTTAAGAAAAAGAGGCTCTAAAGAAACAAATTACATGATTGGAAGTAGTTTATTTAAATGTAGCTATCATTCAAATAAAGCCTGCGTACATCTCTGTGATTATTGAATAGTTTCAGTGACTCAAACATAAGAATTTTCTGCTTTTCTTTGTCAAATACGATCTAAATATAAAAAAGCATCAGTATAAATAAGTATAAATATGTAATTTGATGATGTCTTCCTGGGCTCCGTGGAAATCTTTTACATTTTCTGATATTCTGAAGACAAAAAACTTATTGATAATGAAAATAAATGTTAGTTGTAGCCTATTTGAAATCATTATAAGGTAAGTTTTGGTTCTGGGGGGCTGATGGATAAACAAACAAAGTTATTTATGATTTAACAAAGGGTCTCACAGAGCTCTGGACAGATCTGGATTTCAGACAGATGTAGAATAATGAGTCATGCAGCAGGAAGCTGCTACTGCAGCCTGCAAACTTGTGAACATCCTGCAGATGCTCAGACAAGGTCCTGAGAAGACGTCTCAAAGAGCAGGAATGTCACGCTGAGGGAACCTTCACAGTCTTAGTCATCCCATTCATATCTCTGAGTCACATCAGTAAAATTATCACTATGTCTTCATCTGCAATGAGCCTTTTATCCCACTCCTCATTTTACTACCTTCTTTCTCAGTCCATCAGTCCCTCCCTCGCCAGCTCAGCATGCGGAGGTAGCAGGCTTGAGGCGGAGGGCTTCTGTGGAATGCCGGGTCCTGCTTCGGGTCTCGACCAGTCTGCACTTCAGTGATTTCCACTGTTTGGAGTTTGTGTTTTCCCAGAGAAGCTTCTGGTCTGCCGCCTACCCCCTGTGCTCTTTCTAAAACACACACATGCACACATAAACACACAGAGATGTATTCTGAATGTAAATTTATGTGAGTCCAGTGTACTGGCTGGCAGCCAAAATCAGCATTGAATTAGAGGATCTGAACTCTTACGTCCCAAAATAGACCACAAAACCTGGGAACACAACACGAAACTTCAAGTCACGGCTACAATGACAGATTTTAGAGATTGTGGGGAGACTGGTCTGCACTATGGAAAGCCGACAAACTATCTTGTAGTGTGTTGGAGTTTAACTCTGACAATTTGAATTTGATTAAGACGTACTCATTTGCATAGCTGTAATCTGAAAGAAAAAGATGATTGACTTTCATGCAGGGCAACCAGAGTCCATGTCTACTCATAAATCTGCAAATAACATTTTTATTAGGTGGTATTATTAACTATAAACACAATCTTTCCCTAATCCTTAAAGGAATAGTTTGAGGAATGATTAATTTTTAGACAAAATTGCTTTGAATTTGATATTAAAGTGAATTAAATATAGTCCAGGGATTTAATATTTGCACTGAATGAACTCCATGAACCTACAGTCAGCAGCCAGCTCCAAACAAAATCCAAATTGTAAAAATGACAGGGGGTATGTGTTGGACTATTTCTCTGGAGTGTCCACTGGTTACCTGGCAACTATCCTAAAATGTCATTAAAAATCTCTTTTAAACATAATCCAGGGTTTTACAGAATATCAGCACTCTTGTCTGCTGATAAGGTTTTATTTCTGCAAAAGTCAGTCTTTTAAAAATCTGATATTTCACACCACAAGCCAGTTGTGTACTGTGGTGATTTGTCTCTTAAGAGTCTTTGAGACTTTATAGCCACTTTACATTATCAATCAATCAATCAATCAGACTTTTTTTTGTATAGCACTTTTCATACACACTTCTTCACATAAAAACACCCCAACACCCACCACCTATCCCCAGCCCTCCACCCCAACACCCACCACCGAACCCCAATTCTCCACCACCACACCCACCAAACTGCAGATATTCGACAGCGCGAGTGGCCGTGAGTACACTGCTAAATTAATTTTAGCTCCTGGAAGAGCAGACAAAGAAGTGGAAGGGTGGGCCAGATGATCACATTTAAAGAGTGGAAACAACTCAGCGGGTGAGAAGCCCAATTGCTGCAGATCAGTCATCAGTGGCTCCTTTAAGGAAGCACGTGAAGGGGTTGGTTTGTCCTGTTGTCTCTGTTTCATCCTGTGGAAGCTTCTCCTGCTTCCTATGTTGGTGCCTCCGTATGACTTTTTTTTTTGTGGTGCACTTTATTTTTGAAATTGTTTGTTTATTTTATCTGAACAGCTCTGAGGAGACAACTTCCAAGTCTAAGTTGACATTGACAAATGGCCGATGTCGAAACCAATCTTTGTCTCAGCTGGTTGCTGGGTTGGCTCCTTCTGCTGACTGTTGAGTGAATGTGACATAAGCAACATAAAGACTGCTGATAAATCTGGAAACTTGGACATCGTGGATGTTGCGTGCCAGCCAAAAGTTAAATGGAGGAGTTATCTTGGTTCTACTAAATAGCCTCCATCATCTTTGCAGGAGGCCAAGATGATGAGCGAAAGTAGGCGCATCATTGCACTCAAGGATACTTAAAGAAAAGCTATGGAAGGTTATCTTTTGTAACTACTCATCATTTAGAGAGGAAGGATCCAGTTGACCAGAAAACAAAGAAAGGAAGCTGACTACAGGCCTGCTAAAGGACCACAGTGAAGGTTAGTTACCATAAAAGGAGTAGGTCTAGAAGCTCCCTGCCAGAGACAAAGTAACATACAAGACCTTTTATAGCTTCTTGCCCTGCTTCTCCTATCCCTGTTGTATCATTAAATGCTTAAACAAATGCTATTTGTCAAGTGTCCAAAGGTTTAGAACAGGATTTCCCATGATCGTATCAGACAGAGTTTCCCTTTGCAAGAAAAAAATAAAAGGAGCTCAGATGGGGAGGATGAGACACAACTCAAGGAAGGAAATACTGTGGATATTGTTCAGGATTGCACAGCTTTTGTGTTTCATTGTCACTAAAGTGGCTGAGGTAATGGGAGAGTATGGCTCAACATGTGAGAGTGTGCGTTAATGTAAATGGAATGACTTCAGGAAACTGGAAAAAAAAAATGGTGATGCATGAAAGGCTGAAATTGACCGCAATCGTTTTCACCTCTCTCACACACACATTCACAGAGAGAGAGATTTTCTAAGAACAAAGAAAAGTTTTTTCCTTATTTACTTATTTTATAAACAATACTGGAGGAAAAAAATGCAATATTTCAAAATGCTTGAGGACAAATTAAACAAAAAAGGGAGAAAAATGTGAGATTGACATGAACTAAACACAACTTAAGTGATCTGCAGAAGAGAGAGAGAGATTTCCTTTTTACCCTCTCAGCTTTGTTTAAAGACGTAAGTCATTAACATCAACAGAGGCCAAGGTTTATCTTAAAAAGATATAAAAACAACAAAAACAAATTTTAAAAAAGCCAATTTCAATAATTTGAACAGATACTGTATCTTAATGACCGGAGAGGAGATTGTGTCCAAGTACTGTCTGATTTCATGAGTAATAATTAATAAAAAGGATTTAAATTTCCATATTTAGATTAGTGGATAACATAAAATAATTAAAATAATACATACTGCTGTTTCTGCTTATTTTTCACCAAAACCTAAAAGTTTTAAAAATAATAATTTCAAATGTTATAGTAAATTAATTTAAATAAATTGAATAAATAAATGCATTTTATAATATATCTGTATGTATTTCTAGCATTTATATATCATATAAAAACATAAAAATAGAGATCTTAATGGCTAATTATAATATTAAAGTTTAAAATTGTAAATTTAGATTAGTGGATAACTAATATAATTCAAATAATGGATAAAATAATTAATAATATTAATACATACGTTTCTGCCTTTTTTTCACCAAATTGTATAAACCATAAAAAATCAGATTTTGTCCCAAAAATACTGCAAATGTTTTAATAAATTAATTAATTAAAATAAATGACAAATGTACTGAAATCATATTTGATTTGTGTGTAATTTTATTATTATATATATTTATATGAATCGCTTACCTCTCTGTGACGTCACGCAGACTCACCGGAAAGGAAGTGGAGAGAGGACGCTGACCAAAACAAATATGGCGGCGGCAGTAACGACGGTAAAACACGTCGCTGTGTGTTTGTTCGTCTCTCTCGGTTTCTGCTGTCGGTTTTACACGTCACACGTTTTTTTCTGAAGTGACCCTTTAAACTAATCAAATGTTTCCGGACGGATTTTGTGAACGAAGTCCCGAAACGAAACCCGGAAAATAAACGGAAGTGTCCGCCTCACGTTTGAACCTAAACATCCGCCTCTGTAACGCGTGTGTTTACTACGTTAGCTCGTCGTGAGGGCAAACATGAAAAGATGTTTTAACGGAGTGAATAATGGTGTGACTGACTGTTTGGTGTGACACAGGACGAGCTCACAGCGTGAACAACATGTAGCCAACGAGCAGGACATGGACTTTGTCTTGGAGACAACCTGAAAGGTAAACACAAGACAGGTTAGCGATGGGTTTGGTGAACCTTGTGATATCGACTGTGGGAAAATGCCTGGACGCCGTGTGCTTACTCCTGGACTTAAATTTCCTCGTCGTCCACACCGTGGTGCGGACTATCCTGGCTGTTATCACCTTCATAACCAGCCTGCCCACCCTCCTCCTCAACTCGGTGCTGGAGCTGGGAAACCTCGTCTTGTTTGGCTTGATGTCCATGGCAGAGGCAACGACACACGTAGCCCACGGGACCGTCACCATGCTGGGGAGCTTGGTGCTGGCTCTGGAGGGGCTGCTGGAGAGCCTGAAGATGGTGGGTTACCTGTCCATGCACGTCCTGCTCCGTGGGAAGGAGCACCTGTATCGAGGTCTGCTGTCTGTGCTGGAGGGCTGTGGCATCGCCGTCAGCCTGGTGGTCTATTTCGCCAACACCGTGGTCAACTTTTTACTCATAGCCACCCAGAACATTTACCTGGCGGTGGTCAGCGTGTGGCAGACGGTCTCCAGCCCGTTGCAGAAGGTGCTGGAGCTCACGCTGACCTCCTTCACCTTTCTGTACAGCAGCCTGGTTGGGACTTCGGCTTTCCTCTGGTCACCCTGTAAACTGGTGTTGGACTTTCTGATCTCGCTGGTTCATATGTTTATCAGCATCTTCATTTTGAACATCTATGGCCTGTTGCTCACTGTCACTATTGCTCTAACTACCACCGCCTACCTGAACCCAGAGCTGACCCGACAGGCTGCTGCGCAAATAGTGGATTACTTTAACTCTTTTCCCACCCTGCGCAGACTTTATCGGGCTCTCCGCGGCCTGGTTTCAGCTTTGCAGCGCATCCCGCGTTTTGTACGTGGTGCCATGCAGCGCCTGCCCAGGATACTCCACCACCTCTACCTGTTAGAGAGAGGACTTTGGCAGCAGCTGTCTCGACTCAGCAGCCAGCTAGGCTTGGCTCTGAGGACGCATCTCCACAGGGACAACAACAACAGAGTACGCGGGGATGGCGACCCTGGGGAGGAGAGGCGGGACCCACCGGATGGACGAGCAGGGGATGGAGCCCACCAAGAGCTGCTGGATTTAGTTTACCCCTCATCAAGCACAGACAGACCGCTAAAGAAGCAGTCGTCTTCAGGCAAAGACGGTAAACCTCTTCCTGCTGAGAATCTGCTGACTCTGCTGAAGGAGCAGGAGGACAGGAAGAAGTGTGTGATCTGTCAGGACTGTACCAAGACGGTGGTGCTGCTGCCGTGCAGACATCTCTGCTTGTGTAGGGACTGTACGAACATCCTGTTGAGGCAGCCCATCTACCAACAGAACTGCCCGCTCTGTCGGCACATGATCCTCAACACTATGGACGTGTATCTATGAGGGACCAAGGGAAGTGGATGTGTCTGACCACATGGAGCAATATCGATGCTTTAAGTTTTGCCACCACTGAAATGACGATGTATGACGTATGTTTTACTAGGTTGTGTTAAGGGATGAGTCTGGTAATATTCTACATTTTTCTTGCTGTCAGTAAAAGTGTAGTGAGAACGCGTTATTCTGTCTCTCAATACTTTCTCTGGACGGTGGCACCCAGTCGCAAAGCTGTTAATTTCCACTAAAGTTGTTAATCTTTTTTAAAAAAAGGGCTCACAAATTTATAGTTTTTTTTTTTTTTAAATAACAATTGGGCTCTGTAGTTTTTTTTAACAAATGTTACCGAAGCAGTAAATAAAAGGTGTAAATGGGCTTTGGCTACACAGAATTGTTATTAAGGTCAATTCATTGTTGGTTTTGGATTCTGGAGGATTTTTGCTGACAGTAAAAAAAAAAGAAGAGAATATCACCAGACTTTATGAAAATGCACATTAGACACCAAATTTTGGTGTCTAATCTGCATTTTTTGAACACAGATTTGAAAAGGAATATTCATGCGGTGTCCCAATTTAATACTAAATACTAACTGTATACAGTATGTACTGTATGCTAATCTTTATAGTGTGTTTGCAGTTGGTATACAAGAAATATACATATTTAACAGTTTGAACTACCAGGAAATGACTTAATACTTGCACATTTGAATCAAACTACAACATTAACAACAAGATGTTTTTCCAAATATGTTTCTGTTTTACCACCGTCTGCAGGTAGTTTTTATTTTTTCCAGCTGTGAGCAGCTCCTCCTGATCCTTTGTGCATTGCATTGTGGGAGAATAGTGTGCATTAACAGTACAGCAGACTTTTGGTTTGTCATTTTCCAAACTGAAATCCTGCTTTGAATCAGTCTGTCGTATGGATTCGGGACACAGCCAGATGTGTGACGCACCTATTTAAATATTCCAGTATTGCCACGTTGAGTCTCAGGTCTCGTAGCCATGGTAACCCGTCAGTGCCCTCCCCGATGCTGAAATGTTTACCACCGCTCATGTCTTAAAATGTCTTTGTGTTCTGTCCAGTGGGCCAAGCTGTGAAGAAATGCAACGTACGCTGTGCTTTAATACACGAGTACACAAACGATTCCACACATGCTGTATGTATGAACGCTGTGTGTTTAACAGCACGACACCACGACCTTTTTGTTCTGTTGTAAAAGATTTTACTTCTCTAAATGATGACCACTTCACACAGAGCTGTGTAAAGAGTAAAAACGTTTTTTTCTGTATTTAAGGAAAGTGATTTATAATTTTCCAGTCAGGCCTGATAAAATCCAGCTTTATTCCATTTATTTGGTCTATTGATAGAGCCGATTCCAGTCTTCCATCAGTCACCACCAACACACAATCCATAAAAGGTTTTCCCTTTCCTTTGTCATTGTAATAAAACATAGCTTTCTGTGGTATAAAAGGACCATAAACCAATAAGGCTTTACAATTTAATTAGCTTTTGTTTCTCATTTGTTGCTGTTGAAGTGATCGATGTTTAAAGTTTACAGGGCACTATCGTGACACCACTTCGTCTATTCTTATGGGTGGTGGGTGGTGTGGAGTCAGATCTGATATGCCCTTTTTGTTTTGTTTTGTTTTGTTTCCTCAGTAATTTGTATGAAGAAAATTTGATTTCCGATTGTTTTTGTAACTTGCGTTCTGTTATACAACTGACATTATTGTATTCCTCACAGCGTTATTCATGTCAGTGGTGTCTAGGAATCATTTACAGTCTGTAGTCATTATAGACTACTCCTCTAAGGTAACCTAGTAAAGATGGCTGCTGTCATCTGTTGCTACCTGCAGTTTGTATGACACAGCGTGGGACAATGTGATTTGAAGACATGAATGTAACTTTTTTTTTAAAAACGCTATGGCTGCCACATAACAGGCAAGTCTTCTGTTCATAATAAAACAACAATCAATGAAACGTTCTCTTGTGATCAGTCCAACATATTATCTTTGTGAATGTTGTCACAGCAGGAGTCTGACGTGGGTATATCAAATACTGAAGTAAATGTATTATGGCTGCAACTAATGATTAGTCTATTTACCAAATAATCAAAAAAAAATTGATAAATCAATTAATCATCAATTAACCATAGACTGTCAGCAAATGGCAAACAATACCCATTACAAGTTCCAAGAGCAAAATGTCTTGTTTTATCCCACCAACAGTACGAAATCGAAAGATATTCACTGTACTATCACAGAAGAGCAGTGGTGGATGTTTTACTTAAGTAAAAGTAATAATACCACAATGTAGAAATACTCTGTTACAAATCCTACATTCATTTACTTAAGTAAAAAGTACGAGAGTGTTATCATCAACCTAAACTACAAGCAGTAAAAGTATCCATCATGCAGAAAGGCCAATTTCAGAAATAGGCAGGTAAAATCTGTAATATCAGTAGTGTGGGGCAGTGATTTCCCAACCAACCTGACCAATCAGAGTTAGTAACACCTGAACACCTCATGCTGTAATCAAGAGTAAATGAAAACTAGTTAGCAGGCAAGCATGCAGAGAAATCAAAATAAATAAATAGCCATAATAAATGGTGTAAATTTATGTTCTCTGCAGCAACAAACGGTTGTGGTATGAATGCAAACTTGACCAAACCTAATGGAAAAAGAAACCAAGCTCAAACACACCATATATTCCCGGATCACTCTGTTTGTATTGTAACAACAACAGGCACTAGAGCTCATCTGACGGGACTGCAAGGGTGTGTTGCACAGTGTGTGGAGTGGATGAGTGACAGTGTGCTGTGAGATAAACAACAGAAAGGCCTTTATGCACGGGCCACATGGTGTGTCCCATGCTGCTGATTGAGCTGCCTTCAGGTGCAGCCCAGAAAAAAAACAGAGCAGCAAGCCGAGAAGGCCTTTTACCTCTAGCAGACATTTTAACATGTCAAAGAAGGAAAACCACAGGTGTAAATAATAAATTGAATGATGGTTAAATTCCATTTAGGTGCATCATGCTGGCTCACAGCCACACTATCATGGCAAAGTAACCAGAGCTTCTTTTACTATGACAAGTTAAAGGCCCAAAAGGGTGAGGCAAGGTGAGCAGATTAAAGCAGGTTGTGAGTTAACACTAAAATAAGGTGGAGAATTAAATAAGAATAATTCGAATAATTGTTAACGAAATCTGGCCTTTGCAGTTGCAAACTTTAAATAAAACCTTTAAGAAGTCATTTGGTATTGAATTTGTCTTGATTTGATACAGCATTATATGAGGTGAAAATGTTCAGTTGTGCGTTGAGGCTGGTGTTGGTGGTAATCCTCAGCTCACCGTCAACATGGCCAGTCCCAAAATCAATCTACTTCTTCTTCATCTCTTCATTTTTGGGGAATTTAACTGAAGTAACCAAGCTGTTCATTCAGGGAAGATGCAATTTCAGGACATTAAAGGTAGCAAAGCTTGTAGCAACTGACTGTAATCAAGTGTAATAACTTGCATACAGAGAACCACAGACGCTAATATACTGAAAGTTTTTATACTGTTATAGTGCTAGGGACAGGGTTATACTAAGTATGGCTTCAGTACATCATCGAGCCATGGTTAAGACCGAACAAAAACCCTTCAACTCCAACTCTGTCTTTTCACGTTTTCAGCAAATATTTTCCAACATTTTTCATAGAAATCTCTGAATTTCCTTCACACAATCAATGGCACAGTTTACCCCCATGTGGCTCGACTCATCCTCTCCCTGAGCTCAACTTGGGGCAAGTCATATTCATAGGAATGTCATATTTTTAAAAAACTGTTTATTTTGTGATTATTCCCAGGGATACACCACATCCTGAAATATATGCACAGATTTTAGTTGAAGACATCACTGTCCTGTTTCCATAAGTGGAGAGGGTGATGTGGATTTCCCAGTGGGAAGTGTATACACGGGGGCTGGACACACAAGTTTACTTTCACTTGTCAACACTTGTATGTGAAACTAGAGACAGTTGAGATGGTTCATCTATCATGTTGTGCATCTGTGAAGATAAAGGAAGTGTTTTGGGGCTGCAGAACGGTTGCAGGGTTGGAGGAGTGGGCCCCTAATGGTCATATGGGACCACTTCTACCACCATGACAATTCACTGGAGCCTTGTGGTTTACAGCTTCATTCCCGTTCCCAATGTTGGCTCTAAAAATATCCCCAGCTCCATACCAGACATCTACATAAAAGCAGAGACATTAATCTACAGTATAGTTTAAATTTGGATATTTAAGTTTGTTTGTTATTAATAAATTTGTCTCCAGACATGATACTGGCATTTAATTGATTAATCCTCTCATTTACTGGTACTGAAGTCTTCTGCGATTAAACAGGCAACATCCTGAAATCTTATCTTCACAGCTGAGAGGTGTGCACAGGTTTTCTACTCGATAACCACAAACTAAACACTCTGTTAGAGATCAGAAAACAAATCCAGGGGCTGTTTATTGTCTCCTGACCCACGAGCCCTGCCTCAGCAGTGTTTACGTGTTAGTTGTAAATGAGGATGGTGTTAACAGAGGAGAGGAAGTTTGATGTCAGGGGAAGGAGCAGGGAGGAGTAAACCAAAGGAGAGCTTTATACTCCAGGGATGTCTTCCTTTTGACCTCAGTGGCCTGGGCGGCTAGCAGTGTGGGAAAATGTCAAACTCTAGTGCACTCTTCCCTGCCTCACCCAGGCTCTATTTTTTCTGTTTATGATCACTGTCTCCATCTCAGACTCTTTATTTCTCTAAATTGTGTGCTTGAGTGGGAAAACCTCTTCAAAACCAGAAGGGTTAGTGAGCATCTACCCCGATAAAATGTCAAAAATGGTGAATTTATAGCAGCTACAACAGCGCCGATCTAGAGTTGACCCTGACCTCTGACCTCCCCGTGGGGGCTAATGGACAATACAAGAATATCCCTGCATAGATGAGCTGAGGGCTTTAGAGTAATGTTTCTATTTTTGACAATCACATGATGCAAAGACCAAAGATAGAAGGTGAAAACCTGCAGATCTACAAAAGGTAGGATAAGATTTAACGGAGAGAAATCAGTACCATTCAATTAAAATTAAGAAAAAAACAGCTTGACTGTCATGTGAAGAGTAAAGAAGACAGGCAGCTCATTAGCCTCGGCCTTCACCCAACCCTGACACAACTGTAATTAAGAGGTTTGTTGTGATTAATCCAGATAATCCTGATAACCTTGACTAAATGCAGCATGCGATGTATGGGTTATGCAGATTAAAGCTCGTGCCTACTGAAGTAGGAAGCTGGATTATAGCCATCAGGTCAGAGGGCTCATTATAGGAGCCCCCCATGCTACTTAAACTTTCACCTTCCGACTGAGAGAGAAATGAAACGTGCCACTGTTCTTACACAAAAAGAAAGATGGCCAGGGCTGAAAGAGTTACTCAGTTAAATTTAAATATAGTGCCATGTAATTTATCATGTTTTGTTGTTTTAAAACATTGAATCAGCAGGGATTTAATGTGGCTTTTTTGACACCGATCGACAGAAAAAGACGATTTAATGTCAAAGTGAACAGATTTCCGAGAATTTGAGTTTGCTTAGTAATTATGTGCAGTTAAATAAAAGTGTCAGTGTAGCACCCTGACCATCACCATTTCTTTTTTATAGATGTTTTTTTGGCCTTTTTCTGCTTTATTGGATAGCAACAGCTGGAAAGATGGACAGGATATTCATGGGAGAGAGAGAGAGAGAGAGAGAGGATGACAAGCAGCTGGAATCAAACAGCTGATACATGGGGTATGTTCGACCAGGTGAGCTACCCATCACAGTTTCAATATGAGAGCATCCTGAATCTCTGTTTTAATACTTCTCACCGAGCTGTGCATCTTTTCTCTCTAGAAATTGCTCAGAGATTACCTTACAAGGGAAACAAGACTTAAAGTAAACTTCAGGGGAATTTCTTCCTCATTGTACCATAACAGCATAACTGTGGTCTACTGTTCAATATTTGTTCAGTACAACATTTCACAAAAAACAACAAGTCTTGTTCTTAAATTCTAGTCCAAAGACAACATGCAAAAGCCTTCCATCTTAGTAGAGATTACTTGTGATTACTTACTGTTACATCCTTAGGAATGTGGAGAGACCCACAAAGGGACACACGTACGAGAGGGTATTTGAGTTTGAGTGCATATATAATAGTCTTCAAGTCATTGTCATATTCAGCGGAGAATAAAACCCTCTTTCACACCTCAGTGGCTATATCAAGTTATTCATGTTACACACTGATCTGCAGATTCACCGAATTTCAAAGTAAGTGTCTTAAATGTTGCACCAGCTTTCATACATTTATAATGAACAGTCTGCTGTCTGTTTGAGGTGCTTCACCAATGGGGTTTTATTTTATGGTTAGGCATTTTTTTGAGGATTTTGTGCACATATATGGCAATATCTTGGCAGTAAAGGTCTTAATTGATCAATTATTTATCATTTCAAAGTTCCTAAATGCCTTTTAGTTTGTGTGAATGGTGTTATGTTTCAAGTGGTAAATGTCTGGTTTTAAAAGAAATCACTTCTTTTTCTAGCTTGTAAATTATAGATTATGTCGAAGGAAGATCAACAAAAATCGGAGTCCCACTGTGACGTGATGTTCCCATTATATCATAAAGAGAGCTACTGGAACAGGTGTTGAATAATAAAATCCTAATGTTATACACATTCCTGGGTGAAGAGCCGCCGTTGCACACATCGTTAAGGCACCTCAGGACTCTTGTTGATACAGCTGGTTGAAATGATCAATCCTGCCCAGAAAATCTGAAGCACAAAGTGATGAAACTTGATATTTGACACTCCTCCTACACAGATGTTCCTGCAGACAGTGTTTTAACTGCTCAACAGTGATACAACACTGTCCCCTGCTGGATAAAGCAGTATCTCCATGAATTATTTTTGATGATGGTAACAGCAAATTTCCTCTGGATTCTAGCTGCATGCCTCCATATCTTTTTTCAGGCACATTTTGTCTTTGTGGGCAGCGCTGTCACCTCACAGCGAGAAGGTTCCTGGTTGAAACCTTTTCTGTGTGGACTTTGCATTGCAAAACCGCCCGTAGGTGTGAACGTGAGTGTGAATGGTTGTTTGTCTCTATGTGTCAGCCATGTGATGAACTGGTGACTTGACAGATGCCAGCTGGGAGAGGATCCAGCCACCTGAGACCTTGATAAGGATAAACAGTTACAGAAGATGGATGGATGAAGAATAGATTCAAAATGTAGTTAAAGGGATAGTTCAGATATTTTCAAAGTGAGGTTGTATGAGGTACTGCATAGTCAGTGTGTTACCTACAGTAGACAACTGCCAGCACGCTTTCAAGTCCTGGCTTGGAAGTAGAGGAAAAGCTCTGCTGTGAACAGCGTGAGCAGAAAAAAAGGTGTTTTAGCCACGCACAAAAATGTATGTTACAGTGAGGATATTCTCACCTTGTCAGATCTGTCAGATCTGCGGTGTAGTACACCGTGTGCGGCACAGTTGGACTTTAGGAATATGTAAATTGTATGGTTGAGACAATGTAACACAAAGGGAAATGTCTGTCTGACAGCAAAGTAAAGCAGTGAGAATATGCTCACATATTGATTTTTTTAGGTGGGCCTTTTTTATTGTGACACATAACACATATAACACATTTTTCTGCTGACCCTGTCTGCAGCAGTGCTTTTCTCAACTTCTACGACTTCTGTCTGCTTCTCCAAACTGGGAACATGCTGACTGCCGTCTAGTGAAGGTAATACACCAACCACAGATAAATACCTCATACAACCACACACAAAACTATCCCTTTAACACATACCTTATAATTTGGAGTTACTTGCTTAATGATGACAATTGTTTCACAATTCGGGGGTTTAAGTTTATGTTTTACAATTACACATGGTGGGTGAATTTTGTCTGTAAAATAGAGTCCAAGGATTTAATGTTTCCTTGGCAATGTGAAGAACCTTTAAAGGAATAGTTCAGCATTTCTTTGCTTTCTAGCCGAGTGTTAGATGAGGAGACCAGTACCATTTAGTAACCTGTTTTTAAAGTTCAAAACGCCTACTTTTTCCTCTGCAATTTCTGCCTCTGCACTTTTGAAACGATAATCATCCTCACAGCAATGACAAAATTGTAGAAACTCTGATGTTTTGTCTTTAAAACAGCCTTTAGATTGTCATTTATGGACCAAGGAATGTACAGAAAATATAATCTAACTTAGATTAATTTATAAAAGGAGATAAAAATAGAGTTTTATAGGCATATTTGGTGACTAGTCCAACATATCTTTTAGTTTGGGGGTTGAATTGAGGTAATTTTGAACCCATTATTTTCTAAAATCCTCCTAATCTGCTTTTTACACAGTGCATGTCCACACTGTTGTTTATTATATTATATGACTATTTTAACTACACTGTATCTTTAATCCAGACATCAAACTCTTGCCCTCAGTCTCCTTCACTCAAACAGACACTCGTCCACCAATGAGAGCTCTGTATTTCAGGGTGATGTCACTGTCTGCAGAGCGATTTACAGGCCGTGAACTAATGGAAAAAACTTATTGATGCCAAGGGAAGATTGATTAACTCGCTGCTTCTCTCATTCTGCCCTACAGGGAAAAGTTATGAGGATATATTTAAAACTTAATTATGTGTAGGAGTCTCAGGGAGTGTAGAGAAAATAACATTTCCTCATGTGTGAGGTAGTGTCTTTGACAGGCACAGAAATACTGTCTTGGGTTCTGGTCTTATCAGTGTTTACCCTCCTAAATAAACAACTCTGCCTCAAGGAAAATGTACATGAACACAGTAATTCAGCTCAGGAAAATAATATACATTATGTTATTGTTTTAACCTATCGTCAGTAAGGAAGGAGATGATCTGTCTGAACCAGCTCACAGTGTTGAAATGTAGCTGGAGAGTCTGTCAAGATACTTACAGCGTTTGGTGAAATCATTAAGAAAAAAGTAAACAGAGTAAATCCAGTGGAAAATGAATATTTTCCAACCTTTTTCATTATGGTATTTAATTTGTTAATGCTTTTACCTTTGGGCATGAAAACCAGAGAGTTGGCTGTTGAATTTTATTGATAAAAATGCCTTGTGGAAGTTAATTAATCAGGCAGAGGTGGAAAGTAACAAGAACATTTACTCAAATACTTTGGAGCTACCTGTACTTTACTCGAGTACTTCCATTTTGTGCTTCTTTATTCTTCTACTCCATATTTCAAAGGGAAATACTGCAGTTTTACTACATCACATTTATTTAACAGCTGCTTGTTACTTTTCAGATTAAGATTTTATATTTAAAGCTTATAAAATATGATGATTGAAACAGTGGTTTTGGCTTTTGAGCACTCATAAAAAACATCTCTAAAAAAGACAGATTTTTCCCTCTGAACTTCTAAGAAAGTTTACCAATTTGTGGTTAGGTAAGGTAAAACAATCAAATAAAAGTAAAAGAAATCATTAATCATTTATCATCTTAGATGACAGCTAATTTAGGGTACAAACTGTATATAATAAACTAGCTATAAACTGTTACAGAGGGATATTTTTCTGCAGAATGAGTACTTGAATTAATTTAAGTTTATTAAGTTCTTAATACTGACAAGTTGAACGCTGCTTCATTAGTGCTTTTACTTAAAGTCCATGTAAAGTACGAATAAATATGTGTTCTGAGTTTGTCAGACCAAAGAAGAGTGTTATTAATCACCCAGCCAAATTTGAATGATTAAAAATATCGACAACTTTATGAAATTAGGTGTCAAAATCAGGTAAAAATGATTCTCAGCTCCAGGACTGTGGGGGCGTGTCCGCTGAATGTGCTGAAGCCACGCCCACTAATGGGAGCAGTCAAGCAGCAATTTTGAAGCCGCTGAAACGTGAAGGAGGGTTCAGAAAATGACATGACTAACTTTGAAACACTCTGAGCGAGATGCATTTATTTCTATCTCTCTGCTAGGGGTGCAGGGGTATGCTCAGGGTGGCCTCAATGTGTCATCAATTCACCCTTTAAGGACCACCCAAAAAATCCTGAAAACTGGTAAAAAACAGTTTTAACCTCTAACTCCACATTTCAGTAATATATCATTCAAATTTTTTTCACATGTTTTCAGCAACTATTTTCCAACATATTTAATGTATTTTGAAAGAAATCTGCCTTTACACAGACTGTAAGTAAAGGATCTGAGTACTTCTTCCACCACTGCAGTCCATTAAATCTCTGTGTGCATAGGCAGGCATGTTATTGGAAAGTGGCACACGACACAATATCATGTTTGGACACTGAGGCTGATGTATTGCAGCAATTAACAAAACAAACACACACAAAAAAACCGCTCACATTTGTCATTATCCAGTATAAATCAGTCAGGCATGTTTTAAAAACTGTGATGATTTATTAATTTTTTCATGTTCGCTGTGCAGAAAGTGACGGGAAACAAAAGTGCAATAAAAGCATAGAGGCTGTTTGAATTTGTGGCTGCGGTGGAGTTGGCTGGAGGCCGTTGTCACAGCATCTGTTACAAGAATTAAATGTCACAGAAGTTTAAAGGCTGCAACTGAAGAACAGACGCTGAATAAACATGACTGCTCATGTGTATGTACCACACACTTCACCAGTACGGTATGTGCCATTCAAGTAACATTGTCTGGTGTGTGTTTGACTTCTTACACAAATACAGATGTACCACATCACATCTTATTCACTTGTCTTTATCCAGAACTTCTCAATTAGAAAACTGAAATAAGCCAAAAATAAAATAAAAAAAGGTTGTGGTTCATTTTCCAAAGTGGAATATGACTTTTGTTTTGTTCATAAGCACATGTCATGCAAAAACAGCAGAGTTTTTCCAGTCTGAGTACACCAAGAAGCCGGTGAAGGTGCTGTCTGTCTTGGTGCTGGAGTAAAATCCATTGTACTCTGACAGAGCCATCTGGACCCACACCTGGTCACCAGGAATGAGGTGGAGCAAAGAGCCGCCTGACAGAGACGCTGGTTTGGGCCAGTTGCCGTAGAACTGAAAATAAGATGCCACCGCGTGTGCGTTTTTCATCAGGTCAAACTGCAGGCTGGAACGGTACACTGTGGCGTGGACGGCAAAGTAGTAAACTCCAGGGACTTTGCAGGTGAAGCGTCCCGTCTCTGTGTTGTAGTCACCCTGTTCGTTGAGCACGATCTTGTCGAAGCGGACCACGTCGCCCACAGTGATGGGTAAAGTGCGGCCCTCAGATAATTTGGCACTGAAGGCTGATTTAGGGGCCACTGCACACTCCCCTGCCTGCCCCCTCTCCCCTTTTTCTCCTGGGTCACCTCTGTCCCCAGTTATGCCTCGCACGCCTGTCTCACCTGGGGAGCAAGAGGACACAACACAGACATGAGCCACTTATTCATCACATACTCACACATAAATAAATCAAACAGAGCACCTGGGTCTCCTCTGTCCCCCTTTTCTCCCTTCTCCCCTGGAGCAGCATCTCTCCCGTCCCTCCCGTCTCTCCCTGGTTGTCCAGGACTGCCATGACC
The DNA here is from genome assembly GCA_946959425.1 of Argyrosomus regius. Lineage (NCBI taxonomy): Eukaryota > Metazoa > Chordata > Actinopteri > Sciaenidae > Argyrosomus > Argyrosomus regius. The sequence continues at coordinate 14,230,928 of OX336889.1, forward strand.
TCCAGGAGTCCCCGGGATACCAGGGTGACCAGTGCACAGACTGGGAGGGATCTTGTTGTCTTCTAACTGGTTGGAAACATGGACTTGGAGGACGAGGAGGGAGTGCAGCAGGGGCACCAGCCTGAGTGAGGTCATTGCAGTGTCACGGCTGAGAGAGAAAAGAAAAATATGGAGACATTATGGTTTACAAACAAGTCTGTGGGGGAGTAACGCTGAAATTTGGACTGGATTACATACAATTGGATAAATCAAACATCAGATTACAGAAGCAGGCAGCAGATATGTAAACACACTGGAATGAGTGTTTTACAGCATAATTTAAGGACTTACAGTATAATATTTAGTTTAACTTTTCATACCAAGGCGCAGGGTTACAAAAGTTTAGTATCAAATGAATTTAAGGATATTGTCCTCTCTGACCGGAGTCGTGAGTCAAGCACACTGCCAATAAAAACTCAGTGTCTAACATTTAATACTTTACTAGTGTCATTTTAAAACACATTTAATCATGCACATCATGTGTATTAACAGATAAAAGTATGCACTTTAATAAAACTTCACCTCTCTTGGAAATAACCATATTATATTACAGAGTTGGCATTACTCATTAGATTTCAGTACTGCCAAAACTGTAAAGGAAATAACCCGTAATTTAGAGCAGATGACAGCTTGAGAGTGTCCTCTTTCACTCAGGTAGATATCTTCAAAAAATCTAATGGCTTTAGAAATATTAAAACACAAGTGGAGATTTTTCACAGAGATTTGACCGTAATGTAAACACACCATGTGGATACTTGTGTTTATACTTGTGCAGTTTTTTGGTTCCAGCTAATGATTCAGCTTCCTCAGAATAATGGATTCAGAGTCATGACACAAAGAACAGTGTGCCTGGTTTTCTGGGAAGGCACGTGGCGGGAAGTGATGGAAAAAAACTGACCAGAAATGAAAGACGAGTCTATAACGACCAACTGCAAACAGAAAAGTGTTTTGATTTTTGAATTCTGACTTTCACATCGGCAAAAGTTGAATTAGACATCCTTGCTTTTAAATAACATCAGACCATTTATGTGATGTGAAGTTTCTGTGAGGTGATGGGCAGGACTTGGCCATTGGAAAACTTTTTTTTTTCAATTCAGCGGGAGGAAATTAAAACAAATTCCTGAACTAATGATGAATCATATTTTCAAAACAAAACTTTGACTCTTGGTTTCTAAACACGTGTGTCCAATAAAATTTGATGAGATGCTGAATACCAGACGACCTACTCAGAAAAATACTCACCGTCACACCTAAAAGTTAATCCCCAAATCCTCTTTTTATTTTTCTGTCTGCTTCTGTTTCCTGTTTGTGTGTGAACCCAAGTCAAGAATCTCGTTCCTCAGATGACCCCGCCTGGACAGCATGAGAGATATCAAATCATACATTTCTGCATGTGTTTATTTGTATTAGACCATCTTCATGTTTCCTGCAGGGTTTTTGGTCAAGGGACACCATCTTGTCTCGACTGTCGCCCTGTTTGCGTCACAGGACCATAAACTGAGCTGATGAGCTAAGCAGGAGGACTCACAGCTGTCTAACACCACCGACTTCTTCTTGTCGGACTCCAACATTATGGTTTACAAATGAAAACTTGATGTTTGTGGTGTTTGACAATGATGAGAAAGAGTTTTTGCCGTCTATCTGCAGATCCTCTAATTAGAATTAAGTGCTTACATCCAAAAAGAGAGAGAGAAGGAGAGGAGGAGGAGGAGGAGACTAGAAAAGAGAGAGAGTGACAAAAAAGGAGGAGGGAGAGAGAAATGCATGTCAGCTTTCCTGGCAGAAAAGGAGTTCAGACAAGAGGACAAACACTCAGTCTGAACAGCTGTCTGCCACCACTCCTCAGTAGCCCTCAGATGATTAGAAACATGTTTTCAATAGCTGCACAGAAGATTAATACACTGTTTATAGGCCAATGAAATTCAGTCCAATCACTGCGTTTCACCGATCTGGATTCAACTTCAAGACTTTGTGCCGCCTGCATGATTGAAATGGACTTTTACAGGCAGTTCAAAGATTCAAAGATCTACAGTAATTTCTCTGTAAAGCAGAAATAAATCACAGAGCTTCGGCAGTCATTTGGAAATGTTTGGCATATTGCCTCAAGACCAGCTGGAGTTCACTGATATTATCCACATTTACTGTAACTCAAAATCAGGCTGTTAAAGGCAAAGCTGCCCAGTTACTTTAACCCTGTAATGCTGTACTATACTGTACTAAATATATACATTAATATAACAATACATTAGGATTATTAGTAGTTAAAATAGGCAGCATAAACATCTTAAACTTGAATGCATTAGTAACAATAATGTATTAATATAATATAGAATAATTATGTTGCATGATTCCTTTTACTTTTGATACTTTAAGTACATTTGGCCGATATTATTAATATACTTTTACTAAAGTATGCAGGATATTTTGCTACTTTTATTGTTAGTAAGTTTTCCATATAATCCAAATCACAATAGACACAATAACCAAAGATGCACTTTGGGGGTCTGAAGGCAAACAACAACACTAAAAACCATCAGACGCATCCCAGCCGTGCACCCTGACGTGCAGATTTCACCTGTGAAATTCAAACTCTGAAGAGCAGCTTTCAAAAATCAAAGCCAGACTTACCAGATGAGTGAAGTCGTCACTAGTGAAGTCTGCTGCTGCTGCTGCTGCTGATGTTCGTGAGTGTTGATGAGAATCCAGTGAAAGCTGTTCAACCCAACCAGAGAGTCTGGCTGGGAAAAAACGGAAAGGAAATGGTAATGAAGTCCAATTAGAAACTGGGGTGGGTGGGAGAGGAGGGACTGAGGGTTGAGGAGAGAGCGAGAGAGAGAAAGAACAGGGAGGACACAGAGGAAAATATTTGATGTTTATCCAACACACACACACAAAAGAGAAATATCCAACAACGGAACAAAGCTGTAAGAAAATCAATACGAAAAAGGGGATTTTAAAGGGATGAGAAAAGTTATGGAGAAGATGATAAATGGAGGAATGTTTGGGTTATTGCATAACAGTGTTTGGGAAACTCTCCAAAATTCAACCACAGAGGGGAGTTCAGAGGGATGTGCTCAGAAAAAGGCAAGTGTCATCACAATGAACTGCAGCTGAAAATGAGCCGGCCCACCTCGTTTTATTACACAAAAACAAACCACTGCTTAAAAGACAGAAAAGAAAGGTAGAGAGAGACAAGCGTCAGCTGACATAAAGGCAAACTAATACACACTTTCACATATTATCTCTACTCTGTGAGTTTCATTATCTGCCTCCGAGATGAGGCAATTTGCTCCATCCTGATAGCGTCCCCCTACTAATATCAGTCTTCTACTCAGGCAAGACTCTCTGACGGTAATCCTCTTTTCTCTGTAATCCTTCAGTTGCAGCGTTAAGTTGATAAAGCAAGAGGTCTTAATATCTTTTTTTGGCAAGAAAGCTAAACTTGAAGCCAGTCACATTTCGCAGCTCTTTTGAATTCAGGCCATTGAAAACATGTTTTCAATCTGTTATCGTCAGCAGCGACCCCAAATGGACCAGAAACTGTGCCAGAAGATGGAGATGGTATACCAGTGTGAGATCACAGTCCATCGAGTCTGATCTCAGTGGGAGGAGAGAGAACAGAACATAAACAGGGTGAAGCCGTGCAGCAGGATTTTGTTTTGGGGTCAGCAATAATGTCCAAACAAGGGCCAGTTTTTGAGCAATGCAGTGGAAACACAGGATGTGATGTTTGTTTGGTTTAATTCAAAATAAAATTGTTTAAATGTCGTATCCAACAATAATTTTTTTTGTTATGTTAGCGTGGGATGGCAGCGTCAGTCAGTCTGTCAGCCTGACTGAAATAACTCAACCATGTTGTACAGACATTCATGGTTCCCAGAGGATGTCTCAACAACTATTGGATCGATTAGATACAAATGTTCTTGTTCCCCTCAGAATGAATTATAACCCCTTTTGTAGTCCACTAATTTTTAATCTAGCGTCGCCATCAGGCCAAAATATTTGTGCAACACTTCGATTTATGATCAAATACCTGCAAAACTAATGTCATTCCCGTTTGTCGTGTTTTTGTGTTTCTTGTTTTATTTTGTAATTTTCCCCTCTCCCAGTGTCTGTAACTGTACTTCCTGCCTTTGTTATGTTTCCCACCAGTCTTGATCATCTGTTCATGAAGTGCATGTCTTTGGACTGTGGGACGAAGCCGGAGTACAAGGAGGGAACCCATGCAGACACGGTGAGAACATGCAAACTCCACACAGAAAGGACCCAGCTGAGGTTCAAACCAGGAACCTTCTTGCTGTGAGGTGACAGTGCTAACCACTGCACCACCCAATCAAAGTAGGTGCTTGAAATGCAAGAGAGAAGACAAGAGGAAGCCACCTTGACATGACCCAGCTTATAAACGCTGGAAGCATGTGACATCGATAAACCAACGAGGTGGAAGGGGCCAAACCACCAAGACCTGAAAGAAAACCGAGGCAGGCCAGCACAACACAGTCTTAACGCCTAGGTCCGTCACACTTGTTATGTCTTCTTCTTGTGTATTTAGTCCCTTTAGTGTTCTCTGGTGCCAGCGTCAGGTTTTCCTGTGTCTGTTCTGTCTTTGTAGATTTTGGTTTGTTTGTGTTTTGATTGGATTTATCCTGGATTGTTGGACTTACTTTGATTTTTCCTGAACTCCTCAGCTGCCTTTTGTTATTTTGTGTTTGCCATCCTGTTCAGTGACTTAATAAAGTTTCCTTTTGTTCACTCAACCTTCAGGTCTGCATATGGGTTCAGTTCTCGAAATAAATAATGACACCGTGAGCCTGAGCTGTGCTGTTTTTTTTTGTTTGTTTTTTAAACACTAACTAGAAAATGTTAGCATGGTGATATAATAAGGTAAGATTGCGAACATGTTACCTGGTAAATATTAGCATGTTAGCATTTAGCTCAGAGGACCATAGAGCCTGTGAGCTTTTGGGCTAATGAAGTGAAAATGAAGTTTGGGCTAACTGGGTTACAGCAACTTTTGTACTTCTGTTGGTTTTTTTTTTAAATCCTATGTTAATGTATGTTCTTTGTCTACCTACGACATTGGAGTTGTAAAAACAGTGGCCTGACACATCTGTTATAGTCAAGAAGGATTAAGCGATGAAGTTAAAACTGTTTTAATTTAAGGAAAACTTTCATTTAAATTAAGTGAATTAGAATATTTATGTTTTATTAACCTGGTACGTTTATTAAACGTACCAGGTTAATAAATAAATTCTAATCCACTAAACTTGGAGCAACACTTCCCATGTCTCTGTTCAAGTCTGTGCAGTATGAGATGTTACAAGGCTTTACATGAGCATTATATTTACTACATCATTATCCATCCATCCGCTTGTCTTAGCAGGGTCGTGGGGGGCTGGAGCCGATCCCAGCTGACATTAGGTGAGAGGCTGGGTACATCTAGGATAAGTCGCCAGTTTACTACGTGGTTATCCACAATAGATTTGTTGAAAACTATAAAACCTGTAAACTATCTCAGTGAAAACTTCAGCTTCAGTCAAGGGGACAATATTTTTGCTGGAGGGCTGGATTTAGCTGACAAACCACAAATTTGCCGACCGCTGAGATAATAGTTTAAATACTACAGAGTAAATCATTTCATGGAAATCAATTCAGGCTTTATGTGTTAATGTCACAAACTGAGGCATTTGAAATTACATAATTGATTGTGAAAACAGGCACACACCCTACAGTTTATACATGAAATATGTTGCTGTGGACTGTATAGTTATGCTGAGAGCAGAGTGAAACTGAACACATGGATCTGCTTAAAGCTTTAACAGTAAAACACAGCTTTTATGGGAACGAACAAGAGCTGACTTTCCTTTGAATCTGAGTAACCAGGCTGCTGTGAAAGGGGGCTTCAGCAGGCTCCTGTGGCGACAGTGAGCTATAACGAGACGCAGCACAGTTAAGATGTGTTTTTAATTAGCAGACCCAGGATCAGCACATTCTAGGTCTGCTACACTAATTTCCTGTAAGGATCCATAAAATGCTGCTCGGAGGATTTACTGTTAATTTGAACCAGTTGGAAAACTAACAATTTGAATTAATTTCTGCAAAAGTGTGATTGTGAATAACAAGGCACTTTTTTAAATTTGGGTTTGAACTTTGAGTCTGTTGTTTCAGAGACAGTCCTGCTTTTCACAGTAAAAACAAAGACATGCAGGGACTGTTCTGACCTCACAAAGCTGTGAACACAGATGTTTTTCTTCTTAAAAAAAAAAAAAAAAAAAGACTGTAGTGTGATGATGCGCTATTTCCCATAACATCCCATCTGTTCTTGGTGGGAAGGAAGTTGAGTTTTGAACTCTAAACTCATTATTGTGCCCCTGTACTGTCAAATTCAGCAAAGGAGTTTCATTAAAATCTCACAAAAGGTACAAATCTTGTAAATATAATGTAGTTCTTCCTCTTTATTTCTGCCACTTCTGGCTGTAGCTTCACATTTCACGATTCATGATAGTGGTATTAATCTTCTTCTTAATCTAACTCTCCAGCAAAAAAGGTGAATGCAATTACTTTCCAAAATGTTCAATTAGTCCTCAGCGTCCTCTAACATTAAGGTAGCAGGTGGGTTTTTTTATGTTCTGTATGTTTCACACAGAATTTAATATTTGTGGTCTCAGTGCCAACAGCTGCCAAGTTACCCTTAAAATGCTGTATGTCTATGCTGGCTGTAGAGCAATGGAAAAATGGAAAGCTCCCTGCAGAATAAAAAAGAGTTGTGAGAACAGTGAAAAATTGAGGATGTTTAGAGGAACATCTGCATGCTATTTATACACTTTGTTCTATTTTATTGTTTTTTTTCTAATGTAAAATTACAACTGCACTGCAGTGCACAATCCTGTATTGAATAATGACGACAAAGCTGTACCTTTAACCTCTGATCACATGTCATACCATTGTTCCAAAGACTCACAGTAATAAATTGAATACATGCTAACATAGCAGCTTGTTTTGCAAAATGATAAGCTGAAGTATATGTGATATGTGGTGGAACGCTGATATGGTGAGATTAAAGGTCCATTAAGTAGCTGTTCTGGAGCTTTTCATCATATTACAGGAGCTTCATCAGCAGATACAGATCTGTTTTTTCTTCTCCTCCATGTTGACTTTAAAGCGTCTGCTAACAAAGATCATGTGATATGATCAAATCCTGCAGAAGAGTCACACAGTTTTTTAAACCACTGATATCCATCCATCCATTTTCTATAACCACTTATCTTTATCAGAGTCGCAGGGGGGCTGGAGCCAGCTAGCGAGAGGCGGGGTACACCCTGGATAAGACCTCAATTCATCAAAGGGCTGACACATAGAGACAAACCTTTCACACTCACATTCACACCTTAATTTAGAATCACCAATTCACTAACAAGGACCACGCCAATATAGATTTAAGTTTAGACAGGTTTATTGCGAGTGATGGAAAGGATGCGCCGAGATGATGTAGGAAGGGATGGAGGGTCGAAGGTACGAAGCGTTGAGGGTCGAAGGTATGAAGGGTTGGAAGGGATGGAGGGTCGGAGGTATGAAGCGGTGAGGGTCGAAGGTATGAAGCGGCGAAGGTCGAAGGTATGAAGGGATGAGGGTCAAAGGTATGAACGGTAGGAAGGGATGTAGGGATGAAGGTCGGAGGTATGAACGGTAGGAAGGGATGGAGGGTCGGAGGTATGAAGCGGTGAGGGTCGAAGGTATGAAGCGGCGAAGGTCGAAGGTATGAAGGGATGAGGGTCAAAGGTATGAAGGGTAGGAAGGGATGGAGGGTCGGAGGTATGAAGCGGCGAGGGTCGATGGTATGAAGCGGCGAAGGTCGAAGGTATGAAGGGATGAGGGTCAAAGGTATGAACGGTAGGAAGGGATGTAGGGATGAAGGTCGGAGGGAGGAGAGAACAGGGTCGTTGGTGGATGGAGGTTGACCGGTATCGGGAAGGCTGGATGGAACCCGGGAGTTGATACTCTGGGTGGGGGAACGGTCTCTCCATAGCTCTATGTCTTAGAGCCCCATGGTTCCTGTGTTTGAATGAAAGAGAGAAGAGAAGAGAGAGATGACAAAAGAAAGGGGGTTTTGGGAGGGAGGGAAGTGAAAACTGCTTAGAAGAGGGAGTGAACGGATAAGGGGTGTCATCCCATTTCCGTTACATGTGAAACGGAAATGGGATGAGTTCAAGGCATGGTCCTTGTTCCTTAACCTAGTTATAAAACTTCGTTTAACCTATTAAGTGCATGTCTTTGGACTGTGGGAGGAAGAGGAGACAGTGCTAACCACTGCACCTAAACCACTGATATGTTCCTTTAAAATAAGTTATATATATATATATATATATATATATATGTATTAAGCAGCTGCTCGATCAATCAGTGAACAAGGCAAGAGACAAAAAAGAGTAAAGGAGACATGTTTATTATTTAAACTATCACTTAAATAAAAAAGTGCATAGAAAATAAACATGATTAGAAACTTTTCTTTTTACACTTATGTACAACTTTGTTTCCTAATTATACATTCAACCAAGTAGTTTGTGGTTCATTTTCACTGTGGTGGTTTTCCTTCATTTTCATTGATGTGTATTGAAAGAACACTGTTAAAACGGGAGAAAATATGACTGTTGAACTCATGGATACCGTTATTACAGAGAGTGGGAGGAATATTGATAAGACAAAGGTATATTCAAGGCATAAGAAACGAGCCTCTTTTATGCACGTCCCACCGTCCACTCCCCCTGTGACACCACATCCCATCATAGGCTGATAACTTCTATACACAAGAAACAATTAGAAAAATTACAAATACATGTTACGTACTCGTCCGACCTCTCCCAAACCTTGACTTGTCAAAGAACAATTCAGGGTGGATGTTGCACAAAATAAATAAATTAAATGTTTTCAACATCAGCATTATCTCAGCATTATGACTTTCTATACAAACAGTACATGATAAGTACAACCAAAGCTTCGGAGGAGAGAGAGAGGTGGTCATGGAGAAATGAGAGGTTTCCAAAATGAAAGAAATAAAAACAAAATAAAAAAATAAAAAATAAAATGCCATTTTGGTGGGATCTTTAAAACTCCTGGTCTGTCTCCACAAACCAAATTCTTAATTTACACCACATCAAGTAAGCTGTCTAAAAAGTCCCTGTTATAAACGTACAAAGAAAAAAAACAAACAGAAAATAAAACATTCACTACAACAACCAGGAGAAAAAAACAAAACAAAAAAAACAAAAAACAAAAATGGCTGACCTCAAGAAGTTCACAACCACATTAATACAGTTACATTTCTCATCACATAAAAACCGTTCCTGTCCAGAAAGAAAACAAAAAAGAAAAACTGCAGCGCTCCATGCTGACGAAGGAACACTCACAGGCACAGCAAAATTGGTACTGGATATCAATATACAAAAGAATGATGCACGTTAGTTTCATCTGATAGTACTGTAACACAAAACCATTATAGAGTACATTGAAACATTGCTATTAACCATTATAAATCTGCTGTTTTGCTACTGTAACTAAGTTTGTCTGTCCATTCCATATATTGTATAGATACTAAAGTACAAGAAATTACTATGCATGTTTCCGTATATTGTTATGTATTTATACTATAATTACAGATAATGACGGAGAAGGGCCACTGGTGTGGCGTGGTAAAATGAAGTCCAAAGAAACAACAGAGACCATTTCCTTCTTGTGTATATATGCTGTTAAACAGTGAGATAAATGAGTTATTGTTCACTGAACCCTCTGACCCTGAAAATTTAGAAGTGGATCTCGAGAAGTGAGAGTCGCAGACAGAGCCCTTGGCATCAGTAAATGTGTTATCACTGACGCTAGCGTGAAGTGTTGAGCTAATCCAGTAAGAACCAGTTGTCCTACAGACAGAAATGCCAACTGCTTGTTCACACTTCAGTGTTATTCCCAGTGCAGAAACCGTCGCCCAGTTTGAGGTCATATCTACACGTCTTCCATATCTAACCAGGGTTGTTGACACGAGAACTGAAAACAAATGTCGCTCACATCATCACAAGTCTGAAGATGTGGAGGAGGAATATACATTCATTGTTGACCTTAGCAGCAGAACCCAGCGAGCCCCAATGTAGGTGCAGGAGTACAACCACAAGGCCGGCCTGTCAGTCAGGGTTAAGGGAGGGGGAGGGGGGTGCCTCAAGACAAGCTCTTGGGCACTAAATGGAAAAGCAAAGCCCAGGTGTGTACATGCTGCACCTTCAGGAAGGAAAAGGCTGCTGGCGTGGTCCCTGCCTTCACTTTGTTGCAGAAAAAAAAGAGTCAAGTGCACTTTGCTAGAGCCTCAAACGCCACTTTCAGGAGTCATCAAGACCAATCCAAGTCGAGCAAACTCAAGTTTTTGTATCAGGGGCCTGATGTACAAACTCAAAAGTATCCCCAGTGACTATGTGTGCTTGTGGTTTCAGCATTGGAGTTGCATTGTCTGTCTGGAGAAAAGAGCTGAGTTTTCCCTATGTCATTTGAGCGCCTGTGTCACAACTAAAGTGCAAACCATGTTGTGGGTCATGTTTTTTTTTTTTTTTCAGCTCACAACAACAACAAGAAACAGTGTGGGAATAACTGCTAACGGCCTTTAGGTGATAATGAAGTCAGCATGAACGTCGGACAACGCTAAATTATTGTTCAAAAGGGACAAAAAACAGTCTAATTAAATATTCGGTCCAGGACATGAAGGCTTGTAAGAGAGAAGAGGCATGCTCATTTACAACTAAGGCAAACCACGAGAAGACTGAGTGAAAGAAAAAAAAGTGATTTCCAAATGATGGTGAGCGCTGATGAGTGGTCACCACGATGAAGTTTAAACAGGTTGGCTCATGATGAATGCTGTTTGGAGCATTAAAATAAAGGCACCTCTTTATGATAGACCAAGTTCGCAGAGGGGACTAAACAGTTTAAACTGACGGGACTGTTGTTGGGTTTTACCTACACGTGCCAATTGTCGATACGACCTGTGAGTGGATTTGATTCTCGGTGTGATGTGGTGTGGAGACAATAAGGCGGGAGAGAGGAGATATCTGCTATGGATCGAACAATCTGAACTCTCTCAAGTGCATAATAACAGTTCACATGACTGCCATACTGCCAGCTTAAACTGGAACAACGAAAAAAACCTGTCAGCTCTGACCAAATGGCCCAGGATAGATAAAAGAGCTACTGGTGGACTGAACTAAAAAAACAAGGGGACCAAGCCACAGACCAGTGTCAGTCTTTGGAATCAAAGAAAACATTCAGGCTACAAATTAAAAAAAGACAAAAAATTACAACAAAACACAACTTTGAAAAGGCAGCGGAATACACAAAAAAGAGACCAAGCATTAGTGTTTGTAAACCTCTATTTCCTACAAAAATGGCAATAAAATAAATACGATTTTTTAAAAATATAAATACCATCATTAAGTGCTATTCACTAGTGAGTGCTTTTTAAGTCTTTTTTTGTAGAAAAATATACATTATTTACATTTGTTTTTTAAAAGCAAGCATGATATTTCCCTGTCCATAATAAAAAGACAGATAACAGACAAGGCTTTAAAAGACTTAATACAAATAAAAAAACATTTTTCATAGTAATGGTTATAACAACAGGCCAAGAAGAAAACAAGCTGTGTGAAAAGTCAATTCAAGGGCGTGACGTTTGGTTCTCTCTGCTGCTGTAATTTGGAACGCGATTCAAAAGTCTGAGCTTATATATAATTATTACCAAAAGTTTTATAACAACAACAGCATGCACAAACTTGCGACACGTCTGTCTGTTTCTGTGAGATCCATGGCTGTTTTTCTGGATCACAGCTCAGAAAAAAAAAAAAAAATCAATTATAAATATGTCTACTAAAGCACATCAGTAGGGTTTCTCCAGTCCCTCGGCTGTCAGTCCACCAGAATCTCTAGCTGCCTCACTCTCTCAGGCCAGAGGCTTAATCCCATCAATAACACGTCTGCACAGCTACCAAGCTGTCAAGACTAAAAGTCAATTTAAGTACAACGGATGGCGACATCCTCAGATATCATCCTTTTACACGAATGGCCAGTTTTGGGTTTTTTTTTTAAACAAATTTACATTTCTACCCCCCTTGTCTCTTTTCTCTCTCTCTCTCTCTCTCTCTTCCTCTCTGTGGCCACTGCTCCCCCTAGTGTTTCCACCTGGACAGCTCGTATCAGGCTGCTGTAACACAGCAGCTCCTATTTACAGGGTTACAAGCTTCTTTTTTATTTATTTTTTTTTTTTTAAAAAAAGCCTGATTAGGGGAAGGTTCCACTAAAATCACGACGACTCTGAAGGCATCAGGGCACATTCAGACAGGGAGATATGCATCAATAACAGCTGACACTGAGATTTAAAAAAAAAAAAAAAAAAAAGAAAGAAATTCAAACGTGGTTCAAAATTTTTCTTTCTTACTGAAATTACTCTTTCAAGTCCCTTCAACAAATTGCACTTTGGTGTAAAATGGAACCAAGTTCTTTGATTTTTTTTTTCTCTTCTATGTTCACATCTCAGCTTTAGTGGACCATAACATATTTCTAGAAAATTAAGGAGGATGGGCCAATGTAAAAAAACTTATGAAGGGGGTAACTTTATCATCCAAATGTAAATGAAAGTTAATATTGCAATGCTGTGAAGGCGCAAACCGTTTCATAACTCACCTCTGAAGGTGAAACTTCCCATGCCAAATGTAAATGAGACAAAAGGAGGCACAATATGCTGGAATTTCTACAAATGGCCCCTCCTCCAAAATGGCCTTCTTGTATATACAGTACGACCCACGACCGCTGTCTCGCTGCCGTGTTCTGCCAACACCAGCAGCAGAAACCCTGACAGAGCTCGTGCCCTGTTGGCAGCTGTGATCCTACGTGGACCAGACCCAGAAAATAAGCTTAAAGCCACAACAAACCCCATGGCGGGGGGCGTCTTCGGAACATTGTGGCACCGCTGCTCAACAGACTTGCAGTCCTCTTTAAAATGTTTAGATATCAGTTGAGGAACTTGCGACACTTCTTTGCGCCGCAGTTGCAGGGCAGCTTGTTGCTGGCATCCTCAATAGGGAACTTGTAATCGTAGGTGAGCTCCTCTCCACAGTAGATACGCCGAGAGGCAAAGATGACGATGTGCTTCTGGCCGTCCACGGTGATGACCCGAGAGTAGCAGTTTGGCTCGCAGGAGTGGTTGATGAAGCGGGCAGCGTTGCCGTGCACGGTGGCATCTACCACCTCGTAGTCATCGATGCGAAACATGTAGCAGCCAACCCCCTTTGAGGACAGAAAGGACAGCGGTCGCATGATTAATGCAACAGTTTTTGAGTTGATATAATAAAATTTAAACTCACAAATCATTCCCGAGATCTCACCTTTCCATCATAATATTTCTCCCGTTTGTCGGTGAGCACAGACCGAATGACATTTCCAGAATATTCAATGACCATCTCCCCGGCATCAATGGTTTTCTTGCAGAACAGCCCTCGGCCATGAATGGGAGACCTGCAGAAGGATACAGTTTTTAAACTCTCGTCTTCGCATCAAGTCTGTTCAGACTTTTCTTTAAGTTGTTGAGCTAAGTAGCTATCTAAGTCTTGTGTAACCTAGATGATTTATAAATGATTAACAGTTAAAGCAGTGCCGATCTAACCTGTAGACTCCAACAGTCTCCTTGGAGGTGGCCTTGAGCTGTTTGAATCTCACAGCCAGGGGTAGCTCCACGGAGGCACGCCTGCAACAACAGTATAAAAAAGAAATGTTGACGTTTTCTCAATAACAATAAGATAAGATAACATCATGCCTTTATTGATCCACAGGTGGGAGAGAACAGGGTTTTTTTTATTGTGTGCTGTAACTGACCTGGCAGTCCTGAGCTGCCCTTCGTCATCATCGTCTTCTTGCGGCCTGTACTCGGGAGGCTGGCGGTGTTTTGAAGCCAAGAAATTGAACATGTCAAATACAGACCTCCTGGAAGGCGAACAGATGGAGCAGACAGCAGTCAGAAACACAAACACACAAGATCAGAACAGGTATGTTTACAACGTCGATTAAGAACAATTTTCTAATTGGGAGAATTAAAGTCTGAAAGAAATGTCTTGGTTATCCGTCTAACTATTGTCTGATGAATCATTACCCAAACAATCGTATTTCCTGCATTGTTTATTAACAGTATGTCCAATAAAAATAAGTGTGGTGATAGAAGTAGTTTCTAATTGGTTGTCTGCAACCGCTGATCTTTGCCTGTGATCTTTACACACGTGAGTTTCATAATATGTTCATGTGTTACCCTTGAGATACAGACATTTGTTATGTGTCTGCTTGCTACATTAAGCTCTGGTATACCTGTCTGCTCTCCCTGCATCCAGTCCTATACGTGTATGTATATGTGCAGATCACTTCCTAACCTGTGGTTGATCTCTGCACGAGCCGATCCGTGGGGGTTGATGGGAGGTTCATCGGTTTCCTCTGGTTTGTGGAAGCGGAAACGGTAGCTGCGGCAGTGCCTGGAGCCGTAAAGCTGCTCCAGCAGGAAGACCACAGCCTCGTGGACGACTCCCAGCATCCTCAATCCATTCACACCTGAGAGGAGCAACGGAACACGTCAACTGTGAATCATTTGCATTTTCCATTCAAAAAGGTCAAGATACATATCAGTGGTAACGATGAAACGCGTTTTAAAAATACAACAGCATATCTGTTCAGAATGATGTCTCACCTTCAAAAGAGAGCTCTTTGAGTCGTGCGTTGGAGCGAGCTTCCTGCACCTTATCAGTCAGCGATTTCCAAGCCTCTGTAATGGGACAGGCAGTAAGGACAGGACAGTTCAATACTTCACTGTTTCACACACACACACACACACCAGCAGCACTTTAACGACCAGTGTGTAGGACTTAGTGGCATCTAGTGCTGAGGCTGCAGATTGCGATCAACTGAATCCCCTTCGCCTCACACTCCCCTTCCCAGCATGAAGTAGAAACTATAGTAGCTGTAAAACTGGTGACAAATGTAAAAAGCCCAATCTAAAGCCAGTTTAGCCATTCTGGGCTGTTGTAGAAACCAATGGAGCCTCCTACAATCTTACAAACTACACCTTTAACTCATATAGTTGAAAAGTAGTGTGAGTAACCTTTTATGTAACATGTTATCAAAGAACGTCGAATGTAGTCAGAAAAATCTGGTAAATTTTTTTATTTACAGCAATGACTTGTGTTAAAATATAGTCTACACACGAACAGGACATTGTTTCTTTGTGACTGCATGTACAACAAGCCACAAACCATGTGTTTGCTTTCTCTCACCTTCGATACTCTCACAGCGGATGTGGAAGCCGTCCTCGCTGCAGATTTCAAAGATGATGCCCTTCTTGGGTTTGCTATCCAAGCCTGTATCCCTGCTGTTGCCATCCTGGTCAGGTGGTGAAGCCACAGCAAGAGACCCTGCTGCCCCAGCTGCAGATGCTTTGTCTTTCCCCACAACTTTACCCGGTAAAACAGGACCGTCAGATGCCTTCTTCTTCCCGAGCACACTGGAAAAGATTTGAGGCAGGCATTAGAACTCGTTTATGGGGTCAGTGTGGAAATGGGCGCCTAGCATGGATGACTCCATACCTCTTGTTGGTTCCCTTGTCTGTGGGCTTGCCTGTGTCCATGGGTTCAGGGGAGCTCAGCTCTCTGGAACTGCTTGCAAAGAAGATGAGAAAGGGGGCAAGGTGAGAAAAATCAATTTTTCTGTATTTGAAGCAAACTTTATTTAAGATTAAGTTACAATAATAGCAGAGGAAAGAGAAAGAAATTTAACTTTTAGAAAAAACAAAACTTGTTCTCATTATTTTCAATGTCAAATTCATTATGCATAACTCGCTTGGGAAGGTTATTGATGATTATTCCCATGTATTCATGCAAAAAGGAATAAACTGAAAACACAATATCAATATCAAAATATTCTCACTGTCTTCCTGCAGGGTTGCTGTGATGTTCCTCTGCCTGAGAGGCCTTGAGCTTCTTCACGCTGGTTAAGTCTGTACTCTGTCTGCTCCTCTTTGTTTTCTGTTTGCCCTTTTCTGCTCCTAAAAGTGCAACTGCTGTGGTGGAGTTAGGAGGCCTCTGTTCTAATGATCTGGAAATGGGAGTTGTTCTACTGCTCTGAGAGTGTGCAGAGGCTTGAGTGAACACTCCAACAACACGTCCCTTGGCAGGACTTAGAGGGTTGGCTGGGCCAGTGGCTAAAGTAACAGTGGTGTTTGGACTTGAGTCCACAGTCTGGGCTCTGTTAACAGACTGAGACTGATGCTGTAAGTGGACATTACCACCTTCTGTCTCTCCCTGCTGGTTGACAGCCATGCTGATAGTCTGTTGGGAGGGCAGGACGCAGATGCTGCTAGCTATAGACGTCTGCACAGAGGAGCTGAGCTGTGACATCAGAGGAGGTCCTCCTGCTGATTGAAGGACCATTGGCTGATCTGATAGGCCCAAGCCATGTGGACCTGCTTTAAACAGGAGGTTGCTTATTGGCCCTGTGATCTCAGTAGAGCTGAGGACAGGAGTGGAGAGGGAGACTGACCCTGGTGCAAGAAGGCCAGTAGCACCTCTAGGGGGCACAGACACAACATTCAACACTGACTGACTCGGGCTGAGACCAGAGACGGTGCAAGGTAGGAGGTGAGTTGAGGAATCGTGACCTAAGATACCAGGTTGGGCAGGACCAGGAATTCTCTGCTGAAGGATAGTGGTTGGATCCAAGTACATAACCCCTCCTGGTTTTGGTCTCTTGATAATATTTGGGACCTTGCGCTGAGACGTGGAGAGGGTGCTTAACTCAACCAGGCCCCCAGGTTGGCCGGGGATGCTAGCAGTAATCTGAGGTGAAGACAGGTTGATGAGGGTCATGTTGGGAGGGCCCACTTCAGACGGGGCCAGAGTAGGCTGGCTACGGGAGCGGGCCAACTTTTTGCTTTTTCTTGGCAGACGAGAGATCGGCCTCTTCTTGCCGTGAGCAGAGGCGAGTACAGTCGGGGAAGAAGTGAGCGAGGAAGGACTGGAGACTATGGCAACACTGTGACCCAACTCGTGATGTCGACCAGCCTCTGAGACCAGAATCTGTGGCTGGTCATGCAACCCAATGAGAATCCCTGAGGTGGTGCTGGGGATTCCCGTCTGGAAGCCTGTCTGCGTGGCTCCTGTAAAGGTGTGAATCTGGGAAGGGTGAGGCATGGTGCCCAGGACTTTTCCCCCAGCAGGAAATATTGACTGGGCTGTGGATAAACCAGTATTTAACCCTGGGGTAAGTGTCATAGAGCTCAGCACTGGTTGAGAGCTAGTGTCCATCACTCCTGTGGCACTAATCTTTTGGGTGACACCATTAGGGACAGGCTGAAGAACGTAGAGAGGATGGAACTGCGGACTGACCACGATGAGCTTGTCAGGGCCTGGTTTGATGACTGCTGGGCTGGAAACCTGAGCCTGGGATGGTCCTGGGCCAGGAACTGGACTGGGGCTGCCTGCAGCTGCAGCTGATGCTGGGAGGTACTTCTGAGGCAGGGAGGGAGAACTCGGCAAACCGGGAGTACCAGAACTCCTGGGAACATCCTGGTTACCTGGAGGTTCAACCACCTGACCGATGGCAGGGCTGGGAATAAACTGCTCAGGAGTCATGTGACCTTCTGTGACCTGAGTGTCCCTATTTCCCAAAGCTGTAGCATCGTGCTGATTCTCCGATGGAGACACACCTGACCCTGCTCTTTTCTTGTCCCCACTCTTTTCTCCACTTATTGTCTCTGTGTCAGTGGTCAAGCCCAGCATGGAGCGGTCTGAGGTATCGGAGATGAGACTCCCAGCAGTGTGGTTCTGGCTGGTGCTGACAGTAGGGCTCCGTGTGGTCAGAACAGAAAGGTCGGAAGGCAGCTCCAGCGGAAGATATGGCTCCTCTACGGATATGGAGCTATTCACACTACTCTCCACTACACCTCCACTCTCTGCACTGGGCATCTGCTGGGAAAAGTCATCAAACAGAATATCTTTGCGCCGGTTGACATCCACATAGCCCTCATCCAGAAGCAGCTCTGAGGAGGACGACTCAGACTGCTGACCCAGGGCCTGCATTGACATGGAAGGTGTGTTGAGGACAAACTCCATGATGTCCGATGGCAAAATGTTACCACAGTCATCACTGTTGTTGTTGTCAGAGTCTGATTTGAGCAGGTCTGTGCTGAGGGACAGTTGGGCCTCGAGCGGATCCTGACCCTGACTCTGCGGCTGGGACTTGACCCCGCCTCCTAAAGGAAGGCAGTTTTCTTTCTGGTTCTTTCTGCCTTCGCGCGTGTTGCCGCTCACTGCTCCACCGCTGTTGTCAGCCTCCTTGCTCGAGTCATGGGAGTCAGGTTTCTCGCTGTGCCTTTCTCTGCCCCTTCTCTTAGGAGTGCTCTTATGTGGGGTGGAAGAGGACGTGGCTGTAGTGGTTGTGGTGCTGGTGGTGCAGATGCTGGTATCACTTTCTGAGCCATCATCGACGCCATCAAGCTGACCAATACGCTGCTTGCCCAAAGACCTTTTAAACAAAACAAAGGCGACATGTTGAATTATTAGAGACAAAGGAAAATAATCACAAACAATCAAATAATAATAATGGGTACTTACAAAGCGCTCAGCATGTCCTCTTCAGCTTTTCCTTGAGCCCTCTGTTGCTGCTGCTCCTCATCTTTTAGAAAGCGCTGAAGCTGTGATCCCCTTCCCAAACACTGATCTATCCCTTCTATAGATGGCAGGCCCTCACCAGGGTTAATTATCGTTCTGGTGAAGTTGTAGTAGTAAGGGTCTTTACCCCTCTGTTTCATTCCGCTGTCGTCATCCTCTCCACTGTCCCCCGACGAAGACGTGGTGCTCATATCATCCGCTCCGTCCACCTGCCCCTCAGCAGACTTCTTACGGCCACCAGTCCTCCTCTTAAGCATGGCCCCGGCTCCATCCCCGCTGCTGTAGAAGGGAAGGTCCTCTTCACCGTACGAGCGAACCCCATAGAAAGGCGTGAGGCCAAAAAACATGTTGGAGCGGGCACGGGCACTGCGCCGAGGGTAACGCCGCTTGGCTGACCCTGATCCATCACTGTCATCCTCGTGGTGTTTATCATCCATACCTCTGTCGTGGTCATCTTCAGGGCCATCGCCCTCATCCTCGGTGCCTTGAGTGAGGAGGCCGTGGTGGTCTCGACGCTCGCCACGCGAGTGCCCCTTACGCAAGTCATCTTCTTCTGTCTGAGTCTGGGTGTCAGATTCAGAGCTGTCACTGCTGCTGGCAGAGGGTGAGGATAAGAGAGCGGAGCGGGCAGAGCGACGGGTCCCCTGACCGGCAGGAGAGACAGTGGAGGTAGTGGTCGTGGGACAGGAGGAAGAAATGCCACCAACAGTGCTGGTCCCGTTAGGGTCAGTCTTGATATCAGTCTTTAGTAGAGGTACAGATGGGGGTTTAACTGACCTCTTTTTCTCTCTAGAGGACAACTGATTAGTTGTTGGTTTGGTGTGAGACTGGGAAGAGGTCTTCACTCCTTTCTCTGGAGCTAAACCACCCTGCTGTAGCTGCTGTAAGTTGTCCAGACTGGAGCTGTTCTTCCTCTCAGGACAAGAGTAATTTTCTCTGCTCTTTGAGGATGACCTGTCCCCTCCCTGGTTTTCAGGCTTCTCCCCCTGAGCCTTCCCGTGAGCTTTGGTGCTGTTTCCAAGCACTGGAGCTTTGCTATTGCTGCTGTTATGAGAGCTGGGGTTCGTAGCATGTGTGTTGGAGCTGCCAGTAGCTTTAGTATTATTGTTGAGAAAGGGGATTTTGTTGCTGCTGTTGCTGTTTTGGAGACTCTTCTCTCTTTCACGGTCTTTGGACACCTCTCTGCTGCCTGCTGTCTTAACTTTGGGGTGTTTGTCTTTGGCAGCTGAGGCTGCAGCTGGGGAGGCCAGGTGCATGGAGCCTCGCTTGACAACATCATCTTCTGCTGGTGTCCTCGACGGCCACATAGGCTTCATAGCCGCTGCTGTGGCTGGACCTGATGAGTAATCATTTGATTTCCGTGCGTTGGACTTCTGATATGAAGACTGCGGGGAGCCAGATTTCCCAACAACAGAGTCCTTATGAAGTGAAGCTGGCATTAAATTTCCAGTGCCACTACTACTCTCCTTCCCTGAGCTGGCCTTGTCCTTAGACTGGGTGGTGTTGGTGGGGGTGGACCGGTGACGAGGCAACAAACTGAGGTTCCCGGGAACATCCTGGTCTTTTCCTCCGTGTTTCCCCTGCTTGTCTGTCTGCTTGACGCTGCCACCTCTCTGCTGACCGGTGAGAACAGCAGTGCCCACAGGAGGGGAGGACTGGCCTGAGCCTGCAGGTGCCAGTCTGGGGCTCTTACTCTCACCTCCAGCCGGTTTGGACTGACTGCCAGGGTTACTATCTTTCCCTGAGCCAGAGTCTTTGTTTTTCTCTGTGCTTCTATAACTGGAATCTCTAGAGGGAGGTCTACTCTTGTCAGTGTCTCTGCTAGACAGTCTGTCTTTACCTTGGCCTGAGTCTTTTCCTGTTTCCCTGCTATATTGTTTATGCTTCTCAGAGTCTCTCATCCCTGCATCTCTACTGAGTGATCGAGCTTTTTCCATATCCTTATAGCTGGCATCTCTAGAGGATGATTTACTCTTTTCCGTTTCTCTATTGCTTGACTCTCTGCTCGTCTGTCTCCCCTTCTCAGAGTCTCTGTTCATTTGTCTACCCTTTTCTGAATCTCTTAACGGATCTCTACTGAGAGGTCTTCCCCTCTCAGATTCTTTCAGACCTGAGTCTTTACTCAATGATCTCCTCTTTTCTGGGTCTTTGGCTGGTATTTCGCCCTTCTCAGAGTCTTTTTGCATGTGTTCTCTGGATGATCTATTCTTGTCCGAATCCTTAGAAGGTTGGTCTTGACTTGACACTCTCCCTTTGTCTGCATCCCTCAGCGCTTGGTCTCTGGATGATTGCTGTCTGTTTCTGTCTGTGGAGATCTGTCTTACTCTTTCATCATCTCTCTGGACTGGACTCTTTGCTGAGTCTTTGCTGAGGTGTTTGGACCTTTCTGGGTCTCTGGCGGGGGAGGGGATGAGGGGAGGGGGTGAGGTAATGGGTCGTGACATAATCTGAGGAGGGGAGGTCACACCTCTCTGTCTGTTCAGCTGGTGGTGGGGAGAAGGAGAGAGAGAAGGGGAGCTGTGGCGACGTGAGTCAATATTCCGCATGCCGGGGTTCACCAAGGAGTCTCCTACTGTCACAATCTCATGGCTTTGGGGCTGAGAAGTACCTCCTACAACATAAAAGAAATGGAAATTCAAATGGAGAGTACTCTGTGGAAAGCTAGACAGTCAACAATTTAAATTAATTTCCACAAAGGAATATCAAAATAAACCAAATTCTTCCAAAAAGGGAATGCACATTTGTACCTGGAGAGGGCATGGGCCTGGGGCCTTGTGAGCGCTTACAAGGGGGGTAGCTGGGGTGTCGGTTCCTGGTGTAAACCCTGAGCTTGGGGGTGTTGGCAGGGGAAAGTGTGTCAGAGCGCCTTGGGGATTCAAATGGATCCGGAAAGTCTAGATATTGAAAGACACAAAACAGTTTAGTTTGACACGTAAGAGTCCCAAATATGGCACATAATGTCACACACTCAAACCTGAACTATATAAAGTCACCATAGTCTCTAGGTTACCTGTTATGGGAGGTGGGCTGTGTGCTATCGTGCGATTCTCCTCAGGAGCCATCATGTTTTTTAGGTCAGACTCAGCCACTGGAGGGTGACAAACTAGGATCTTACAGGTATACACACAGCGCTTTCGAGCATCTAAGGTACTCCAGTACACCCTTGAACACCTGGAGGGAAGACATTTTATTTAGTTTGACTCTATTAACTTTCTCCCAGCAGTCAGGTGTACTTTAATTGAAGAGAGAATAGTAATAGTGGTGCTTAAAATAGCAAGAGAAGACTTTCGGGTAAATGAGAGGATAAAAAAAACAAAAAACTTACTGGTATCCTACAGGGAAGAGTTTGCGTTTGCAGTCTGAGAGTTCAGTCAGTATCCCCAAACAATCGATGGTCATGGAGCCTGCAATGATGGTATTTAAATCAGCTTTCAAGGAAAGTCAAGTAAGTAAGAGTAAATGGTAAATGGACTGTATTTATATAGAGCACTTTTACACTACATATCTCATTCACCCATTCAAACACTGATGGCATTGGCTGCCATGCAAGCTGTCAACTACTCATCAGTTTATCAGCAATCAACCTACCGATCATCATGTGGACATTTTCAGGCTCCAGTCCCGCCAGCCACTTCCTCCTGAGACTTATGCCCTCCAGGTCCACCAGGATCCTGCGGGTCACCTCAAATCCAGACACTACCTAAAGAAAAAATACACAAACACAGGGAAGTTGAAGAGAACATTAAGAACAATAAGTCATGTTTCAAAAACTTGAATTTATTTTTAAAGGTGGCTGCCGACTATTTTATTTTATGAGCTTTCTTACTTCTCCCTTAATGAGGTCCCTGTGCTTTGGACAATAGACTTTCTTGTCCTCCAGGAAGACGCAGTGGCACTGGCGGGCGCACATGAAGTGGTAGTTACTGGTGCAGGAGGTTAAGCAGCAGCCGACTGTGGCCCCTGGCTTCTGACACTTCTCACAGCGCTGAATACAAACCACAACAAGTTGTAATTTTCTGTCCTACAACTATATATTGAAAATAGATTGAAAACTTGTTATGAGTGAAGTGTCTTACCAGCTGTTTTCCCCTGAGAACAGCCATGTGAACATTTTTCAGAGACCCGTCATCGTCCTCAAACACCTCAGCAGACCACAGGGCGCAGTTCACATGGGTCCAATCATTCTGACCGATGTACAACAGCCTGCCTCCCTCCTGAAGATAAACAGGCATGTTATAAGTGACACAGAGACATTTTTAAGTGCGTCAAAGAGAGTCCAAACAGATTTCTGACTCACATTAGTGTTCTCATCTCCATACTTCAGACACAGAACACATTGCCTGTTATCACTAACGCCTGGCGGAGGAGGAAGCTCTGGGCTATCTTCACGATCTGAAGAGGAGACATCATCAAACAAAGTGACGAGATGTGCAAAAATTGTATTATTTGTGCGTACATTTGTAGACTGCCTTACCGGGTAAAAGTGGGGGTGGAGGGGGTAGAGATGGAGGGAGAGGAGGAGGGGATGTTGGAGAATCTGGTTCACCAGGGGTTTTGGGCCGGGGAGCTGGGATGATCTTTTTCATGAGGTGGGGGTGCTCAGCGCGAGAAAGCTCCTGTCTTTCCTGCCACTGGGCGTAGTTGTGGTCCAGGGATGGAGGCAGCACAGCATTCGGAAGAAGCCCACTGCTGGAGAAGAATGGCATACAGAGAAAGGCACTATTAATTGATTATGAAGTTCAGTGAAGCCTAAACACAGTTCAGATTGTAGTATGTGTGGAGATGTTTAATCTTTGAATGAGAGTAATGTTTTTGCACAATAAGTTACAACAAGTTATGGATATAGCTTTTGTAGCAGATGTCAAGTTTCATACTAATATGCCAGCACAGACATTAAACAGGCATAGAACCAATGATAGCCACGGGATCCACAGGATGGATCATTGGTTTCTTGGACTGGAGCACTGATACATAACACAATAGACCGAACTGACAAGTAAACCACAATTAGACCACAAATATGCATCAAAGAGCCCTTCAAGTGAAATGTGACACTGTCACGGTTTGCCTCCCACAACGCTTGCAGGATAGGCAGAATAAATGGTCTGGGAAAGCTGAGAGCTAAATATAAGCTGGCGAGTTAGTGAATGAGTGAGTGAGAAAGTGTGAATGAGTGTGCTTTCCAGTACAAACAGCAGTAAAACCATGCTATTCATTTACAAAGTGAAAGGTTCAGATAAAGAGGGGCTATTACCTTTGAGTTATTTCTAATAATGTGGAATTATAAACCTGTAATCTCTGTAAACAGCATCAATTATTCAATATGATCATTTCATTATTAATCACTGATGTAAGCGTGTGCTTTAATCAATATCGGCTGTCCTCGATAAGTTTCAAGTAACTGCTCAGACGTTTAGACAAACTACTTCCAGCTAAGAGGAGTTGATTTCATTGATCCTGAGTTGATAAAGGTAGCACACAAGAATATAGACACTGAACTTATCTTAATAATCATAACAATCAGTGATATTCTGTAGAGTGTACAGGTCTCCAATCATCTATTATCCACTTACATTCACCACTAAGCTGTCCAGTGGGCTCATTAAGTCAGACAAACTGTGGAATCAATTTCATTACTGCAGCTTTAAATCTCGACTGGGACCATTAATCACAGTCATTGTCCCGAGATAAGCCGTGCTGAAAGAAAACCACTTCATTGATCCACTCTGCTCAGTCACTAATTTCTTAAGTTGTTAAAAGAGTCTCCTCCTGTGTTTGATGTCACGGCAGAGACAGCGTTTTAGCTGTGATTCCCAAAACTGAACATCACACAACTTAACCACTCAGAAAAGATAGTGTGACTACTTTATGGAATCCTGATCCCACCCGCTGGCTGTTATTTGCACTCATTTTAGGTTGTTGGTGAAGTCAGCCCACACATTTTATAAATATTAGTTCACTGCTTTCTGCTTCCCTCAGATGATGGTACAGCTTCTCTTTGAGAAACCACATCTTACTCGTCATTTCAATAATTATAGACCTAAAGGTTCTTGAAAACGGCAGCTCTTCTCCAAGCTCTTTGGATGGGTTCACGTTACAGGAGTATTAAGTTCTCTTCTATGTAATTACAAACATAACTTGCACTACAAGTTTAGAAAATAATGGCACATCACACATTTCACAATACTGTTAAGATGAAGAGGGCTACTTGCTCGTGGGCGTTGCTTAAATACTGACTTTCAGACTTTCTTCAAATTACTTTGAGCTTGTCCAGTACTAAAATTACAACAAAGCTTTGACAGTATGTACATGTCGACTTAATTTTCAAAAACATTTTTAAATAATTACATCATAACACTGCAAAAGTAATCTAGAACCAGCTGGTGAAGATAAATGATGGCTTACATAACTGTAATGAGTTACTCAGGACACACTGAACACTATGTAATCCGTACGACGTCCTGTATTGACTATGGCGCAATAGACACTCACTTGGCAGAGACGTTTTGCCTTTCCCAGAACCTCGACTCCTTCACTTTGAACCACGGGAAGATTCGGTCCATTTGCTGAAACAAAAAATCATTCAATGAAGACTGCACATCACATTTTAAAGCACTTACGTGGACCTACATTTGAGGTAAGATGGTGGTTAGTGATACTGTACCTCAGCAGAAAGCAAGCCCTAGCTTGATGTTACCTTGACCAAAATACTTAACCTACTTTGTACCTGCTACAGGGGAACAATCAGAAGATGAAGGAAATATGAGTTTGTGAGCTTGTGTGTAAACCTGTGTGTGAATATGGCGTCATATAACCTGATAAACAACTAAATCTGATATTCTGACTTAAACGTGTACAACAGCTGTATTGTCACTGTGTCATCTGTGAGTACTTGTGTCATTTGGTTGTGTCTTCTGCGCTGCTAAGGACCACTAAATCGATCTGAGGTTCTTACCCGAATGAAGAAAGACTTGACCATGCTGTTGGCTTTCCTGCTCTCAGGCTGGCCACCGTCACTGTTGATGGCCGTCTGAATGATTCGCACAATGTCATCACTGAACTCCAGCTGGGAGAGAAATGATGAACAGACACACACACGCAGAGAGTAATTGTTTAAACATTGAAGGGCTGATGAACATTGGTACAAAGGTCATTAGAGCAGCTGCCTATGTTGATTTATCATTATACAGCACAGGCCTGACCACGGATTCAAGAGACAAGAACACACACAATGAAATCTACCACAGAAAATGCTTTAAAATAATGATTATTTCATATTTAGACTACTTTGCAGGAGCTTGTGATTGCGTCTGAATCAAATCATTAGACGGACAAAATGTTTACCCATAGTCAGTCTGCATAGATCCCTCCCATCCTCAAATAAATGTACAGTATATATACACACACATTAACTATTCTTGAAACTACATGAGGTCCAGTTCGTCAGAGGAGCAGATTTACTGCTCAAAAGAAAACATACTGACCACTGAATTATAGCGGCCTTGATCCATCTTTTTCTCAACAGACTCCAGGTCTGGAGGGGAGTCACTTGGAGGTGTGGGGGTGACTTCTGTCAGGACTGGAGGATCTGGGCCCTCTGGGGAACGACGCGATGGAAGACTCTCCTCTGTCTCTGGATTCAGCTCCGGAGGCTTCACCGCCTGCCCCAAAGTCAGAGTTTAGTTTAGCTGTGGTTTCGTATTCATGAGCGCAGCACCATAAGGTAAGGTAGACCACTACTAAAAGAATGAATGAAAACCAAATGACACTATAATCCCAAATTGTGAAGAAGAAGTTGCGGTATCCGTGTCTAACCTGTCTGTAGCGTAATAGGTGTGAGGATGTGCGTGAGTTGAGCAGCGCAGTGAGGACGTGACGAACGCAGCCCTGAAGCTCCCTCTCCAGCGCTGTCCTCCACTCGGCCGGATGGCGCTCGGTACATTTGGTACACGTGTAGGCAACGCTCTCTGGCAGCTTTGATAGCAGCTCATACATTTCATCTGGATGACAGGTGAAAGATGACAGGTCATTATTGCTCCCATTATTAGGTTTACTGTCTTTCTGTCTCATCAACATGACAGCACTCATGGGACAGGCTTGTCAGCTGTCAGCGTCAACTGACAAGGAAAATTCAAACAGTGTTCTGCTTGTGAAGATCATACAGTAAACTTGTGTTGTTGGATTTTTTGGGGACCTACTGACCTGTCAGGTTCTCACACTTGGCATGAACCCAGTGTTTGCAACGGCCACACTCCATCATCTTGCTGTCGTAGTCATCATCATCGTAGCACTTATCACAAAGCGGGCAGAAGTTTCCTGAGAGAGCAGATGGTAAACTGTGAGTTTAGACCACGTCTTCTTCTCCTGTGAACAGCATTTTGGGCTCCACATGCTTCTCACATACCTTTAGCAAAGAGTTTGGCACAGTCATGACACATGGAGAAGTCATGCGACCACTGAGCGTCCCAGGACTTCCCGGGTTTAGTGGCTCCACAACTCTTACAGCGCACACACTTGGTGCAAACCTGGAAAAGACAGAACACATAAAAGAAAAAGTGGTGACTACATGGCAGAGACTTGCAAGCAGTTGTATGAAGAGTCGGAATGGTGTGAAAGTGAGTAAAATGTTTTTCATAGACACTGCCTGCGAGAGGGTCCCATGAATGCTAGTAACACAATCATGAGGAGCAGGACAAATGTGTGAACAAAGGGAGAAAAAAAAATGTGTGAGCGTGATGTTAGAGTTTGGTCAGGCACTGGTGAAACTGTTACAGTTACAGTTACATAAAGGTGAGAGGCTGCAGAGGAGTCTAAAGGAAGAGTGGTGTGTATCCATACCCAGACTCTCTTCTTCTTAGTGGGTCTGGTAGGGTGGTTGGGACCCAGGCACTCCGGGTGATAGCTGTTACGGCACTTATCGCACTCTAGCAGCTGCTGCTACGGTGACAGAGGCCAAAAATGAGATTAGATCATTTAGCAGGGAACATTACGGTTTTTAAACGCCGAACAAACAACACATTTCTGTTCACAGCAAATTAGAAACAAATACAGTATGTCACCTGTAGTGGTAGTATTCACCTAAATAGCTAACGAGTGTTGTTTTGAAATGAACGAATGAATGAATGAAAGATGCAACATTACAAGATTTTATGCAGAGATTTAACTACAGAGCTCCCCTAAGTTTATTGAGGGGCATATTCATAGTGGGCTTCACGGATGGATGAACAATCCATCAAAAGCATTACAATGCGGCGATAGTGTGAGCTGTATAGCGCTGTGCTTGGCAGGGTTTGTAGACAGCCACTTTAAGTGGCAACTGCAGTCAAGTTTTCCTGTAGCATTGGGTCAACGTGATTAGCTTTACAACACACACAGCTATCCTGCAGAACCTTTTTTTTTAACCCCATTTGCAAACAAACCACACATGAACGTTAACAACTGTTCCATGAGGCTTCCGCTCTCAGTAATGATGTTTGAGGCGCATTAAAGGCACCCTGTGGAGTTTTTGTCCACTAGTAGCGCTATGGATCAGTATTTTATAAATGTGGGTCTCAGTTTTATTTGGTACACATACAGATGGGTGACAAATTAAAGGGAAAAAAAAAAAACAACAACATGGTGTTTTGCCATCACAAGCTGCAAGAACGGCTGCAATGACCTTGGCACTGATTCCACAAGTCTCTGAACTCTACTGGAGGGATGAACAAGGCCTTCCAAAAGATATGGGTGTTCAGAAGGTTTGAGATCTGGTGACTGTGAAAGGGCAACGCATACGATTGTGACAGACACCCCATGTGCCCTGAAGTCCCTGAAGTTTTTTCCTTTAATTTCATTTGCAGGTGATGTACAATAAACATTTCTGTTTCAAAATATTCCACTGATCTACAGGTGGTGGTAAAGTGCCAAGAAACGCAGCAATGCGCCAGCAAAGGTAAGAAAAGTGGAGAAACTTATTACGTTACGTAAACTATTCAAACTCAAACCGCAAATGTTTTTTGAGGAAGTAAAATGTTTTCACTCACAGAAATGTGTGAAAATGTTTGTTGAGCAGAACTCACTGTATACATAAATGTTGTTGGTTTACAAGAACACTCCACAGGGCACCTTTAAGTAGGATTTCAGATTGTGGGAGATATGGTGCATCAGCAGCAGTCTGAAATTCCAGTAGCTGTGATTTCAGGCTCTCAAAGCCATGCTCTGTTGTCAATTCAGAGAGTGCCAGAGACCTGCTGTTGTTGAGGCAGTTCTTTAGTCACACATAAAAGGGAGTTTGTAGCGACAAGAAATCAATTTTCTTAGCATTCAGATCATCAGCTGCTTGGTTTTTAATGACCAATAACCACCAACCATCTGTACAACTCAATAACATATACCAAGAGCACAAAACAATTCAACAGGCGTTTGATTGTGTTGCGTCGGACAAATATGTTTATGCATAATTCTAAAGTGACAACCATACAAGGCTCACAGCATGCACATTTTACACAGGGCTTGAGTTAAATAATAAAAATCATGGCAGGAATCCAAAAAGCTGATTAAGTGCTGTCTGCTGGCAAGGCCAGCGAGCTTCTTTCTAGGGAAGATTCTCCAGCCTTTACACACTGTCACTCTGCACTAAGCTGCTTTTGTGCACAGCTTTAAAAATCAACAGAATTGTACTGAATGGCTTACTTTAGTTTTCTGATGCTGGCGTCCGCAGGCCTGGCAGAATCTGCATCGTCGACAACACCAGTTCTCAAACTGCTCCTGGAGAGGGCGCTCTGATTCCCCCAGGCAAAAGAGATGGAACGGTTCACAGCACACCTGGCAGAAGACGAACTATAGACGGAGAGAAACAAAACACAGAGGAAGGTCGGGCGGAGAAAGATAAAGACCGTTAAAATAACAGGGAAAAGGGCAAGAAATCAAAAATATCGTATTCAAGACAATAACCATTTGTTTACCTCGACGTTTCCACTGCTTGCACATAAGAAGCAGAGCACCCTGGGCGTGACAGGCACAGAGGTGAGCAGGCTGAGGCCGCCAGCCTCCCACACCTTCTCAACATCATGGTCCCTCTTGAAATCCACTCTGATACGATGCACTCCGTCGCAGGGAGCTCTGGACTTCGTCTGGCCCCTAGTCGAGGGAGTGCTTAGCCAGTTTAAAGTACTGCTGCTGGGTGGTTTAGCAGTCAGCGGCTTCTCGGGTTCATCAGACAAGAGGAGAGTGACAGAGGAGGGCGAATGTCAGAAATTATACTCGGTCTGTACAGTGAGCATCCAAAGTTACAATGACTACTTCTTACCTTGTCTTTTGGTCTCTGTTTTGGAGATGGAGGAACAGAGCGAGAAGTTGGTTTCTTCAGCTGTTTTGATTCAACTGCGAAAAAGAGACAGGACATAACATTCAGATAAGAATGGCTTTAAGTTTAACCTTCTATGTTTACTACAAAACATATATTTCCTACCTGTATCTGAAACTGTTGTTGAGATCTGCGGTTGCAATGAGTGCTGCTGGGGCTTCTTCTTGGGCTCGCTCAGAGAAGTCTTGGGTGACGCATCTTTTTTTGAAGGTGCCTGACTAGGAAGAGGCCGTTGCTGCTGTTGTGACGGTTGGTGAGATTGCGTCGACTGAGCGGGGGAATTCTGGGCTGAAGATGACGGGGAGGAAGATGACGAGGATGAAGAAGATGACGAAGTGGAAGAAGAGGATGACGAGGACGTGGAGGAGGATGTTGGTACAGACTGCTGTGGTTTCTGTCCCTTCTTACTGGGGACACTGCTCGTGACGGAGACCTGTTTGGTGTCTGCTGTCAGAACTGGAGACTGACTCTGGGCTGTGACCGTGCCGGCGGCCTGAAGGGGTTCGACCTGGGTAGGGGAAGATGCGAGGGCTGGAGATGGTTGCTTTGATGATGGCTGCTGTCTTGACTTCTCCTCTACCAACTTGAGCGGAGGAGTTTCACTCTTTTTGCGAGGAGGCTCCTCCTTCGGTGGTGCAGGAGTCGGTTTGGGGCCAGACTCTAAGATCGGCCCTTTTACCGGATTGAGACCCTCCTTCTTCTCAGACAACTTGTTCTTCTTCTTTTCTTTCTTGCCTTTGCCTTGCTTCTGAAGAAACATCTTTGAGGGCATCCACTGCAAGTTCTGACACTTCCTCATCCTGTAGATAAAAAATTCAACATTTAATTCATGAAGAATGACAAGAATCACAATGAACTATTTTCAAAGAATCATCAGTCGATACTTACTTGCAGCATTGCTTTTTAATGTTTCGTCCTCCAAATTTAGGCTTGTCGAGACAGTTGGTACAGACGCCGCAATCTTCTGGTACTTGGCAGCCTGAGCACTGGCCACAACGTCGCGACCGACGCCCCTTCTTGGGAGGAGCTTCTTGAACAGCCTTTTGCCGTGTCTCCCGTGGCTTTATGGGAGGGGACTGAGGCTCTGCCTCTTCTGAGCCTGCTACCGATGACTTGTCTGTAACAGAAGGTACATCACAGATCGACGTCATCATTACTGAGACATTGTAGTAGAGTATTTAGTAGGATTCACTCTTTCCGTTGCTTTTAGGATTTTTCTTAGCTGCGTGAACAGTAGTCTGTAGGTAGTTTTTCCAACACTTTTATTTAAAACACATTTCAATACACCCCCTTTCTGACACAAAACATAATGTGACATGTCCAGGAGCTTGCATTAAACACAGATGTGCTCAGATTTAACAACCCAGTGAACATGTGAATGATATAACTGAGCGATTGATGTCATTGACATCAGGTCCTCTAGCCTCACAAACATTCACATGTTCCAACATGGCATGAAATCAGTCAAAATAACAGGAACAGGGCAGCCAAACTCTGCTCCTTCCATCACCACTTCACTGTGTACTTGTGCCGCCATTGATGACTGGATTTCTCTGCTCTTGTGATTAGTCTGTCAACGCTGCATGCTGCAAAACTTTTTCAAGACTCAAACAGATGTGTCATGAAAAAAACTCAAGATTGTTCTGTAAGTCTGTAAATCTGTAAACACATCACCCTCATTAAAAGCTATATTGAAGAGTGGTTCTAACCAAGAATAACCAGAATAATTGGGTGTAAAGTGGCCTAATAATCCTGATAATCAGTCAGTTTTGCCAGCGTTATGAATTCTTATTCAGTGTTTTTTCCTGCACTACTATCATTAAAATTGTTTACGTTAAAAGCAAAGTATAAGTGTGACTTATTGACCTGAGTCTGTGGGTCTCTCCTCAGACAAAGCTGGGAAAAAGCCCTCCCTCACTGCCTCTTAGATTACTTGCTTTGTTTCACTCAATTCCTGGATGCCTATGGGATCATGATCATGTTATTTGATCCCACAGACTCTTAATAACCGAGCCAAGATTGCCTAGTATTAATGTTTGACAAAAGTTCAGTCTACACAAATCGATAAAAAGGATTGTTCTGAGGCATTTATTGGTTTCTGACTTTGGGAAAGTGAGACAAACAGTCAAATTCCTCCAAACTAATGTATCTCTGATGAGTCTTTTGATAACTAATGTAATAACTAACATAATATTTTTTTCATTTCCATTCCTGTAATAGCTTGGAGCCCCCCTTGGGAGCCCCACCTCCCACTTTGAAAACGTCTGAACGATAACATCAGGCATTTCTGTTAAATGTGTATTCAATTCCCGTATCAAGCTGTGGATTATTATTCATTATAGTAACACCTCTGCATGCATAGGCGAGACAATAAACTTTAACAGCCAGGTTGTAATCCACATGCAGGTTGAATGAGAGGTAACCTGAGTGTGCCTCACCATCATTCCCCATGGAAGATAGGATCTTCTCTCTCTCCTCCCAGGGCAAGGCACTAAGTGTGGGCATGTCGTCAGGGAACACTGCCCGATTACGGCCAAGAGCCACAGCTGCACGACGACATACATGCTTGATGCGTGGACCACGGACTGAGGTCTCGGACGAGTCACTCTCTTGACCCTGAAAATGATATTAGAAAATCATGTTCACTAATAACAAATACACAATCATGAACCAGCACAAATGCACAGTACAACACCTGACATTTTAGGACGTTGCTTGTGTCCTTAGTAGTTTTATTTCATTTGTGGTGAATGTTTCACAAAGCCAAATAAAACTCTTATCTCTGGACAACGTCCAATAATGATGACGTAGCAGAGTGGGAAGGACAGGTACTGTCAATACCAGAGGTTAGATCGAGGCTATGATGAGCTCAACTGGGACAGGGAATGTTTCTGTGCATGTAAAGTGCGAAATGTGCAATGACTATAAAAATGTCATCTTTAAATGAACTGTAGAAGAACAGGGAAGTTTATTCTGTTACAATACTTTCAAAAGCACAGCCAGTGCTGCTTTCTGCATAATGCATGAGGTTAACAGAATTCCCCTTGAGCAACACCCTCTGTGGGACTTTCCTATTATCAAGTTTCACTTTGAGTACAAACACAGACTGCTATTTATAGCATATATGCTAATATTCATAGCATCATGTCAAAGTCACTTGCTTGTGGCTACATGATGAGAATGGGAGAAACAGACGCTTTTTGTCGAGGAGACACAAAAACTGTAAAGGAAAGACATGAAAGGAAAAACTGACCTGGACCTTGGTCTGGTCTGCAGGCTTCAGCTTGCTCTTCTTGATGGCGAAGAACTGGTCTTTGGCCTTCTTCAGTAGTCCAACAACCCGCTTGTCGGTCACAGGCTGGTTCTCTGCATGTGCCAACACTGTTCCAAGAGAGGAGACGGGGAGCTGTTGTCTGCCCGGCTGCCCTGGAAGGCTTGCTGTCTGCTGGTTAGGAGCACTTTGTTTCTCTTTCTCCTTTTCCCCATCCTCGACCTCTGCTCCTTTTTCAGAGGGTCTGCCTTTCTTAGATAGACGCCCTTTGGCGATGGACATGGGAACAGTGGAATGGAGCCCACGCACCTCTGAGGAAGCAGTGTCAGAAGCCATGTCAACTGACGTTGATTTTTTTCTCCCTGGAACCTTTTTTGGAGCAAGAGATAAAAGAGGATCTTCTTGGTCCCTCCCATCCACAGTAAACAGACTGGAAGGTTCATCCGGGGAGCCATCTGGTGGAGAAACTTTACTTCTTTTCTCCAAATCCTTTCTCCCTTCTCTCTTATTCTCCTTCTCCTTCTCCTTCTCCTTCTCCTGATTTTTCTCAGAATCCCTTTCTTTATCCTTTGGAGCAGGTTCCTGGGGCGCTGACAAGCTTTTTTCTTTGCCTCCTTTCCCAGCTCCTCGTCCTGTGTCCTGGGCACTGGAAGGAAAGAGAGGGAAAAGCGGGGAAGAGGATGATGTATTTGACATAGGAGGTGGGTTTCCAACAGCACCTCTCCTGCTATCAGGTGTCCCTTGTGTGGCCAGACTCAGGGATATGTTGGAGAAGGTGCTGAAAGAAGCAGGAGTTAAGGCACTAGTGGCTAGTGAACTTGCAGAAACCCCTGGCAAAGAACTGGGGTTACTGCTGGAGACAGAGCCTGTCAACACAGACATGTCAGAGGAGCCTTTCCCCACAGACATCTGGCCTCCTATTTGGCTGCTGCGTCTGGTCATTGAGTGGGAAGGAGATCGTGGATGTGGTTTCCCACGTGGTGTTGCTGGTCGCCTCCTGCGTCGTGAGGGTCTGCTTGAGCTAGGGGATGTCTGGTGTGGGGAAAGAGAGCCGGGGCTGCTTCCAGAAGATGACTGCAGGGTGACAGACTCAAATATCCGAGAGTGGGCCTCGCTGGGTGTAAAGCGTGGAGCGCGAAGCAACGGGCTGCGCTTTTGGAGTGGTGCATCAAAACGGGATGAAGAGGGATGTTGGTGGTGGGTGTGCGTGTGAAGGGGGGCAAAAAGACGAGTCCCTGTTCCTGCTGCGCTGCCCGGTGCAGGGAACGCAACTGGAGCAGCTCCCCCTCCTCCACTAACACCTTGGGGCAACAGCCCCACATCTTCAGCTGTGAGAGGCGGCGGACGGAAGTTGTCAAATATGGGCTTGCGGATGAGGCCCTCCTTGGCGTATTTAGCTGAGGAAAAGTACTGATGCTCAGGGTGCGACAGGGACGTCCAGCGGAAGGTGGGCTCTCTCAGAATTGAGCGGCTCCGTTTGTCTGACAGGCTGGATAGCACTGACGGTCCAGACAGGAATGGGTGAGACATCCACGGTGACTGTGGGTGGTGTTCACTGATAGCAGCCGTATTGGAGGAAGCTGACTGGGGAGGTTGTGGAGGGGTGAGGAGAGGGGGAGGTGGGGGTGAAGAAGAGGAC
The DNA here is from genome assembly GCA_946959425.1 of Argyrosomus regius. Taxonomy (NCBI): domain Eukaryota; kingdom Metazoa; phylum Chordata; class Actinopteri; family Sciaenidae; genus Argyrosomus; species Argyrosomus regius. The sequence goes on from OX336889.1 coordinate 14,265,940, forward strand.
GAGGCTGTGGATGAAGCTTGCTGGGAATTTACAAGTGTAGAAGACGACATAAGCACTCCTGTTGGTGGGCTGATGATAGGCTTTTTAGCCCCAGTGGTTAGAGTCTCTCTCACCCTCTGGCTCTGACTTCCCCGGCCAACCCCCTGCCCTCTCCGGCCTCGTCGATTCCTCTCTGCTAACAAGTGCTCTGGCTCTGGCTCGGAGGGAGGAGAGGGAGGCCGTGAGCTGTGTAACAGGTTGGCCTCCCTCTCTCCTTGCGAGGATGGAGAGTGATCCTCTGGCTCCGACAAAGCCTGTGTGGCCTCAGAAACCTGGGAGTCACATGATGAGTCATCCAAGCTAGGGCTGCTGGATCTGGAAGACTCTGCAGAGGAGAGGTGGGAGGAATTCTGCGACATAGCACTTGAGCCGCAAGATGCCGCGCTACTGCTAAATCGCCCGTTGGCGGCGTTGTTGGTGTTGTTGTTGAGCAGGCTGGCAGCTGTTGATTGGACACTGGGGGTAGGGGCAGGAGGAGGAGGAGGGGGGAGGGTGTCAATTGGAGCAGTGGTGCCTGTGCTGGTAACAACAGGTGTTGTGGAGACCAGTACAGGAGATGGGGAAGAAGAGGTGGTGGACGTGGGTTGGGCAGATGTGGAGACAGATGTGGGGGTCGTTTCTAACCGTGCCATCTTCATATGTGGTGGCGGGGTTCCAAAGCTGCCCTCATCTTCAATGAAGCGCTTTGGGGTTTTGATGATGCGAAGGGATACAGTGCTGACCACAGGCATGATGAACTGCCTGATGTTCTTCAGCGGGGTCTTCCTGATGCCAGTTTCAATGGTGCCTGCTCCACTACCTCCAATGGCTACAGCTTCTTTCTCCAGCCGCTTCTGCGCTCCTTTCTTAGCGCGCTGCAGCAGCTGTTTAGCGATGGTTGCATCAGTGCGTTTAGAAGAGGGGACTATTCTAACAGGCTTTCTATGGCGAGGGCTTTTTCTGAGGCCCACTGTTTTGCCTGGCTTGGAGGGAGATGGGGAGGCAGGTGGATTGGAAGAGTCCTGGTCCTCGACGCCATCCGCATTCCTCAGCATGGCCTGCTGAGGAGTGTGTGGTTCTGTGCCTCTATCTGCCCCACGGGCCCTAAAGACCTTAGGTTTCCCTTCCCCACATTCAATGGAGGTAGACAGCTGTGCAGCAGCAGCAGCAGCAGCAGCGGCTGCTGCCTCAGCTTTGAGACGCTCAGCTGAGGGCGGACGCCCACGTCTGCGTCGGGGTACACCCGGCAAAGTCTTGAGCCGTGATTTGAAAGGGGCGAGTTTAGTTGCTCTCAGCCTCTTCAGGTTGGTAACTTTGGATTCACCTCGCCCACCTTTGGGAAGCTTTGCCTCAGTGTCATGTGGCTGAGCAGAGCCCAGTGGCGTCCTCTTGGCGCCCTTTCTGTCCTTGTCCTCCTCTGTATCCATGCCCAGCTCAGATCCAGCCTGCCTACTGTCCTCCCCTGCTGCATGGCTGCCTGTACTCCAAGCTTTCTTGCTACTTGAAGACGGGGGTCGACCTCTTCTCCTTTCCCCGGTGCCAGGCGGCCTCCCAGGCAGCCTTTTCACCTTTTCTGCTGGCCTTTCAGGGCCCTCAGGTTTTGCCTGTGTGGGGGTGGGAAGGGAGGATGGGGAAGGTAGACTTGCAGCAGCTTTCTGGGCAGTCAGGGCCCGTGGGGGACGGCCTCTGGGTTTCTTCTCTGGTATGGGTAGGCCTGCTGATAAAATCAGAGCACACAACAGAGGACATTTAATTAGCATAAAAGCATTACATACAGACAGCCTGTACAGGCATAGGCATTGCAACACAGTAGTAAGGTTGTGGACAGACGAGTTGGACGTGAGTAAATAACTTTACCTGAAGACGTTGTTGAAGGGCTCTGTATTCTTTTCTGCTCAGCAACCGTTCCAAATCCTCCAAATGCTTCTTCCTACAAACAAGAAAAAAAAAATGTGGTCACCATTTACATCACAACTGTAACGCTAAAATACAGGTCAAATTTACAGCATCCATCCTGGTACGTAATTGTCAGTTGATGTAGATGTGCAACACCTGAGTCATTTTTGATGACTCGGATAAAGACCAATGCTTCAAGGCTATAATGATGTCCTCGATCTCACTTTCGCCTGCCGGCTTACTCTGGTGCTCTCGTGCTTCTCTGTTTTTTGGGATGCCTGCCGTTGGAGAGCGCTCAAACCACAACAGACAGTTTAAATTGCAAACAACCAAGTCTTGCTGGTGACTAACACATTGCACAGCCTTCCTGCTTCCTGAGGGAACAGTAAAATGCTAAGGTGGTTGGTCATACATAGACAGCTTGAAAAGACAGCCAGGGGTAAGAGACACAAAAGAAGAAGAGAAGGCCTATATTCTATAACCATGTGAGCAGCCCTGAGCAGCTTACCTCCTTTCCACTAGTGAGGTTTAAAGTGTGGCATAAAGTGTGGCACCAGAGGGATGGGCATGCTGTTAGCTAAATGTAAAGGGTCTAACTTATGTACAGTATCCATATACATCTCAGATGGAGCTTATCTCAGGACACACATGGACTTCCAAGTTGTCCTCCTGCACATCTTTGTGTGAATGGGAATTTAAGTGTTAACATAGTACAAGTGTGATGAAATATACTGAAGAAATACCAATAAAGGCTTCAGTCAGACCGCAGGCTCGTGTGACTCACATCTGATTTTGTCTGACCAGGGTGAGCAGCACACATGGAATCTGATCTTTCATATCCACTTTCATATGTGGTCATAGTCAAATCAGAATAAATGTGATTGTCAGCCTTGCAAAACTCATGGACAATCGAGCAAACAGGAACTCTGTAACGCCAAACAGATGCGTGTGTGTTTTGTGTGTGTGTGTGTGTGTGTGTGTGTGTGTGTGTGACAATGTGGAAAAATCTGTTCCTGTTGTCAGTCTATACAACCCATCTCTTACACACCTCCTCAGGGAGATGGGTCACCTTAACTGAGTCATGAGAGTCTTATGGAGAGGCGCTGACAGATGTAAATGTAGCCCTCGACATCCTGAAATTTTAAATGAACTCTGTCAACTTCACTTAATCACTGACTTCAGAAGCCCCCGTGTTTACGCCCATACAGCATGCTGCGCCTTTGTTTTGTGCGTCAGCTCAGGACTGTGACCAGTTCACACTGGTATCTTATATTAAAAAAAATAAGCATGAACAGCCAAAGCAAAAAAAAAAAAAGATCTGAACAAAAAAACAAATTGGGCACTGAGGCTTGCAGTGTGATAATAGCCACAGACTCATCACCCATTTGTCAGACACTGGCTCTTGTGGTGTGTGAGAACTTAACCTGGCAGATTAACGACAAAAACAAACGATATTTATGAAACAAAAGTAAGAAAATATATTGAGAGTTGCACTTGATATTTCACTTGTATTAAACGTGTTAATCTTTTTTGCGGCTCAATTTCAATGGTGGTGCTTCACCAAATGATGTGCACTAAATGGAATATCAATCCTTGCTCTCGTGCCTCAGTTTTACCTTGAGATGGGCAACAGATAAATAACTAGAAGACAATTAACATCTTCATGTATCCTCTGTGTGCCACTACTTCTTCCAATCAGTGTGTGTGTTTAAGAGTGGAGGTGAGTATGTCATTTCATCATGTTTATTTATAGCAGCGTGTGGGGATGCAGTTGAGGTCTCGTTGGCCCAGTTTGTAGAGCAGCTGCTATCCAAGTGTAGTCCACACAAGTGTGTGCACATGACTACATGCAAGCTGATTTGCAGCAGCTACCAGTTACACACATCACAATGTGAATCACTGATACCTAAATGTGTTTGAAATACACACACACACACATCTAATTAGTAAATATAAAAACACTAATATGTGCTACAAAACAGTCCCTCATCTGTTCTACATATCAACAAACAGCAATAACAGACAGTCAATACTGCTGTTTATCCTGGCAGGCAATGCTAGTCTGAGCATCCTCCACTCTCTCTCCTCACAGTAATACCAGCATCCTCTCCACTCTGAGCAAGCTGCTGCTGCCGCTCTTGGTTGGTGTTGCAGAGCTGAAGGGGGCGGAGTACCAACGGATGCCTCTGACTCGCTGTGATAGTGCGAGTAGCAGTCAATGACATCACAGCACGCTCTTCTAGAGAGGCAAGTGCACAGAGCTGACTGCACAGGTTCATGTACGCGCACGCTCATGCGTGCACACATGTGCCTCCTGATTCTGTCAACCACACATACACACATTTAGAGGGTAACAAAACACACACACACACACACACACACACACACACACACACACACCTTGCGCGTGAACCGCACAGCAAGATGTAAACAAGCAGAACATAGGAGTGAATATGCGGGGGAGGGGAGCACAGGCAAGCAAACAAGAGTGAGGAAAGGAGGAGGGCTGTGGGAGGAGGGTGAATAGAAGAGGAGAAAAGAGACAAGGAAGCAGCGTCTTGACCACATGCACCATCAACAAGAGAGGGAGCGTAGTCGTCACTTGGGAGCACTGAGGATGAAAGGGGTTTGGGATTTCAACATGCTCATACAGAAGCTTACCAAATCCCAATCTAAACAGGCCTCCCACACACGACAAGGCTCCCACTTTCCTCCCCCCTTCTGTTCTCTGCCATACTCCCAAACACAGTCACTCACTCATTGCTGCTGCTGCTGCTTCCCGCCCACTGGCTCCCGTGCACAGTGCAGCAGCGTGTGAAACACAAGGCTCGCCATGAGCTCAGTAGTAGGGCAGGCACAGGGAGGTAACTTCAAGATGTAAACAAACACTGTAGTAGACTAGCAAGGTAAAGTTCACGTGCCTGCCTATGACCTGAGGTACTCATTTGTCCTTTTAATTTCATCTCTATAGCCGGAGAGTGCACAAGAGTGTTTTTTTCCCCCATCATCTTTGCCAGCATTCTCGAATTAATTCATTAATCTTGTGTGAACTTTTATCACAACAGTCACTTCCAGTGCTTGTAACCTGATAATCCCCAATGACCGCACTGACCAGCTGCTAGGCTTGGGCCCAAAATGTTCAAACCGGTTTGATATTCGGACCAGATTGGTGATAGTGAATTGTACCACTAGGAGTCGCGCATGACGCACACTGGCCCATACGTTTTTTTAAAGTTTCCACTGTCAAAGAAGCCGCATTACTGGGGCTGCGTTTAGCTCAGTTGGTAGAGCAGCCGCCCCATGTGCGAAGGCTCAGTCCTTGCTGCGGAAGCCCAGGGTTCGAATCTGACCTGTGGCTCCTTCCCGCATGTCATTCCCCATCTCTCTCTCTCCCCACATTCCTGTCACTCTTCAGCTGTCTCTATCAAATAAAGCTTAAAAGGGCCAAAAAAATATCTTTTAAAAAAAAGAAGCCGCATTACAACCCCCTGCATAATCAGAATTTGATCCATTCAGTCCAATAACATTTGGAAAGTCTAGAGGAGCCACACGATCAAATCATTTTATCCCCATTCAAGTTAGCAGAGGGCTAAACTGGAAGTTAGCAACTCAGCTGCGGGAAGTCTCTAGTGCGCTTGCTCTTGCAGAAGATCCAGATGAATTTATGCCTGTAAATCAAACTTTTTTGACACTCAGGAGCTTCCATATAAACAGAGCCCCGTCTCGAGTGTTGTATCCTGTTCTGTTTGTACATCCATGAGTTTTCCACAACACATTCTCGCAAATGTTTCATGATAAAAGCTTTGTTATGAAATGATGGGTTTCTGTCCACTGAAACACTACAGGGCTTTTAATTTGAAATGTCGATTGAAAGTGTTGAGTGACCGACTGAACTTTCTCTGAACTTCAGTCAAAGAAAGGACAAGAAAAGCTTATTGCTGAAAATCAAGACTGCATTTTCCTTAAGATCTCCTAAGATTCCCTAAGGTCTTCCAGCTGACTATATACTGAGCGATGAAGCATGTTAGCTCTGAGCTGCTAACTCTGCAGGTAACCAACTCATGCAGAGACTTGGCTTCCACAACAGACGGATCGATGGCTAACAAGCTTCACAACAGAGCTTCCTCTCAGACTCAGGTAATGTAACTGGGCATATAAATAGATCAATTTGTGTGTTTTGCTTTTTATTCTCTTTTAATACATGCTTGTGGATATACATGCTGGTCTGTTGAATGTAGCACAAGAGTGAATGCTGCCAACTCCTTCTACATTGAACTGTTGAGTTCAGCTATTGATATGGTAATTTGGTTATAGTTATTGATTTCATTATTAAGTTTAGTAAATTATATGAACATTCATAAATGAATGGACTATATTTCTCGACATTTAGGATGGTGCACCGAGGAATAGAATATAAATAAAGTTATTATGTATATTATATCCAAAATTGATTGATTGTGAAATTTGGTGCCCCTTTAAACCAGCTTATTTCCCAACATCTAACCATGAAAACCTGAACAGTTTTACCGCCTACTTGTCTATCACATCTCTTTTAACTGATCAATGCCTAAATGACTTGATATAGAAGAGTAAAAGACAGACAAATTGAAGCTGATATGATTCACTGGGGAAGGGAAATTGTCACTTGCGCTGAAGGGACTGTCCCTGAACGCTATGGGACGGATGTGAATTTGGTTTGAGGTGTACGTCTCTCATTTTGACGGCGCTTTTGCAAACTGAGTAAGCAAATGGGACTTTTACTGCCTTTCAAGGCAACATTTAAAAGAAATTAAACTGGTTGCAGATGATGGCCTGCAGATTAAGGACCAGTTTCCCTGGCAGGGTATGAACCAGGCTTTGAAAAGTTACTTCTTGCTTAACAAGTGGCTTTCTGAAACGCTTTTCATTTTTAATTAGTTACTTGATTATGAAATCCCAAACTAAGATTAATGAAGATTAATTCTAACCACCTATATTAGTCCTCATTAGTGAGAGTTTGAGCACACAGCTCTCGCCTGCAGGTACTCATAAAAGCTGCAATGAATCACATAAGACTCATAACTTGGCTGAATCGGAGGAGTATAAACAGACTAAATTAACGGAAGTGGACAAACAGAAATAAAAAAAACTCCTATCGTGATCAGTCGACCATGTCCCCTACATATGATCTTGATATGCAACTCATTTGCAATAACTATTTATATTTACTGGCAATATTAAGGAAGTAGCAGGCTGCTCACATAGTGCAAAGTAAATAGTAATAGTATGTAGGTTGGGAAGTGGATGGGTGTGCAAAGGCAGGACCTCATCTCATCTCTCAAAGTAGTTAATACTTGTAAAATTTGACAATCTCTCCATGAACTTAACCTCAACACTTATCATTACATAATATGTACGTTTTCTGATCTACTTTCTATTTACAGTCAGCACCATGGAAACCAAACAACAACATCACTGCACCAGCTTTCTGAGAAGAACCAACACACGTCCACTTTTATTCAAAGTTTATAAATGTTTATAATAAAATACCTAATGGTGTGGTATGGCTGGTGTTTGGTAGTTTCACAATAAAAGCCAAATCATTTCTTAACTTTAAAACACAAAATCACCCTTTAAAATAATATTAAAATACTATTAAGTACACCTGAGATGTAGTACATGGATTTAACCAAAAAACTGTAAATAAAGTCCTCTCCAGGAGCAGTTTGACAATACACGACACTGACAAGAGAGTTACCAGAGTTGCAGCAAGTAAAACGACCACTGCCACTGACCACAAGATTTTATCAAACACACTAACCATTATTTGTGCAATCATAACCAGCAAACTCAGCAGTCACAGTTGCTAGTTTATTACTAGTTTATCTGTTGTCTTCAAATGTGTACTCGAAAACTCATTAACACCTCAAAGGTAATACTTCTCATAGACTGAAGTCGCTGCGGTGCTGCAAGAGGTATCACAATGATGTATCACAATACAGTGAACTATATCGACTCATACCTGTAAACCAATGTTTCTGGCAATGATGTGACAACTATGTATGTGGCTGTTCACACAGTTCATACTCCTCGTGTTCACGCTGGGAGAACTCAAAGGTAACTGCACAAATTCACAGAGATTTGTCAGTGTGTAAGTCTTTCTTGGGGCGTTGTGACAAATGTTTTGAGCTGGATTGGAACAACAGACACTACGGTTATGAGACAAGTGCCTAACCCACACCTAAACTGCCCAACAGCCCTACCTTTTGACAAGAAATGCAAGTATTAGAGCCACTGTGACCTGGCAATAGGTGCAAAAATACATGCATTAAAGTCACTTTAAGGCAGGAAAACATCCGCACATGTGATCAGGAGGGAATTAAAAACAGGGATGTGACTCAGACTGAGTGAGTGAGGATGTCAATTCAATGTTTGTTTTTTTCAGGTTAAAACCCCAACGGTCAGTTTGATGCCAGACAACACCTCTTAAGAAGTCCCTCCTTCTTACCAGCATTCAAACTTGGATTTACTGTACAGAGACGATGCCTCATCCCTTCCTGGAATGTAAATTGGTGATGAGCTCATATTCCTATATATGACTCCTCTGATGACACATCTCTTCAAAGAGGCCACAGAGGAATTCATAAAATAGCTAACTAATACTATTAACCACACGAAACGACCAATGTCAGTCATTGTGAGTCATTTGAGTTAAAGGTCTGGTTTTAGTCACTGATGGTTTCCTCCACATACCACTGTTTTGTGACCTCTGTCAGCCCCGGGCAAAAGGTGGACATTTGTTTTTTCAAGTGTCCCGACACTAAGTGCAACTGTCTCACATTTGCTCGACAGCACGCAAACCAAAACAAACAGTCTCTGGAGCACCATCTTCCTACACCTCGCACGTAAGGAGACGAAGACAGTCGGTAGACAAAGACAAACAGACTGATTGGCACGTGCGCCTGGTGTCTCTCTCGCACACACACACACACACACATGCATTAACACTCACACAGGCTGGCAGGCACCCACGGACACACCCCCCCTCCTACCCACCCAAGCAGGCAGCGTGAATTGAAGTTATAATCAAAATAAAGACAAAGAAGACACGCCCACTCCTGAGTGCAATAAGGGACATAAAGTCTGAGGGACACCTCTACCCCTACCCCTATCCCCTACCACCATACACACACACACACACACACACACACACACACAAAGAGTAAGAAAGACGACACAATTGCCGCCTTTCTCCCAGTCAGGCAACTCCAAAAGCATTCTGCTGTAGCAGAATAAAGCCATGGATGGGAGGGTCTGTGACTAATTCTCCTCCCAGCGTTGTCCCTTAGGGAGGAGGGGGGTCACCCCGCACCCTTTGATATCCCTGCCTGTGCTCTTTCAGCCGCCCGCACTTTGTGAGAGCTGGAATAAAAGCAGACACAAAGCTTCCTGCTCCAATCCACACGCTGTCTCGGGGATGGGTAAGCGGGTGGGTGGATGGGGGGGTCTTCCATTTAAATAGGCCAAACACCTGCTGGACTGAAGCCCCTTCCGCTCAAACACACTATTTTTCTCAAAGCAGTGAGGCAAAGAGACATTTGGGTTGATACATCTATTCAGCTGCACGTTTGTATGAATGATTAAACATTGATAATAATGTGTGCGAGGAATGGATGCAGCAGAAGGCGACATATAATGGACCAAGAACAACAAAAAAAAAGAGAGAAAATTATGCAAAGTCTGATTAGTTGGACAGTGAGGTTGAGGCTGTGGCGGTGATAAGGTCATGCATTTATAACAAAAAAGTCAACATGGACTGCACCAAAACAAGCGACGGCAATTTGGCCGGATCAGGAAAATGAATTCCCTGCACACACACAAAAGCTAACAAATGCCTTCATTTGGACAGCAACAGCCAACAAGCACCCTTTTGAGCCACCCCAATAGGCTTAGTAATCCATTCCAAAGTGGCAGCTGTCAGAAGAAAAGTTGCTCTGCCTCTCAGACGGGGTTGTGTGTGTGTGTGTGTGTGTGTGTGTGTGTGTGTGTGTCTGTCTGAAGTGGATTTGGGTCTTTCTGCCTGGATGGAGGAAGGAGGGGTGGCCAAGTGTCCGGCTGGCGCTCTGTTCAGGGGTCGCCCTGTGAGCTCAGCAGGCTGCGGTGAGCCTGAACAATCCTGCCCTGGTCTGGCCAGACAGGCACTACACAGCTTCTCAATGAAATCACCATGCTGTGTCTGCAACATCCATAGGTTTCAGGTTCCATGGGGATTTAATGGTCCAATCTGTCTGCACACATCCCAAAGACTGCTATACACTCATTCACTGGAGTAGGAGAAGGCGGGACTCTGGATTACATAAAAAAAGCTCCTTGCCTTTAAAAGGATGATGTTTCACATAAAATTAATGTTTCTACAAAATATCATAAAGCTGTGATGTAAAGCGTGAAAGATCTTTATATGAATCAAGTTGCACTGGGATTTTATGGTCCAGTCTCTCTCTACATACACGTCCAAACACTGTTATACTCTCATTTATTGCCAGGCTTACAAAGTAGGGGTGGGAGGGACTCAAAAAAGCTTTAAAAAAAAACAACAACATTTGAACACAAAACTGATATTTGTGCTTCTCCAGAACACCATAAAGCATTAATAGAAAGTATAAATATACTTAAAAATCATCATCAAATCAATGAAATAACCATGCTGCGTCAGTCTCCACACATCCAACATACTCTCAATTCAGGAGTAAAAGGTCAGAAGTACTTCTTGTTACTTAAGAAGTGATTTGCTAACCAATATGTATTCTATATAAAAATCTAATTTCTACAAAACATCATAAAGCTGTGATGTAAAGCATATGAATCAAGCTGCACAGGGATTTTATGGTCCAATGTCTCTCTACATAGACATAAACAAACACTGTTATACTCTCATCCATTGCCAGTCTTACAAATTAGGGACTCAAAAAAGCTTTAAAAAATCTATTTGAACACCAAACTGATGTTTATGCTCCTCCAGAACATCACAAAGCGTTGATAGAAAGTGCAGATATACTTAAAAATCGATGACATAACCATGCTGTGTCTGTACTTTTCATATAATTCAACTTGCATACAAGATTAATGGTCCAGTCAGTCAGCACACATCCAAAATACTGCCATACTACTAGCCTTCAGGAGTAAAGGGTCAGAGGGACAGAGGGATAACATAAAGCTGTGATGTAAAGCGTAAATGATCTCCATTTGAATCAAGTTGCACTGGGATTTTATGGTCCAATCTCTCTCTACATACACAAACTAGGGGTGGGAGGGACTCAAAAAAGCTTTACAAAATCTATGTGCTTCTCCAGAACATCACAAAGCCCTAACAGAAAGTACAAATATACTTAAAAATCAATGAAATAAACATGCTGTGCCTTTGCCTGCTTTACAATCAGTTCAGGAGTAAAGGGTCAAAGGGACTACTATTTCCTTCAGAGGTGTTATTTGCTCACTAATGTGACATTTCATATAAAATATCTTGAAAATATCAATAAATATCTTGCAATATTCTGCAAAATCTGGCTGCTACACTCTAACAGGGGCTATTATAACCACCAAAACATGATTCAACATTTTAACATTTTTATTAAAATCATTCAGCATTAAAAAAAAAAAAAACGCCTAACTAAGTATGCGTGCAAATACTTTATGTGCTTCAACCAAATAAGCGTTGAGTCTGTGCTCGGACTGGGAGCACTGGAGCTGGTGGTAAACATCCCCACACAGTGTACTCCCACTGCAATGAACGCATGCTGCTCATCATGAAGAAGGAAGATGGTAGTTCGCTAACGCGAACACACCCCCACATCACACGGTCCGTCAAGAAGGGGCTCGTTGTTATTGTAGCCAGCCCTTGCATGCGCACTGTCACTAGCAAGTCACAATTCTCTGATAAAACGGACATTAAATCAAACAGCAAACCCCACCGATATACTCTTATTAGCACTTTAGCACTTAAGAGAGTGATTTTGAGTGCACGGCCGTGTGTCAGACCTCCTCTACATGCATTATAAACCCGATATTAATTTGGTACTAGCTACGTACTGGCTGTGTAGAGAAGGGGAAAACATGTCCACCTCCCATTTTCCTATGCATCAGCAATAGCCCCGATGGCTAGCGTGGCGTAGTGCGTAGCATGGTAGCTGTCCTAGCTTAACACTAAACAGCAATGGGGGAATTATTTAGTTTTGTGCATGAGCTCCGCCAACTTTAGCTACGGTGCTTTAATCCGCTACGTAGCAATGTGCTGGCCTGGAGGTAAACACGGCGACCTCCCGCAGCAAACCCGCAACTTTAACAGCGCTTACGACAAGGGAGTAGTTTTAGCTCTTAAGATGTAGACAGCTAGCCTGCGAGCTAACCAATCAGCTAACGTTATGTTAGCCAAGCCTCGCTGGAAGGTTGACACCTCACAGCCAAACAGCCAGCCCTTGCCCGTGTGTGCTCGGGTTGTAAATACTAAGATAATTAGCTGGCAAAGATTAACAAATAGAAGCGTTAAAAGCGAGTAAAGTGAGTAATAAAACAGCCCCTTTTCTCTGAGACGTTGCGGACAGACGCTAAGTTCACGTTAGCTAGTTAGAAAACCACAACTGTGTACTCTCGCCTCCTTCAAGTTGACATGTCTTGTTTTCAAACATATTAACCGTACACGCTATCTTTGAAGGTCCCATGCTATTACACACCACCGAGGAAACGTCGTTTTGCTTAAGCACAGATGCTCACACACTCATTTACTGTGGGGGATTAATGTTAATGCTAATACGGGACGATAACTTTTAACTGTGTGTTGATGATGTGCATGAAGGCATCACGTCCAGCCTTGAAGGCTCCTCACGTCGAGCTAATGTCAACCAGCTAAGCTGGGAAACCAGTTGTAACTGCTTAGTTACACATTACTCACTACATGTAAACATGTATGTGCAAGCTGCGTGTTGACTGTGTTGTATGTTGTAATTAACAAAGATAACAGCAGTGTGTTTCTCCATAGTGTTTTGGTGCTAGCACACTAACGTTAGCACCAGTTCATCCTAACTGTGTGGATGTAGCCTGTCCTCACACACTCCACACCGAGGAGGTGAAGAAAACTTTCTTTCCAGTTTGAGACCATAAATCTGATAACCATTTGGTTGCTCCTGTCGTGTTAACGTACTGAAAGAGTTTAAGGGCCACACGACCACAACTCAAAGTTAACTGAGCATCCCTGTGTAATGACAAGTTTGCTCTCACAGCCACATTTAACGTTAGGAAAAGATGGTCAACGTTTGGGCAACAGAGTAACCGTTAGCTCCTCAGCTGTGAATCTAGGCAACGGCTCTCCAACGGCTGTCTAACCGATGCTCCCGGGGTTTACCACCGGGCTGCTCCTGTCCTGTCCTGGGCTTGTGCTGTGCTTACCTCCCCGCTGCTCGAGTCACTCGATTCCCCCAAAACATCCCGAAATTTCTGCAGGTTGCTCCCGATAACCGAAGAGACCTGTAGTGCAGCATCAAACCCGGGTCCGAGCCCAGCTGCGTTGGGGTGGGCTCCCGAGACATTACGCAGAGAGGCAGTAACCCTGATTCGGCCCGCTCTCCTCCCGGTACCGGAGTTGCTGCTCCCTCCGGGCCGAGCGGGGAACCGCCACCGACAGCTGTGCGCCATTTTACACTCTCTGCCTGTCTGCCCTGCGATCAGAGATACCTCGGTGGGCGGAACCCTAACCCAGCACTCCACATAAACAACCTCTACCACAGCGCTCCGCTCTCACTGGCCGATCATCGTTATGCATGTTGCGGGGCGGGATTGAAGAAACCTCGACAATGCATTTTCTCAGCGGCCCTATCCAGGCTCTGCATGGCTGAATCCAAATCAGGTTCAGGGGCTTTGCCCGGGAAAGAAGCCTCGCACTTGAATCACAAGGAAGGACAAGACTTGCTTGCACTGTGGCTCTTTAAACTTAAAAGTAAAGTGAGAAGCATTTCTTATAGAAACCTAAAAACAAACAAACAAGGCAACACGTTGTAACAGTTACCTGTATTTTTGTAGTAACGCCGTGCACCTCAGGGAAGAATATTGCATTGCTGCCCCCACTCCCAACATCACCATCCTTATATTAACCACTTTTTTTACAAGAGAAATTGGCTTTTTAAAAACTGCTGTGAAAATGCACCAGAGCTGAAAAAAAAATCTGCTGAAAAAGGGCCATCAAGCAAGCACCTGCAAGCTCTCCAGGTGGCAGGTCCCCCAGCTTCACTGATCCAGGTGAGATCCCTCACAAAGTCCTTCAAGGAGGCAAAGAAAAGTATCTAAAATGAACAAATATTCACTCCCAGACATACACAACATATCTGTCTTTCTGATTAGATATCCTACAAGAGTGTGGGATGTGACCACATTTCCTAGTGCATGCACACACACGCCCATCTCCTTGTTTGGGGAATATGCACACACACACACACACACTCATTGAAAGAGGAGCAATCATTTTAATTATTTCACTTGCGTGTGATTATGTAACTACGTTAAAATAACAGTTTTACTATCATTTTCATGCTTCGTTGACTTGTAATAAGGTCAATGGTTCCTCTGTAATTCCCACCTGGCAGCTCTGACTTTAGGTTCTAGGTGAGGAGAAGTCTATTACCACTTTATGTCTCTAAAAGTCACACGCCACCAACTATTTCACTGACTTTGGTGGAGAAAATGTTTCCCGATGGACAGAAAGTTGTTTCTAGTTAACTCAGTCCCTGCTGCCTGGACTGGGAGCTCACAAAGCAGGTGAGTGTTTGTATATACACTGCTAGAAAAGAAGCTTTTGACCACCAGGAAGAGGAGGTTTTCAGGCATGGGGCAAGGGGGAGCCAGTGAAGATTATTATTATTATTGTGTTGTTGCACCTGCTTGATGTTTGGGTGTGAATTGCAATCTGAAACTGGGGGCGCCAAATCGCCACCAAATCTTACATAATGTTGCTTTAAGTGATTAACAGATTTATAAAAAGATATACTTAATTTGGAATATGGAAATGTGGAGTTAGAGGTTAAAACAGTTTTGGGCAGTCCTAAAGGGTGGCTCGATGACACGCAGAGGCCACCCTGAGCATACCCCTGCACCTTAATTCATGTCGCTCAGAGTGTTTCAAAGTTAGTCATGTCATTTTCTGAAGTCATCTGACACGTTTCAGTCGCTTCCAAATTGCTGCTTGACTGCTCCCAAGAGTGGGCGTGGCTTCAGCACATTCAGCGGACACACCCCCACAGTCCTGGAGCTGAGAGTACTGCTCATTTTTACCTGATTTTGACACCTAATTTCATAAACTTGTAAACTTTAATCATTCAAATTTGGCTGGATGGTTAATAACACTTTCTTCTTTAGTCTGACAAACTCAGAACACATATTTATTCTTGCTTTACATGGACTTTAAACCTAAGCCAGAACCATATGTACTGTAGTTTGTCTATAAATACCACTGCTATATGTCAGCCACAGAGGAAACAATACACTTCTAGTACTATAGAGAAGTATATTTAAAAGCCAAGTTTGATGAGATTGCTTACAGTAGAAATAAGATACCTTAGGAAAAGTGCATGCATATGTTTTACCACCTGTCTACATTTTCACTCAGATGTGTTTTATTTACTTTATCTACCACAATGACAATATAAAGAATGGACGTCGTACTCATGACGTCACCCACAGATTTCTAAGATGTTGTGAAGGTCAAAATCTGTGGCTCTGGCCACTGCCATATTGGCAGTCCTTCCTCTTCCGCCTCCCGGCTAGTCTAAAAATCTGCAAATACGTGGACCATCTGCAGAGCTGAGGCGAGCCGAATGATTAATTAATATAATTTGAACAGGTCAGTTAAATAGTAATTCAGACTCAGTACCATTTTTTGTACCAGGCTGTAAACATGTTTATTTCTTCTATGAAGTTGGACATTTTAATATGGGGGCTTATGGAGATTGACTTGTTGTGTAACCAGCCTCAAGTGGCTGTTTGAGGAACTGCAGTTTTTGGCACTTGTCTGT
Organism: Argyrosomus regius; assembly: GCA_946959425.1. Taxonomy (NCBI): domain Eukaryota; kingdom Metazoa; phylum Chordata; class Actinopteri; family Sciaenidae; genus Argyrosomus; species Argyrosomus regius. The sequence continues at coordinate 14,281,887 of OX336889.1, forward strand.
TGGCTTACTTCACAGCCATGGAGGACCAAGTATATGCAAAGGGTAACTTTAAACTAAAGTTTAATTATGTGTAATTAATACAATGATACTGAAATTCATGATCATATTCAGGACAACTGAATTTATTGGTGTTGTAAGCACTTAAAACATATATATACTATAGCAATAACTGATACTTGAAGTTCCTGTCAAAGTTAAGACTCTTCATACTCATTAATAAAATCAGCTACTTTATGTAAAATAGATGTGCAAGTTACAACCATGCACAAAGATTTGAGCTTATGTGGCTCAAAACAAATTTGTTTGAGCTCTTAAAGCCGTGTGATACGGTACATGGCAAGCTCTGACTCTGAAGAATTTCACATGTAGTTGCTGGGATTTGCCTGACATGTGGACATCACTACTATACAAGGTGTTTGGAAGTAAACTGGAGACAAAATATAGAAAATGAAGAACCCTTAAAACTGAGACTAAAGCGTGCTGAACAGACACCGCAGCCACAAATGAAGCTTCATAACTAGGTTCAGGAACAAGGACCACGCCTTGAGCTCATCCCATTTCCGCATCTCACCTTATCTGTTCGCTCCCTCTTTGATTCAGTTTTCACATCTCCCCCCCCCAAACCATCTTTTTCTTTTTTTTCTCTCCTCTTCTCTCTTTCATTTACAACACAAGAACCATGGGGGGCTCTAATACATAGAGCAACAAAGAGACAGTTCCCCCACTCACAGTTCCCTCCCAGTTCCCTTCTGTCTCCTTGCCATCAGCCAACACTGGTTAATCTCTGAACTCCTCCATCGATCAATGACCCTGATTTTCCTTCCTTCCATCCCTTGTCCCTCATCCCTTCTACAGCCCATCATGTCAGTTCACCTTCATCCATAATATGCAATAAACCTGTTTATAAGTGTGAGTGTGAATGGTTATTTGTGTCTATGTGACCTGTGATGAACTGGCGACTCTCACCCAAAGTCAGCTGGGATAGGCTCCAGCCCCCCTGCAATAAGCAGTTATAGACGATGGATGTATGGATGTCTAAATTTAAATCCATACTGGTGTGGTCTTTGTTAATGAACCGATATTAAAGTAAGAGTAGACTATTCATATTACCCTTGAGACAAAATATTTACTTCAACTTTGTTCTATTTGAGGTCCTTTTTTTCTGTTTAGCAATTTTATGACTGATATATGATATTAAAGAGAACATAACACTGTTCTATATAACACACATTAGTTTTATTTCTTAATCATACTGTACATCCAATATAAACAATTTATAATCACAATTAAAACAAAACAAAAAAATTGCATTATAATTTAACCCATGTAATCATTCAGGTGGTAGATATTCAACATACAGTATGAGGGCATGCCAACAAACACATAATCTTTGTCTCACATTTTGCCATTTTTATACATCCACACTAGAAATTAAAACCCCTTAATTCAAAAAGCTACTCAACAAACATCATCGTCATCGTTTTCTGATCTTCTTCGTTCTGTTATATTCTACCCACAGCTCCCTATATGCCCTAAAGAAACAAACTCATAATTATGTCTTCTAAGGGTATGAAACAAGTCAGCTCCTCATTCGCTGACATTTACTGCAAGGCTCTTGGTTTTCAGGCACCGATTCTATTGATCAACTGTTTGCCCACGTGTTAATACGCTATGCTTGCACACAACAAAAGTTCTGTTCATAACGCTAGATTGAAATAAATCAGTTAATCTGGTGAATGTTAATTCAAAGGATAACAATGACTCTTATATACACTGCCAGTCACTGACTGAACACCCTGTATTTACATTTATTTTGGTTCAATCTCAAATATGGTCGTTGTAAGGACCTAAAGGAGTTGTAAATTAATTGAGAAAATAGTGATTTTAAAAAAAAATTCTTTTGGAAATAACCAAGCCAGAATGCATTTTGCAAGCTCACGTTTCAAAAGTTGGATAACCAACTCGCTGTCTCTCTAAACTTCTATTAAAACTAAGCATTGTAGATAAATTATGAAACCGCGTGGCTTATTTTCACCTCAGATTTATTCAGCCCGACTCTGGTGGATAGTTCAGAAAGGAATGTAATAACATTTCCAGATCAGCCACCACATTTTTCCAAATTTGAAATTGAAAACAGTGTTTTAATAGTATCTTCTTGCCTTCGGTGCTCATGATCACCGCTGAGGGGTACTTCACAGATTTTTACACACGAGGATCAGTTTACTTGTCATGAGGAGTATGACTCAGCCGGTGCATTGTGTCTTCTTTAGTTCTGAAGCTTTCAAAACTCAGTTGTACAACAGAGATGAATGGTGGGCAAAAATGCTCTTCCAAGGATTTAGAGCTTTAACACTGCACTATTTTTTTTTTTTTTGCTTTTCAAGATGGAGCTGTCACACCTCTGTCAACTGGTAATAATTTGCAAGCACTGCGAGCAGCTCCTTCATTTTCACACTAAACAATAGCGTCCATCAATGCCGCACTCAACGGTCAGGCAATTTTGGTATGCATTCTGGCATTTGTAGGTAGACTTAATTTAATTTGTGTGTGTACTACATCCTAAACTGTGATTAAAATTAGTGTAATTATTGTAGAGTAACTCAAACACAGTTTAAATCCTTATATCTAACAACCTATTAATCAGCAAGCTCTTTAATTACTGCTTAATTAAAGGTGTGTGCACGTTATGATTTGAAGACTTATCTAGAAGTTTAAATACAGATTTCACAGTATTGTTTTGTGCTACAGGTGTCTTATTACAGTGAACATTGATTATTTCCGCTAAAATAAAAGTCACACACAATTAAATTCAGTTTTACCTATTCCTTATTTTTTAATTGCTATTTTTATTTACAATGCTGCTTGAGATGTAACCAGATATATATAGAGGGTGTTCAAGATCTTTAAAAGGCAGTGCATAATGTAGAAGGTGAAATCATAAACAATACCATCCATGTTCTTCCTTAAGAGATCCCAAAAATACTTACCTTGCAGTATAAAATCTGGTTAGGGCCAGCTGGTCAGTCAGTTCATACAGTACATTCAACAAATCCTGTTGAAACTGATACTTCTGGCCACAGTTCTGATTGTAATAATAACTAACTGATACACAGTATGCAGGGAGGGAGGAACCAGAGGTTGAATCGCCCTACTATTGTTATCGTAGGGGCATCAAGGGAGTAGAACAGCTACTGTGCATGGATCTTGAAGCTGTCACCAGCCGGTGGGCTACAGTTTGCCTGAACTGTCGTCACAGAGAGAATCCACTGAGCATGAAGGCTGCGTGAAAAGGCTAATGCAACGTTAGTCAGACTGGAGGAGTCAGAGGAAATCCACAGAGGCAAGCACACCTTGGATTAGCCAAAAAGCAGAGGAGCACGTGAGATGTGAGCCAGGAAAGGAAACAAGGATGCAGTCTATTGTTTATTACAGCGAGGGGATCACGGCTAGCCACTGGGTCCCAGCTGCAGCCTCTCCTGCTTATGCTTGTCCAGCCACTGTAAGATCTGCTGTTTGAGTTCCTCGTTTGGCCTGATCTGGTCCATGGTTAGAGGACTGCGGTTGAAAGGGTCTGTCTGGTCACTGCAAGGAGGACGCAAGAGAAACAAGGCACAAAAACAAGTCAAATGGATACCGATGTTGCCCACTTGATATAATCTTGAGGGGATTTCTGTGTTTTGTAGGAGGTAACCAACCTGAGGAGGTGCCTTGCTATAGTTGAGCGGTCAACTGTGACATTGGAAGAAGGGAGAAGAACAGGATCGAGCATCAGAGTAGACATAATTGGATCCAAGAACTCATCTGGGGCATCTGAATATGTCTCCTCTTCTTGCTGCTGTCGGTCTGCATGGGACTAAAACAGAAGCAGAATGACAAGAAAGATTTTCAATATTTCCACCTGTATTCACCACAGTAAACACAGATTCATAAAACAGAGATGTATTCTCGTGTTGTCTCTGGCAAACAAATCACACCTTTATTTTGTCAGCAAGTAGTCCGAAAGCCACAATCATGTCCCCGGGCTTGTTTATCTTCTTCAGTACCCTAACTGTTTGGGAGAAGAGGGTGGGGGAGTATGATCGTCCATCCTTCGGGACTGTAGCACAGAAATTCTCCTCATCACTGGCAGAGAGAAAAAAAAAACATTTTTTTTGAAAAAACTGGAACCCAAAAGAATGATTGTACTCAGCCATGTGCCACTGTGTTTATTCTCCACAGGGTATGGCACCAATAAAACAATGAGATTAAACGACACTTGACAAAAATATAAATGCAACACTTGTGCTCCCATTTTTCGTGATTCAAACATCTAAAACTTCTTGTATGAACAAAAAATGTTTATTTTAATCTCAAATTTTGTGCACACATGTTGTTAAAATCTGTGTTAGTGAGCAGTTCTCCTTTGCCAAGATAATCCATCCACCTGACAGGTGTGGCATATCAAAATGCTGATTAGACAACAGAATTATTTCACAGGTGTGTCATGGACTGCTCCACTCTAAAATGTGCAGTTTTATCACACAACACAACGCCACACACAGCACATGAATTGACTGTTCATTGCACTACCAATACCGAGAAAATATCAGTTCATCCAACCAACTTTGGAACTGTAGACCACGTGTAACCACACCAACAAAAAAACAAAGAAATTCTGCCCAAATCTTCTCAGGGAAGTTCATCTGAGAGCTGATCGTCCTCCATGGGGTCTTGACCTGACGGCAGTTCCCCCTTGTAACTGATTTGAGTGTGCAAATGCTCACTTAAGATGGTGTCTGGCCGTTTGGAGTGTCCTCCTCACGGATAAATCCTAGTTTTTACTGTACCAGGCAGATGGCAGACAGCATGGGCAACCGTTTTGCGAATGTCAACATTGTGAACAGAGTGCCCCGTGGTGACGGTGGGGTTCTGGTATGGACACATAAGCTAAGCACAATGAACGCAGGTGAAATTTATTGACAGCAATTTGAAGGCACTGAGATTCAGTGATGACATCCTGAGGCCCAGTGTCACACATGAATGGTGTGACACTGGGCTCTCTGCCGCCATTCATCTGCCGCCATCACCTCATATTGCAGTATCTGTACACAATCCCTGCAAGCTGAAAGCATCCAAGTTTAAGCATGGCCAAGGCAATTCCTGCCAATGTCCAGCATCTTTGCACAGCCACTGAAGAGGAGTGGGCCAACATTGGCCATGATCAACAACCAAAACAAATGTATGCAAAGGAGATACTGACTGATTTTTTTCTAAACCTTCTGTGTGCATACAAGTCTCAGATCTTTTACTTCAACTCATTAAAAAATGGGAGCAAAAAAGTGTTTTTTGTAAAAACTGCTAAAAGCTTTTTTTACAGTTCCTTTTCTATTGAAAGAGGAGTGTTCACAACATACCCCAGATTCAGGTAGATGGTGCAGATGTCAGAAACAAGCTGCTGGGGCTTGAAGTCAAATTCACTGAAGTCCTTGACTTTAAGAGCACCCATCTTAGGACCCACCAGGTGCTGCAGGAAGTAGTTTAGCATGGAGATGATCCTTTCAGCCAGGAAGGGGTGCACGAAGATCCCCTTGATCTCTGGAAATGAGGAAAATGATGAATGAAAAACTATGCGACTGATGAAGACAAGCTTTCACTGGATTAATCAATATATATATATATATATATATATATATATATATAGTTTCTGGCTGACCTGAGGTGAGGAAGGCCAGTGTGCCGATGGTCTCATTAGACATGATGTTGTGGAAGCGTCCCAGCTGTCCAAACATCTGCAGGCTTGACTCCTTCTCTCTTCGGGCATCAGGGGCTAGGCCTTCCCACTCTCCTCGATCCCGCTCCAGCTGCAGAACCTTGATTTTACTCAGGTACTACAACACAAGAAGACAGAGCACCGTCCTTACTCTGTTGTTGAGCTACTAAAAAAAACAAAACAGTAGGACATAAAAACAACTAAATATTATTAGTAAAAGGTAACGTGATGAAGCCAGTCTTACCTGAATAGCCTCATCCAGTAGGAAGATGGCATCGTTCATCAGTAGGTTGAGGAACCTGAGGAACAGAGGGGGGTTCATGGCCTCCAGGTTCTCAGATGCATAGTGCGCCAAATGCTGAAACAAGAGACGTCAAGCTGAATGAAAAGCACATTGTGATCGATATGTTTAATAAACTAGTTTCCCAATATATAGATACCTGGTAGTAAAACATACATGCCTGTTTTCATTGCCCCTTTCACTTATGATTATTGAGGGTCAAAGTGGGTCAAAGTTTTTCCCAGCATGCATTGAATGAAATATAATGAAACATCCTGGAGTCAGCTTACCATTACATCGCGGGGCTATAAAAGCACACCCCAGGGCGTTTTCTTTCCTCCTCAACCTTTGCTCACTACTGCTCCTCTCATACTAGAAAACAGTTTAGTCTGAATTTCTATTTTCGTCACCAACAATCAGTCTGCGATTGACGGTTGCCTGATCATATACGCCACTCGTAGCTGATTATGGTTTACACCCACCACAAAATATTAACACCATATTTTCATTTTTCCTATAGAGCCATCCTGTCAATCCAACCTGCCATCCTAATACCGGCATTGTTATTCGTAAGCACACCAGTACGTGGTCTGGATACACATTTTGAGATTATTATGCCTTCAGAGGGAGAGGGAGACTATTCTTAAAGAAAGAGATTTAAGGAGTTAGATTAGATTTTTGAAGATTCAAGCTTCACAGCAACCACATGAAGAACACGCCAAAGTCACGCAGATAATAATGAAACCTGTGTGTCTGAACATTCTTAGTCATCCAGGTCAGAGTACAAGATAGTTTCTTGAGGACGTTTCGGCTGTCGTCCAAATGGCTTCTTCGGTTCTAACTGACTGGTGGGGAGTCCCAGTTATTGATTAATATATTGATATACAATACCAGGAACTCCCCACCAGTCACTTAGAACCGAAGAAGCTTCTTCGATTCAAGAAGCTGCCTAGGATAACCTCCAACAGATTAAATCTGTGAGCTTCAAGGCAAAAAAAAAAACATCATACCACTAACACAGTTTACTTGGATGAAGACTCTCTCAGTTCCTTGTTACCTTGATACTCTCTCTATAGCTCTCTTTGCCCCACATGTACTTGAGGATGGGATACATGGGTCTTCTATAGTTGAACTTCTGTTCAAACTGATGAGGATCACCTGAAAAAGAGAGAGTTCAACTAAATAAAATGAAACATGCTTGTTATTTTCTTTCCATTTCTAACTTCTCTCCTTCTGCAGAACACACACAGGTGTGCAACACAATCCAGCCTCTTAACAACCGAGCGGGAAAAGATCCCAAATGATCCTAATGATCTCATTGTGTGTGTTACATAATGTTTTCGAGGTTCTTTTAGGTTCAGCTGCTTCACCTGTGAATTCAATGTCTACAAACACAGTGATGAGGGCCTCGGCCAGCTGAGGTGCATGTCTATAGGAGCAGAAGACTCTCTCTCGCTGGAACACGATTGGCTGAACAGCACCAGGAGCCACCGGCTCCATGTGGGGCATCACCGCCTCTAAGACTTCTGCAAGCTTTGCTCTCAAATGAGGGTTCTTCATCCTGTTGTGCATATAGGACAAGATGGATTGAAGCAATATATGAAAGAATCGGGCCTCGCAATTCTTCCTTACAACTGACCACAACTGCTGACGTAACATATTAGGTCATGTACCTCTCTACATTGCCCATGAAGACAGTGATGAAGTTAAGAATCTGCTCCAGACTTTCTGCAGACGTCTCCAAAACATCGTCTGCAAATCGACGCAAGAAGATGAAAAAGTCTCCCAAGTTCTCTGCAAAAAACTCTGACAAACAAACAGAAGACACACGTAAGTAATGACCATCATCGTTTTATACAATAAAATGGTCTAAAATATCATGACTTACATTAGATCTGACCTACCTGGTACATAGCACAGCATAGTATTCTGTAGGGAGGGCAGGGGAAAACTGAGTGCTACATGCTCAGGCCCCTGGTTCTCCATACTAAGCTGAACCAGCAGAGCACCGGTGGAAGCTTGGAGGTTAAGGCAGCATTGCAGCATGGCGGGCTGCGTGGTGGCAGCTTTGGTTGACAGATAAATAATCATCAGACGCTCAAACTGCTCCAGGAGCTGCTCCGACATCGGGTTGCCTGTTCGCTGGGCCTCCTGCCACGTCACCTGGAGCCGGTGAAGAGACTGGTTCATCTTCACCATCTGCTCATGGAGTCTGCAGACAAGACAACACAGAGTAATGCTTATAACAAGAGAGCATACAGTACACTGCATTTCTGTGGGATATTCTCTTTCATGGAAGTTATGTTGCTGCTTATTTGAAGGCATGTACCTGTGGAAACCGAGATGCAAGGCGAGTTGTGTGAGGATGAGGTTTTCAGTTAGCAGGCTGTAGGACTGTGCAGACTCCACCGGCTGCTGAGGGGGCACAGGAATCAGACAGGTCTCCTTGTCGAGTCCTGGTATTAGAGATGGGCGATCATTTAGTCATGAAACTGAATGTATACTCGGAAAATGCTACTGCTAGTAAAAACTGCTATAAACCATATGAAATAATGATAAACATGAAGTGTTATTCACGCTCGTTTTCACATATACTAACCTGTTGTGTGCACATTGCGATTACGCCTCTCTTCTTCGCTCAGCTCTTTGAGGGCGCAGTAGGTAGGGTTGAAGGTGAGCAGTTTGGGGGAACGTGGCCTGCAGAAGGGCTGACACAGCTTCAGCAGGGCTGCACCCAAGTTTAAGAAGAACGCATCTGAGGCGTACATCTGGAAGAAAATCTCTGGCATCTGATTGGCCCAAATCTTAGCCCGGCCAGCATTAGCCTGCAGACAGTTGCCCAACCATGAGAGCAGCAAGTGGCGTGTCTCACCAGATCGCTGGAGCAAGTTTTTCAAGATCTGGTGTAGCTTGTCTTGAAATTGGCCCATAAACTGCAACACGAGTGAAGTAAAGATCATTAGCTCTGAGACATGCATAGCTTGACAATCAGTGCAACAAACTAAAGAGAAGCTGTTTACCTGGTGGATGTTGGCCTCCTGGACCTTTGTCTCCTGGGCGCTGGAGCGGGAGGGGTTCAGGAAGTAGCCATGTCCCTCCACCACACCTGGGGTTTTCAACAAGCAGGAGATACTCAACACTGCTCCCAGTAAGCTCTTCTGGTACTGTAAACCATTAGCTGGGTCTTTGGGCTGAATGTGCTCCACCAATACCTAGAAATACCAAAAAAACAACAGTTGGAAGAAACATTAAAGTTTAAGGAGCACTGTGGAATGTTATGTCATTACATCTGATGACTATGATTACTGTATAACTTATTAGCAGTCGGCAGTGAAATTAGCAGATGCTGTAAGAAGGCAAACTTTAAGATAATGTTTGTAAGCATCCCTGTGTATCTCCCGACCTTGGCAATATCTTTATGGTGGCTGAAATAGAGCAGAACATCTAGGTAGGAGTAGAGGAGAGGCTGGCACAGGTCCAAGTCTTTGATGCGTCCCTGGAAGATATCAAATACTGGTACTATCACCTCCTCGAAGGTGCGCACCTCCTGGTCGGCGAGTATGCCAGCAATGACCTCCTCCACAAACTCAACCACCTCCTCTGGCTCTGAAACACACAGTGACTTTGTAAATAACTGAGAAGAGTGAAGACGGTACCAAACATAAAAAAATTGAACCTACGTGCTCCACTGAAAGCCTCCAGCAGCAGGTCCAGAAGCTGTTCATAGACATTCTGGTTGACGTAGATCTCTGAGGTGAGCAGGACCGTCCGAGTGTTGGAAACCGTCAGATTCTTACAGCGAACTGCAAATGACAGTAACTTCTCTGGTACCTTTGTCACCTGGTGCACAGATAATCAAGTCGTTAAATTATGGAAGACTGCCGGTTATTTTAATGTTCCAATTACAGAGAATAGTCTATTAAATGTCTAAAAATAGTTGCATTAAAGAGCTACAATTACAGTCCTATGGGAAAACCTCGCACCTCTTCTTTGGCCCTTTGGTAACAAGCAAAAAGGTAAGGGATGGCACTCTTCTCTCCAGCATCACGGTCAGCAGACAGGTTAACAGCACTGCATGACGTCATGTAGATGAGTTGGTTTCCTGGCTCTAGCAGCAGCAGACGGTTAAACAGAGCCTGGAGGGAAGAGGGAGACGTCACAGAAAATAATAAAATCGACATTTCTGGATCTGTCTCTTGGAGAGATTGCAATTTCTTCACCAAATATTTTGTGGTTTGTTGAGAGGAGATTAACACATGGGAAGAATAGATGATGACATGCTGTTAACGTCCAACCTGTTCTATGTTGTCCATGTCCAGCCAGTCCTGTCCGTCCAGATCTGCAGCCATCTCCTCCAGGTAAACGCATCGAGGAGGGATCCCATTACCTCCTCTCAGACTGGGGTCACCTAGAGGTGAGAATAAAACCACGTTCCGTAAAAATAAAAGTCTGCTCAAATCATATTACACATAACAGCCCACGAAGCTTAAACCACTCCGAGCGTGAACACTGGATTAACTGTAGTTGGGGGAAATGAATGAAGAGCATTAACATCAACTTCAGAACAAATAAGACATGGGAGGATTAAATGAACAGCATGTATTTACTCTGGTTTATTTCTGACTGAGGTGGCGAAGATGCTCTATGTGAAAACATGGGGGGCTTTAAGCCTGCATTTCCTCAACTCCATGACTCACCCTTAAGCAGTCTCAGTGGCAGAGAGAGCCAGCCATCTCACAGCGAGACTTCACGGGGTGCAAGGTCTTTGTACTTGTCTTAAAAGCTGGTGAGTCATTTGTTGTAGTACTTAATGGAAACTTAAAATTTGACTTTTAAGATGGCCAGCACCGATAACGAAGAACAGGTTACCTAACAGGTTTGGGTACAACACAGACACATGATCAGGCACATGTCTGTCTGTCTGTCTGTCTGTCTGTCTGTCTGTCCCCTTCAGATTGAAGTAAAGGAAAATGGTCAACATGGATGATCTGACCTCACTCTGCAACCTTGGCTCAGACTCAGGGTTTTACACTGATCTGAAGACAGCAGCTAGCTGCTGGTTAATCTGTAGCTCCAATAAGTTAACTAGATATTGCAGAAAGTACTAGTGTTTGCTATTATAGTTCATCTCACAGACTGGAGTCTTCACTAACAGAGACAACCAGAGTTTAAGCTTTTGTCCAACATTTATTCAATAGTCTTGAGTCCTACGCTCATCTGCTGTATGAAAGGGGAAGTTACAGATCGATGTCTGGTTCCTTTTACTTACTGTTGTCCAGAGTGATGAGAAATATCCGTTGGATCATGTGATTGACATTGAGCTGTTCACACAGCTCCTGCCGGGACCGGAAGGAGCGGCTAATCTCTGCCACGGAGTCGTCATTGTCGTCAACGCTGTCTGACACAGAGTTTTCCGACTCTGACTGGCTCTCTCCGGAGTCCTCCACTGTGATACAAGACACAGTATGACCTATACATACAAGAAAAAATGCTGACACTTCTCTAACACTGACATTACGTTACATAAGTATTTATGTATATGCATTTTGACTTTGAGATCCCTGTGAGACTCTACTTCTTATCAGAGGACTGCAGTAGCTCTGATAACTCCACTCACATGGCGGTTCAGCAGACAGTTGTTGTGGTTTCTGGCCTGATGCAAACTGCTTGGCATCAGCCAGCGAGCTGAAGAGGGCAGCGAAGGGGTTGCAGGAGATGTTCTGGTTGTTGTTGCCCTGGTCAGTCATCTCACTGGGGCTCAACACTCACACTCCATCCAAGATCCCAGCCTGAAGGAGCAACGTGGACATGACAAATAAGACACAGTGGAACAAAACTTACAATATCCCAGAAAGGGATTAACAAAAACATACAGTATATTTCCACATGCACATTTTCCATCATTGTCCCACTGTTATAATCACAACCTCACCCTTACAATATAATGCAAAGCTGCACAACTTCTGCACCTCATCATTAACAGCTTGGTGTCGCTTTTTTTTTATCATCCCTTCATTCAAATTCTTTATCTTGTGTCTCCAGGCCACCGTATCACTTTGTCTGACATGCCTTTACAAATTACAGGTTGCTACTTTCTATGAAAATATACAGAATTTTGCAGTTCTTCTTTTTCTGTAGGGGAGTTGTCGAATGTTTTTAAAGATTATTTTGAAATTTATTTTGATTGTGACAGCTGAAGAGTGACAGGAAGGTAGAGAGAGAGGGGGGGAGGGGGGATGACATGCAACAAAGGGCCACAGGTCAGTCTTTGAACCCTGGGCCGCTGCAGCAAGGTATCACCCTTTGTACATGGGGTTCATGCTCCAACAGGTGAGCTACTATTATATTGAAACTCTGCATCCTTGATCTGTTTTCTGTGCAGTTTAAGGACCAATCCTGCCAGGATGGGAAAGAGTTTCTTCCCACAGGTAAACAGACTGAAAACAACATAAAACATAAAAAATAGCTTCAGACTGTTGATATAACTGCAAACATAGAAACGCCCTCCACGTTGCACAAACTTTGCACCTTTTATCTCTGCTGCTACTTAATTTTTTATTCAATATCTACCATCCTACCTACTAAAGTCATACTATATATATCCATATGTACATGTACATACACTCATAAGAAGCCCTCGCTGTATTTTGTGTTGTAATGTGTGTGCACTTTAATGTAGTCCTGTGTGCACAATGTTTTATGTTTCATGCAGCACCGTGGTCCTTGTCTTGTTTCACTGTGTACTGTGTATATACGCTGAAATGACAAGAACACCCACTTGGCTTGACGTCACATCACTGCCTCCTAATCCCCCTTAAAAATCAGCCATCCTCTGCCCCTTTCACTACCTCCACCTTCTTACAATAAACCACGCTTTCTCCAATAGTCCTCATTTGTGCAATCCTGCAAATACATCCTGTGTATCTCACATTTTCTGCATATTACAAGTACGTACATACTCTTTTTTTATCTCTTAACAGTGATCACAATAAACTGCCGGATGTTTACTAATCTTCTGTACTTGTCTATCACTATATTTAAGTCAAGTCAACTTTATTGTCAATGCTGCCGTACGTACAGGACATACAGAGAACTGAAATGGTGTTTCCCTCATATCCCTGGTGCAAAGAGCAGTGTACATAAAACATAAAATATAAAAAGTACACACAAGTTAAAAAGATATCTAAGAAAAATGGCAAATCTAAAGGATATAAACAGTATAAATATGGCAAACATAGAAGGATTCAGCGGTATAAACAGTGAGATCTATCAATAATAAAAGATGTATACAGTGTAAACAGTATTGTAAACATTTACTCCACTTTAAATTCAATGCAAATGGCTCATTTTCTCCGCCACTGTGCCTCCTTAGAAACTTTTTGTGAACCAGTACGACCCCCTCTTTGCTCCCGGCAGTGAAACATATGGTCTGATGGGCTGACTGTCACTGTCGGCTCACTGTGGCTGTCAGCGCTCACCTGCTCTGCTCGGCGGTTTGCCGTTACAATGTGTTGTCACGGTTACCCATCAGTTTATTTCAGACCCCTCAAACAGTCATAACTTGGGTCACTTTGTAGGGGCTAGCTTCCCGACTAGCCCCCGTTACACGATTACATCATCTCACCTGTTCAGCAGTTTAGCAGCTGCTTTAGCTACTAGTTAGCTAACTAGCTAGCAGGGTTAGCAGTGACCGTCCTGCATCAGGGCTAGTTAGCTAGTTAGCTAGCCCGTGAAGCTAAGCTGTCATGGGGTCACCACGACTCTATTTCGAGCCTCGATTCTACAAACTGTTACACGGTTTTCGTGCATGTTGAGTCTAAATAATGTATGTAAGCGATAGAGAAGGCTGTCGTACCTGTTTGACGGGAGGAAGTGTCTGTTTTTGATTTAAAAATTAGCTTCTACGAAACCAGTGGCAGTTCCTCAGTAAACTGAAATTGTGTAAACGTCATCAGGATGAGACGGGGGGGTCTGCTTTGCTGAGTAACTTTTTTTTTTACGAAACATGAAAACATGCAACACGGTTCAATAAAACGACCCCCCCTCCCTTCCTCTGTGTGACTGTAAACATGCACTCAAAAAAAATTTCGGGCACTTATGCATTTCAATTACATAGAAAATTTCCATCCATTTGAATTACATAGGTTTAATATAAATTAACTAATAAACTTAAAGGTGCAGTGTGTAAGATTTGAGGCCTTTATTTTCAGAATAAGACAGACATGCATGTATGATCATCTGAAAATAAGAATCTTTTTGTTTTTGTTACTTAAAGGTCCAGTGTGTAATTTTTAGGAGTATTTATTGGCAGGAATGGAATACAATATTTGTTATTATGTTTCCATTAGTGTATAATCACCTGAAAATAAGAATTGTTGTGTTTTTGTTGTCTTAAAATGAGCCCTTTATATCTACAGAGAGAGTGGGTCCGCCATGTTGAACCGCCATTTGTCTACAGTAGTCCAGAACAGACAAACCGAACACTGATCTCGATATGGCCTTTTGCTTTTTATGTGAATTTGCCAACCAGAGTTTTTCTTACATGCTTGGAAGGAGAGGGTGAGGCATGGGTGAGTATTCATTTAGTTGCAATCTGCAACTTCACTGCTAGGTGCCACTAAATCCTACACACTGGAGCTTTAAAAATGATCCTTTTATATCTACAGTGGGAGCGGTTCCCCTTTCATGGAGGCCGCCATATTGAAACACCGTGTTTCTACAGTAGCCCAGAACAGACAAACTAAATACTGACTCTAGAGAGGGCCCTTAAAGTGTTGTTTCTCCTTTACACTAAGAAGGTGAGGGTGATGTGAGGAGATCGCAATACAAATACAAAGTGCATGCACATTTTTAATTTGAATAATATTTTGGGAGATACAGACTTGACTTAGTTTGTTTAAAAAATGCATCATACGCACCAGGATGAACAATATATCAAAGATAAATCATTTTCAATCATTTCTATACCTGAATCTAAGGACATATATACTAATTATTAATCACTTTTAATTACTATTATTATTTAAATATTGTAGTATATCATATTTATATAGTATGTTCATATCTATTCTTACAGTGATACTTTTCAAACACTTGTATATGCTTGACACAACCTTGTCACACTTATTCATACATTTTTTTTTAGTACATTATTAGTATATTTTATTTTTTGTATTTTATATTCTTTTTTTTACCTAAAGTTCTATTGTATTGTATTTTACTTCTTTAGCTTGTTTTCATTCTTTATGTGTATTGTTGTTACATAATTACTGCTCTTAACACTGAGCTGACCGGTTCTTCTCGTCCAACACATTTCATTGTATTGTTGACCTTGTTACCCTGCACATAACAAATAAACCTGAAAACTGAGCTGAAAATGAAACTAATGATAACACTTTGACTTGCCAGTACTTGTATTCAGAGCTCAATGAGTTTTATTTGTTTGTTTATTTTCATTTTCTTTTATTTTATTGTATTTTTATTTTATTTTATTTTATTTTATATTTTCTTTCTTCCTTACCTCAGATGTGTGCACTGGCTGTTTGAAGTCAGATGCCATTTCAGCCATACCTGTTTGGACTTTAGCGTTAATGTTTGCTGTCCATCAGCAGAGGGCAGCAGCAGACTTCATCTCTGACTGAGTCTCCTGAGCTTTGTGCATATGTCTGTGGCCCTAACCTCTGTGTGTTTACTGAGTTGTAGTTTGGGTTTGAGAGTTTGCATTTGGACAAAGACTTGAGTAAAATATTCAGAGATGTGGGTTATGTGGAAAAGGAAACAAATATATTTCAGTATATATCAATATACAGCACTAAAACAAATGTTTTATTTCAAAGCTATAAACTAATGATGATCTAATAACTCCCATCATAGCCTTTAAGTAAAATCCCATCATACATTTGTACTTTGATTGTACAGAGATCTGACTGCAGTTATCGCTTGAGGTCACAAGATATGCTCCTATTTGTTTCAAGTAGAGACATCCTGGGAAAGAAAGCTTTTATGTGCTCTGCCTCCCACACATGGACTTGAAACTAAGCCTGAGTTTAACCTGTGACCAAACTCACATCTCCTACTAGAATTCTCTTTTGTAATTAGACAAACAGATTTTGAACATAACCGCCCTTTTATTGTTTTGTTTGATCCTTTTATTTTAAAATGTAATGGTGCCAGTGTCTCCTTTGTATTTACTGCAGGATATGGAGTACAAAGTCCTGAACACTGCACTGAACATATACTGTAGCTGGGATCTGTTCAAAAACTGTCTGGCTGTCAAGAAACTTTTCCCATACTGCTACCAAACTCACTTTCCACATTATTATGCATAGCCTTTCAGCTCAGAGAGTACCTGCATTTCCCACAAATTCTGAAGTCACAATAGTTATGTCAAAGGAAAAGTAATTTAAGTTTTCTTTTTCCAAAACAGAGTATATGAATTTTGCAAGGCAGAAGTTTCAGCTTCTGGTGAAGAAATCAGTGCATCACTGCTTTGGATCTTTAACTTTATTTAATATTATATGCAGCCCTGTAGATTTTGTGTTGTAACTCCAACCCTGTAAATGAGATTTCTGCAATTCATTTCCAATCATTTCATGAAAGTATCTACTGCGTAGATTGGGGACATTTCATATGGCAACAACAACACACAATGTCAAGGAGGTTACAGTAAATCAATGAATATATCTCCAGTATTTGTACTAATTAATTTGGACAATGCAGATACTTGTTTTCTGTATTTGTACTTGTTAAATAATGTCAGAGGCCAGTGATGCATTTTGATATTTTAGAGGAAGAAATTGGTTTCTCCAATTAAAATGACATTATTCAAGTCTATTGTGTTTCCCTGATCAAATTCTCTTAATAATACAAAGTAGAACCAGAGTAGAAAACAAGAATGATGTATTACTAATTTTCTAGAACCAGATCACCTTGAGTAAATGAACACAAACAGATGTTTTCTGAAATTATTCTGCGATTTCTCTAGATGTGGTCAGACAGCTAAAGAAACGACACAGTTTGTACTAAGCAGCTTTAATATTGAACACTGAATCACAGAACACATACAAGTGCGACACGAAGCACACCAAGTCATCATTCAGAGAACATATTTGTTGGTTTTTTTTACAACAAAAAAAACAAAATTATAAAAAATAACAGCTTTCTCAGTATACATGAGAACATACAGTGTTTCTTATACAATCAACATTTTTACATGTTTAGTTTCCGAGCAGTAAAAAAGAAAAAATGCAACTTCTCACATCCAACTTGGTTTGTAAAGACAAAATTCAGTGTGATTACAAATGAACTGTTTGATCGTTTGTTTCCTGACCGTACTTGATCTGCGACATTAAATAATCTGAACAAATACTCTCCACTGATCTACATCTATCATGTACACTATCAAGACATTTCAGACATAATGACATTCACAATATTACAAAATAAGGCACAATATTTACCGTCTCAAGCAAACTTTCTAATGTAATTCTGCGAAAACGTTAGTGTTTCAGGTCGTCACAGTTTAGATTTTAGAAAGGCTCAGCCTCTCAGTGAAATGTGTAAGTGTCTATTTGACAAGTCTTTGTCCGTAGTGGCTCTGTTGTTCATCACTGAAACACTAAAAGTGTCTCTATGGCTTCTTTTCACCATACATGATCCTCTCCTCGGCATTCAGGAGGAAGCTGCAGCACTCACTGTCCATTATTTACCGTACTGTGCCCCTTTCCCTCGTCTTAACCAGTCCCTCCAGGGGGATTGGCTTTTGTCCTGATTAGAGTCTGAACTCCAGGTGGAGGAGGTGGAGGACTGACGTGTCCAGGTAGAGGCCGTCCTGCTGGGTCTGCGGAAGAAGGACATGCCGTTGGAGGTGGACTTCTTCTGAGGAAGCTCCGACTGCTGCTGGGTCATGAGCTGCTGGTTGATGATGATCTGGATGTCGTCCTGAGGAAAGGCGGGGAGGAAATGAGCAGGAAGTCTGAGGAGCACGGACTCAGTCTGGTGTCTCATCAGCACATCAACTCTGCCCTCATATCTTTATAACTCAATATTGAATTGATTTTTACAAATTAACTGTTTACTCCTGTTTGAGGAACTTTTTGCGTGTCCTGCTGTTTTCGGAAATTACTGACCCTGTTCTCAAAAATAAACGGTGTATCTGAGTCTTCAGTAGAATAGATCCCTCGAATGGGAAACTCACTCAAGTTTTTACATGCATTTTACCTGAAATACAACCACACACACACACAAACACACACACACACACACGCACAAAGGGCTCATAGACGTGCAAATGTGGAGACATGGTGGAGTGATGGGCAGCCACACATAGCGGCGCCCTGGGAGCAGTTAGGGGTTCGGTACCGTGCTCAAGAGCACCTCAGCAGTGCCCAGAAGGTGAACTGCAAATGGGCTTGGAGCTGAGAGCCACAGACAGGCTGCAGAAGTCGTAGGTTATTGAGAGATTGACTGTTTTTTCATGAGATTTATTGCCAATATGAAAAAATTAACAGTTTTATCCTTTAGGAGGAAAAAAGGTTTATGTTTTTAACCTGTTTGCTTCTTTGCTTGGAGTCTTGGAGTTAAAGCAAACTATTTATATAGTACCTTCCAAAACCTGATTTACAATGTAAATGTAGTGCAGGTTCAGCTGATTTGAAACTGAAGGGGTGTTGGAGCCTTCTTGATCCACATTCTTTCCGCCGTGTGTCTGATTTGTACATCGATTACTGAATGTATTCTTCTTTCATCTTCAATCACTGTTTTTATTTCTGATTTATATTTTAAGGAATATTTTAACAGATTGTTTTTAATTATTCTAACAAATGTTTAAAACCTTTTAGTGATTGATTTGAACTTTACTAACAAACATGATTTTTATCCACAAAATGAATCAGTGTTTTGGTTCAAATACTGTCTGCATTATCTCCGTCTGAACACGTGAGATCAGACAGATGGCCCGGCTTGGCATAGTGACTCAGCAGCAGAAGGACTCATAGACAGAGACACCTGCCGTTATATCCCTCCAAACTGACAAGGCTAAGAGAGATATGTCTGTCTGCGTCTATCCCTGACCTCCCACTGAGAACACCAAACTAAGATACATCCATCTCCTGTCCTGTCAAATTATCACTAAAACTGCAGACAGCATGCCTCGTAAAGTCAGTTTTCATCAGTTATGATGCCGATGTACTGATTAAGGATTTCCAAAGCAGTTAGACAATGTGACAAAGAGAGATGATTTAAAGTAGTTTAGGACACAGATTTGGATGCAATGTACAAAAATGGACCTCACCTGCCAGGCCTCCAGCTCCTGTGACAGCTCAAGTTTACGTTGGATGGCTTCTAATAACTGGTTGTTCAGACACATCATGTCGTTTTTACTTCTCACTAACTCGGCCTCCATCAGGTTTTTCCTACCGAGAAATGATAAAACCTTCAGTCACATCACGGTCATTTACGAAAAGTGTCATATTCAAAATAACTTACTAGGCTGAAAAAGCATCGAGAATATTGAGGAAAAAAATGAGCGTCTCACTTGGCTATGGCTTCATCTCGGTCTCTGATGGCCTGTTGGACGACTTCCGCCTGCTCCTGTATACTCTGCAGCTTGTGCTTCAGTTCAGCGTTTTCCTGTTCCAGCTGCACGTTCTGGAGGAGGAAGAAATGAAATGACTAAAGACATTGTTGCACTGAAACAGTCTCTGCCTTTCAAGGACGAGCAACACTGATAAATGTTTCCTTTAAAAACTCTGGTTTGGGTTTGAAACGTTTGAAACTTTTGTTGTAATACAATCTGAAATCAATTTTAAAGAGATTTGTTAGTGCATGAAGGACATGAAGTATGTGATTTTGTACTTGAGTAGCAATTTATCACAAAAATAAAAGATGTGATATGATAAAATAAAAACTAAAGACATTTTGATTTAATCTGTGAAAGAACTGATACAATTATTGAATGGAAATTTTAAGTTTAAAATGAAGAAATTGGACTTTATCTCAATTAAAGCTTTGATCAAATTGCAGTAAATTTGTTGTATATATAGTAAAAAAAAATCACTTAATCCGTCTGTGACATTAAAGTGAATTACAGTGACCGCAGCAAGGTCAGTACTGACCCAGCCAAACCCTAAAATAATGGGCCTCTATGGGCACTGCTCTTCCCTGACAGACGTGTCCGTTCATCACTGCGTTACCTGATCTCTCAGCTCCTGTGCTGCGCTCGGATTCCCACACTGATCACCCGTCCCGTCGACAAAAGCTTGTTTCAGCTCCTGGGACAGAGACATTAACAAAGAGATCAGGTGTCGGCCGTGCATTTCACAGAGATTTTACACCAAAAGGAGTTTCTGTGGCGTTGGCCTATTTGCACGGTGCTCCGAGGAGAGGAAGGGGATGGGCAGGAATATTTAGTTACAGTGATAAATGCCTGTTGCTGCTCTGAACGGAAGACAAATGCCATGAGACACAACTGGACAATTGTATATGCTTGCTTGAGGCTTAGCAACGCATGTAAGCTATCAACTGCAACAATTCATTGGCATCCAGTGCATAAACAAGGACGCACAGTTCCTCAGCACGGTTCAGTGTGTTGACACTAAAGTGCCTCTAACAACCACTAGGGGTTACATGAATGAATGAGGTATGTACAAAGTGATCCAAGAATTGTGCTATTTGTGCAGTAATGAATAAAAAAAACATATTTAGCATACAGCTAATGCACACCTGTGTTTCTAGCCTTTATCTATTTAACAGATGTATACATCAACCTCACAAAGGACATATACACTCTACATAAGTATACAATAATGATCCTGTCCTCCTTTGATTTTAGCTAACAAGACCAGCCTTTTGTTTTGCATTTCCTCTCCTGCCCCATTTGCTCATTTTCCGTGACTACTGCTCACCTGAGGGCTTGATGTCTGTACCAGTGTTTGGGCCACTCCCTTCAGCTGATGCAGCATGGCCTGCAGGTCGTCCTGTTGGTCTGCGACCTCTGACCTCTCTGAGCCGTTCAGTTCCCGTGTCAGCGGGAGCAGCAACTGAAGGATGGAGCCCATTTCTTGCTTCATCTAAGCACAACATAAGAGGAGGCATTTATGTTACTGTTTTCATGGCCTAGTCTGAGGTGCTGAGTTACTCTTACAACAATTGGTATAGCTTGGAGGCTGCTACTGGGTATTTGGCCTTCATTAAAAACAGCTCATGTTTCAGAAGTTTTAATAAAAACTGCCTCAAAACAAGGTATTTATTTCCCTCTTTCCCTTTCAGCATTTACATGCATTACGTCTTGAGTGACATCAAATATTTGCACACTGGGAGGTGCAAGCATTACCTCATCACTTTATTTACCTTGAGTCAAATATATCCCATGATGATCTCATGATAACTCAATAAAGATATCTTAAAGGTTAACTCTCACACAGTAGAAGGGATAATCATATAATATAACCTGTGTGTGTGTAAATAGCGCTGGAAGCTGTAAAACAGGGAAACTCTTCTGTGACAAACAGGAAATGTAACGTGTGACTCATGAGTGCTGTTATACACCACATTTTCCTGCTGGAACGAAACAATAACAGCAGAATTAAAAGACTTGGCTTCACTGTCAGTTTTCCTGTTACCTCTCAGACATAATTCAAACTTCTGCAACATGCCTTATCAAATATTTCTTTGTGACGTCTTCACTATTAAACATAAAAACAGGACCATCACACCTTTTCCTCGCAGATAGTGTTCTCACGTCAAACACAACAATCTTTCCTAAAAATCTAAGCATTACCGTGTTATCTCATTATAGTACCTGTCTGAACGGAAAGACTTTGTTTCAAGTCATCATCACAGGAAAACAATTTCCCCTCATAACATACGTGCATCATTGTGGGCAAAACTAGTACCAAAAATGAACACTTCCCAACCACAGTGTGGAGATAAAGTCAGTGCCGCTGGTCCCAAACGGTTTCTGTCAGTTACAGGACTGAATTTTAATCTACAGCCTCTCTGCCTCGCAGTCACGGCTGGTTGTTTTTGTTGTATTGTTCAGATAAACTGAGTATTTCCTACTTCTAGGACTTTCATTTTCACAATTACTGTGCAGCATTATCGGTGACTTTAAGAAGAAGCATTTTCTCATGCTCTGCTATGACTGTTTGATCTCCTCTATCTAATTTTATTTTATGATATATGTACGGAAAAATCATCATCATCATCACCCACACATAATGACTGCCATCATAATAGAGCTAGTTCTTAATTAAAACAGTATGTCACAGGTAGGACATGACAAACAGGTGGGCTGACAAACTGTTCTGCTCAAATCTTTCTTGTAAACAAAGCCTCCACTTTTCCAGGTTGTGCTTCATCTATTGAAGCAGAACATTCGGGACACTGAAGGAGTACAGACGATATCTGTGACCTACCTGAGGTATACCTGAGGTGTCAAACAGTGCTACTGTAACATTGTTTGATAGAAAATAAAAGATGCAGCAGAACCAGATATATTCTGTTATTCAAAACATTCTTCTTCCTTGTCAAAACCTGGCGCCTATGTTACCCACAAAGCAACTTTACCAACATCAGTTTGGTCGGATATTCAGGTGTGTTATGCTAGTAGCAGCTAATGGAGCCTGTAGCCTGCAGCAGAGAGTTCTCATAAGCTCTTCTTTCTCCTGCTACACACCCAGATTTGTTTCACTGTCAATCTTGTAGTCTTCAAACTCAGCTGCTACTGACTCAAGTGACATTACTTGAAGCAATTTATCAAATTTCAGTAGTAAACAAGTGTATTTTTGGCTGTATATCTTGAGAAAATAGTGCATTTAGTGGGAACTATGTTCAGCAGCGGATTAATACACATTTCTGGTACAAGGAGAGTGTATACGAGATTGTGTCCATTTACTGTCATGTCTTGTGCAACACTGTGGCTCATTGACGCTGCTTTAGTACCTCTTCTTTGCCGACTCCCAGCTGTGCCGTCTCCAGGCTGTTCTCCAGCTCGGACAGCAGGGAGGCATCTCCCTGGCTCCTGGCTTCCTGCAGGGACACCTCCTCCTGAAGGTCCTCAACTTGGGCCTGCAGCTGCTGCGAGCGACTCCGCGCCGCCTCCACCTCCTGCCACGCCTCAGCTAGCTGAAAACACGAAGAGGTGCATACAAACGTGAGTTTCAGGTTAGCAACTGGTACAACATATGATAGAGATTAAGATAAGACAACATAATGATAACATGAAAACGGTGTTGCCCAAGGGCATGTGTGCTTTTTCCATAAGCTGTCGTGAGGCAATCGTGAAAATATTCCAACAAACTTTCAGTGAGAGAGAAATCCTGACGTGCCAGATTCCAGCGTCCGGCCCAACATGAAACTAAACGAACATGACTGGAATCCAGAATTGCGGGTGAAAGTTACAATGACGGGGATGAGGTGATTGTTTTGCAGTGCTTTCCACAATCCCACCGAAACCCAGGGCCGCCAGGCAGGGAGGGAAATCCCTTTGTTACGGAGGCTCTTTCATTCATACACCAAACCACACTGAGCTTGTTTTCTGTTGTCTCATCTGTGTGTGTGTGTGTTTTCAGCAAAAGTATGTCATGTATTTGAATATAGTACCTGCTGGCTGTGCTGTTGGTTGAGTTGGTCATGCAGAGCCAGGCGTGTGTGTAAAGAGGCCAAACTCGCCCTCAGCTCTGTGTTTTCTTGACACACACTCTGCAAACGCTCCTCCAGCATTTGTTCCTTCTGGGTGAGACGCAGCGCCTGAAAGAAACACAAACACACACAACGCTTAAATATGACAAAAAAGGTTTCGTCTTCTCTGACTAACTCACACTTTGTTTTTCTTTGACGTCATTTTCCCTGAAAGTAAAGCAGGTACTTCCTGTCATTTAATGTGGGAATGTTCCTTTGTTTCTCTATTAATAAACCATTTGCTAGAATCTCCCCAGCTGTGTTTTTTAGCAGACAGGTCGCTTTCACCATCTGGTACTCTACTCAAACAAGAATTTGGACTTGCATCTGAAGGCTTTATTGGTACTTGAAGGACTGTTCTTTTGTTGAATGGTTAAAATTAATGACGCACATTATTGCATTATGTATGATTGAAAGGACTAATAATTATCAAGGGAAGTTTGGTCTCATTTTTTCATTTATATAATGAAAGAAACATTTTTGATGATTAGCTTCAATTTGATGTGAACACTGAGGCTATTGTGACATGAGGGTAACTTCATCTTCTTTACAAACTACATTCATTTTCTGTCAGTCCCACCATCCTCTGTTGTTTTTCTTTTTAATCAATCTTTTATTGAGAATCTTCTTTTATCTGCTGGCTTCACAACCTGACGGTAAAAGACAGAAACAGTCTGAACAGTATTGTTAGTCTGTTCAAGGGGATCTCAATTCTTTTTGTAACCAACAAATACTCATAAGCAGCAAGTAATTTTGGCTTCTTCTGGACATATTCTTGCAAGTGAATTTTCTCTGTTGCCATCAGGGTGGCATTATGCTATACCTGCTTGAAAAAAAACTGTACAGACTTATAAGATAAATATTGTGGTAGCTGACCAAGTGTGGGACAAAGCTGTCTTTAACGTTAAGAAATTACCCTGGGAGTGAAGGTAGCAAGGTACTCAACTGGTGCTGTAAATCGTTCATTCCCTCTGCAATCCAACGGCTAAATGCCCTGTAGTCTTTGCCTTTAACTATTGTCACTGTTGGTGTATGTTTTGTATGATCGTATCTGGTTTTCATTTGTACTCAGTAAGTTAAATCATCAAATTATTTATAGTCTCTTCCACATTTAGCTCTCTTGTATCATTTATGTGTACGTTTTGTAAGTTTCTGTGTTTTGTGTCTATGTAAAGCTGTTCCAAAACAAATTGCGCCCAGCAGGATTAATAAAGTTGTTTTGAATTCAAATTTGGGAAATAAAAATAACTATTTTATTGTGAAAACATGCTGCCTATTTTTTGTTGTATTTCTTTTATTTCATACGTCATATTCTTCCTTCATGCATCCAGATTTGATTTTGTCTTGTGTTGTCATTGTGTTCTTTATGAACTGGAAAACCTGAATCACAAGTTTCCTCTGTAACTGACACTGATGAGAAGTCAATGCAACAAGGTAAACTGAACCAGTAGCTGACAGGAAACATTGTATGAAAGCACATACAGACATCCTGGTGCAGTGTGTTCTGGTCATTCTGTCCGTGTGAGTACACCATGCTCTTAAAACCAGAAACTTTTAAATAAGCACCCATTTAGAACTTAGATTAGTTTTGCGTTTAACATTCAGAGGTGTACTTTGTTGTGCAGGTAGTTACCTGCTCCCTCATGGCACTGATCAGCTCCTCATCCTGCGGCCTGTTGTTGCTTCCTTTTTGTTGGAGCTCTTGTTTTAAAGCCTGCAGCTCACTGGACATGACTCTCTCCACCTCCATCGCCTACACACACACACACACAAACACACATCAAAGAGACACATGAGATTCACAGACAAAGTAAAAGAAAAGAGAGATGTAGCTTTTGAATGTGCAGGACACCCCTGTGAATTGTTTACTTTTAGATATGAGGATGGAGTTACAGAGAGATTCAAGCAGAGAGAAGTGGTCAACTTGAAACTGGAAAACAAAGCTCGCCTCGGGCGTGAGCTTTAAGAGAATTAAGACCACAATCTTGAATCTAAAAACAACCAAATATAGCAGGAGGTTTCTCTGAGGTAAAATCCTGTAATCTCGACGCAGAGGGGAAGAATCATAACACAATACCTAATAATACAATACCTGCCAGAAAGGTGGGGATTAGGTGACTTAAAATAAACATGGTATGGGTTTTGCTGCAGGCCATGCAGCACATGGAGAATGAGAGATGGTTTTATTACTGCCTTCGGATAAACCACGTATGGTTACAATATGGCCCCAAGCTGGGGGGTCAGCTCAATGTAAGGATAAAATACAGCTTTTTAAAAATTCTTCAGGTAAAACTTACTGAGAATCCTGTTTTGTTGGACTTCATGAGAACATATTGGCTACTTTTTTGCAACATTTTTACAAGTGGATCCTCGTTTTTTTTTAGGATTACATGCACATGCAAGAGCATGCAGCGACACAATGCACAATCATGTCGATGGTTTCACGCAGTTCAATTGTAACAGGCCAAGAAACGTGGCACCGTGCCAGCTAGCTGGCTAACAAACATAGATATAAACATGGAAGGAAATGTATTCATCATGTTTTTCCGGCCTCAAGGATAAACACAATATGTGTGGGTGAGAATGTAAAAATGAGTTGTTTACAAGAAAATTCCACAGAGCACCTTTAACAGGTCAAAAGGCTGGAAAACACTTCATGAAGCAACACGACTCCTGTGATCACTCATCCATCAGAAGCACAGAGGACATTAAGCAATCATTGACAAACCACATGTCGTATTAAGAGTTAAATAATAAAAAGAATTAGCTGCTTTCCTCAAAGCTAATCTCTCAAACACAGGATGATTCTGAATAAATAAAACTGAGGGATCTTTGGAGAACTGTTGTGCCAGTTTGAAGCCCCGAGTGAGCACACAATCCCCAACACCCCCGTGTCCTGGTCTGGGACCCTCAGTTCCCCTTACTCAGCAGTTCGGCGGGCCCCTGTCAGGTCCCATCACGACCACATAATACAAGATGAAAGGCCGGCCTGTGCGCCAGATGGAACAGAGGGCATCTTGTTCTTGCCTGTGACATCATCATGCCACATTAGACAACAATGTGGCGAAAGGGTGAACTTGGACGTCATGAGGGGACAGCTTGTGTGGGTGCACAGAGGAAGTGAGGCAGGCGCGAGGGCTATAAATTGTGTGTGTGTGTGTGTGTGTGTGTGTGTGTGTGTGTGACAAGAGTAAAACAGGCACTGATGGACAAAAACAAAACATAGCATGCAGACACACGATGAGGAGGGGGGGGGGTCTTAAAGATGAACGTTTGCCTCTGTGAGTCGTCATTACAGCTGAATTGTCTCATCAAACACGGGCCCCCTCCACAATAGAGGCAGCGACCCACTGAGAATGACCAAAACAGGAGTGGAAGGAGGACGCTCCATTTGGTAGAGGCACAAAGATGATATCCACTCAAGCCTCAGGCCTTCAAACACCACTGAGGTATCTAACAGCTGACTACCCAAGCTACAGCCGAGCCCCTCGGGGAGCACACAGAAAAGACGGCTCTCCCCTGGGATGATGGGATGTTGGGGTATGAGGGGCAACATCAAAGGAGCAAATGAAAGATTTATATCTCTCCCCGATGTATATTGTCTTTCCCTTTTTGTCTGCGAGTTGCGTGATGCTTGTTGAGGGCATAGAGGTCACGGGGGTTCGCCTCAATTCAGGCATCTCCTTTTACAATAACGGAAATCTACAGTGAAGGATTCGTCACAGTCGTCCCAATAACACACTCCATGGCCAGGGAGAGTGATCATGTGGCAGTGAGAGGAAAGCAGGAGGTGAAGAGGTAACAGAGAAAAGACAAAATCAACCAAATTGTTCATTTACAGTGGACCAAATATCAATTAATCTGCCAATTCCTCTTTTTTCAGTGAGTCATTTAGACAGTGAAATGTCAAAAAAATAGTAGAGATACAACAATTAGATTGATCTGTAACTATCTTTATGATCTAATATTAATTTATTTAAGCAAAAACACCAAATATTTGCTGGTTCCAGCTTTTCAAATGTGAATGATTTGATGCTTTTGGGTGAAACTTGATAGTAAAGTAAATATCTTAAAGATTTGTATGGTTGGTCGAACAAAACAAGATTTTTGGAGATGTCATGGTGGGTTTGTGGGAAACTGTAACAGGCATTTTTCACTGATTCACATGATTAATCAAGTAAATAATCAACAGATTACTCATACAGCCTGTTGGTTCTGTGAATATTTAATAGGATCCTTCTCAAACACTTGTCTTGTCTAGACTATGTCTGAGAATCCAGGTTGTCCATGTGTGGCTGGAGGGGAGACTGCAGGTACTGTAGTCTTCATAGCCCTTAGCAATGGGCTCATCAGCGTTGGGTGTAAGCAGCCGAAACAAAGAGTGAAAAAATAAACAAATCGTTGTCTGACAGAAAGTCCAAAACCAAAAAATATTCAGTTCACTTTCATGTTTCACCCAAAAAAGCATCAAGTCCTCACATGTGAGAAGCTGGAGTCGGCTTGATAAATGACGATTAATCAATCAAAATAGTTGCCAATAATGTTCCTGTTGACAAACAAAGCAATTAACTGACTGATGGTTTCAGCTCTCAGAAACAAATGTCAGTATGATGCGGCACAATTCAACAGAAATTCACACTACAGCTTCTAAAATGACCATAAAGTTGAATCGACACCTGTCTGACAGTTTAAACAAAACTGGTTCTACTCAATATGAATGTAAGATCTATTTTTATGTATTTATTTATCTTTTAGCTGGGCACTCGAAGGGCAAACAAGATGGGCGTTGGCTCGCTCTCATATCACACTTCGTCTATTCTATCTATTAACACTGACAGTGGTCTATTGAATCAGAGCAGCTGATGTAAACATAAATTATGACTGTGGATGAGTAATGTAACTAATACCACAATGTCCTGAACTTATCTTATTGATTTCTGTCCAGAAAAACAAACTGAATATTATTAACATTTCCAGCTTATCGTCCGACAATCATACTCCCTTTCCAGTATGGCATTTCTTATCCAGTAGATGTGTTAATTTTCCAAAATGATAACATTTTCTTGAGTCAAACTAAACCAACTAAACATCAATAATATCATAACCTGCTGGCTCATCAGATTCAGATTTAATATATTTCCTTGTTAAACATTCACAGAGTCAAAGAATAAATCCACAAGATGCATCAGACACATGACAAACTCATTAAAGTTTAAGTGTTTTCCTATCATGTTTCACTTGCAGGAATGATAACATTTGTAATCAGAAGAGAAACACCCTGACATCGCTCAACACTCCCTGATATTTTTTACATCTACTTTCCTGCAACTGTCTAAACAGTCACGCCAAACCATGTGACAATCTGGCACACGTCAACCCTGTTTTTACGCACCGGGATGGAGAGTCACGGCAAAAATCTTTCCTCTCACATCAGAGCTTTGCTTTGCCGTCGCTGCTGAACATAATGAATTCCTCGTCTCTCTCAGGTTTCTGTGGTACGATACGGACGCCCTCCTCCAGATTCCTGTCATGCTCCGGTTACACTCTCACAATCAGTATATAGTATAGAGTTTCAAACTCTTTGAAACCTGCTAGCGCTTCATTATAAGTAGACTCACAATCCATAAAACGCAAATACAAATATTTAATGGGTTCAACATTGTTGTCTGGTCCCATTTTCTTGTTCTTCAAAGATAATACACTGAATATCTTTGAGTTTTGTGCTAATAGTCAGACATCAATCAAGACATTTGAAAATGTCCTCTGGGAACTTGTGACAGGCAGTTTCCACTATTGATCTACTGTAGCCCGATCAGGACACACAGAACAAAAGTCTCTGTCCCAGTCATAACTGTGGGAACGCCTGTACAAACACACATGATTGTAGATACACAGACACGACTCACCACAACAGAAGTGACAGCACCCTTCACCAGGTCAGACATGGAGCTTCTTCGCACTCCTTCTTCGCACAACACATTCGCTCTCTTCTCTGGCTTTTACAACCACACAGAGTCCAGAGTGACCCATGACTGATGCCGGGCAGCCAAATAAAACATTTTCTCCACTTCCTCCTCCTTGACCAGCCCAAACAGAGATAGCACTTTTTATCTAAATTGACTTTTTCCTGAACTTTAAGGGAGTCTGTTTTTCCTCAGAGAGTCCTCCAGTCGAGCCACAGAAGCAGCAAAAGACATTCGTAGTTCCTTATTGTGCGGACCTTGACTTCTGGGAGGTAGCATACTGTTGTTGGGATTCATTTTTAACTTTGCAAGCTCAGATTTTCATGTTGAAACAACACAAGGAGCTGCTCTACAAAGATATCTGTCATGTGTAACACAACATTGTCACAGCAGTCATGTTTAGTGAAACATTTCCTACTTTCCCTGGAAAAATACTGAAGGTTGTCCAGCTGTCATCTCCTCCATGTTAACTGATAAGAGGTTGTAAATTATGTCACCAGTTAGATTTTCGTCCTAGTGTACTCGGTTTCCTCAGGATCAAACCACGGCGATCATAAATATTTGACTTGTACAATCTGATAATGATTTGAGCCAGCTGTATGTTGCTCTGTTTTGTTTATTACGTCATACAAGAATCTTACCTTAAGTTAACTTCATGTTACTAAATAAACTGGATCTGGTTAAAAGTCCAATGTGTAATATTTAGGGGGATCTATTGTAGTATATGACAGAAAATGAATACAATATATATAATTAACATCCAACTTAAACGTCCACTTGAGGCTGGCTACAAAACAAGTCAGTCTACATAAGCCCCCATGTTAAAATGTCCAACTTCACAGCAGAAATAAACATGTTTACAGCCTGGTACAAAAAACAGTTTTGGTCTCTATGGCTAATTTCACCATTCATGACAACTGTACTGAGTCTGATTTTTTTTTTAACTCACCTGTTCAAATTATACTAAAGCTTAAAGTTATGCTTAATTAACACCATGGCTGCTTTGATTGACAATTGGGTGTTGTTACAGATTACTTGTTTGAGCACCCAGGCGTCATTTGGTCGCCTCAGGTCTGCTGATGATCCACATCTTTGCCGATTTTTAGATTAGCCGGGAGGCCAAAAAGGCAGGACTACTAACATGGCCGTGGGCAGATCCACAGATTTTGAGCTTCAAAACGCCACTTTAGAAACCCGTGGGTGCCATCACGCCTACTCCGTCCATTCTTCAGACTGTCAGTGATCCTCCTACATGCTTGGAAGGCTATGGGGAGGCGAGAGGTATTCAGCGGGTTGCAATCTGCAACCTTATGGCTAGATGCCACTAAATCCTACACACTGGACCTTTAAACATACCATAATGAGCTCATATCTCACATTCGATTGCTCTGCACATTTGTTTTCTCCTCTTACAATATCTTGTTTTGTTCAACCAACAGTCCAAAGCTCAAAGATATTCAGTTCACAATGCTATAAAACAGAGAAAAGCAGAACATCCTGATTGAAATTGTGCAAAAACTGACAAAGAATTACAAAAAAAAATAGTTGCAGATTCATTGTAAGTCAATCAATTTTAAATCAAGTTTTTCAGGCTCTATTCTCATGCATTGAAGGACGCTTCTACTCCTTCCTCCCTCTGCCCTAGATCTGAAATCAAATCATGGCACTGACGTTCACGCGTTTACATATCATTTCCATTCTGCTCCACACTGGCGTGGATCATTTGCCTGAAGCCAATATCTCAGACTTTATAGCTACCGACTTACAAACTTCTGTCTCTCCTGCTCAGGTGAAAAACTTTCTTTTTATCTAAACTCGCCATGGCCTTGCTCTGTAAAGTCTATACACCGCCTGAGAGTTTGGCCTTCTGAAGATTAGACTGAGTCAGACTGACACCTGAGTGATTTGCAAAGAACATTGAGTTTCAGTGCGTGGATTGGGTGACAGCCCGTCTTATCTAGTTCGCCTCAGACCCGTAGCTTTGGATCCAGAGTTCAGGTGTTTGTTTCACAGAGGCTCAGTTACCTGTCGCAACCCCGTGGGTTTCTTTGAACCCAGCTCTATGGTTGCCCTTTAGTTGATGTTGTGCAGACATTATATTCACACACTCAGCCTGTACATGTGTGGGACTCACAGTGTTGAGCTGCTCCCTGAGTCTCTGAGTGTGCTCGCTGTGCTCCAGCTCGGCTCGACTCTTGTCCCGCTCGGCCTCGCTGAGGGCCTGGGTGAGCTGCTCCACCTGGGCGCTCAGCTCCCTCACATCCCTCTCCAGGTCTCCCACCTGGCTCTCCCACTGGGACTGGCAGCCCTCCAGCTTCAGCCGCAGGTCATGCTTGTCCTGCTCCAGCTCCTGCACAGAGGCAGATAGGGTCAGTCCAAAATGCCATAATTTAAACATAAGCTACTGAAAATATAACGCTTGTAGGTGATCCTTATTGGCAACAGCATGTTAAAATTATAGTGTTTTATTTTTAAAGGGACAAAATGTGCCAGCAAGCTTCAATTAGAGTAGTGAAGGATCATGAGAAATATGATAATATGAAAGTATGATGTACGATAGCTACAGAGACGTTGAACTGAAGACTTACACTATTTATGATCTACTATACAGAAATATCAGTCAAATCTGTTTTTATATATTATTTTAGAGTTGAAACGATTATTCAATCAGACAGAAAATGAACTACGACTACTTTAAGTCAGTTTTCAAGCAAAACTGCAAATAATGTATTCATTTCATCTGTTAAATTATCTTTGTCATTGCCTCATAAGACAGTAAAAATATTCTTTTATTGTATCTGCATAAAACAGCAATGTTAAGATGATTCCTTGAGCTTTAGAAAACTGTGCATTTATCGTTATTTTCTAGCATTATTAGACCAAATGATTAAGTAATCAAAAATAAGTTGTAGATAAGTGCTTGCCACATCTTTATTGCACTTTGTAAAGCGTTAGGTCAGGTCTGAGGTTTGTCCTGACTTTGTGATTTAAACTGTAGTCTCCCTTGATAAGATTAAAGATTGAACATCTAAGGGAGACATCAGCATGAGAAAAACAATTAGGCCATTAATTAGTCTTCTGTAACCGCTCAGGTGTGACGCTGCACAGGAGGCAACAGCTTCACAACAGAGACGAACCTCACTACACCTGCTGTCTCCTGCCTCGTTGCTGTAAGGGTGGATTTATGAGTTGTTTTGCAGACATTTATTAAATTTGGAGACGTCACGCACAGACACAGAAGGAGTTTGTGTACAAGTTTGATTCCACACAGCAGGTTGCCAAGTTGTTTCACAACCTGTGAAGATAGCTGAAGAAATATTGCAAGGTTTCAAATAAATAACCAAGATTGTCATAGTTAACTAAAACTGAACTAAAAACCTAAATTGGGTCGTGAACTGGAATAAAAATAAAAACTAGACTGAAACAGTATTACATACTTACAAAGAATTTGCTGGAAATGTCTTTAGTTTTAGTACTTTTAGTCAGTTTGGTTAAATTTGTCAACACAACAAGTATGAAAAGGCATTATGTCTTTCACAAAGTGTTGTGTTACTGTTGTGTAACTATTCTAAACTTCTTAAATCTGACAAATACCTCGCATATTATAATAAAGAAACCCTACAACTGAAACTAATACTAAAACTAAACACTTTTAAACAATACAAACAGAAAGAAAAACACAAAACTATAATAACTGACTGGAGCAACACAAAGGAAAGAGCACAATGAG
Organism: Argyrosomus regius; assembly: GCA_946959425.1. Classification (NCBI taxonomy): domain Eukaryota; kingdom Metazoa; phylum Chordata; class Actinopteri; family Sciaenidae; genus Argyrosomus; species Argyrosomus regius. The sequence goes on from OX336889.1 coordinate 14,315,288, forward strand.
AGCACACAGGCTTGGACCTGATCACTATGAGGAAAGTTAGGTAAAAACAATTTGATGTGAAACCAACTTTTTCTGTCTGTTTACACTGTTTACACTTTACACAAGTGTGTGAATGAAAGCTGCTATAGTCATAATAGTGTTAAATCCTCTGTAGATTTATGGTGGATCTGAATTAGATTTACAATATACATGATGATTACAGTGTGTACACTATGATTACTAGTGTTCAAGTGGTTTCAAGTCAAATATTTGCTCTCTGCTAGTTATCATCTGGGCATATAACGATCAAGAAACCACCAAATAAGTGTATTTATTATATATTTACCACATTATCTGAATGGAAATGACCCCCTGTGGTACTTTCTTGAAGAAAAATGACAAATTGGAGCATATTTTCTAAATTGGACTCATTTAGTTCCCAAAGCTGCTCTGCAGTTTGATGTATTTTAACACTTTAAAGCGTTATTATTGACTTTACAGACAAAAAATTCACACTTCATTTTTTTTTACCCGCCCACTTCAAACACAAGCACCAACCACGTCGTCAAAAACCTTTTTAAACCACGTTTCATCTTAAAGCTTCATTTTAAACGCGGTGTATTTGCGCACAATCGCCGCTCCTCGGTATATATTTAATAAAGGCAGATCGGTCTTACCTCCAGCTTGTCTGCGTATTGTTCATGAAGTTTGTCGCTCTGATCTTTCAACTGACGGTTTTCCAGGAGCAATGCGTTTCCCAGCTGGGCTGCCAAAATAACCTCTTCCTCCTTTTGTTTCAATGCAGCCAGAAGTTCATTGGGGTCTTGATAATCTGTTATTTCCTCCGCTCCGTAGTCGAAGTAGAAATCCTCCTCCAGGTCCATGTTTTTGGACTTGAAGCTCCATTCAAGTCGATTCATAACCGAGAGTAAACTCAAACCTCCTGGGTAAATAGTGTTTTAAAGAAAGGACACAGAAACAGATTGAACTAGTGAAATACATATGTGAATAAGCTGCATGTGCATGCTCTGTCTGTGAGTGAAACTGAAGGTTTGAGCTCCACACAGAGAGTAGGCTGGTCCGTCTGTCAGCAACAGATGACTGTCTGTCTCCAGGGGGAGTTTCCTTCAGTCACCTGAGCAACTGTTACCATCTCACTGTCAATAACCACTCTGTGACCTGTCCTCATTCAAGGCTCACTCACTATGACTGTTTTATAATGGAAAATGACACACAGCACACACACCTCCACACACACACACCTGTATGATGTGATCAAATGCAATAAATAATGTTTACTCAAGATGTTTAATTGGTTTTGTGGATTAAATTCTACACATCACCACAAAATACTGCCATAAAATGACCAAAACATTGAATCAACACCACTCTGGTATCAGAAAATGCAAAATAAAATAAAATTAAGAGGTTTCGCCAGCTGTTTAACAACACTGTTGTGTTAGATTGCACATGGGTTTCTAATGTCAAAGTCTTCATGCATTTCCATTCTGATTTAATGAATCTGAAATATTACCTTTCTGTTTGTTTATTTGTGCAAAACAAACTCAGAATTAGCAGAAATTTGAGTCCAGTTTACTGTTTCTCTCAGTGTTTCAGTTATAAGAGGAATATTTCAGGAAGATATAAATAAATTTACAGCTATAAACAACAACAAGCTGAATAAAGATAACTATGATGTACATACAACTATGATCTATGATCAGAGAGTATACATGTTTTAATAATATATAATATTGTATTAATGTAAGGAAATATCTTGATGTGTCAATATTTGTGTAATAAAATCTCTTCCCTCATCTTGATTGTACAAAACACTCCAATAAAACTTGTCCAACAAGAAAATTATTTTGCTTATATCCTGTTTTATTAGTAGTAGTTATATTGTTGCACTGTTTGGGGGATCTGCAATGCACATATAATCAAAAAGTGTCCAAAATCTATATTTTGGCAGTGAGTATGACTGTGAATGAGTCTCTACTCCTTACAGGAGACCGCTATTTCTGTCATCCGTCCACCCAACAAGTGCTCAACAAGTGCACTGTGCATGATCAGGACCACTGAGCAGAGTGGAGTGTCTGCATGCTTTGTCTAGCTGCTTGCCAGAGGTCAAAGTTCACCGCCCCCCCACGGGGTTTCATAGAGCAGGGGGCAGTGTCAGGGGAATAAAAGACGAAGCATCCTGACGCATGCTAGGCTTTTGTTGTCGGGAAGGGGGCACAGCTTCTGTACATATGGCAGCAGGGACCAAGCAAACATAGACGTCTTGATACACACACTGCCCACTGTCTTCATTGTTCCTGTTCAGATTATAAGAGGGTGATGGAGGGGCTTGTGCCATGAGTGTGACGAACATACCGTCTGTTGTGAAGTTTAACAGCTACACATGTGCACACAAGAGGAGAGGAGACCTTTTAGAGTCACAGCAACACAGTCAGACAAAGCTACTGAAGCAAGTGTGTGTACAGTCATGTGTCACAGGCCCTCACAAAGCTAAATATCAACTGTTTTCACCACTTAAAATAAAATTTTCTTCTCCTGAGTCAGAGCACAGAGCACTTTCCCACTTTGCACGCACCAGTTAAGTTCAAGGTTTTCTGTAAGAGCCTCTACAGGAGGTGTAAAGAAATTGACTCAAGGCTTACCTATGCAGGGCTGACGGCCATGAAAGCCTGGTTGATGTTTTAAATCAAAGAATCAAGTGCTGACAAGAATAACACTGTCGGTGTGCACAACTCCTACTTAAGCAAACTGTAGCTACACCGCCTGAATCAGCAAGACCTGTGATGGTGCTGAGAGTGCTGAGTGTGTCAAATTATGGTCAGAGTAAAGGGCAGATAAATTTTACAGATACTGAAGATGAGGATAATGCTGTGCAGAGCAAAAACATGGTGAGTGACACTATATATCACGGTTTTTCAGGAAAGATCTCATCCAGCAAGTAAGGCCCCAAAATCATTATGTCCACCCCTGACCAGAGGATGGACACTGATGCAAATACATCCGTAGAGTGAGAGTTATAAATGAATGTGTTTTGGTTACATATATTCATATTTTACATGACCATGGAGGTCTATTTTATGGATGTTTAAAGTGAGCAGTGGTTGAATTTTATTTAAATACAAAGTATTATAAAGTATATAACCAGCAAATGTACATAATCTATCAAATCAATGTAGATTATCTTCTTATAAAGTGTTACATTGTTGTGTTTACTGTATATTTTTTCATTATTTTAATGTTGGTTGAGGTGGAGCTCATTTTAACAGTTTTATACACACCATACATATCATATCTTTCAATTCAAATCATATGTTTTGTATTTAAAATCTCCAAAGTAAAAAGTAACTAACGCTCTCAATTCAGTGTGGTTTTTCAGGTAAAACTACTTGGGTATATAGTTTTACTTTACACATATAAAGGAGTATTAACGCATAACAACAGTCCGTCAAAGACTTCTAGTGGCTCCTAGTGGACAGAAATGTAAAACACACTTTGTCTCTTCAGGACTGATTTTTTCCCACAGAGTTCAGTGTGATGTGGCAGTCAGGTAAAGAAACCCTGAGATATATTGTGTCACTACCACAGGTTCTCCCACAGGTCTTGTGTGTGTTATTGTTTTTATATAATGTTATTGTTGGGTACTTAATTCCATTTTATTTGTGTTTTAATTGCTCCTGAAATGTCTTAATTCTGGTGTAAAGCACTTTGTAAGTGCTACATAAATAAAGTTCATTAGAATTATTATTGTTGTAGTTATTTATATATTTATGTCAAAATTTAACCTGATGCTTTTATTATTATATTTTAATTATTTGCTACTCTGCCCTGTGATGAGCTGGTGACTTGTCCAGGGTGCACCCCGCCTCTAGTCCCAAAGGCTCCAACCCCACCGTGACCCTGATGAGGATAGGCGGTTACAGATAATGGATGGATGGATGGATGGATGTGTGTGTGTGTGTGTGTGTGTGCATGATACAAATGATCCAACATGCGTGTCTGTATACTTGAAATGTGGATATAACGTTATATTTTATCGAATTGCTACTTATTTTACATTTCAAGTATATTTTTCTATATATTTCTTGTGAGTATTTTCCTATCCACCTTGTGTATATGAGCTGCTGTGACAAGTGAATTTAGTCCAGTGTGGCATAATTAAAGTCTATCTTATGTTATTTTGAAATTAGCCATTTTGCATCATGACTTTTACTATATCTTTCGATAGTGAATATACTTTTTTATTTCAGAACTGTTGTACTTTTGCTTAGGTAAAAATATAAATGCATGTCTTGTACTTTTAGTATTAGTACACTAACACTTGTTGTCATATAAAGAAGCAGTACACACTCCGGCCAGCAGGTGGCGGTATATGACCGAGCATTAAACACTGTAACAGGAGGAAGCACAATTTGAAAACACGCTTGAACTTCAGCACTGGAGCGGAGCTGACTTAACTCACTGTTATAGATAGCGTTGTATATTATATTATTATTATTATATATTAGTAGTCTGTCGTTATAGTAACGATGGAGAGGAGCGTAGGGACAGTTTCAGCGATTAAAGCTTTAGGGTGAGTAACGTTTAACTGACGTTTACTGCGCAGTCACCTTCTTTCATTCGTTGTTATAGCAACCCGTTTAAAGCTAGTGTTTGGTGTACGCTGTCATTTATAAACATTTCATGATCATCACCGAGCTAAATGTATGATTTACTGTCAATATTATGGGCCTCTCAGTTAAATCAGAACACCTGCCTGTCGTGCTGCGGCAGATAATTTCACCTGTCGTGTTTCCTGTTTCCTGTTCAGGTACCCTCGGGGCAGTTCCTGCGTCACACGGTGTAAATGTGATGAGCTTCCCTGTCCTCTGCTCACCTGGCTGGCTGCAGAGCTGACCACTCTCTGCCCAGGGCTACAAGGTTTTTATCATACATACATGTCTGTTGTCTAAGTGTTTCTCTGCAGTAAACTACAGACCAGTCAACACTTTCACTGTACATACAGAAAAATACCTATATTTATATAAGATAAGATAGACTTTAATGATCTTGAAAGATGCTTTTGACATTTCTGTGCTGCAATTTCCTTTTACTCAATGGCCAACATGTCCTGTACATGGATACCAATATACCTGTGTTTCGCTTTAACGAGCGACCCTGTTAATTGGCGATGGTCAGCAGAATGCATCTGAGGTTGTTGTAGTTACAATAAGCCATTATAAGATGATATAATCTCATTTAAAGGTCCAGTGTGTAGGATTTAGTGACATCTAGCAGTGAAGTTGCTATTCTCCCACTCCTCACCCTCTTCTGGCTGCGAAATTTTACATCTAAATCAGTGTTTGGTTTGTCTGTTCTGGGCTACTGTAGAAAAATGGTGGTTCAACATGGCGGACTCCGTGGAAGAGGACCCGCTCTCACTGTATATTTACAGGGTTCATTTTGAGCCAAAAACACAACAATTGTTATTTTCAGGTGATTATACATGAATGAAAACATACTAATGGATATTGTATTTTATCCCTGCAAATAGATACTCTTAAGTCTTACACACTGGAACAAAAAGAAATGTAAATTACAAATGGTGCCCTGTGCTATATTATAAATTATAAGAATCTTTTGAAAAAACTGTGCAGAATAGTGTTAACATTTTAACACTGCACTTTCTGTATTTTAACATTAAGCACATTGACAAATGTGTAGTATAAATAAAACATGTCATGTCTTTACTCTTCTTTTTAGACTCTAACAGGACAGGTGACGTCTTGCTGGTGGGAGAGCTGAGAGATTTACTGTCAAACATGTTCTTTCCCCTCACTGTGCTGACCTCAGAGGTGATGGGGCCGTCCGTCCTCAATAAAGTCACTGGTGAGAAATGATAGGAGTCCACTGGGTTCTGTTGTAGAGTTGTGTTTAAGGTAATAACAGATTGTTGTAGTGCCCATGGATTTGTAGATTTTCTTTCTTTTTTAAAGGAAAGGTGTATCTTCTTAAAAAATTTGTTCACTTCTTTAGAGTTCCTCGTATCAGAACTGCAAGCAGCTCGCATAATCAAGCATAAAGAATTGCATCCTGAGGAGGAGACGACAGAAGAAGAGTCTGAAAAAGAGCAGCGGGTTGATGGTCACAGCCATGAACTGATGGAGGAATATGAAGATGATGATCCTTCTGACAAGGGCCGAAGGCAGGCGGAGATTCAGGCAGAATGGATATTACTGCTGCACGCCCTCGATATGGATACCTCCTCTAAAATTACAGATGTGTTGAGTGAGGTAAGTCTGACATAAAATAGACTGATTTATGTATAAGTCATGACTATAAACTGATAAGCACTGACTGTGTTATTTTAATGCAGGTGGAGGCGAGGCTTGCCCGTCTACCATGTGGAGACATGACAAACCCGCTTCTTAACAAGAGCCTCAGCACAGAGCAGTGGGTATGTTGCCCAGCCTGTTACCAGTTCATTATACATAATCTGTAACTCTAACAACATAACAGCGTTGTCATCTTTTGTCCTTTTACAGATGGAAGTTAAAAAGATCAACAAAATTCTGTCAGAGGACTATCATTGTCGGCGACAGATGATGATCAAACGCTTTCAGGTTACACTTGAGTCATTCGCATGGGGAGAAAAACAAAAGGTAAGCACGCTGAATCACTGAATCACTCTGTTAGGACTCACTCGCTTTAGGAACAGTCATAAAGTCAAAGTGTATAACTTGGTTGTTAGCTGGGTTTTACTCAGTGTCTTTTGCCTTGAGCGTGTGCAGCGAGCTAAACATGCTTTCAATGAAGGTTATAAGATAAGGCAACAATTTCAATGACCGTCATTCAGATGAATGTTCTGTGAGGCTGTACTTCCGCACAGCATTTTCTCAGAGCTTTAAATGCCAACATCAGCATGCTAACATGCTCACAATGACAATATTAATGTGCTAAAGTTGTTGTGTAGTGTTTCCATCGTTTCATTTTGTTCATTTCAAGGGGAATCCGACTTAATCACGACCCGGTGACAGGCATCAAGAATAACTCTATAGAAATAACTTTGTTTATGTAGGTCTTTAGAGGCATCAGTATTAAATTGAGACTGATCAGAATCACTTTTATTGGCCAGGTATGTGTACACATACAATGAATTTGACTCCAGTTTCACTTTCTCTCAGTTTACATACACAGATATAGATATATATACAGCTAAAGACAATGAGCTTGTCAGGTAAACATAAACATTATTCATACTATTATTGATACAAATTGAAGTTTTGGCCTCATGGTGGCGTTACAGGAAAACTTCATCAGGCTTCATCCTCTGGGAACCACGAATGTCCGACAAAATTTCATAGAATCTGTCCAATTGTTTTAATTTAGATGTGTAAGTTTCAATTTCTTTCCAGTATTTCACTCTGCGCTGGCTGACAGACTGACAGTGCCTCACATAGAGCCACATGTGGCTAACAATGACTTGAAAGAATAATCCATAGTTGCTGCTGACTACTTTTGTCAGTTGACTTACTTCACCACCTGTTACCTGATACATAACAGAAGTCTCACTGTGCGTCATAACAACAAACATCCCAGTTCAATCAGTCTTTTATTTACAGGAGCGCAGTGAAGTGCTGGCCTCAGTACCTCCTCTTTCATCCCTCGCTGGCTCTACCCGAGTCTCCCCGTCTCTTCTGATTGCTGCCAGAGAGGATCAGTCCTTCATTGAGCCAGTCAAAGCTGGAACAAGCACCCCCGTCTACAAGGTACGAACATAAACAGTTATAAACATGGCTGTGATTCTGAATGAAGACACCTCGAGCTGATGGTTTCTTGTTTTTCTTTCGTCTTACTAGACGTTGATGGGCAGCGTACCAGACAGAGGTGGACGGCCAGGTGAAATTGAGCCACCTATGCCAGAGTGGCAAGGTCGAAGTGCGAAAGGAAACCGATCAGGACGAGGAGGCAGACACTATCAACGGCGTAATTTTTCCGCTAAAAAGAATAAAGGGAAAAAAGAGTAACAGCTCTTTCTCTTTGGCTTTACAGTTTAATTTGAGATTATGAGTGGTGATTTTTCTTTATTTAAATTATGAAATAAATATGGCTGTGGAAGGCTACATATGATCTAATTTAAGAGTGGTGTACAATGTGTGTATAACTCTTAAGTTATAGTACATACAAATACCCGACTCATTGCTATAATGTACTGGTATATGACCAGATATTTTTGTTAAAAACATGAAAGAAACTAATTTTTGGCTTTGCGCATTTTTATATAGGTTTGTTTACTAAAGAATAAACCTATTAAACACAGAAATGTATTGGACTTGGATTTTTTTCTTATCCCAGTATCTTTTAGTAGGTCACCTGTGCCTTCAAATTAACATTTTTGTTATGATGGATTTTAACACACATTTTAAGATCAAAAGACACATCTAAAGCACAATGTGTTTTGTTTCTTTTAAATAATGATCTAATTTTAAACTCACTTTATTGTGAAAAACAAACATACAAGCTTTTGTGAAGCACACAAAAATACTTTAAAATTTGTATCACTATTATTTTAATGTATTTCAGGCACAACGTATGGGGATAGATAGATAGATAGATAGATAGATAGATAGATAGATAGATAGATAGATAGATAGATAGATAGATGACTTTATTAATCCCCGAAGGGAAATTAGGTCGTCATAGCAGCAGTCCGGTATACTTGAATACAGTAAAAATACAATATAATAAAATACTGAGGTAGAAATAATAAAAATAAGAACACAGAATGGGACAAGGACACTTAGGAAACACAAGATAAATAGGTAGATAAGGTGCAGTGGCAAGATGATGGTAATGTTATTGTTGATAACAGTATATAGTAATAATAACAATAACAGTATATAATAATAATAACAGTATATAATAATACTAGATAGATAGAAATGTGTCATATGTTTAGCCTGTGCAAGGTGTGCATACATACATAACTGCAATATATAATGTACACATGTATAAATATATGTATATATACACAGGTATGATATGATATATAGTATAGGTATAACATATGCATAATAAATACTTGACTATACAAGATATACACACTATGAATATGAATATGTAAATATGCAAGAGATAAGATTATTGTATAAATATTGATATCCCGCGCAATAGCATGTTGATTAAGTAATTAAGCTTAGACTAATATAAATTAAGGTACATCAAGAAATGAAATCAATACGGTACAAATCAATAACTTACCTGTCACTGACGTAAGCGTCCTTGTTTGTGTTCGTCATACCGGAAGTTACCCGAGAGACAAATGATGTAACACACGGAAAGTTCCGGATTAGCCAAAGGTCGACATCAGTGAGCGAGTGTGAGAGCTAACCTGCTAACACGACTTCTTTTATCAGCCACAAAACTCACTGATATACTCACAGTTTGAAAATGCCAAGAGGCAGCAGAAGCAGGACATCCAGGATGGCGCCTCCGGCCAGGTAACGTCAATATTTGATGTATAATGACGTTTGTTAAAGGTTGTTAAAAGATGTGTGACGATAGGCTAGTTTAGCTGCTAGCAGGGTAACGTTATTCAGTTAGGTACAGTAGCATGTTAGCCAGTGTTTGTCAGAGACATTACCAACAATTATCATCATATTTTATATTTATACATCTGAATGTCTTTTTGTACCAGGAGACTGGTGTTTGCTCATAATGTGTTGATTAAAGAAGTGAAGGTCACTGTTTAATCTGCCACATTAAACAGTGACCTCTCATATTTTTATGAAACATTTTTATTTCTACTGTTTTATATAGTTTTTGTATAGATGTTTAGTACGGGTTAACTTCTTAACACAGTTATATATTTATCTTCTATGCACATTTTTAATTCCTTTGTACATATTTAAATCCTATGCAAATGTTTAATTCATCTGCAAATGTTTAATTTTGCTACAAATGTTTAATCTCTCTGTACATATTTAAATTTAGATCTATCTCAGGTTAATTTTAACGTATGGTTACTCTGTTATAGGTTCATTCTATGTTCAATGTATGTTTGCATGCTGCTACTGGATGCTTGAATTTCCTTCGAGATCAATAAAGTATCTATCTATCTATCTACACATTTTATTGCATCACAACGGCAAAATTAAACACTTTAAACCCGTCTGGGATTACATCAAACAACAGGCAGCTAGGATCAGTTCCCCTTTAAGCCGCAGCTGAATTAAATGGAAAATTAAGTTATCTGTGGTCTGACTTTGTTAACTTAATGAACAGCGAATGCCTCTAACTTACTTGTCATAATATATCAGCATTACTAAATAAGAATTTGCCTGAGACTGGACCGTTTTATCCACATCTGATTTAGATTAAGTATTGCATGAAAGCTTTAGACTGTAGATATTTAGTCCAGCACATGTTAATTAGATTTTGTCAGTGTCACTTACTTTGATGCCAGACTACCCCGAGGAAACCTCATACCCATGACCTCAAGTGACACTGTGTGCCAGTCACACTGACTTGTTATAGCACTAATATTTATTTATGTATTTACTCGATTGTATTGGAGATGTTCTATTAAAATGTCTTTATCTTTACAGCCGGGCACCACCGTCCCCACCACCTATGGCCAGGGCACCTCCTCCCTCCTATGCCCCAGCACCAATGCATGCTCCTCCGTCTGCTGTGGGCGCTCCAGCTGCAGCACCCAGACAGCCCGGTATGTTCGCCCAGATGGCGACTACCGCCGCCGGAGTGGCAGTGGGCTCCGCAGTAGGACACACCATCGGCCACGCCATGACTGGAGGCTTCGGTGGAGGACACTCGGAGCCTGCCAAGCCTGACGTCACATACCAGGTAAATAACCGTGGGTTAGTCGGTCGTACGACTGGAATAGCTTCAGGGGAGATTAGTGTGTCTGACACATGGTAGGTAAGTAGTGATAAAACAAACATTACTCTTAAGATGTTAGTTTGTAGACTCATGTAAATTTGAGTTAGTGGAAGTGGGATTACTGTGAACTGTCTGCATAAGTACTCCACTGTGCTCTCTTGCTTGCCTGACTTTCTAATAAAAAAATATCACAGGAAACGTGTGTAAAGCTTACTGTACTGGACGGCTGATGTTTCCACCGACAGTTTTGCTCTTAAAATACCACATTTACAGTACATGTGTGAAGGATCTCATCATCCCATGTTTCTTCCAGGAGCAATACCCAGCTCAGCCCATGTACCAGCAGCAGCCACAGTCCATGTACCAGCAGGAGGTCCCTCAGCAGCAGCAGGCCTGCTCATATGAGCTTAAGCAGTTCATTGAGTGTGCCCAAAACCAGAGCGACCTAAAACTGTGTGAAGGCTTCGGAGAGGTGCTCAAGCAGTGCAGGTTTTCTAACGGTGAGTGAAAAGTGTAGCACGTGTTATGATTACATAAGGATTTATAGCTTATTGGAAGGTGTGTCTGACAGTCCAACATTGGACATGTGGACTGTTATTTTGGTTTTGAAGACAAACACAGTTTAGGTTTCATCTGATCTGATCTTATGCTATCAGATCAATCCATTATCTCTGCAGTTGTGTTGTTTGCTGTCAAATAAGGAGGCTTTGCATAAAAACACTTAGTCATCTAGACGTCATAGTCAAACGACTTTGCACTACCCACGTCATCGAGCTGATGTAATGTGTTGCAGTACCCCGTGTGGCCATAGGGAGGAGTAGTAGCTTTAAAGGCTTTCTGAATGCTTCATTATAACCATCTATTTTTAATTATGTCGAATCAGTTATTATACAGGATGTGAAGTATGAAAACTTCTCTTTTCTCCACAGGTCTGTCGTGAGACCGAGACAAAAACTTGGAGAGCGAGGAGTGCACACAAACTGCAATCTGGACACCAGGAGAGGGTGTAATTCACAAGAGATCAATAGAACATGATATTATTTTGACAGCTGATAATCATCAAACAGCAATATTGTAACCATTTCTCAGGACAGCGCTGCAGAGTTTGTAACAATAGTCGTATAAATATTGTTTATATATTTTTGTGTTGCATGCTTTGAGTTGATTTCAGGTTGTTTTGCTTCAGTGCTTTTAATTTAAAGTTCCTCCCATTTAAATATCACCAGATGAGCTCCATTTATCAGTCATGATAACTTGTTGGATTATGGACGTCTACAGTTTGTTTGCAACAAACATAATAAAGCACTTGACTCATAAAAACAGTTTGATGTGTGATGATTTATGTCACTGCCTGTTCAGACACACCACATATTACATTGTACTCTTAAAGGCACCTTTCTATTTATACATCCACTCTCTTTAATTAGACTTGAACAGCCACAAAGCAAGGGGCACCACAGCACCTGTCATGTCACTCCACTCTCAGTGCAAATCCACGAGTTGAATGTTGCATGTGAAGTAATGTAGAGCAGCCCCTGTGCCTGTAAACGTCTCATGGCGAGGACAGGAGCTGCAGGGTGTCATTTCTTGGATCTGTTTTTTGTTGCGCGGACACGCGTTCACAGTGTGCCGCTGCTGTGGAAGCAACAATTTATTTTAGGCATCTGACATTAAAGTTCACCCTGCCCCGCGATGGCAGGCGGCCCCACGAAGCCGCCACAGCACCGGGCTCTGACTGGAACCTCTTTGTTCGTCCTCTATCCTCTGTAATAATGATGGACAGTCTGTAACAGGGACTGGGCAGCACGGGACACGGTGAGTGACCGAGCTTTGTCGTTCGTGTATTTACTTATTGGAGCTCATAAAAGGTCAAATAGTGACAGGATGAGAGGGAGATCTAGTTCATACTCCGCTGCATGCTGCTTAAATAGTCTACACCCCGTGATATGCCGGGTATGGGACGATAACTTCTAGTCTGTTCGCTTCTTGAATCCTGTTACAGGCAGCATGAGTGAGGCAGAGCTGGTGTAAATGTTATATAAACCTGTGAAAGTGCCATCGATACTGACAAAGTCTTCTATCAGGTAACACAGTCCCTTAATTCTGCATCTTTAAACCCCTTTCAAACTTTAAATTTCGAGAAGAAGGTGTGCATGAAGTGAATCATTTAATCCTTCGACCGCAGGAAAGCTCCGTTGTTGCTCTTCAGTCATCAATCCGTCAACAGTGGTGGAAAAGTATATTTACTCGAGTACAACAGCAGCCATTTTGACATGAAATGGTAAACACAGGTGTTACGAATTATACTAATTAAGGCTCCGTTCCATTCAGGTCAAACAGAGTCAGGGTGCTGCTGTGGTGCATGTTGGCTCACTGGAAAGTCTCTGCTGCAATAAATGGAACTGAACCTTAATTAGTGTCATTGGAAACACCTGCGTTGACCCTACTAGTTCATGTCAAAATGGCTGCTGTGAAAAAGGTCTGTTGTGTACTTAAATATTTTAATCTGGTTTTATTATTTATTGTCTATAAAATGTCAAATTATTATTATTATTGTTATTATTTAAATAAATTCCAAACTATAAAACTAAAAGCAAGAGCAGCTCACATTTGAGAAGATACAACCAGCAAATATTTGGTATTTCTGCTAAAGAAAATGAACATAAACAACCAAAGCTCAAGGCTGGCCCTAAGTATTTGGTGACCCTACACAAGATTTAGTTTCTGGCCTCAAAACACTCCTAGTGCAGTCAACAAATTGCTCTCACACTGCTAGTAACTGAATGAACACACACAGGCACAGGCAGTAGAGATGTACAAATGAATTAACGTCAGAGCTCTTGCTGTATTTGAGGGTTGGCAAACATTATGTGAAAAGTAAATGAAGGAGAAAAACAAATTGTTACAAGACCTGTGGATCCTCCAGGATATTTTTGTCCACAAAACAATCAAACTGGTTGTTGTTAAACTAGAAAGTCAGCTTAGAAACAGAAAAGAGACCGAGAGAGAAAAAGTTAGCTGAACTGTTTTGTTTGGATCAGTAATTTTTCTAATTTATTGTGTCAGAGGTGCTTTCATAGTCATATCAAATCAATCACCAAAACAGCCTTTTATCAACTTAAGAACATATCCAGAATTAAAGGCTTTATGTCCCAAACAGATCAGGAGAAGCTGATTCATGCCTTCATCTCCAATAGACTAGACTACTGTAACGGTCTTCTGACTGGACTCCCCCCAAAAAGTATCAAACAGCTGCAGCTCATCCAGAACGCTGCAGCTCGAGTTTTAACCAGAACAAAGAAATCCGAGCATATCACCCCAGTTCTCAAGTCTTTACATTGGCTCCCAGTCAGCTACAGAATAGATTTTAAAGTTCTGCTACTGGTTTACAAATCACTGAATGGTTTAGGTCCAGAATACATGAATGACATGTTAGCAGTGTATAAACCCAGTCGAGCTCTGAGATCTACTGACTCAGGTCAGATAGTTGAGCACAGAGTTCAAACCAGACACGGTGACGCAGCATTTAGCTGTTACGCTGCACACAAATGGAACAAACTACCAGCAGAACTCAAATCAGCCCCAACTGTAAGCACTTTTAAATCCAGGTTAAAAACATTTCTTTTTTCATGTGCTTATGGCTGAGCCCTTTAAAATAATTTTAAATCGTAATCTTGGATTTAATATATATACTTTTCTTTTTCTTTTTCTTTTTCTTTGTTCTTGCTTTTAACTGTGTGTTTTAATTTGTTCTTTTTAAATGCTCTGTCTTTATGTAAAGCACATTGAGTTGCCTCTTGGTATGAAATGCGCTATATAAATAAAAATGCCTTGCCTTGCCTTGCCTTTCAAAGCCATGACTCACAGTCTCCTGTTGCACCGTACAGCAATGAGTTCTTCAGACCATCAGGAGGAGAGTGAGAAATATGAACCTGTAGGTTAATGGACGTGTGGCGTGGGTCTCATGGTCATTGTGTGGCAGCCCCAGAGTCAGTGAACTCAACACCGTACAAAGCACAGACTGTTTATACCAGACACCTGACACAGCTGCTAATGAAGTTCGATAAGATAAGATAAAACAGACTTTATTGACCCCACATTGGGGAAATTCACTTGTTAAAGCAGCTCACAATGCACAAGGTGGACAAGAAAATACTCAAATAAGAAATAAAATAGAGAAAAATCTAAGAAATGCTAGCAAATAAAATAAAAAAGTGTACGGATATGCATGTTGGATCATTTCACAGAAATAACTGCGCTGTATACACACGGTCTGTAGTAGTAAATATAATAATATCATTATAATATCAACTAATCATTTCAGCTCAGTAGTTAAATCAGCTTCACAAAGACCTACTAAGACAGCAAAATCATGCTTACACATATAATAATGTAAATGTAAACACTGACAGGCAACCTGTTGTGAGCTGTACGAGGAGAGCAGTTTGGGTGGTGAACCAGCATCACAGCCATCATGACCAAAGACGAGGAGATCCCAGACTCGGTGGGAGCCCAGGAGTTCTACGACAAGTATGAGACAAAGGAGATTCTGGGGAGGTATGTTTATAAAGTCTTAAATTAGACTACAGCAGGGGCTTTCAACCTGGAGGTATGGACCCCCCACAAGGGGTCGCAAGTTAAATCTGAGGCGTCAAGACTTCCCTCTAACCTGGACAAAAATTACTGGATGAATTTGATTCTTTAGGACTCTAAAATTGTGTGAATAAAGTAAGAAAAATAACAACCGGAAGACATTTGTATCCTTTGATGAGGAGAATGCAAATATATTATGTTACTTCATTTATAAATCATCACTTCATCATCATAAATCATGCATCAAGGAAAAACTTTTTCATTTTCTTGCTGAGAGTTCGATGAGAAGATTTACTTTAAATATGATTCTACAGCCAGGAAGTGGTTAACTTAGCATAGCATCAATACTGGAAACAAGGCTGGAGTTTGGTACCTGTTCAAAGGCCGACCTACAAACAACTACAACAATCTGTATGAAGACTAAAGTTTGCCTGGTGGAAACTCCAGGAAGTCAAATTTTGTAGCCTTTGGAGCTGTTTCCAGTCTTTGTGCTAAGATAAGCTAATCTGCTGCAAAGTGTAGCTTCATATTTAACAGACAGACATGAAAGTGAATGAGCATATTTCCCAAAAATGTTAAACTATAGCCAAAAATGTTGGGAACCCCTGGCCCAAAGCATGTTATCCTTGGTTAGAGTAGTTAAAAACACTTAAAAAAAAAAATTGCAGTCTAGAAATTCACAACTTTTCCAGTTTCTTACATTTACACATTAGTAATGTTAATTTTGTTGAGACTTCAGTTTCAATAACTGTTTCTTTGGACAGTTCAAAAAACAAGCTGAATGGTTTCCCAGAAGTCCCTGAGAGAGACTTTCCTCCTCATTGTTATTCCCCACCATCCATCAGATGGCGGTGCTGTTACGTAAGCGCACAGTGTTCAAAGAGGCTGCATTCATTAACTTCAGCATGTTTTGGACAAAGGTTTAGTGTTGAGAGCTGCCCGAGATTGGACGGCACATTGTCAAGATTTACGTAATTTCACTCACATGCAGGTCACAAGGTCAGCGGATGTGGACAATGTGTTCAGCTGCTCTAGTATTCTTCACATGGCCTCAGTCAGCTTCACAAACAGGGGGCAGAGAGTCCATTTAGTGGTCTCTAAGCTATCGTTTGAAATGGATTTCACTTCACAATCTTTGACTTAAAGCTCAGGCCACATTCCCTGAAGTGAATGATGTTTGATAAACACTAAGATTAAGTCTTGCTACACTATATTACTATTGAGTACTATGAGTACTATTCAGTGTAAAAAACATGTATGAGGAAAGAAAGAGTTTGAGTATGGAACATTACATCCAAGACTTTGTTGCTGAAATTCCTGACTGAAGCAGACAAACATGTTTTCTTTGAGTCCAGCTGCACAGTCACAGACCTCTGAAGAAATAAGGAACCCGTCAAAGCTGTAGATAACAAGGCTGCTGTGTTTTCTCATCTTCAGGGGAGTGAGCAGTGTGGTGCGTCGCTGTGTCGACAAACGGACGTCTCAGGAGTACGCGGTGAAGATCATTGACATCACCCCATCGGACAAGATGACTCCGCAGGAGATCGAGGAGATCAGAGAGGCGACAGTGAAGGAGATTGACATCCTTAAGAAAGTGTGCGGACAGGAAAATATCAGTAAGCACATCCAGAGTTTAAAACAATGGTCCAGATTAGGATAATAGTCTTTTTACACTTTTGTCCCACTAACCTGCTCAAAGGGTCGGCTGTGAAGTGTGTTGACCTTTGTTCTCAAGTGTTCCACTCATCACATCTTGATTAAAGACTGAATGTACCTCAAATGTGTCTCTCCTCTTCAGTACAGCTTAAAGACTGCTACGAGTCCAAAGCCTTCTTCTTCCTGGTTTTTGACCTGTAAGTGTTTTTTATTCGTTTTAAACTTCACACCTTGTTGCTCAAGCGAACATTGGTTGTTCAAAAGTTGTATTTTCTTTGCCTCAGGATGAGGAGGGGTGAACTTTTTGACTACCTCACAGAGAAAGTTACTCTGAGTGAGAAGGAAACCAGGTCAGTGAGCATAGTGAGTTATTGTATTTACCAAGACTAAAGCGATTCATTATTCAAGATTTATTTAAAGTGTTTGGTGTGTGTTGATTTTAGGAAGATCATGCGCGCTCTGCTGGATGTGGTCCAGTTTCTCCATGGCCAGAACATCGTCCACAGGGACCTGAAGCCTGAGAACATCCTTTTAGACGACCAGATGAACATCAAACTCACAGACTTTGGCTTCGCTGTGCAAATCAACCTGGGTCAGACGCTCAAAGGTCAGTGAATGCAGTGTCACAATGTCTTCCTGTGTCTAGATGGTCCAAGCAGTTAACAATATCAAGGGTATATTGACAACTACACAAACACAGCAGAACTTTCTACCCCGGCATATTGAGCTGAGGATTTAAAAGTGTCCTACTCTAATAAAGTTACTATGTTTACAACCTACAGTGCAGTAGGTACAGCAGCTGCTGGCGGTTAGTGGAGAATCTGAGTCTGGTTGCACAACACGCTCCCATCTCACTCAGCTGCTGTCACAAAGGTTAAGATGCAACAGGACACTCATATCTACTTGCTGTAGTCCCAGACACTGACCTTTTTAAATAGACTTTTCAGAAAGCATCTGGTCATTCGCAGTGGGAACTGGCAAGTCTAATGAGACTGTACATCATCATATATGAAATTTAAAATGTATGTCTAAGTGTTTCCAAATGTTGTTATAGCTGTAATTGTTCACTAGTTAGACGTAACCCACTTGATGAAAGTAACTATAAGTACTTTAAGTTACTGTATTTAAATGGGTTACGTAGTTTATTCAAGTCATTGTGTGATTTAATAATTTGCTGTGCTAGTTTTGATTGAACAAGACTTACAGAATAACACTCTGTTGTCTGTAATGCAGAGGTGTGTGGGACCCCTGGTTACCTCGCTCCTGAGATCATCGAGTGCTCCATGGACTCAGGGCATGCCGGATACGATACTGCTGTGGACATGTGAGTGTATGCTATCATATATGATCTATTGTGCCTGTAAGCTTACGTTCAGTACGAACTCATGTTATCTTATGCATGACGTGGCTTACACACTCTCCAGGTTAATATCAGGATAATGAATGTACATACAGAAATTGCTGAAGTCAAAGGTCAATGGTGAGGTCAGGAGGGAAGAAAGTGTTCAGGAGCCTCTGATGTCTTATGCTGTAATATTTATTGATGCTTGGCCAAGGAGAATTAGAGACACTCTCAAAGTACATCAGAAGTGCCTGAGTCGGTCTCACATTCTGCTGAACTCATGCTGGTGGTCAGACTTTAAACCTCAAGATAACACCACAAATACTATACGCCCAGAATTAGTCAAAGAGAATGTTTTTACCCATGGAGGTGTTATTGTCAACATATTCTAGTCTGAAGACACAGATGTCTGTTTTGGAACATCAACGGCAAGCTTTCTATTATGTCTAGGAAGGCAATAGGTCTCTTCAACCCTGGCCACCACAGTGTTGAGATAGACTGGCACCTACTGTTCTCAACCAAAGCCAAACAATTAATACTGCCGAGGACCTCAAGGCCCACACGTGACCTCGTGTAACCTAAGGATAGAAAATTCCATAACAGTACACACTGTTAACACACTTTGTAAGCTTGGTTTTCCTCTGGTTTATGCCTGCAGATGGAGTTCAGGGGTGATCATGTACACGCTGCTTGCCGGCTCTCCGCCTTTCTGGCACAGGAAGCAGATGATGATGCTGCGCATGATCTTGGCTGGGAGTTACGACTTCTCGTCTCCAGAATGGGAGGACCGCTCAGACACTGTTAAAGATTTGGTACGCTGTTTTTCACCTCTGAACTTTTGAACCCTTTTGACCTGGATTCACTAAGAAATTAAATCACTTTAGTAAAACAGAAAGGTTTTAATCACACAAGAATGAATAAACTCTCCATGTGGTTTCCTCAGATCTCTCGGATGCTGGTGGTGGACCCAAAGCAGCGATTCACAGCTACCGATGTTCTCAACCACTCGTTCTTTTCACAGTACGTGGTGGATGAAGTACGACAGTTCAGTCCATACAGGCGGTTCAAGGTGAGATGTTTTATGTGACTAAATGCAATCAAACTCTCAGTTACATTCACATACACACAGTGTACTATTGTTTTTATTTTATGTCGTACCCTCCAATGTGTCCAACATGTCCATTCCAGTAAGACAAACCAAATACAAACATGGGCGTCAGTTTGATTTTCTGGCTTGACAAAGTTTAAAGATGCTCCAATGTCACATATTTTTTATTGTGTACTGCAATGAATTATAACAAATGCTTGTATACTTGTTGATATACTTAAAAATGATGATGCTGATGCAATAAAACTAATAAAAAGGTGTCAATTAATCACATTATTGAACTCCCACATAGTCCTGAGAAGAAGTCTGTTCAGGCTAAATTAAACACCCACATGGGATGGGTGGAACGTGTGTGTGTGTGTGTATAATGTCTTTAGTGCCAAAACATTACTACACTGATGATTAAGATTTACTTGCACTTAACACTTTCCTCACATTTAATATACCCTCAGTACCTCTGAGACATGAGTGAATTTTTCCTAAACTTTCTCTTTCAGGTCATTTGCATGACTGTTCTCGCCACGATGCGAATCTACTGCAACTACCGCCGTGCCAAGCCCGTCACCAAGGAGGTGATCAAGAGTGACGCGTACTCTGTCAAACCCATCCGCAAGCTCATTGACGCGTGTGCATTCAAGATCTACGGCCACTGGGTCAAGAAGGGCCAAACTCAGAACAGAGCAGCACTTTTCGAGAACACTCCCAAAGCCATCCTGCTGTCGATGGCTGCCGAGGTAGACGAGCCGATTCACCACATCTGGTAATGAGCACTTCAGGACAGATCGGCTGGAGCTTAATGAGGGAAGTACTTCAACTCTGTGTGGCTTTTTATACCTAAAAGCAACGAACTGGTTAAACATAATCCACTACTACTAGGATTCATTCAAGAATGCCACTGGTCGAGACTTTGTCCTAAACGTTGATTAAAATGACTGTAAAAACAGGATTAACTGGTAAAATTGTGTTTTAAAGAAAATATTTAACTTTAAGTGAACCCATTCTCAACTGTATATCCTCTGATAACTGAGATATAATTTCTTTGATGCCTGTTTAAAGCAAGTGAATCCAGCAGCGCCTCAAAATGTTATCAGAGACAGATTGTTGCATCAAACAATCTTCATATCTCAAACATGGATTTACTGTATGAAATATAAACTCATTTTAATGTTTTATTCAAGATTAGAAAATAGATTTCAATTGTTAATGATCATGTTTGTAAAAATCAGTTGAGAGTTTGTGGTTATTTAAGTGATGCCCTGCAGCAGTTACTGGTTTCCTTACAAACATCTGTTTTGTCTTAACAGCCGTGTAAAGTAAAACTTGTGGATTTAATCAACATAATTCGGCTGACAGGAACATAAACAGTGAATCTGCATACTTGAAATGCCACGGACTGACATTTCTGTACTCTGTGGCCATGTGATCATTATGCAGGATATAGTATACTGGAATATTATAGCACTTTAAAGTGTATGCTATGGATTTATTTATTAAAATGTGCATTCATTTAAAATTCAAGTCTTGTTATTAGAAAGTTACCTTCTGTTTGTGGTGCTTTTACTTTCAAAAGATATCTGGATGGTATTTTTCTGTGTTTTTGTCCGACAAACAAATACACAGGACCCATTTTGGACACAGTTATAAGTTTACTATAAACAGAAAAGTGAAGTACATCCATGACATTTAGTGAGAATGATCCACGGGCAGGTGGTGCTAGACACTGCTTTCCCTTGTGGAGCTGTGGGTAGAAAAAAAGGAGTTTAAACTTGGATCTTTAAACAAGGATCAGAGTGTGATCGTAGTTATTTGACTTTTCATTTCATTCTTACCCTGAGTGAAGAAGCTGACAGTGTACTTTTTTGTCATGTTCCTGCTTTAAAAGCAGACACTTCTTGTCCTGCAGGATTGAGCAAACAAACGATAAGTCAATACAAACATCAACAGGAATGCTGGCAGAGCAGTTATTTTAAAATATCTCTTTGTACTCATTCCTGTACAGTTGAATGAGGCTGAGGGACGCACTCATCCAGTCATTAGGCAGAAATGAGACAATGCTTTTGCATGGTGTCTGACTGTATCCACCACAGATCAGCTGGAACAGAATTCGGCCATGCCTCAGTGTGCTGGGTAACAGTGTACAAACATACCATCCTCAGGCCTTCCTTCAAAGTCTGGAGGTCAGTCGATGCATTCTCGTTTCATTGGACCAGCGTTTGGTGACGAGTGGCATGACTGAGCCTGCAGTACTGCACCTCTCCATGCACATGCGTGCATATTTCCACAAATGCTGGAACAAAAACAAGTATTACAGAGGCTATGAGATTAATTTGTCTGCAAGTAAACATCAGACAGGATTACAGTTTTGGACATAGCTAAAGATTTTTTTTTTTATGAAGTGGATTGCAAATTGATTAAATACCTAAAATAATGATGTTATGACTAACGTGTGACATGTTCCTGTATTCACTCTGACATAAGAATAAGGCCCATAATTATAGCACCCTTATCCTGTTGTTGAGTCAGTGTGTGAAAACAATAATTTAGCATGGTGTCTGACTGTATTTACTATTTCAAGAGTAACACAGAATTCTGCCATGCAGTCAAATACATATTATAATAAAGCATGAGTTACCTCTTCATGTGACTCGGTCCTCCACATGGAGGTCTGGAGCTCCTCCATGATGAGTCAGGTCAGGCCATCTCCTGTGCAGAGGGACACAAACACCATCTTAAATCACATGAAAGTAGGTTATACTTTAAGTTTTAAGTCTAGTGGCACAACTTAAATCTTTCAACAGTGGAGTTATTCAGTCTGTTTGAACTCATGGATGCACTAACTTTTAGACTGAACTGAAACACCTCATCTATAACGTTACAAATCTATAATACAAAGTGCATATCATGGTGTTAAAGCGAAAACTGAGTTAATTTACTATCTGCCTACCAACAGACCTCCACCATGTGCGCCACATGCTTTCCACCCTGATGTTAACCAGAGACATTCAGTCTGAATTTAGCCAGCTTACCTGTGCTGAGGTGCAGCTTCATGTTGTCGTTGTTCGAGCTGAACTCTGGTTACTCTGGTTAGCAAACACAGACACGTGGGAGAGACATTTTACAATGACTAAGATAAAAGCACGGCTCTCCACGAGCTGGCTTCAACGTGGAGTGTTAGCATCACCTGCTTAGCACACAGCAGCAGCGCCCAGTTCTTCTTCTCTTACGTACTCGGCAGAATAAACACCGTATTGACACATTACTGCCCCCCACTGTTTGTTCTTTTAACTGTTCGCCCCCATCCACTTCTACTTGTTGTTCTTGTTTTTCCTTCATCTTTTTCTATCATCGTGTGCCACTTCACTAAACAGCTTCATGTGCACCATTGCCACCAACAGGTCTGGAGGGTAAACGGCAAGCAACCTTGAAAATCATTTAGAGCAGTGTTTCTCAAACTTTTTACACATTATACCACAGGCATGTCCAAAGTCCGGCCCGGTGGCCAATCACAGTCACGGCCCAAAGCTTCATTTTTATAATATATTATTTATGGGCTGCCAGATTTGGCTTTTTTTGGTTGACATAATGAAGCATTTGAATGCAGTAAACGTTAACCTCTAAAGACTGGTGTTATGTACATGTACATGTGACACAAAATATTACTTTCTGAATGATCTTGTGAAAGGGAAGAACAAGAGTGATATGTTTTAAACTTAAATGTTAACAGACTTTGCATTACGCATAATAAGTCATGTTTAAAATGAACATGAGGTTTAGATTTGTATCAACTTCATGCAAGTTTAATGTCTTCCATACAATTTATTCTTTGTTATCTGACTTCAGATGTGAAAAAAAGGCACAATTGGTTTTTAGATTTGTTCACACATGATTGGCTTAGATTTGGTGACACTGCCATTTAAAAAAAAAAAGATAATTGTGACAGTGAAAATGAAATTGTTACAGAACAGTGCATTTGTATGTAACTTTTATTGTTCATTTTTCCATTTGTTAAATGTTAGTATCGGCCCTTGGACATCTTCACATTGTCAAATCTGGCCCTCTTTAAAAAGAACACCCCTGCTATACCACCTCAGAAGAAAGTACCACCATCGTGACAGCGTAGGCTGGCCCTGTTCAGCTACAGACAGTTCACACAGGATTCAGATTTTGTTCATTATAAGAGTGTTGTTGAATCCTGAACAGAACCAGTTCAAGAAGGCTCTCCTGATCCGCACTTCTCCTAATATCTAACGTTTGGAGCCACGATTGCAGTGATTTTGAACAGTGTTTGTTCCTGTTTACTATCTAAGCATCACATTTTAGCTCATAACTAATTATGGATGTATGTGCGCTACCTGCATGACTGTGACTACAGAGCAGCCTGATTTTGAAACATAATATTACAGGTAACGCAAAATTTGTTTTAAATTGCAATCCTGTGATCTCATAGTTTAACTATTTTCATTAAAAATAAAGTATTAAGGTAGTATTAAATGATTCTAAATTCATTTAGTTAATTAAAAAGCAGTGGTACTTACACCACAGTTTGAGAACCAGTGATTTAGAGCATAATTTCTTTGATGGATGCCCCCTTTCTTTAAGGTTGGATTTTATTTCTTCATTAAAAACAAAATATTATTTAAACCAATCACTTCTCTTCCTCTCTCAATGCCACCAGCGGTAAGGTCCCTACTTCCATGTTACTTAACGTTTTCATCATCTCTGAGTCACTGCCATCTTGAACACATTATGTCAATGAGCTATTCCATTACCTATTTTAAGCAAGAAATCAATGTTAGCGCTTTTAGTGCAACCTTTAATACAGCTGATCACATTATACTTTTAAATGGACTGAAATCATACTTGGAGGGCAGGGATAATTTAAACTCATTATCTCAATGAGCTATTACATTACCTGCTGCTTTTTATATCCCTGTTGATTAGCCCCTACCCCAGTATCAGCTATTACAAACTTTTTTGTGGGTTGTTTCAACAAATTCTTTGCTGAAACCGTACAGTCTATAAAGAACCACTGGATGGCTAATGCTACTTTTGTTTGTCTTTTGAAAGCAGCTGTATTTAAATGTGTTTAAAGTAGAATTATCGCACTTTTATTTCGTTAAAATGTTTTCAGTCTGGATTTAAAAGCTGCAACCATCAGACAGTTGGTTCCAGCGTTGTAATGACTAAAAGCAGCCTGTCCTGGTTTAGATTTTGTCCTGGGCACCACAGGCCGTCCACTCCCCGGTGATCTAAGCGGTCTTACCCAAGCATGTCAGTCATATATTATAGGTTTTAAATAATGGTTCCCAATAGCAACAAAATAACCCCTCGAAGTATGATTTCAGCCATTTTAACAAACCATTTTCCAGTCTATGTAAAAGTATAATGTGATTCATGGTATCAAAGGCTGCACTAAACCTGATTTCTTGCTTAAATCACTATGATTTAAAACCATTGTACTGTGTGGGCACAAAAGCTTGATTGAAATCTATCAAAATAGTCATTTAAAGTCTATGTATCTTAAACACATTATCTCAATGCGCATTACCTACTGCTTTTTCTATTCCTTTTGATTAGCCTCCACTCCACTCTACTCCACTCCAGATTAAGGAGTGTGTTAGCTGATTAAATTACGTGGTGTTAAGGTGTAGGCTGCCTTTACATGTAAATGTGTTTATGGGAGAGTCAAACGTTAGCAGGAGTCTGCTCCAACTCTTTGGCTGGTAACCCAAGCTCTGAGTTAAAAAGCCATTATAAATCAAGCCTGAATCAATTACATGACTTGACTCCATTAGCTGGAGCTGAAACTTCTACTTTAATAACACTTAATCTACTTTAATATAGCTTTTTTTGTACGTTAATTAAATGTAACGGTCCTGAAGAACATATATAGCATGTAGTTAGCATGACCGTTGGTTGATGGTTGGTGTCGTCATGGAACCGAGCCAGCGGGTAGTGGGCGGTCCTTCACCGGCTTCCCGCTGATTGGCCGAGGCCAGGCAGCGCTTCCTTTCCTCGGTGAGCCCATTGAAGGGTCGGCTAATGTTGAAGCTGCTGTTAGTGCCTTACCAACGCTGCTCTTACCGGTAAGTACAAGAGGACAATGTGTACATTTGTTAAAATATGTAGAAAAACACGAGCCTCGTCTTAAAGATTGAGTAGTTTCCTGTAGTCGACGGTTATAAACAGAGGTCGTGTGAAGCGGTCATAACAAGCGAAGTGTGCTGCACCGGACAGGTAACGTTAGGATGCCTCGAATCCGACCTTAACGGCTGTTCTTAACGTCCGTAACTGACATTATGGTGCCAATTAACATCATTAAGCCACTATCACAGTAACCGAGCGGGAGCGGCTTATTTGACCGAGTTTCATCGTTTTCACGTCGGTCATGTCTTGCTCGCTATCCCCTGTAAGTGTGCCTATTGGGGGTGACGCAATACGGGTAGAAGATGTCCATAACGGCCTATGGTTTGTTTAGGCAGACTTTGTGTAACATATTGTTGCCTCACACGACCGAGGAGATCCGTCGATGCAGAAACGATTTGCACATAATATTTCAGTCAATTGATGCATTTTCTGCTTCACTGGATAGAAGACATTCACTGCATGCAGTGCTTAGTTAAACAATGAAAGCAGGCAGCTGCTGGGAAAGACCTCAGACTTTACACCAGAGTGGGTCAGTCCTTTTCTGAAATGCAAGAGTCTAGTAGCACAACTTAAATCTTTAAACACTGGAGCAATCTTTGAGCTTTTCAGTCTGATTTGCACTAACTTTCAGAGTTATCTGTTAAACAATAAAATCAGCCAGCTGCTGGGAAATATTTGACATTTTTTGCCACCAGTTGCAGCTGAAATGCTGCTTTTGTTTTTTCAAGTGTCTCATACTGTGTATTTTCCCTTTTTTCTCCCCCCCTCAGCACAATGGCAACACTTTCACAGACAAAGGAGCTCTTCCGGAGAGCAGAAGCTGTCTGTTTCGACGTGGACAGCACGGTCATCAAAGAGGAAGGCATAGATGAACTGGCCAAATTTTGTGGTGTGGGGGATGCAGTCACTGAAATGTATGTGTAAGAAATGCTGTCAGCGTCACATGAAAGCATGCACTGTTGTTTTGATATTAAAAAATAGCTGCCATTTTTGTTGCTCTTTTCACATTTCAGGACTCGCAAAGCTATGGGTGGCTCCATGACGTTTAAAACAGCCTTGACTGAGCGTCTTTCCATCATCCGATGTTCCCGGGAACAAGTGAACAAACTGATAACAGACCACCCACCTCAGCTGACTCCAGGTATCAGGTGAGTACGTGGGGATACCAGGTAATTTAGGTAATCACTGTCATTCAGTGAGCCATGTATTGCACTTGGTACATCAATATTAGTATGTACGGGAGATTTAATGTAGATCCGTCAACAAAAACAACCACAGAGGACATAATCGTATGTCTGGTATGTATGTAGTGGTTATACAAGGAAAAAAGCAGTTGATTTATGCTCCAGATGGACTGACATGACAGAAGTTCATACAACTTTCTAATTAGTCATGACACAAATGTCGTCCTCTAAAGATGCCAGTGGTCCACATGAGATTTTACTACTTTTCGACTGTAAGCAAAAACTGCATCCGTCTAAGCAAAGTGTTGATAAACGGTCGTTTATCTTTCTCCAGGGAGCTCGTGGACCGTCTGCACGAGCGCAACATTAAGGTGTTCCTCATCTCAGGTGGCTTCCGCTGCATTGTTGAACATGTGGCCACTCAGCTAAACATTCCTCTGCATCACGTCTATGCCAACCGGCTCAAGTTCTACTTCAACGGTGAGAGCCAGACACGGAGAGTGTTCGTGACTCAGGGAGCTCGTTGTAAGGCATCGTTTATAGTTTCTAAATTTAATTATACGTGTCTTTTTCCAGGAGAGTATGCTGGTTTTGATGAGACTCAGCCCACGGCTGAGAGTGGTGGAAAAGGAAAGGTCATCAGCATGCTGAAGGAACAATACGGCTTCAAGACTGTGGTGATGATCGGAGACGGAGCCACTGATCTAGAGGCGTGTCCTCCTGCTGTAAGTGTTCACACCGATCCTGTTTACACCTGGTGATAACTACTTGGTGAAGCAGTGTGGTATGTGCTTCACCACATACATTTCTTGCATACTTAACACCCTGTACACATGATTTTTTTTTTTTTTTAAAGATTCACTTTAAAAAACATCATTCGAGCCTTCTTGTAAATTCAGCATTTAAATGCAATATATTAATTAGCTTCTTTCCTTGTTAAAAAACATTTTTTATCCCGGCATCACTGTATATTTGGCCACTCCATGTCTGAAGTGTTTTAACACATTGTTTCAATGCCATTTACATACGATAAATTCTTAATTATTTGGACCTTCTTGGAAATTTGCCAAATGTTGTGCATTAAGTTATTTCTTTGTACGCTTGTCGTAACATGTTGGCTACAGTTGAGCCTCCGGTTAAAAACAGAGTATTTGGGCCTTGCAAACATACAATGCATGTGTTCACTTACATATAGAGCGGGGGAATGAGATCCGATCCCAAGTGGTCACTCAACACATTTTCAATATGAACTGACACACATGCATGTTAATACCGGGTGTAAACAGACTCATTGTATTCTGTGCTACTTAAAACTCTTTCCTGTGTGCACATTTGCATGTTTGATAGGTGGTAATACGGTCATGATATTGGAGCTGCGGTGGGATTACAGTATTATCTCTCTCTTGTCCTCAGAGTGCTTTCATTGGATTTGGAGGGAACGTCGTCAGGCAGCAGGTTAAGGAGAGGTCTTTGTGGTACGTGACAAGTTTCGGGGAGCTGCTAAAGGAGCTGGAGAAGATTTAAAGATGCTAAACGAGTACTGTTACTAATTTTAACATTTTATATTTGCACCTAAGGGTGTGTCACTTGATGTTTTATCCAGTGCACAAGTTTCCTTCAGACTCTTAATAGATTTTTATTATGAATGAAGATGTTTACAATAGTGAGACCAATCTTACCTTCATGGGGATGTTGCCCCCATTTTATACTAGACTACACTAAACCAATAACTAAACACTGTCTATGTGGAGGTTACGAGGATGATCTTAGATGTTTTTGCACTTTTTGCATCAAGACCTTTAGGTAAGCTAATACAACTCCTGAATATTATGGCATGTGCAATGAGCACTAGAAGTGTTTTAATTCTGTACGGATACTGAGCTGTAAACAGACATGTCAATGAGTGTGGTGACTTCAGTCCTATAAAGAATACCAGCATTAAACATACGAACATGTTGTCAAAGATGTTGTTTGAACCGCTTTAATCTGTCTCGTCCTGTCCTTTTACACTGTTCCCTGTGAACCGAGGAACAAAAAGACAAGATAAACATGCTTCCTTTAACAATAAAATCTGATATTACAATATGCAGCAGCATGACTGCACGCTCAGTGCCAGATTCACTCAGCCACTGATGAACGCTTGTTTTCAGAGTTCGTCATACATGATAGATATGCCCCTTTTAAAACATGTTGGATAAAAACAGTTTTTTTTTGTTTTTTTTAAAACCAGGCATGCTGTCTTCACAAGAAAAAAAAAAAGTAGAAGCCATAGATACAAACACAGCACCATGAAACAACAATACCATGACAGGAAAAACCTAGGAACACCCAGAAATAGCAACTGATATGAGTAGTTTGCAAAATAATCCTTGATTTATAATAGAAAATTATGTGGTTTTCATTTTATACCATGTCATACTTTTACCGTTTTCATGAATATACAGAGGCTTTTTTTTTTTTTTTGTCACTTCACGCTGCAATCGAATGGCTTACATCAAAGTGACACTTCCAAATTTACATTAAATAAATAAATAGCTACTGCATTGTACAGTGAGCTTCAGCAGTACGATATTTCCTACCCTCACACCATACGGCTGCTTGCCTTTTCAAGTAACTTTGGTTGGTTTGAAGCTTAAGAGATGAGCTCTCTCTTCATGGACCAGTTTTAATGTGGCACGAGACGTCGGACATAACGACTATCAGGAGGTTTGAATTGGCCGAATTTACTCATCCTGCCCCAGAACCCAAAAAAAGAAAAAGAAGAATGTCATCAGGGGCTGTGAGTGGACTATTTTAATTTTTAGATACATGGTTGACATTGTTGCCTCCTCTTTCCTCGTGACATCTTGAGGTAATAAAGCAAAAGACAGGAACAGAGACGGGATGTTGATTGGCAGCACTGACAGGAGGTTGAAACCATGATTTTGATGATCTGAGTGGATGTAACATTCAAAAGGGTGCCACTTGATTTCAGACCCCAGTTCGAGGCTCATTTCACTGCAGTGGAGAAGCCTTTGTCGGGATCATAATCCTGGAATCCATATGCTGAATGAGAGGAACTGGAGAAAAGGTGAAACATCAAAGATTTAGTGTGTCCTCGTGGTTTAAAGTCCTTTTGATATTGATCAAGTTCAGCAAGCTCTAGTGACTAAAACATTCAATACGTTAGGTAAAGTCTTTGGTTTTCAGTCACACAGCTGTGTGTTTTTGCTCACCCGTGTAATACACCACCTCGTCCCAGCCTTCCTGCTGCCAGGCGCCGTTCCTTGTGTCTTCTCTGGACTGCAGGTCTTTGTAAGCTGCAATCAACAAATCGAACACATTACACCACTGATTTTAGTAAGTAGATACACTGCACTGAAGGTTGGCAGCTTTAGTAGTTTTGCATGATTTAGGGCTGCAAGTAACAATTATCTTAATTTTGAATTAAAGATTAATCATTGAACTTATCAAAAATGATTTTTGTGGACATTTGTGCAGCTGTAAACACAAGCTGACATCGTATCACCTTTTAAAAAAACGGAGCTGTTTAGTAGCATCTACTAGAGTAGTTATGGATTGAGGAGAAACTGTGGTGGTTGCAAAATGTGCGGAAAAGAGTCTATCTAGAGCCAGTGTTTAGTTTGTCTGGGCTACTGTAGAGACATGGACTCAGTTGAAGTGGTCCAGCAGCTCATTCTAAGGCAGGGGTGTCAAACTGTTCCACAAAAGGGCCGGTGTGGCTGCAGGTTTTCTTTCCAACCAAGCAGCAGCACACCAGACTTCACTCATTTAATCAACTGATCTCAGTCTTCAGAGAGCTGATTGGTCAAACTGTGTGCTCTTGGTTGGTTGGAACAAAAATCTGCAGCCACACCGGCCCTTTTGTGGAACAGTTTGACATCCCTGTTCTAAGGTAACAAAAATATAATAAATTGATCTTTCACTAATTAAATCTTGTTTATAAATATTATATCCTTGTCATGTTCTGTAAATAGAGGCCACTGAATCTCACACACTGGACCATAAACTGTTACAGATTGATTCTCAATGATTTCAGCACTAGCATTAACAATTATCTACACGGTGACACTGCTATGATGAAATTTTGAATGAAGCAGATATTCGACCATACCCCAGAGGTGATGAACCATATAGAGGTCTCCGATCTGTGAGAAGAACCCTCCCACGGCTTCTCTGTTGTGCTGGCGGAATCCAATGGCTCTGGCCCTGCACACAAGAACAACTTCAGTCACAACGCAGGCCAAAAAACACCAAGGACTTCATC
Organism: Argyrosomus regius; assembly: GCA_946959425.1. Classification (NCBI taxonomy): domain Eukaryota; kingdom Metazoa; phylum Chordata; class Actinopteri; family Sciaenidae; genus Argyrosomus; species Argyrosomus regius. The sequence continues at coordinate 14,346,460 of OX336889.1, forward strand.
TGGCATAACAAGACCAGGCCTGCACACATAAGATATTTGACCAGCCTTCAAACAAGGATTTCAACATCATCCTTGGATTTATCCTGGACTGTTTTTAATTTACACAATTGGATTTAGTCTGTTTTGTTAACACGAGCTAGGCGACACTGGTCTTCCATAGCCGTGATTATCCATTGCAACATCACATCCAACCATAAGATGTGACGCCATTTCTCACTGTATACATGTTTATGAATTTTAACACTGGCCAAGTTCCTGTGAGATGAGTGGAATGATGTTTTAAATCCACCGTGTTTCCCCCCCAAAGCAAACATGCACTTATTCAAATCATAATCACTGTCTGGATACAGAGCTAGAAAGCTTGGGCTCTTCATGTTGTTGTAACTTGAAGAAGATGTTTTAGCCTTAAGCCTCAACTACACAAATTGTGTTGCAATTGCCTTAAATTGCTTTGCTGGCATAATCTGCATGACCATAGAGGTTTGTTCAAATGAACGCACACATAAGAAAAGGGAAAGTGACCTTGCCCTGGCATGTTCTTTTCATCCAACGTGTTTTAAATGATCTCTACTTTACAAGGAAGAAGGAGCACGTGAAGCCTCAAAGCCTGGATGACATTCAAGTGTTATTAGTGAGAAATCATGCATGGGACAGTTACCATTAATGTGTCACCTGGAAAAAGATACAGGCAGTGCAACAACATTTCAGTAACTGTTGAGTAATCTTTTACACCCAACACGATTGACAAAGTTGCAAAACAAGTTTGCGATATGTCACCGGATACGACCAGAAAACTAAGACATTGCGCCTTCATTAGAATCAATTACAATCAGCTGCACTGCACAAACAAACTGATAAATGTCGATCTGTTGGCTCCAGTAGTGGATCTTTCCAGGGTCACACTGAACTATTACGTACGCACATTTGTAGTGTTCAAAATATTCCACTTAGAATTTGAATCTTGGCTCGACAGCGTGACAGTACCGCTTCGGAATAGTGCCTCTCTGTGGAATAGCTCTTATTAATGACAGAGTGATGAGAAAGGTTTCCTGTAGTGCAACCCATCTGTAACTACAGTTCAGCGAATCAAATGAATTCAGGCTGCCTTACCAGTAATTACCCCACTCGATCATGGTTCCTGGCTGGAAGAGAGAAAACACAATATTTTTTTAATACAATAAAACATATATAACTCAGAGCTTTCAAAACTACAGATTGATATCACACTTTCTTTTTGGTTCCAGACTAAACACATTAATACGAATAAATGGTAAAGACGTAACACAGGTATTTTGTCATTGTGAAGATAAGCTGCAATAACAACTACACCCAAAGGCTTCTTCCATCATTCTCTGGTGCTTAAAACAACAAATGTTCTGCCGTTTCTTCGATTTAATCTCAGTCAGTGATGAGGGATAATAGCTCGCATTCATCACGTGTCTCAGGAAGCGCTGATCTAGAAGCAGCTTTTTCTGTCAGATTAGACAGAACGACTTAATCTGCAAGAGCTGACGTGATGTGTATTAGGCATTACGTAGGACAAAGACGGCCTTCAATCGAACCATTGATCCAGGCTGAAATCACGTGCCGCGTGATTGCCAATTTGTTCTCGGAGTCCATAAGTAGAAATGCGGGGGGAAAATAGCACAATTGTGGTGATTGTTTAAGCGTCACGCTCATCTGGAATGCTGAAGTCACCGCATGTCTTACAGTAGTTAGCAGATAGCAGAGATAATTTTGAGGTCACAGAAGCAGAGCATGTGATTGAGGGATCATTAGTTTAAATGGGAAAACGTGAGCTAGGTAAAGTGAAGGAGTAACGCTGTCCCTTTGTGCTGCATTGAAGCCGCTCAGAAGTTAACAAAGTAACATTTTATTCGTACTGGGTGCTGGATCCCAGCATGTGGACATGTACAAACGTGAAGTGACGATTCGAAAAGTGAATGATCGGCCAACTTTCCCCCGAACAAACTAACTGTTACAAACAAAGTAACTGTCGTTTATATCAAACTGAAAGTTGGGTTTTATATTTTTAGACAGCTGATATATGTCAGGGAACAGACTCCGCCGGTTATACTGCTTGGTTGGTGCCATGGACCCGTTATCCACACTAACCAACACGAAGGGTTTTGGCTAAGAAGCAATCTTGAAATATTCAACGCTGCACACACACAGCACACACACTGCATGTCTCTCCCTGTGGAGGAATCAATCTTCTGTTGCTCTTCTTTGAGGCTTCTTCATTTTTTTCCCTTTAAAGGGGTTTTACTGAGAGTTTGAGTGGACTCCCTTATATGGAAATTGCTTTGTGATTTTGTGGGCTACATAAATAACACTGAATTGATTTGACTTGAATAGAGCGAGCCGTTAACTCAACATAGGCTGCTACACCCAGCCGTGTTTTTTAAGTCTAATACCTGTTTGGATAGTTGGTGATAGTGCTGATTGTGTTTGGCAATGAGCAGAGGTATGGACCATGTCGGACATTAAGGGCTGGGCTCGTACTTTCAAACTCACTCAATCACAAACATCTTTAGCACCGTAATGATGAGGTCTGCTCTGTTACTCACCCTGAGCTGATAGGACCTGAGCTCATAGATGTTGGGGCCCTCTCGGGGAACAGGCTCGTTCCAGAAGCTGAACTCCAGCAGGAGCTGGTTTCTGCGAGACATCAGCATCTTACCCCGCTCCTTCCTGTACGCCGTGAAGTCCTGCCAATGGACGGACGGACACCAATCTTTGAGCGTTACTTCGACTCATGACTCTATTATTAGGACACTATTAGATACATCTGAAAGAGTCTTTACCTGGTTCTGCTTGAGCTTGTTCATCACCTCTGTTAGAGCTGGGTATCCACCTCTGTAACGCCACAGATGAACTGAGAAAAGGGGAAAGAAATCTATTACATACGCACAATAACACAAACTACAGGGAGGATTCATAAATAATATGATAAAAAAATATACTCGTCCAGCCTTGACACTTGTAATCTTTGACAAAATGTGTCTCCCTGTGTGAGAGGGATGGACCTGAACTGTATACATCTTTGTAGAAATGACATATTTTCCCAATAGATTTAAAATTAAATAAATAAATAAATAAACTACATCCTGATTATTGAAGCTCATTAGCTAGTAAGATAGCATGGAATTCACAAGAACCTGTAAAAGTGTATCAGGCGAACTTTTGACACTGAATCTGTTCAATGGATATGACTTCATGGATGAGTTTGTTCAAGTATTAATCACGGCAATAATTCAGTATTGCATTGTACTACTAGACAACAGTTAATGCAAGAACTTATGCAACATTATGTGGTTGAGAAATGAGGAAAAATAATAAAATACTGACACCGGGATGGAGGAACACAGAGGTACTATACTGATTTGCAAACCGTGCAGATCATACAGGACAGATATGTTACACTGCAGATGTCTGTGTTGATATTAGTAATCCTACCAGCCTGGTCCTGTTCTCCATACCAGGTATTCCAGGTGCCCACCAGCTCACAGGGGTAGTACTTATCAGCATGGATGGAGGGCAAAACATCCTCACTGTGATGAATAAGAAACACCACAGTGAACCAAATAAATTGAAATATAAATGCATTTGATACTTTCAAAGTCTCCAATCCAAATAAAAAAAACCACGTTTCCTGCTCATGTGTCTTTTTAGCTTTAAAAGACGCAAGTCCCAAATTAGCCCCTAACAGAGGTACACAAGTAGATGACCTCTAGTCGTCTTCGGTATGAGCAAAGTCGCTCATAGCAGGTCATCAATCACCACACAGGAATAGACTACTCAGAATAACACGACATAACAGTGTGTACTCGGTTAATCCTGGCCCCTACAAATACTGTTACTACTGCTGCTGTCAGTACAAGCTAATAGTAGAAATATAGTAGTATAGCTGCAATGATAATAATAATAATAATATCAGTTTAGACAATAACACTCACCAGAGTTTGTTGTATGCATCCAGGCACTCTGGCTTGACATTATGGACTGCAAAGAGAGACGTACTTAAATGTCATCTTTATTTTAGGGTAAATGGCTTATTTCAAGTGTAACTATGGTGACGTAAACTTACATTGAATTTTGTACAGGTTACTTTCCTCATTTTTGGTCAGTAGGTTGGAGTGTGCGTCTTTCCTGGGATCAACTTTCCTCACGAACAGTGACTTAAACCAGCTGTCCTCTCGGTTTCTGCTGCTTGACGTTGCAAACGCCCTGCAAACACAGATGAGTCACGATGAACAACAACTGGACGGATGAGAGATTATCATTATTTTTATGCAGACACTTATATTCAGAGTTACAGCTGCAAGCTTTACTTCAGTGTAAACACAAGCTGGGATTGACATGTCAGTACCTCTGCTGCATGCAGTACAGAGATAATGTGTGTGATACATTGCAGTAAAGCATGCAACATTATCCAACACTGCACAGCGTACTTATTAAAAGCTATTTGTAAGATATAAGCAGATAAATCAGATTTTACAATAAAGTGCCAAATTGACCTTGAACATTTGAGATGCTTTCTGACAAAAGATGACAGAAACTTGCATTGTTTCACCTTCAGCAGCAAACACACGCAGCTTTAGTGTTCAATATAGCTGAATAAACTCTTTTAAGAGGTGCAGCTTTCATTTAAAGTTCAAGCTGAAGGCCACTGAGGACTGACTGGGCTAGCACTTCACGGGCTAGCTCGCCCAAAGCTCCTCGTCGCCCCTACGCAAAACATACAGAAATAAACGACACAACAGCTAACTACAAACACTGCAGACATGACTGCTGAACATATACACTGATGTCTGGCCCACCTGGTCCAAACGACCATCTGTCCGGCGGTCTGGGCCCTGCTTTTAGCCCGAGCCAGGCCACCGCTGACTCTGTGAAGGACTCCAGTCGCCATCTTCAACGGTGCAAATGCAAACAGAGCAGACGCTGTTCACACATCTGAGCACCAGGTGGCAGCGCTCACATCTGAAGAGCAGGTCACAGTCACCTATAGACCAAAGATTAAGAACACAGGCTGAAAACATACACATGGTGTGATGAGGTGTTAACTTTCTATCATGTAGCAGTGTAATGTCGTGGATATTGTACATGCATATTCTTATTTACAGCTTACTTTTTTCCACAATATGTTTATTGTCATTTTGTTAACTTCTTAACACAGTTATATATTTATTTTCTATGCATCTGATGGACATAATAATAGATGCACACTCCCCATTTAAGTTTTCACAATGCACATTTGCACAAGTTATTGCATTTTTCTTATGTATATTTTTTTAGAGGTAGAACCATATGTTCTTCCTCCTCAGAGTTTATTCTATTTATACTATATATATCTATTTATCTATCTATTTCTATGCAAATGTTTAATTCCCCTGCACATTTTTTAACTTTTAGAGTTTAACTCCTCTGCACATTTTTAATTTCTCTGTACATATTTAAATTTAAATTTATCTGTTAATTTTAATGTATGTATACTGTGTTATAAGTTAATTCTAATGTATGTTCAATGTATGTTTGCATGCTGCTACTGGATGCTTTTCCTTCGGGATCAATAAAGTATCTATCTATCTATCTATCTATCTATCTATCTATCTATCTATCTATCTATCTATCTATCTATCTATCTTTAACATTTTATCAGAAAAACATACAAACAGTTTGAGACTACGAGTGCAGACATTACACATACACATACCCCCACTTAACTTGCACCAATATAAGGTAGAATACAAATAAAATATTTGCCAACATTATTTACAATGATGATAGATAGATACATACTATAGAAAAATAATTTAAAAAAAGAAATAAACATGTTTATAGAAATAAGAAATAGAACTACAAATAGAGTTATATAAATGTATATGTGCACCTTAGTACAATGTTTTATTTGATTTTTTTCTATTTTGAGTATCTCAGATGTTTTTAATATACATTTCTTATTTATGATTGCTTTCTTATCCACCTTGTGTATTGTTAACTGCTGTTACAAGTGAATTTCCCCAGTGTGCGATCAATAAAGTTTATCTTATCTTATCTTATCTTATGTAGGTATGTACTTCTAATAGGCCTTTTTCACAGCAGACATTTTGACTTGTTGTAGTAGGAAATGCACAGGTGTTGTGTTTGCATACTCACTGATTTTATTAAATATTTTTCGACAAAACATTAAGTATTGGTAACATTTAGTTTAACTTGGAAAAAAAAGTCTTCCTTCACAAGTTTGAGTCACCTGTATAAAATAGACAGCAAGTTAGAAGTGATAACAATGGAGTAGAAAGAAGGGCTGCTGTCTTTTAATGTAGATTATGCTCTTTGGATAGTTTATTTTGCTGTAAAATAAAGGTAAATAATAGGTAAAATATGGTATCAGTAAAAAGAAAAAAATAATAAATAATCCAAGTCACACTGTAGCTTGTTTTTGAAAGAGACCTGCATTCATTTATTTTACTGAGACCATATTTCACCTATGCAATGAGCCCTTCAGATGGAATAAGTTAGAAGTTTCACGACAACTTTACGTGAAGAGAAACACTTTTTTTTTTTTAAAGTACAACACTGAGAAACCTGTATCTGCAACAACACAACAACACCTTATCCTGGTTTTTGTTCACACAGAACATAAGACATCAAGACACAACTGCAGCCAGGAAATCAGAAACCTGGAAACTGTTATGATCACATATACAAGGATATGAATAACCAGGTTTTTCATGTGTATTTTTCATATTCCATGTAATATGATCAGGATACGACTCAAAACCAGGAAACTAGTGTGCATGTGCTGGCCTATAAGATCTAGAAGAACATTCAAAAAATATGTCATGTATTTTGTTTTCAGAGGTGTGAACAGTTTCCAGATTGTTTTCTGACATCAGAGCAGTATTTTGAGTCTACGTAATTACAGGGTTAGCATCATCACTTAATACGGAAAGAAACGTCTTTCATTACCAACTGGTTAAGATGCTGCTATTAATTTTCTCACAGCAGGCATTTTAACATGCCACAGTAGGGAAAACACAGGTGTAATTGATAAAAATAATGATGGCTCTGTTTTATTTAGATAACTCATAAAGGGATGCCAAAGAGCCAGGATGCACAATAACCGGGCCCTGAAGCTAGAACAGCTGAGCAGCTGAATGCAGCCTTTATTAAGATTATTAATTACACCTGTGCCTTTCCTGCTATGACATGTCAGAATTTCTGTGGTGATAAAGGCCCATTGTTTCTTTTACTGGATCCTAAACACTGTTGCATGTCTGAAGTGCATCATATCCAGCAGTAAAATTATCCTCAGCTGGGATCACGGTCTCTGGCAGATATGAAGGGGTCTGGAGATTTAGGTGGGGCCTTCGGCAGACAAAATACATACAAAACAATCCAATATACTTTAATATAACTTATCTACCTTGTCTTTGAATACACCTCAGTAGTATAAAACACTGCAGTATTAAAATGTAGAACACTGGATACATTGGCAAGATAAGCAACAAAAAATAAAATGTGCAGCCAAACTGATCTGCAAACCTCATGGCTCTTCCTAAAAAAAAGTAGTAATAGTATCCATATTGATAAAAGTGAGAACGAGAATTAAATGTTCCATGGTAATTCATAACACATGCAACTTACACAAACACTGGCTGAACAGGTGGGGGCGCTACAATTCAACTCACAATAGAGTCAACCGCTATTAACACTACACTGCTAAGACCACTGTCCAGTTAGATAAACAATTACAGGCATGGCATTGTAAAAACCTGGATATAACTCCTTAATGGTAAATTTTACAACAAGCAGAATACAGTGAAAAACTCAAACTTGTAGCTAGCTTCAGCTATTTTCACTTTGTTCACTCTTGAAACACCAACGTCTACCATATTGGGTTTGGCAGGTGCCATGGATGTGCCCTTTTTTAAAAAAATACAAAGCATATAGCTCATATAAAATTCAAAAAGATAACGTGACATGTTGATTCTTGTGGCGAAATTGAGTCTTTATATTCCAAAATACTGATATCCTGTAAATAATGAATGAACTGAATTCTTTTTGTGTTGTAGGCCTTCAGGAAGAGTATTTCAGACCTGTATGATCCAGTTGCGCATAGAAGATGGAGAGGGTGACGAGGTTGCAACCACGGAGGAATTCAGTACCAGTTGAGATTGATTTATTCTTTGACAGAGTGATTATGAAGCTAATGGGGACCATATTGCTAAAGCCTACTTGGCGTTAGGAGAAAGACTACTTACCACCAGTGGAATTCAAAAACTATGGAGGGATTTGTTTTAAGTTCAAAGACATGAATCATAAGGGAGTGTTTTCTCGCTGAAACATTTTTGAATAACAAAAGGCAAAATGTGAATATGTCTGGGAATTCAGAGTATGATTGAATCCAGTATTTGGAGTGAATTTTTTTTTAATGTTTTAGTAAGAAAATTCATCAAGCTGGCTGATTTTTGGAGAGGAATCGTTTACCTAATTTTCACCTCAGTTCACTGCTTTAATCAACACACAAGATTTTGATATATTGAATTCATTTCCCTTTTTATTTGATTTTCTATTTAATTAAAATCAAACCTCACCAGCACCCATGAACAGAATTATAAATGTAAGGCCTGTATCAGTACACTACAGGTCCTATTATGTCAGTATTAATCTGAATGGCGTGATTTGTATTTTTAATGAACTGGACGTGGACGTGGAATACTTTTACAAAGGGCACATTTTATTAATGGAAGAAGTGAGATCAGCTTTCTATAAAGAACTGCAGTTTCACTGCTCCAGCTGTACATATACTGTACCTCATTACTGGTATAGTAAAATGTATTTTGTGGAGCCTTATCACAATGTTGAGTAAACTTTTAATACACTTTGTACACTTTGTTTTGTTCCCCACCAGATGCAGGAAATCATGCAGTTCTAATCCTTGCAGAGATTACTGTTTGACAGAGCAGATCAGGTATTTTCACATGAGCATGTATGGAAATAACTGTCTCAGATCCTCATTCAAAAAGGTTTAGTGTGTCATTATGTGTAATCTTACTGTCACCTTCACCTTTAATGCATGTTAATGCATCTTACTAACTAAACTTCTTCCCTGGAGTTTCTGTGCTCTCCCGTCCAGCAGGTTCTCATGGATCGTGGCTGCTGTTGTGGTCCATTACATATATTATTACTGTCATTATTGTTACCATATTTCCATTACAGTTTATAGTTAATTAATGCTTGCTGCTGCTGTGCATCTGTGTCTCTCTATCCCTATCACAGGTTCCACTGCTACTGTAATCATTTTATCATTCATTGTAATTCACATTGACTAATTGTACAATATGTTTCTGTTGATTTGTTCTGTACACGTGACATCTATTACACATCTGTCCGTCCTGGGAGAGGGATCCCTCCTCTGTGGCTCTTCCTGAGGTTTCTTCCACCTTTTTTCCCTGTTAAAAGGGTTTTTTGTGGGCAAGTTTTTCCTCACTCGAACCGAGGGTCTAAGGACAGAGGGTGTCACTCCCTGTACAGATTGTAAAGCCCTCAGAGGCAAAATGTGTTTTGTGAATTTGGGCTATACAAATAAAATTTGAAATTTGAATTTGACCTTCATCAGCGGACGACCTGCATGAGGTGCCACAGGGCTCATTTTTAGAGCCATTTGTTTTCTCCTGTTGTATGTTCATCGTTAGCAAGTTATCACTGATTATTAATATCTCATATTGTGATGTCATTAATACCTTATGTCTCCAACAGCATGGACACCTCATAGACTCAGTTACTTAATTAATTGTTAATTCATTTTAAAACAATAAATCCTACCTTCATTATGGTTATAATGTATAATCGTGTATCATAGTTTTCATGATTTCATCCAGCTGAATAAAAACAAACCTAAGATACAAACTTTTTATTTTTATTTTTACAGCTTTCGTCAGCTGATGGAGTCCAGTTGTCATGGAGATTGATCTGTTGACATGCAAGCTCAGTAGCTGTTTTGATTTCATCATATTTTTAGGTCTTCTTGCCCGTGTGGGCTAAAAGTAAAACATGACATATACATTCTTGACCTTGGATATCGTATTTTTACAAAACAATCTCAACTCAAGGTCCTCTTACTAGCTATCTACAGGGGCTTTTAACCCACACAATCACACAGCAATGGAGCAAACTGCAAACTGTATGGTTAACTGTAGGGCTGTCATGATATCAGATTTTCACTACACGATTGTCCAGAGTGACAGTGCATTACCACAATATACTATGTTGGAGAGTGAACCACAAAGCGGAGATGTAAAGATATTGAAATTATTCAAAAGGTGCCAGATTATTAACACAATGTCGATATTATTTTTAAATATCATGATTTTCGTCACTACTGGTATATTGTGACACCCCTAGTTAGCAGCTCTGGAAAAATCTAGTAAGTAAACATTTGGTTCGGTTTATTGTGCAAAACCTTTTTGTGAAGATAAGTGTAATTTTGCCATCAAACCCTTGGATTCTGAAACATCCTGCCTGGAAAGGCAGACAGGATAGAACATGTCATGTAACTCATTCTAATTAGGTTTATTTCATTGTTATTAATCCTGTGTTATTTCTTATGTTGTAATTGTGTATTTCATGACTGTATGACTCATGCCTTTTACACAGCACTTTGTAAGGTCAGCCATTAAATATTTGTCAGATTATTTTATTCATTTCTACACTACAGGGCCATGCTGATACTGGTTTGATGCTGCAGCCCTAAAAATTACTTACAATCAGATTTCATTTTGGGTGCAAGGAGTTTCTCTAAAGCAAGGCTTTGAGAAGAACAGCTGTGAAAACAGCTGATATGAATCCTTCACTAATGCACCAGAAAACCATGGATGCCATTTATCAGGGAGTTTAGAAATATTAAATATTAAATGTCTTAACTCTCTTGAAGCCACATGGCTAAATCCCAGTCTCCAGACTCTCGTATACAGTTTGTCCTGGGTGGCTCTTCAGTAAATTGAATATCTACAAGCCAAATTATTTAACTGGCTGTCTGCACAGTTTCCCTCTCCCTCGTCTTATTATCTTTGGCTTTATTACAGACATGCTTGCTGTTAAAAGGTCTCCAAGAACTGTTGGACTTGTGAGAAAATACTTTCGACATATTGTTTATAGCGTTTTTTTTAGCTTATCTTGTCTGGGCATTGCAGTGAGCAAATCCAGCACTGTTACAAACAGTGGCACTGAAACATTTATAATGTCTGATGTGGAATATGTCTGTGTTTTTGTTTAAATACTATAATATAGATAAGAAAATTAATGATGCCAAGAAATACCATAGTCTGCCCAATCTAGTGTTGTGATACATTACTTGTTGATGGACCACTGTGACTCTGACACAGCATAATTAGTCAAGATTAAAACACTGACCAATGAAGACAACTTGATTATTTACATCCATCTGTATCACATGGCCCTACTGATGACGCCTCAACCTTTTGAATTATAAAATCTAGTATGGCAGTTCATCTAAATCCTTAATATACCTTTCCATATTCTTAATGTCCTCTCTTAAGTCATTGTGCTACTGTGTCAGTGATGAAGGAAGTACTCAGATCCTTGAGGATACTCACGAGCTCACCTGGTACAGCATGCAGCCCATGTACCAAAGTCCTTTTGATCCCAACCTCTGGCCTTTCTGCATGTCATCTATCTCTCTCCCATATTACTGGATTATTATTACTGATGCATTAATGTGTAAGTAATATTTTACTGTAGTTGTTCAAGGTGGAGCCAGTTTTAATGATTTACTAAACACTTATGTAGTCTAATCTGTAACAGTGGTACATATTTTATAAGAACATCACGTTTCCTCGAGCTGACAAAGTACAATATTTCCCTTTAGAGAAATTATAGTGATTAATACGATGCATCTCTTGATGCTCCTGGACACATCATCGGTGATGTAACCTAGGGTCATTGGGTGTTTCAACATCAGACACCCGCATCCAGGCAGACCATGAATTGTGAAGAAGTATCACTGGTGTCTGTATAACATTTAAATGCCACGGAAGAAATACATATAGTACCTGAGGGACACTGGTTAAGCACCAAACCAGTATCAGCATGGCCTTGTAGTGTAGAAATAAAGCATCAGACAAATATTCAATGGCAGACTTTATAAAGAGTTGTGTAAAAGCATGAGTCACACAGTCAGGAAATACACAATTACAACATAAGAACAGGAGACAAGAATATTACACAGGATTAATAGCAATGACATCAAACTAATTAAGAAAGAATTAGTTGCAAGACATTTGCTAACCCGTCTGCCTTTATAAGGCCTTTCCAGACAGGATGTTTTATAATCAAATCAAAGTGTTTGATGGCAAAATCTGCAGTGGTTAGCACTGTCAGCTCACAGCAAGAAGGTTGCTGGTTCGAACCTCGGCTGAGGCCTTTCTGTGTGGAGGTTTGCATGTTCTCCCTGTGTCTGTGTCGGTTCTCCAGCTTCCACCCACCATCCAAACACATGCAGGCTAATTGGTGACTTGCCCGTATGAATGTGTGAACGTGATTGTTAATGGTTGTTTGTCTCTATGCCCTGTGGTGTGCTGGCGAAAGTCAGCTCCAGCCCCCCGCGACCCTAATGAGGATAAGCAGTTACAGATAATGGATGTATGGGTTTCTCGTCTTTCTCTTGTGTCTCACCCTTGTTTGTATTGAATTTAAAAACTTTAAATTTATTCCTACTGAAGATGATCTACAGTATATTACAGCTGCTGTGTTAGTGCACATTTTCACAGCCGTATAACTTACTGGAAGAGTGATGACATTATTTACACAAGCTAACAACGGAGGAAAAGGGCCATTATTTATGAAAACAGGTGACACGAATGGTAACTTTAAGCACAGTTTAAGCACACAAGGGCGGGTCTAATATGAATTATCGTGACACATTACTATTCGTGAGTGTGAAATTATACAAATAAAGTGCTAAATTGCTGGAGTTGCTGAAAGCTATGACTCTTTAAAATTACCTTTTACAATGACTCCCCTATAATGTTCACAGTGCTGCTGTTTCATTAGTAAAGGAGACCCATCAACCATACTTGTGAGATTTATTACCAATATTCATCATGACCACTATGAAAGGGTTTAACCTTTGTATTCAACAGTCTCCTCTGTCTGCATGGTCTAAGCTTAAGCGTAGTCTGTGGCTTGCGTTCCCTCTTAAATGATCCCTCGATCAGCCGTTGGGAATGGATGGAATGGGGTTGGAAAATAAAGGAATCCTCTGTACTTACTGTGGTATTTCATGACGTCGGACTCTGTCTATCCTTTCTGTCTCAGCTGCTGCGCCGTTTCCTTTTCTATACAGTAATACTTAGACATAAGGTCAGGGGCGTGAATGAAAAATTAAGTGGCCAGTGCTCAAGGCCAAAAATAAGATTTTTGAGAGGGCGGGAACAGCCTTTCGAAGCCATGTCTTCTTTCACCTATGAGATGTTTGTCTGGAAGCAATTTAGCTTTTGCATCACATCTTAAGACACACAGAAAGGTATCTGCAGATTTAAGTGGTGTCTTGCTCATACATCACAGCACCAAGGTTACGCCACTGATTTTATTTTTTAAATAAAAAGGCCAAAAAAAAAAAAGTCTAGAGTCTTGGGCTGTCTTCCCAAGACTCAACATTGGGCATGTGTGAGCGAACGTGCTTTTGAGATGTGATGGATGAATGGTAAGCCTGAATACTTTCTCTCCTTTGTGCTGATCAAACATTTGCTGGTATTTTAGACCACATGTTCTCTCATGATTTTTCTTGGGAGAGTGTGACAGTTATTACACCATAATTAAATCAGTCATCATATATTCCGCCCCATTGCAATTGGAACAACTAAACTAGTATCTGCTCAGGCATATTTTAATGTTTTTAATCTAAACAAAGGCATTGGATTCTTTCTTAGATGATTACCATATCAGAATAAAATGCAGTGATATGTTGAGCATTTTTTCCTAGAAAACTGTGGCATTGATCTGCTGTCATATCTGTAAAATCATTCATTCAATCATTTTCCATATTTTTTTTTTCCTCTTCAGGGTCACAGGGGGCTGAAGCCAATTACTTTTATGACTGCGATGACCTAATATCCCCATGTGGATGAGCAAAGTTCTATCTATCTGAACAAATAACCGATCTGGAAAAGGATGGTTATGCATATGGATGGCTCATCATGTGTTATTGATGCCGTCTCAGTTTTTTAATTCCACGTCTTACCACTTACAGCATTTATTGTGATGGATAAAGTCGTATTCATAGGGTTTTTTATGTTGCTCTCTTCACAGGGATTATACTCGGCCAACTATATTTCAGATATATACATAGATAAATTTTAATAGGGACACATTATCTGCAGTCTAATATAAAAACTGATTCAACACTTTAATCGTTTCCAGAGCTAAGCATTATTTTATTTTTTGAAAGATAAATACAAGCCAAAGGTTGAAAAACAAAGCTTTGTCCACAATCCGCGCCACGTCGAAGACATGCCCAGATTCCTAAGACTTTTTTATTCAACTGGGATGAAAAATGTTGTTTCTGCTGGACAATAGAGAGGATTCTTTACTCATCTCCCAGGATGAGACTGATAATTAAATCAAACCAGGAAAGCAGCCGGAAAGGACAGACCTCCTGATATGGACATCTTAATGTACCTGTTCTTATCTATTAAAGTATAAAGTATTGGAAAATAAGTGTTAAATAAGTAAATTCACCTGATAAAACTTCTAAAAATATCTGGTAAGCAGAGATATGAGATGAGTGGAGAGAAAGAGAGAGCTATCACTTTCAGGTCACAACTGAACTGTCTTCAAAACAGTAATAAGTGTGTGAATGTTTTGTTCTGTGACTCAAATAATCAAATCTAACATATAAAATCAATATTTAGCTACATTAAAGTGGGAACAAACTGGGTCAGTTTGTGTTTAACTAGCTTAACAGCAAGCTAAGGTTGAATGTGACGTAATGTAATGTAAACGTAATGTAACGAGGCTCCCTATGTTAGTTTTGCTAGCTGTGTAAACAAACGGTAAGTCAATCAGATAATAAAAGGGCTTTTACACTTGGTTGGATGCCTGTATTTCCAAGTTTTATAGTAATTTAAATTGTTAATATGTCATTTTACACTTAGCTAAATGTGGACAGAAGAAAGAAAGGAAGATGGAGGATTTCTTGTTTTCAAGGCCAACGTTTCAAGGTAACGTTAAACACTGCACGAGTCAGTTAACTAGCAAGAAATACTAATCACAATGAGAAAATTACTTCTTGTCATAATCGATTTGTATTTTAACTGTGGCTATAGTGAATCCTTTTCCGGTAGGCTACAGTTGTTATTGAGAGCCTCTTGTCTGGTGAAAATAAATGTAGATATTTTATATTTAACAATATGTTTTTTTGCATTTCAGAAGATATTACATCACATAGTAGTGAATAGTCAACAGTGCTGTTGTAAAGTGCAGCTAATTTGAGTTTTTTTTTTTTCTCAGACAGTGTTTATAGCTAAAGATGAGGTAGTGGTCAAACATGACTTTCAAGGTATAATAAATAGTAGTTAGTGGATGTAACTCTAGTGTTGTGAATAGAAATGTGGCCCTCTAATAGCTTCGCTATTAGTTAATCCCCTTCGAGGCTCACCCTCGGCACCTGAGACAGATCTTTGTCCTATCAGGAGGTAGTAATCATGCAGTATAAAATCTCAGTGCGCTCACTGCTCATCTGAATTCTGCAATGCTGGAGCTAGAGTTACATCCAGTCACTACTATTTCTATTACACATGTGTTATACCCTTTAATGGACTCCATAATTGCTTACCACCAGAGGTGATGTACTCTGCAAAAACTTATCACAACCATCTGGACCCAACCTCCGACTGGTCAGATGGCCAGGTCTAAATCACCAAATGCTAGTGGTCCCACAACCATAACTATGCTCTCCCAGAAAGGAGCTGGCATGATCCAAAAAACGTCACCCTCACCCAGAAGGTGCCTCTACAGATGTAGCACTGAGCACCGAATAATAGGGAGCTTGTACCCTGAGTCCTGATGGCAGTGTTTCTCCATAAAAAATGTACCTACCTGTAGGAAGAACAGATGGAGCAAGTAGGCCAAACAGGTAATGAGAAGCTTGACAGGACTACTAAGATGGACATCGGTGGGTGACAAGTGTTTCAAGTGCTGCTAATTGGGTATTGAGTGTAAACATCTGTCTCAGATGTTATTAACCAATAGTGAAGTCTACGGAGCCCGTCTGGTGACATGGGTGGAAAAAAAAAAAATCCGTGGCCACTAATTAATAACGTGTGGGAACGAGATCCTATTCCGTGGCCACGACTTGTTTAATGCGTGGGAACGAGAATATTCAAGTTCCAGATTGATGGGATGGTGTCCAGTTTTGGAGCGGTCGTCAATTGTGCAGTAAATGCAGGAGAAAGGGCTGGCTCAATTCGTGGCAGCGGCAGCTAGTGGTGGCATTTGCCAGTTTCTGGTGCAGCTGCCGCCGGTGGCAGTGGTGCCTTGGCGGTGTCTGACTGGGGATTCACACCGGGGACGTAAGCGCCGTGGAACGGCTGCGCCACGGTTTTGCTCCGTCCTCTGCCCGGCGTCAATTCACACCGGGCGCGTGACGGCAGCGTAACATAGCGAGCCAGCCGTATTCATGCAAGATCACGAGAGAATCCGGAACGTACGCGAGACCCCGCGATAAACCGTGTATAAAGGAAACAACAACAACAAACAGCTTACTTTGCTTCTCCGACGTGGAAGAGATTATAAAAAGGATCTGTTGTGTCATAGATTATTGTGTGTTGTTCCACTTCAACAATTAGTCTCTCGTCGTTCATGCTGAGACCCTTTGATCGATTGACTGCTGACCTGGTGCCACCAGTCATGACGTAATGTTGATGTGAAGTTGTGATAGGCTACATGAACTGCGTATTGCGTTTTATTTTGAAAGGGGGCGGAAGTGTATTACGTTGATTCTGTGTCGGATTTCCTGTCTGGTGCAATCTGCTCTGTTGAGCTTCACGTGGTTTAGCAACAGCTCGCGTCTAAAATAGAAGTGCTACGGAATGATAGCGCTGCAGCGCGGAGAGTCGCTGCTGGGACGCTGCTGAGACGTTCCGCGGCGCGCCCTGTGTGAATGGTTTCATTGATTAGAGTGGCAGCAATCAGCTCCGGTGACCGCGGTGCAGCCGTTCCGCGGCGCTTACATTCCCTGTGTGAATAGGGCTTGAGGCAGTTACCACTGCCCTGCCACAACAGCTGCTACTGACATGCCGCTGTGTGGGGACCGGAGAAACACAAATCTGGCAACCATTCAAATATTTATTCTTTAAATTAACAATGTGTTTCACACTTTATTTAGTTGTCTACCTCACCGACACACACACACACACACACACACACACACACACATACATATGCACAGCGGCATGTCAGTGGCAGCTTCCCCACACACAGTGGCAGCGGTTGAGAGATGAATTAAGAAAACCTTGCAAATTGATGCAGAAATCACGTAATGGAAATGCTACTGCCAGCGAGTCTAATACAACACTGACGACTGTTTCACAAAATAAAAAATAAAAACAAATGCCCATAACAGCAGAAGTTGCCGTGGCAGGTCAGTGGCAGCTGCCCCAGAAACCGGAAAGTGCCACTACTAGCTGGGAAATTATACTTTTATATTCAAGATTATAAACCTATAACTCAACTAGGATCGGGGCTGTACATTAAAACACTCTGTTGACCTGATCAGGCCAGTGGCTCAGGTGCGCTAAAGTTATCCTTCACTTTAGATGATAATTGTAGGACATTATTGTATGAATGAAAATGTCTAACCGCAAGTGATTTAAGAATATCATTGTAATTCATCCCTAGATTAAAATAAAACGAAATCAGATCAAAATTGTCCATGTTTACGGCTGAAGCTACTGATGCCAGAAAGTCGACAGTCTCACTGATGAAATGACTAACATTTCTCGTGGCCACGCCTTATTAAGACATGGTCACCTAATAATAATCTCGTTCCCACGCATTAAACAAGTCGTGGCCACGGAATAGGCTCTTGTTCCCACGCGTTATTAATTTGTGGCGACGGAATTTTTTTTTCCACACGTCACCAGACGGACTCCGTAGAAGTCTGTTAGAAGGTGTAAAATAAAAAAATATAGCACTACAACTTAGACCCACAGCACCAAAGATGGACTATAGCAGTTACATTTGAGGTCCTCATGCAATGTCCTACATAGAGGGAGTACGTTGTTGGTATATGCCTGCTATTGGTCGACTATTTCACTTGAAATTTTCCTCCCCTTCCACTATCTTCCATCCTGAGTTTGGCACCACCCAAGATGATTGTGACTCTTTTAAAGAAACAATAAACAAGCCAGCATGTTTTTCCCCTTGTACCAAAATGATAATGGGTTCAGCCAGAGTATTTAGTGGTGGCCTGGAGAGCTTAACTCACTGTGAATTAAGAACAACACACATAAACAGACAAAACACAAGCAAAAAAAAACTTCATCAGCTTGACAACAGATGAGCAGCATTTTTACTTCAAATGCGAAAATGACAACGGAAGTGTTTCTTGTCGATGCTACGGTTTGTGACTCATGAAGTTTGAAGGATCAGCAACTACTGCTTCCACTCTGCGAGAGTGATTCATGCATGCACCATGCGGGACCCTGCAGAGCCAAAGAAGGGAGTTCTTTCTGAGGTTACCTGTCGCCATCATAATAATCATCTAGACATTACCTTCCTCAGCGGTGGTGGTAATTATCATACAGGCTACAGGTCGTCTGTCAATGTCGATGAACGGGATAGTTAAGTTTAATATCTGTCATAAACACTAAATCTCCTGAGAAATCGATAAAATGACTTCCACCTTTTGGCTCTGCACGTTCCATGCTGCAGACGCATAAACAGATTTTACATTGACCACTTCTACCTTCATGACTTACAAAGATCTGTATCTGTGTTTCTGTAGTGTGTTGTGTTGTGTTGCCTGTAACTGCAGCATGTTTTCTAAATGCTGTACATGTGTTGTCAAGATGATAAAGATGTTTGTTTGTTTGCATGTGTTTTCTTAATTTGTAGTGCGTTGAGCTCTCAGGGATGGTGTAAATCAAAGTGTGGAGTTCAGTCTGGGTATGCAAGACTACATCCTACACAATGTAGCTGTGATGTTGCATCAGATTACAGTCAGATATAAATTCAAGTTAGAAGCTTAATTTTTAAGTTAGAAACTTAATTTTTAGATTAAGTTAGAAACTTAAATTTTGATTTCTGCACATTCACGCTGCTAAAGCAGGAAAAAATGGCGAGTCACAGACTATAAACAAGCACCAGAAACCTGAGCAGAGCAAATCTGGCCCATGGAAAGTTACTCTGAGGAGAAGAAAAGATACAAATGGAACGTTTTGGTGTTATTCTAGATGACTATTTAGAAAATATGAGTCTTGATAGCTATCTTGTTTCATTTTTAGATAATGTAGTATAAAATGTCATGCCTTAAATCAGAAGCCTCAGCGATGGGTGCTTCAAACTTAAGATATATGGTTTGGAGTAATCAAAGGGAGAAGTATGTGGAAATGAATACAATGTTATGTGAATACAAAATGCTGTTAATCAGGTAAAGAGCACTATGGTTTAAGTAAAGTTGATTTTATGTGAGCACACAATACTGTTAATGAAGTAATGAGCACCATGGTTTTAGTGAGAGTTGATTTATCATGTTATAGAACTGATCAGAATGAGAAATGTGTAATTGTAACAAGAAGCAAGTAATGATTGTACCAGAAGTATGTGAATGAAACACAAACTTCTTGTCATGTTATAAAATTTATAAAGTTTTTTAAAAAATACAGTAAAAGACATCTATGATATAATGGTGTAAGAAAATAGTAATAAAAGTAATATATTGGCCTACTGTTGTAGGCCAAGACATTTCATTTTTTTAAAAACTTTTATGACTATTTTCAGATGCGCAAAGAGGTGTAAGATGGCTGAACAGGAAACAGATAAGACACCATTAGAGTGGAAAATCCCCAAGTTTGATATGCATGACCTGACATGTCAAATTTACACCATTATGTCATGATGTGGTGAATGAAAGTTATAAGGTGGGCAGGACTTATGACATTGTTTTATAACACTGAAGAGTATAAAAGGAGATGCTTTGGGACAGGAAAACAGTCTTTCCATGGATGACTTGGGCTTTGTTTGTCTGTTAAGATTATAAAAGCTCTATCTGCTGCCAACTTTGATGAATACTGCATGTTATTCTTTTTACCTGAAGAAATAATACTATTTGACCTAATTTGGACTTAATAATCTGACAAGTTGGATACAATCTTCTGATCGAGACAACTTTTGACTGAGATCCAACATCATGGCAAGCTAGAGCCAGGAGGTTTGAGCAAAAAAAAAAAAAAAAAAAAAAAAAATCGGACGGCAGTGACCTTGGACGTTTCCAGGACGGAGTCATCCAGGGGCGCATTCTGACACTCACAGGCCACCAAATTAAAAAGGTAAGCAGAGCCTTTTTCTAAAAATCTGCAAATTTGAGTGAGCTGTCTGGATGATCCGCCCAGGTCAGACCCCGCCGAACTCATACCTCTTCGAAACCTAGATAAATATAGGAATTGCTAAAAAGAACTAAAAAGTAGCCAGTTGAGTGTTACATGAGGACAAATCAAGGTTGAAACTAGAACTATTTTCCTGTCTGTCTGTTTTGTTGCTTTTTCTGCCTGTCTTTTTCCTGTCTGTCGGTTTGACCATTGTGCGAAAGAATGCCTGATTTTGTATTGGGCGTGAGGTTGGACCCAAGAACAGCACAGACTGAGACCAGCGTTGGAACAGTTCAACAGTTTATTGACCAAACAGGGTTGTAAAAATCCACAGCAGGTACACAGGAATAGTCCACAACCTGAGGTAGCCAAAACAGTCCGACTTTCTAGCAGAAACCTCCAGGGAGGGAATCCAAGCAAACTGGAGACAGACAAGGGGCGAGTAGGCAGAGGAGTCAGGGACAGAAGGTCAGGGAGAAGCAGGGTCGAAACCAAGGAAGCAATCCGAAAAATAACACAAGAGAGCTTTGCATGCTGCTAAAGACAATCTGGCAGACACTGAGTGGAAAGAGTGGGTTTAAATCAGGTGAGGGAACACAGGTGAAGGTGGTTGCACTGATCAAGTGGGAGTGGCCGGCAGGTGAGTGGAAAAGTACTGGCAGAACTGGCAGTAGAGATGGAAAGCCAGGAGCGGATCATGACAGATTTTGAAGATATTTTGTTGCAAGTGTGCACAATTTGTTGGCTGATTGTCTGTCTGGGTTTTGCTTTTGGGCTTATTTGGCTGACCATACAAGCAGAAACAGCAAAGGGGGGTCAGTAACAGATAGCCGAAGGGACAGATAGCCGAATCTCAGAGTCAGGTCGAGGGATAACTGTGTTCAGATGATAAGGGTGAAAATTATAGGGTGAATTTGTCTATGGTCTGCGTGTATGTCTCTGCTTAAGTTCATTTGTTATTGTGTTTCATTTTAGTTTTTGTTTTGTTAAAGTTAAGAAAAGTCGACTAAGCCAGGCCAGCGCATGCCAAGTTAGCAGTGTGTGTGTGTGTGTGTCTGGGTGTGTGTGTGCCCAGGAGGGTGCAGAGACGCCTGTCCTTGTGGGAGTGACGGTGGTTGTGTGTGTAGGAAAAGTAGCAATTTCACTGAGGAGCAGAGACAGAGAAGAAAAATTGAGAATTTGGAGGAAATAAGAGTGCAGACCAGAAGAGGGCATTTAATTTTTGGCCTTTGCACTCTCATAAATTCAGAAAATAGACTGAAGGCCCGGCAAAGGAACCTAGTATCAAATAATTATATATATATATATATATATATATATATATATTCATATAGGTACACAGGCAACATTGAAGACTGTTGGATTAATGTATAGATATCCTATAGGAATAGGAATAGGAATTTATTTATTTAAAACAGGGACAATGCACAAAAGACATTATTCTTGTGAAACAAGAAAAGATGTATTGGGCCAGGTTATAGCAAAACTGCTAATTTCCACCTGTAGTCCCTGGGCAGGTAAGAACACATAAGATATCCTATGAAGTTGATTTATTAAAATAAGATAGTGATAGGCTCAAGGTTTGATTAAATAGGATAAGTGATAACCTAGGAGCTTATCAAAATAAGAAAAAATAAATAGAACTTTGATTATAAAATAAAACGAATTAAATAAGATAATATAGTAAAATCAAATTCATTAATAAAATAGGGATAGAATAATCATATGGAGATTAATGGAGACAGTAGTGAGGATGAAATAATAACACCTGATCATTTTGTAACAGAAGGAGATCCAGAAACACGGGGTATTAGAACACACTTCTGGTTAGAGCGAACAAAAGTGACGAAGGGGTTGAACATTGGCAAGACGAACAAGAGATTAATCAAAAATTGTGGCAATTAACGAGATTTGTTAATTTACACCACATACAGGAGGACTTTCCCCTGGTACCATGGAAACAAATTCTGAGCGGATTGTGGACCCCCAAGTATTTGGCAATACCGTTGGAGCAGGTGTGCAACAATGCGGGAGTGACAGTAACTATTCCATTAGTGCCATTTTTGACCTGGAACCTGGAAGACATGATATGATGATGATGATAGTGAGTCGGAGGATAGGGAAAGTGTTTAAACCAGCGAAGATGACAGAGACAGCGTGCAAACTGTAAGCTCCTCATTAAAGGAAATACAGGACCAACAACTGCACAGCTCCAGAGGTGCATGCAGCAGTCCTGCCAGTAAAACAGCATCAGCCTCAAGCAGAAGAATGTATGATGAAGCAGAGAAGGAAGAGTGGGCTGTGGAGAGCGATTATATGAAACTGCTGGAGAAATGAGGGACCAAGAGAGAGAGGAGGGTGTATCGAGTGCTGGAGAGTCAACACCGACGGGAAATGGAAAACGGAGCAAGGAGAAAGGATACCAACTCAAGCCGATGTCAGAACTGGCTAGAGAAACTCCCACGCCTGATAACTTTTCAGGCCATGGACCCACAGTATGCACGTAGAAGCTATCAAAGAAAGCTGGACGAACTGAAAACAGGGGTGGACCAGCTTGAAAAGATCGAGGAGGAAATGGCATGATAGAACTGCAGCAAGCGTCACAAAGAGAATCCACACCCAGAAGCGGACCGCAAAAACTGAAAATGCGGTTGGAAGGGACTATGGTGACGGAAAATGACGAGGGCCACGAAGAAACATGGCAAAAGTTGGGCAGCATTCTCGAGGAGTTAGAGCTACAAGAGAAGAGGAGGCAAAGAGAGTCGAACCCCCCACAAGGCATGAAACTCAGGAGTGGGAGGTTACTGGAAGGAAGTAAACCTTCCCCTGATACAGAGAGATTACCAACCCAGAAAACAACAGGGAGAGACCCTCCACCTGGACACAGCTCCCTTGAGGAGATGCTGCAAAACGAAGGGCAGCAGGTGCTGGAAACCTATGAGTCAATAATAGTTAAAGGATGAGACCAACATTATGTACCAGGAGGAGAAGGAGTGTGTTGGGGATGCAATCGGGGACATCAACACAGAGATTGCCCAACTAACCCATGGACGGGCCCAGCCAGAGAGTGGCAATAGGGGGACCTAGAGGAGCTTAAAGCAGGGGAGCACATGACACCAGTTGTTTCTACACAGCCTAAAGATGAGCCTACAATTGAAGTAACAATGCATACTCAAAAGCACCAATTCATGGTAGACACAGGAGCCATATACTCCTGTATAGGGAGCGAAGGCTCCAGACTCCCCCTTTCAGGCTCATCTGTAAAGACTGTGGGCTTCTCTGAGAAAACCCAAATAATTCCCCTGACACAGCCTGTACCTATGTTAATAGCAGGAAAACTCATATCAGCTCCTTTATTATACTCAGAAGATACCCCAATCAACCTACTGGGAAGAGACATCTTATACCCATTAAAAGCAAAAATTATGTGCATGGGTCAAATTCCCAGAAGATACAACACACAGAATGATGTCCCTGTGACCAAAAGTCCCTAACAAAGGCCCCAAAACCCCAAACAGTCGGCCAGATGTTGACGTTCTTGGGTGTGGCAGGTTACAGCCAACCTTGGATCTGTGATTATGCAATTAAAGCAGCCCCATTGCATGCATTAATCAAAGCAACAGGACAAAGTAATAGTTCAACATCATTAGAATGGACAGAGGAAGCTGAAGGTGCTTTTGTAGCTTTAAAAGGGGACTTACATACTGCTCCAGCGCTGGGGAATCCAGACTACACTAAAATGTTTGATTTGTATGTTGCAGAAAAAGGAGGATTTGCGTGTGTGTTGTTAATGCAAGATACTCCAACAGGTAAACAACCGTTGGCGTACTATAGTACCAAATTGGATAACATTGAATCTGGATTGCCTCCCTGTTATCAGGGATTGGCAACAGCAGTGTTTGCGCATCAAAAAGCAACAGCAGTAACTATTGGTCATCCGGTGACCATACACACGTCTCATCAATTACATGCAATGTTGACCAGCCCCAGGTTCGTTCTAACTCAGGCCAGAAAGACAGGATATGAAGTAATTCTCTCAGTGCCAGAAATAACAGTTCAGCGCTGTAACACAATTAACCAGAATGGTGATACCAACAGAGGGTATACCACATGACTGTATCCAATCAACTGAAAACTTTCTGAAACCCCGTGATGATATGCACAATCAACCTATAGCAGCAGATCTCACCTTGTTTGTAGATGGATCCTGTTTCAGAGATGCAACAGGTAACCATGCAGGTTATGCTATAGTGCAACTAAATCAAGATAACACCTTCACAGAGGTCCAGGTGACGAAACTCGCCCAACCATGTTCTGCACAGTTGGCAGAAATTAAAGCTTTAACAGCAGCATGTAAACTAGGAGAACACAAGTGTCTAAATATATATGCAAAGTTTTTGTGTAAAGAAGTGTTTCCAAGATTTGGGTTCCCTGATACCCTCAGTATGGATAATGGTAAAGCATTTATAGCAGAGATAGATGAGAAGCACTAAAATGTTGGATTAAGCGAGTTTGGATGTGTGTATCTCCCGTCACGGGTGTAGTATGGTCGCTAAAGATAAACTGGCGATTGGCTGATGCGATGCTCGTTGGGTAGATGCTTTGCCGCTTGCGCTAATGTCCAATGCGGACACAAGCTAACAGAATAACGCATCTAACACTGCATGAAATGCTAATGGGGAGACCGATGCCGGTCCCCTATTATAGAGGCCCATATGAAGGGCCACCATTGGAACAGTGTGAAAGAGAGTTGACTAACGAAGCATCTGTCCCAAATACATAAGGTTGTGTTTCAACAGGTCAGAGGCGCGACAGAGAACAGAGAGGTTCCTGTTCTGGAACAACTGCAGCAGGTTGAACCTGGTGATTGGGTGTACGTGAAAGTATTCAAACGAAAGTGGGATCAGCCTAGGCGCGAAGGACCTTATAAAGTCACCTTGGTGACTCCCACTGCCCTAAAAGTCCAAGGTAAGACCGTTTGGTTTCATCTCAACCATTGCTGCAGAGCAAACACAACAGCAACACAGAGAATGGGATCAGCATGGGACGGTGACACCGCCCAGCTGGCCAGACGCCAGTCCCAGAGCATACAGGGAGAAGGCAACGCCTCCCCGCAGGGACAGAGACAATCCCAGCGATAGTGACAGCTCCCCAGGCAGCGGATAGCTGCCGTCGAGGAGGAGCCCAGAGAGTAGCACAACAACAGGAGAGGAAGATGGAGCATCCTCTCCTGGGTCGTTTGACCCTGGAGAGGAAGGACCTTCGGAAGAACCAGCAGCTCCCGCAGAGACAATTATGCCAGAACCAACAGCGGCCCCAACAGCAACACCCCCCACAGGGGATGAAGCTGCACAACCAGATACAGACCCCAGACATATTGACACAATATGGCATTACGATTGGCAAACCAAAACATGGCAGAGAAGCTCAGAATGAGAACAGGCACTGTACAAATTGGGAAAAACACTCATACAATCTGCCTAGAGGAATGATCATGCACATCATGGGCAAGGATGTGTGGTTGTAAAATTAACTCATGGTGTGCCTTGTCCCATCAGACCACAATGGCTGATTACCCAGAGGGGTGGAATTTGTGGGATCTGTACGACCGAGTACTCCTGCAGGGTCCCTTTGGTCAACCAATGCAGGCTCCTGACAGCCCTAGCTGGATGAGGCTGTTAACACCGGCAGACCATCAGTACCACCAGCAACTGGCAATCGCAGGCAGGGGACCACAGGAGGGGAATCGACCACGAGGAGGATGACCACGGCCCGGTCCAGAGGTACCATCACTGCAGCCCCTGGAAAACGTGTCGCCCATCCTGGCTGATCATCCTCGAGAGCACTTGGAAGATGGAAGATGGAACTGGAAGGCGCTGCTGGCACAGCTGTTCCCAAAATTTTAAAATTTGGTTTCAAAGACTTTTCTAATACTTTTTCTGATAAAAATCAAAAAAAGAATAGCCGTGTGCAAGGTCTGCAGTACCAAAATTTCAGACACCTCCAGCACCACGTCGAATTTCATTCAGCATTTCAGGCTACACAAGGAAAAGTAAGTAATGTCACTAGCTATATCATTCTCTCTTTTTTTTGGCCTTTTTCAAGCTTTATTTTTGACAGACAGCTGAAGAGTGACAGGAATGTGGGGAGAGAGAGATTGGGGAATGACATGCAATGAAGGGCCGCAGGTCGGACTCGAGCCCTGGGCCGCTGCTGAGCCTTCGTACATGGGGCGGATGCTCTACCAACTGAGCTAATCAACACCCCCTCTACCATTCTTTTTAACCTGACGTTAGCTAACGTGCCAATCTCCATAAGTCAAAAGTGACAAGAGCTTGCAGCATGGAGTTAGATATTATCTAAATAAACTATAAATAATTTATATTCAGTGTTGTTTTGAGGAAAGTTTGTGAGGAGGCGGAGTGAGACTATCGTGCTAAACAATATTACCTATCATTCAAGTCAGTGTAGTGGCATGGTGCTAGCAAGGGTTCTATCTCTTTGGTAAAAGTGCGCATTCTCCTCCCTTGCTTTCCCATAGCCCACAGTACGGTAGTAAATGAAAGATGGTTTCAAAGTTTTAGTATAGGTTTATGTTATGGCAAAGAGCATTAAATATTGACATGTACTAATTGAGTGTACAATGTAGGGCTGACTGATATGGACCAAAAGTCATATCTCGATATTTTTTAGCTGAATGGCGATATTCGATATATATCGATATTTTTTCCATGGCCGGATAATTTCATATGTCTATTAATAATGGCCCGCCGGTAAATCGCACTCCCACCTCATACTACAAATCCCACTATGCACTGCAACGGCTGACACACAGGTCAAGACCTGTGCACCACCTCTGACCCCGCTGCTTCGATTGTTTATTGACACACTAATCAGTGGTCCAGTGTTGACAACTTAGCGACTTTTCAGACCCTCTAGCGATTAATTTTTTCCCAAAAAGCGACTAGCGACAAATCTAAAAAATTTTTCTGGAGTTATTGGAGACTCTGACGTGATGACGTCAACAAGCTGCAGGAGACCTGGACAGAGAGAGAGGAGAAATAAAAGCGAACTGGCAGCTCAAGGGAAGAAATGTATAGTCATTTTAACACAAAATAAACTATATCGATATAAACGATATGGTCTCGTGCTATATCGCGTTTGAAAATATATCGATATAGATTAAAATATCGACTAATATCTGGACTTCAGCTCAGCATTCAACACAATCTTCCCCTAGCACCTGGTGAGCAAACTGGCCCCCCTTGGACTCAACACTCCCCTGTGTAACTGGCTGCTGGATTTCCTCACAGACAGACCCCAGTCTGTGAGGAAATCCAGCAGATTGTTGGGTTGGTAGAAACACTTCCAGCGTCATCTCCCTCAGCACTGGCTTCCCCAGGGCTGCGTCCTGAGCCCACTGCTCTTCACCCTGATGACCCATGACTGCTGTGCCAGGTTCAGTACAAACCACATCAGGTGAAACAACTGGTGGACTGGTGTGACACGAACAATCTAATCCTGAATGTCAACAAAACAAAAGAGATTGTCATTGACTTCAGGGAAAAATCAGCAAAGTCACAACCCCCTCCTCATCAACAACGCCGCAGTGGAGCTGGTCAGCAGCACCAAATTCCTGGGGGTGCAGATCACAGACACTTTGACCTGGTCCCTTCACACCTCTGCTCTCGTGAAGAGAGCGGAGCAGCACTTTCTGTGTCGGATGAGAAGAGAAAACCTCCCCCCTCCCATCCTCACCACTTTCTACAGAGGGACAATAGAGAGCATACTGACCAGCTGCATCTCTGTCTGGTTTGGGGCCTGCAACGCCTCAGACTGGAAATGTGTAGAGAGAGTGGTGAGGACAGCGGAGAGAATCATCAGGACTGCGCGTCCTTCCATCCACGACACTGCTCGCAGACGCTGCTAAGACTCTGGTTAGAGGTTCTGCAGCATCAAAAGCAGAACAGCCAGATTCTACAGCAGCTTCATCCCCCACGCCATAAGACTGTTAAACTCCCAACAACCCCCCTCCCATATTACACTAGTCACTTTACATTGATACTGTGAACTCTATTGCACTGATAATTCTGTTAACTCTATTTGCACTATTCATATTGTCTATTTATAAGTCACAATTTTATTCAGTTTCTTTTTATATTTTATTTTGTTCTATTTTATATTTCATATACTTTTATATTTATACTGTTATTACCGTGTCTCTTGTTTTTATTCTGAGCCTTTGCAATGAAATTTCACTCAAATATACACTGGAAATGTGCAGTTGGATGACAATAAAGTCTGTCTAAGTCTAAGTCTTTGAAGGAGTAATGGACATAGAAGTCCTACTTGTTCAAGTTCATTCTTTGATGCAATGTTTTTTGCGACATATTGAAATATTTGTTGTATTATATTTCTATGACTTGACTTGTGACTTGCTTGACCTATGCTATCGACTCGTCTTAACTTGAAGGTTAAGACTTGAGACTTGCTTGAGACTTGCACATGTGTGACTTACTCCCACCTCTGATGTAGACCACTACCCCTGGATGAAAGAACAACTCACCGTGGCGAGGGGTAGGGCAATGAAAATGTGTTACGGTAAATCTTTAATTCACGATTATCTGTGAGAAATGAGGCGACATTTAACAGCCAAAATTAAAACATTGCTGTCTCTTGCAATCATCTTGACATGTTCCTGTTCTGCATTCATCTGCAGTTATGGTCTTTCTTTTCTCAAATGCTGGATGGGTTTTGTAGCGTAGCTGCCAGATATTAGCAGGTGTTAGGATGCAGTTATGTAAACAGGGAAGAGTAATATGTGTAGAAGTGTAGTAGGAGTGTTATATTGGCAGATGTAGACATTCCTACTGGACTGAACTGTCTGTCTGGCAACTGCAGTATAAGATCAGATAGGAACTGTTTAGTTAATAAAATAAGCTAATGTTACATATGGGTTCAAATAACAGCTAGAAATCAGACCTCATATCGGGATGGTAATTATCTAAAATGTTCAGTTATTTACCCATATTTCCTGGAAGCATTGGGAAACTATAGTTTACCCTCAGTTTACCCTACACCCCTGGGTGCAGTGTGAAGGTGTGCTACCAAAAACTGTCAGACAAATATGTGTGCTACAGGTGCTTAAGGAGAGCCTGTTTGAAATCTTTTGCTCACAGCATATGCAAAATTATACTGCATAATTGTTTTTAATAGTCGCAAAAGTACTGCACCAGCTGCTGTTAAAGTACATTTATTTTATTTGTTTAATCCAAGACAAAAAAAAAGCTAAGGACTAAAAATGAGGTTAATGTCTGAATAATATCCCAGCTGCGAAATAGTTGAGTGATCTTCGGTGAATTCCATGCGTAATAGCATTGCATCAATATCTCTCGAGAGGACCCCAGTTTTGTACCATATGTGGCCATGAATGACAATAACAGGTAGCTTAAAAAAGGAGAAACCTAACCTGCATCTATGACTGAACACCCAGTCAAGTACGGAGTATTACTAACATCGCGTGGCAGAATATGCAGCTGTGCATCACCTTAATGTATGAAATAAATTACCACGTTACTTAAAACTAGTTAGTATGTAGTTAGCAGTAACTACAATACAAGTAACACTAGCCTTTGTTGGTATAGGTAGATGCCCTTTGGAGTTATAGCTGTAATAACCCGTAGACATCTGGTATGTGTGTGTGTCAGTGAAACTACATGTAATGCACGTTGTTTATGTGCCGTTTTAGAGTAATAAGTGCAGCATTCTTTAGATAGTTTATAGAAGTGGGTCATGAAACATGTTGAGATGCCTAATGCCTAGTTCTTATTTCCTTATTATAAGTATCATCAACATTTATCAACATTTTATAAGACACCGTGTTACCTTTCACTCAGCCAAATGTTTGCAGTATTAGGTCACATGCAGTAGGCTGTTCAAAAGCATGGAGCCAGACAGCACATCTGAATTTTATTATCATGAAACACTGTTTCCATGAATGAAATTGAGATGTATAGGGATAGAGTGGCATGTTAAGTTGAAAAACAAGGTAAATGTGTATCATAGCTGCTATAGGTAGAGCAAAATTTGATCCACACGATACAAACAACGGGGATTTTACAACTTGTTATTTCAAGTATAGTTTTCAAAAACATATCAGAGATTAGTCTCAATTTAAGCAAGTGTTTAAGAGGTAAGGATGAGGATACATTCATTGTAGACGATAACAACAGATGGTTTTACTTGAGGGGAAATCCTGTAGGGTTTATTTTTCTGCGGCTTTTGCTTGTTCGATAATATTCTCATGGCGGTTAGTGTTTATTATGCAGATACACGCATCTCCAAACCGGCAGCATTTGTTCCAGAAAGATTATGAGAAGCTCCTCCAAAAGAGATGATTCTGTCAATATCGTGGAAAGAAATTCTGACAGAACGTGGCAAACATTGCGTCCATATGTGAGTGATTTTCCTGCTTACGTTTAAAGTCAACAACAACGCCAGAAAGTAAAAATGCCCAGAAAGTAAATGAAGCATGTTTTCCTTTTCTTTTGGTGGACGCTAGATTGATAGATATGTGTGAAATGATGGAGTCTGATTTTAAACAGGTAAGACAAACTTTCTTAATGAAATGCACTGATTTCGTTGGAATAAAGCTCGTGAGAAACAGAAAACAGTGTTGGATGACTACATTGTTTGGAACTACTTTAGTCTGTGCTTACATTTTACCTCATTGTTACCACAGAATAATCGATAAAATGTGATGTGTATGACATGTCCAAGAGCCTATATCCTGAGCAGACTGTAAGGCCAGAGATTACAGTCAGCCGGCATTAACAGCAGAGCTAAAACTCTATCTTTGTGCTTCCAGCTGATTTTAATCTCTTTTATTAATATTGTATCATACCTTGAATTAACTAATTGTTAAAGAGTTATTTATCGTAGTATTTTTCTTTATTTTCTGGGGATTTCGAACAATAGTTCCATTTTAGTGTTTTATGGGAAAGCTCAAACATTGATGATGATATGCAGCATGTGTGAAATTGTTCCTCCTTTTGGCCTGCGCCATAAATCAACAAAGCTAATACTTGGAAAAGGTCAGTGAAGAGGGATTTAAGCTCTTTATGGCTGAAGTTAGGGGAATGAACAGTCCAGATCTTAGTCCTGGAAGCTGCAATGAATTTGTAATATTTGTTTCCAAAATCAAAATTTGTTGGGAAAAAAAAAAAGAAGGTTATACCAAAAGGTTAGCAGCACCGTTTTGTCTTCAAGAATTGTCCATATTCCCAAGGCATAATGAAAAGCCATGTTTTCATTTGTAGTAATCTACTGAAGTCACTGTTACAGCCATCAGACTGACACATTGACCCGGGGCTCCAAAATGTTGTGACTAGGTATTTATATTCAACATTTTAAAAAAGTCTGTGACTCTAAGAAAAGCCATTTGATCCCTACTCTCCCAGAAACCAGATTAGATTGTAAATAACCGCCTAACCCGAGTGGTCGGACAGAAACTCACACAGGCCAGGGAATGTTCTGTATGTTAAGCCACTCTGTTCTCACTTGAGCAGTCATCAGCTCGTAGTCAACAGCTCATAGGGTAAGCGTAGTGTCGCAGTGTACTCATGCTGTAATACTATCTGTGTGTAATCCTACCGAAGTCTTTCCACAACTGCAATCATGAGCACAGCGTTGCAGTCCGGTTTGTCAACACATAGCATTCTTTAGCGATATCGTTGCTGGTTGTTATTTAACTGTGTACCGTGTATTAGATTCTGCCAACCCGGGCTTTGATGTCTCCAATGCAATTTCAACATCTGAAAGGCCAAACACTCAAACAGATGTAATCATCTGGTACATCGTGCCAACATGACCTTGAAATTAAGGAGGATCGATTCAGTCATTTATATTTAGATGCTACCCAGATGTGAATCATTTTATTGTTAACAGTGTCTCAGTATTCACTCAAAAAATTCAGTTTGACATGACGGTGTTTGTCTGTTTTGTCATGAACATGATTATTGTTTTTGTGTAGTGCGGTGCCATTACGGTTAGATCAAATGTTGTTATTGGTATCGACATTTATTTTCATTACATCTAGTTTTGTCTAGCAGAACGCGCTGATCTTTACTCAGCTTGTGAATTTACTGTAAACATTTAGATTTTTTTGTAATTTGTTTTATTTACAGTTTTAGATGTATTTAATCCACATTAGCTCCTTTTCATGGTTGAGATGTAGTCTAAGCAGTCCAAATATAATGGACGGCATGTACCGTAGATGATTACTGTTTCATATTTTCTAGATTGCATGCTATTTGCAAGTTATTTGCTGCCAACTCAAAAAGCATCAAACTACAGGCACTTCACCTGACACCTTGTTTTCATTTTGTCTTTGGATTTTAGCCGGCCTGTCAAATACATAAAAAGGAAGTCTACATCTCCAGTATGTAAACACAATTTAAACTTGTTGGGATAGATAACAGTTTTCTCCTGAATAACCCAAGTTCAAATACCTTCGTTGTGCATTTGAGGGTTTTAAATTTATGGTAGGCTGCTGATAATCTGTGTAATTGAAATGTCTACTTGGTATTTACAAAAGAACAACATCTTCTCTAAGTCTTCCCACACAGCTGAAGCAACAATTGCAGGCCTCAGCAGACTGTCAGGAGGATGATCAATTTATTTAGTAAAAAAGCAATTTGCACCTTCCCGCTCATGTATCACAGCAGAATAGTAGCTGGTGAACTGCATGACCCCTGTACATTTAATGTGGAATTATATTTTTCCTTTTCTACTTTTGTCTGTTGTTCAGGGGAAAATAAAAAACAGAGATGTCCACTTAAAGAAAAATGTGATACACCATTTATTGCAAAAACAAGTACAGATTTTCTACAGTCCCATTCTGCATTTGTGACAGTGACATATAACATGGGAAGTTTATTTGTATGTGATCTCATATTTCTGGCTCTCTAGCTCATCTGCTGCCTTAATGTTATCCCAGGAAAATATGTTAGGTTCCCGGGTTTGACAAAAGTGAACATGCATGTTTTGTGTGACCTCATTATTAATGTTATCGTTAGCACCTGAAATATTACAGAGCAGATTATATATTATATACATACACTGAATTATGCAACGATTCTGCTGAAACAATCTTTTTCTGTGCTAGATATTATCCTCTAAGGCTGTTCACTAAACGCTGTGTGATTACACTTATACGGAAAAATACCAGTCCCCTCGGTTACTTTAGGCTCTTCAGACATAAACCAGGTGATAATCTGTACTATGATATAATGATAAAGTTTATTACCACAGGTGTTCGGAAGTGTTTCACGTTGATTGAACTAAGCACCACAACGCTGTCGTGAACAAGTACAAAGGACTTATTTTTACCGTGCATTGTACGAACTATGAATCTACTTTATTGGCAGAATATGGAGGTAATTGAATATTATTCTACATTCATATTTCCATCAGTGTATAATCACCTAAAAATAATAATTCTGCTTTTGTTACCTTAGAATTAGCTCTTCATATCTACATGGAGGAAGTGGGTCCTCTCCCATGTGGTCCACCATGTTGAACTTCCATGTTTCTACAGCAGCCCAAAATGCACAAACCAAACACTGACTCTAAAGGGCCTTTCATGTTTTTTTGTGAGTATTGCGGCCACTCTAGTTTCTCCTTCATGCTTGGAAGAGAGGGTGGCTTCAGTTGGTTGCAATCTGCAACTTCACCACCAGATGCCACTAAATCCCACACACTAGACCTTTAAGATGACGCCCAGAATAAATTTGAACACTGTTGTACTGTGTGGCTTTGTCACATCTCTTATATATATATATATATAACTAGAGATCATCTTGTTATAGGATCACACCAACCGCAACGCCCCTCATCATGTTGACGTTCTGACCCATGAGTACTCGGTAGTCTTTATAACATGAGCACTCATAGGTCAGACCACATCTAACCACAACACTGCCTTTATTTTGACCTCAACTATACAGTTTCATGACTGCATCTTGCACAGTTGTGACGCCATCCACATACAGACAGGACATGAGCACCCTATCTGCCTCTAGTTCCCTCTACACTAGCTATCGCCAGGATCACATTTGACATGATAACACACACAAGGTGAAAAGTAGTCATTAATAAACGATGACAGTAGTCATTTCAAATCACATTTGAGTGAGTACTTGGCTGAAACAACCTTATCATAGTAATACTCTTACATACAGTATTACAACATAGCAATTTTTATTAAAGAAATAAACTTGTGTAATGTAAAAAATTTGATTCTGAAACAGTACAAATTCATGTTCTGTAAATATTTTTCTGATACAGAAACTTCTGATCAACTTAAAAGAATCGTAGCCCAAATTAACAATTCTGGTTAGGCCAGCCTACTTTCGGTTTAAGATACACATACTGTAGTGATGTACGCCCTCATCCCTAGTAATAATGTAGTCATTACTATATTGTGACATTAAAACTTAATGCTCATGTCAATAGTTATTAAACTATTTTAAATAGTTGTAAAATATTTAACAACTAATTATAAATTAATGATAACTTAACTAATTTACTAGTCTACACATTAAATTACTTCACTCTTTACTTTTTACTTTCCTCATTCATTCCAACGTAGTGCAGCTTCAGTGGAATAGTTTACGTAGTTTGCAGTTGTTTCATATGATTGCATCGTGCATTGAGACATAAGGTAAATGTTAAACTGTTCCTGCCGATAAGCACGTCTAATCCATAACTGTATTTATGTTTTATTTCCTGACATCCTATTAAACATTTCAAACACTAGACTGTGTTGTGTGCCTCTCGCCTTGCCAGTATCTGCTGTCTGATATTTTAATGGTGACTCAAGAGCTGAGGTATGAACAGAACCTGAGAGGTTTCCATTTGATGATGTAAAGGCAGAAAACAGGTGGCAAAAATTAGACCGTAAGCTTTCCACTTGTAGTGTTATTTCCTACTTTTTTCACAGTGCTGACAGAGCGCCGACAGATCATCGTCCAAACCACCAGAGTTGGACATCTGATTGACAAAAGTTAACACACCATCCATTTTCTGTCAAATAGTGATTCTTTAATTGGGTAGACTGCAACACCACACTGCAGTGAGGATTGAAAAATGTTTTTAACCCGTTATTAATATATCCAAATGAACTAAATGTATGCTTGAATAAATGGTGGATCATACACTGACAGCAGTGTAGTCAGGAAGAATGAAAAAAGTTTCACATTTGTTGTTTTGATATTTTAAAAACTGCTCGATATTAACATGACTATGAAGCTAGGGTGCTCACTCGTACCATAGACAGTATAAAACATGGACGGTTCAGAATGTGGTGGACATTTTAACATGGGGGCTTATGGAGAATGACTTTTTCTGTAGTGGCCGTTCAAGGAACTGCACTATTTAGCGCTTCCACGTTGGCTTCACTTCACAGACATGGAGTTTGCTGCTGAACTCGTACCTTTAATTTGAGTGTGCAACGACAAAAATTCATCCATGTAGAGATGGTAACCCTACTGATGCATAGTCCCCCAATCTTAGGAGACAGAGTATAATTACACAGTTAACATAAACTTCATATTTAATATTTGGTTGACCATGACTCATATCAGTAAACACTTTTGCAGCCAGCTGTACAGCAGCCATATTCACTTCTTAGTTGCTTTCTTATTCCTCACTGATCTTAAGCTAAGTTAAATTCCAGATTGTTTGTCCCCTCACATATGCCTCTGCAAACTAATGTTCTCAAGATGTTTACCAAATACTCCTCCTCTTCTTTAAATGTTGGTGTCAGATGTTTGGCAATTTATGCTTTTATACTGAAAACTTCTCTTTAGGCTTACAGTCAACATGTGTCTGCATTAGTGGGGTTTTACAAATTTTAAGGGTAAGCTACTCTGCCAGCATGGTGACTGACAGGATGCACTTGCAGGCCAGCTAAACGCTTATCGCTTTATTGTTTTTACTGTGTTTCGCTTTCCCAGCATTGCTTAATTCTATCGAGAGTGATTAACTAACTTCTAAACCAGAGGTCATGTGAAATTACTTTCAGCCTGCCACCCTGTGTTGCCTTTCTCATTTACAGTGATGCAAAATGGTTTTACATGGTTATCATATATAATGAACAATTACTGTACAATATGTACATTACAGTATATATTCAGTAACTCCTGGAATATCTCACGACGGTAAACAAAAGT
Source organism: Argyrosomus regius (assembly GCA_946959425.1). Taxonomy (NCBI): domain Eukaryota; kingdom Metazoa; phylum Chordata; class Actinopteri; family Sciaenidae; genus Argyrosomus; species Argyrosomus regius. The sequence continues at coordinate 14,383,307 of OX336889.1, forward strand.
CTCTTTCAATGGAGTCTGCATTGGTCTCTTAATTAAATTGGATAAATTGGTATGGTAGCCTGTTTAAAATTTCAGCCATCCATTTGTTATAAGCCAGATTCAGTTAAAATGACAATTCACAGATCCACAGGAAGAAATGCTGGGTAGTGATTTTGTTTGTAGACAATTAGTCCTATTCAGACAGTAGTTTTGTAGGATCAGCAAGGGCTAATATGTGCCTGCTTTATTGACAATGGATCAGTTTTACGCAATTAATTTGCACTTTGTGCACTTCATCCCTGTTTTGCATGACCTCAGACACAATTTACATTTTTATTTTGGGTTCTAAACAAACAATGGCAACTTGGCAACTTACTCCGTTAATTCCTCTTTTCTTACCTGCCTAAAAATGTAACATACAGTAAATGATCTCCCATTTTGACACATGACAGTGACACTTCTATATTTCTTGTTATTTGCCCTTTAATTTCATGTGTACTTTACAACCTAACAAATACTCGTGGTATTTAATTTATTGTGTTTTGAGTCAATACAGTGAGATCAATGGCTTCCTTGATTTGTTTTATTACAGCTGTGTTGGCTGGTGGAGATTCATCTTGGATCATAGATCAAAAAAACCCACACCACATCAACCTATTACAAATGACTCGGTAATACACACACACACACACACACACACACACACACATACACAGATGCACGCATGGCAGATAACTAATCTCAATTCAAAAAAACACATTACAGTCCAAGGTATGATCCAGGGATTATTTGGTTCGCCAAGACCGCGTTCCCTTTGAAATCATAAGTCTAGCCGTTGCTAAGATAGCATGACAATAAAAACAAAGTACATCACCTCTACGGCTGTCGCCAAGTTAGCAGTATGTCAGCACTGCCTTACATTCTTCGTCTGCTTATGTTTCCCTGAAAATCTTTTGGCAAATTTAAATCATCCACTATTATTCGTCTCTATGCCTTCTGGCTTATATATAAACAGTACTTATATATAACAGTATTTATATTTATTGCCTCTCGGTAGTTAATATGAAAAGTTGGAAGTGGTCATAAGTTGACACATTTATTATTCTAGTTACACTTTGGCCATGTTCAGTGTGTAACTCCTGATGTCACAATGTGATATTATATTGAACAGAAAAGTTTAATATTATATTAGATTATAATTATTGCTGGAGCCTGATGTACAGTTAAATGCAAACTAAACATTTGCAGATTGGACGGCCATCTTATTATTCGTATAAAATAAGCTGTTTCGTTTGTTTTCTCTTGAGCTCTGAACTCCTATTAAATATTTAGAAAGAACATATTATGGAGCCAATGTTTTGACTACAATGATTGGTTGATTTGAGGGTCTGGAGCCAAGTCTGCTATAGGCCATACTGAGAGAAAACAACTGTATAGTAGCTTTACTAGTTTCTGTAAATACTGATAATTACACAATACAGAAAAGGAAGATGATAAATACTGTAGAATTTATCCATGGAAAATGTACACAGCTTTAAGCTTAAAGTACCAGTCTGTGTACCTGTATACTCTCCACAGTTTGATCCACATCTAGCCCACCTGCTCAAATCTCATTGATTAAACTCATTAGCAGGTCTGTCAAGCAGTGTAGTGGCAATATTGTGTTATTCAGTGTTCCCTTTTCTTTAAAATTAACATCTTGAAATCATCTACTTCTTCAAGTAGTATATCCACAAATATAAAATGCAGAAAGTGGTCATACTGTAGTTTGCTAATAGGGTGCTTTCAGCCCAGTTCATGCTTTACCGTGCCAATTCTACCGTCAGAAAACCACTATGTCATTGCAGAAGAAGAGGGTGCAGCAAGATGACATATTAAGAGGAGCACCAGTCGAGCGGTGAAAAAAAAGAAACAACGCAGAAACCACACTGAAAATGTGACATTTCCGTTTGTCTTATGTATTGATTCATGTAAGTAAAACGTTAACTAGAAATTCTCCCCATTAAGTGCATGAACTCTTTTTTGAAAGAGGCAAGTAAAAAAAAAAAAGAAAAAGTAGCTCTTTCCATCAACCTTTTCTAACACAAACCTACTGCTTATCTCTAAATTTGATCACTTATTAATCATTATTATTGTTATTATTATTTTTGGTTGCAGTTTGTGCTACATTTGAATGGAAACGTGGCATTCTCTTGTGTTAGTAGACTGCATATCAAAGACAAACACCACATCTACTTTTTGAGCATAGATGAAGAAAACCTTATCACAGGACTGTTTCAAGGAACATATCCTGACTCATATACAGAGGTATAATCTGTTAAATTAACCAAGCACATAAAAATGCTTAAAGACTCTTGTTGGAAGTACAGGCACCCTATTTCAGCACCTTCCCATTTGGCAGATGCTATCAGGCCATTGTGTGTCTTGAAATGCTGTGCAGCTGGAAGGCAGTCCACACAAAATGTGCAGCACTCTTTGATTAAATTATATTTCATGGGAAATTGTGTTCAATGTTTATGTTTTTGGTGATTTCTCAAGGCTTATTAGAATTTTAAATTGACTCTTTGTATGTTTTATTGATCCAAGCCTGTTCTATGGACTGTACAAATCACAGATGTACTGACAAAGGGAACTATTTGGAGGGGTATGTTTTCCTCGGGGTATTCCCTGTAATGCTAAGGCTTCTGCTAGCATATCGTACTGCACCACAACAATGTGTCATGGGTAAAAATCTAGAAATATTTACATATGTCCATTGTGTCTTAGTCCAACATGTCTTATGTCAGTGGTAATAGCAGGGTAGCAAATGTATGACTTTGTGAAACTTATATGTTTCATGTAACTGAATAATCACAAATGTGGCCATAGTGGAGCTGTGACTCACGAGGTTGTCCACTAATCTGAAAATTGGTTAAGATTAGATAAGAATGGTGGTTTGATCTCCGGCTCCTCCAGTCTGCATGACAAAGTGTCCTTGGGCAAGATACTGAACTCCAAATTGCTCCTAAAGGCTGCGCCATCTGTCTGATGAGCAGTTGGCACCTTGCATGGCAGCCAATGGCAGCCATGCAAGGTGCCAAGACGTTAAGCATGATTTCAGGATGTGAAGTGACCTCTTTTTCAATTATCCTTATGACTCATCATGACTTCTTTCACCCACTCTGTATCCTAGATTATAACCGATCCAGTCCCTTTGACCAGTTTAAGTATGTTTTAACTGGATTGCTTTTTGGATCCCGGTGGATTGTTAATCATTGTAGCTAGCATGATTTTATATGACACTGGTATTAGTAATGTTACTTTTGAATAACAAATGTGTTAACTTATTAAATTTTTGTTTTTTTTACTTTCTGACCTTTTCTGAGCCATCTTTTCGCTTTTTCTGCCCTTTATCCATTTAATTTGTAGGTATATGTAGGCACTGTAGGTAGCATATTGTCCCCCAGATAGATGGGTTGTTCCAACATCAAGTGTGCCACGTCTGCAAGAGGCCCCACACTGCTGCCATTTCCCAGAATTGTGAGATTGCCTGTCTGATCCTGCTCATTAGTGAGCAGTCCAAACCAGCAGTGACTTTGTGTTGTGTCCAGGTTCAACGGAGGTGACGGTAGACATTGCAGTTGTTGGTCTTTGTGGCACAAGTTACTGCCCACAGCGAGGGGTCCTTCTGTTTAGTCATGGTACTGACCTGTAGATACAGAAAAACATATCGTAACTCTCGTATCGTGAAGCTTTTGTGCTCCAAAATATACAACTCTGCTAAATGTTTAAACTAAAAGAATGGTTGCTTTCTTTTTTGTCCACTCTCCATCTTACACTGAATCACCAAAGTCATAAATTATGATTGAATAACTGATGGTGTTTACACCCTCTTTCCCTCTGTTGAGATTTCATCATTCTGACTATTTTCACTTGCTAAACTAAACCAAATGTTGGGATGCTAGCTTTGTGACAGTCATCCAGAGGACATGAATTTATTTCTATTTTTGTAACAGACGTACAAAAGTCCAATTTTCTTTTTTTGTTATATGTTAAAAAGTAACACATCCACACGCCCTGGAGAAAATAACACACATAAAAGAGATACTGTAGTAGTCTCACAGATGTAACCAGACGATTGCGAATCAGGAGCTCTCGGGAGCTGTCAAGTCTCATCAAACCTTTTTACCTCCATGCCAGCAGTTTGATCTAACAAAGGGTCTGTTAGGTATGCCATAGTTGCACCAAAAGCATTTTTGTGATATTTTCCTGGCAGGGTGTGTGGAAAATGTCTGTGCTGGGCTCTCACTGCTTACTTTCAGTAACGCAAGTTGTCCTGCCCGTCAAAACTCCTGACAAGACAGTCGTTCTACTCTGATGATTTATGAAGCAGCGACACAAAATCTTGACGAATTAGTTGTCATCTTATTTTGTTATTTGTTTTTACTCAACTTTGACAGAATGTGTTAATCAGCTTTGATTTTACATCCCGTTGGCATTTGATATTACATCCCTGAGGTTCTAATGGCCGGCTGAAGTGTGCTGTACTTTGTGATTAATGAGTTTAAAATCGAGTCACCCTGTGGCAGACATGATGTAGAGTGACTTGGAATTTCCATTTATGTTTTATATTTTCAGCCTTGCTCAGTATCCCACCACATGAGTAATTAGCAGTTATTGCTTTTTATGACACATGCACATAGTATATCATGAAACTCAAGGAGCTGTTCATTTTTTTTTTTCATCTATGGCATTTTAATTGATTTCTTATGATAATATTAGCAAAAAACCAAGCAGTTTATGTTAGACAGCTTGTATTTTTCCTTTGCTATAAATACTGGCAGTTGAGCCAACAGACTGTTACAAGGGGTTTGAACTGATCAAGCACCATGTGCAGTCATCTGTCAGCCAACAATCCTTCACTCTGTCTCAAGCTTCCACTGCCTCGTAGGGCTGAGCAGTCTTGACAGATCAAGCCGCAGAGGCTGAGGGCACTGATTAGAACAGACGAAAAGCAGCCGGACTGCACCGGTGATAACATCTTGAGTATTTGGAGAAAACATGGCAGGAGCAGCAGAGAAGGCCAGAAAAAATAAGTCAATGAGCCTGACAGTGTAGGCAAAAACAGTAGACAATGATCCATGTTTAGAGTCTCTTTATGAACCTGTTCACTGAAGGCCATGAGATGCAGTTGCAGTACTCACTTTTGTCTCATACACGTAGGTTTATGGAGAATTTTCTGTGTTACATTAAGCAACCCCAGTTCCATAAAATGGGATGCGGTAAAACATTTAGTGCAGAGGACATGTCGTCCATGATCTCCAAATACAATTTGAAATGTGGACTAATCAGACCACAACACACTTTTCCACTTTCCATCAGTCCACTTCAGATGAGCTTGAACCCAGAACAGCCAGCAGCGTTTGTGGATATGTGGCAAACTGTGTTTAGCGACAACAGTTTTCTGAAGTGGTCCTTGAATGTAGTAATATCTTTTATACGATCATGAGGGGTCGGGGAAGGTCATGTGCAGTCAATGTTGGCCTTCGATCCCTTGCCCCTTAGTTGGTAAGAGATTTGATGGATTGTAGATGGTGAAATCTCTAAATCCGTTGCAAATGTGCGTTGAGAAAAGTTGTCCTTAAACTGTTGGACTATTTACCCACGCAGTTTTTCACAAAGCAATGATCCTCACCTGCTTGCTTGTGACCAACTGAGCTGCTGTCTCAACTTTATTGTGTTGTGTTGCAGGCACCAAAGTTAAACTAAAGTTTATCAGTTTGAACATTAAATATCTTGCCATTGTAGAGTTTTGTTTGTCATTAGCCATTTTGTGTTTGGTTTCTTTGCTGGGTTGAAATAGAGGAGTAAAATCTCAGCATGGCTTGTAAAGTTGAATTCATTTACATGTGAAACTTCAGGTGCTCTGGTTTTTATATATATATATGTGTATATATATATATATATATATATATATATATATATATATATATATATATATATATATATATAAATGGGCAGAGTTCAAGTAGTATCACAAAAATTGGTGTCCATTGATTAATTTGTGAGCAGTGTGTACATTTATTGATCTAATCTTTACATTGGGAGAAACCCTCGGACTCTCGTCATCTTTCAGCACACTACAAAATGCATTTCCTTTTTGTTTTGGATTGTTGATTTCTTCATAGTTAATTGTTTTCGTGAATAGTTATCCAGTTACATTCCTTTATTGCATGCAACAAGAGTCTTGTGAATTTTCTTTAAGGTTTATTTCACAACATGCCAGAGAAGATTTTATTTTATTCATAATATGCCTGTCAGACAGTATTTGTTGAGAGAGGCATTGCCAAGAAATGAGTCAGTTGTGTTCCACCAGTGACTCTGAGACAAGCTATTAAGTGATTTACTGACCCTCTGGTAGATATTAAGTTGACATAAAATCCCTATGTTCTTATTTCAAAATATGGCACTATTCAGAAAACATGAATATCACGCAAGGTTCCCAGGGAAATATCACCTAAAGATGCACATTGTTAACAAAGGTGAATGTTTTATTATCATCACAGGAAATATGTATAAGCAACAAGAGGCAGCTCTTCTTAGTTTGAGCCGTGAGTGTTGATTAACACATCTTTCTAACTGATCAACAGATAGGCCTAACTAAGATGAAAACAGATGTTGCAGGGATGACATACATTCACAGACCCATAGAAATGATTAAAAACAGATTAGATGAGCATTGGTGGAAAAACTCAGACTTCATTATCCTCATTGTCTTGTTATTCACAGACTTGTATTAGCATTAAAAATAGAAAAAAGATGATCTTTTTATCAAAAACTGCTGTTTTTTTATTTTCAAGGATGTTTTCTGAGTCCAGATTCCTCCACATAGAACAACTTGCTGTGGGTGAATCACATACACAGCAGTCATATGTACACATGTTTTGTAGTAAATTAGCAAAAGCACCAATAGATTCATCACACAAACAGTGGTGACAGAGTGATAATTGGGTGACACACTGTTCTGCAAATAAATATTTTTAACGGGTTTACTCCCTACACAATCTGCGATGAAGTTGTGCCATTGCATTATTAAGATTTCATCACAGTGGCCCATCAGCACATAGAACTTCCCTCCAAGATTTTCTGTCCCGTATATCATCATAATTTACGACCCTCTGTAAATTATGATGACAACAATTACTATTCAGGTAGGCGGGCATGTGCAGTCTGTCATGCAAATCTAAAAGATGTGTTGTTTTAGACTCTCTCTGGTTTTAATATGTGTCTTGGTGCCAGGCCATCTTAATGATCTTAATATTTCACCCTGTTCAAACTCAGAAACTACAGTAAGTAATGATTACTATACGTGAAGATCAACTGGCTTGTTCTTGCCACTAGCCAATGATTGTTTTTCACATTTACACTTAATTAATTTCACTTTCATACATAACTTACAAAAGTTCAGTTTTAGCAGTAATTAATGAGGATGCATTCACTTACATTGAGCCCGTTGTTGCTTCTGTTTTGAACCTTGAAATTTGAACACTGGACATGATTTATTCTGTACTTTAGTGTGTGCTGCTACCTTCCTAATGCTGACTCTTTACATGCTCACAACCTATGAGAATAGCCAGACACAAGCTGAAGCCCAGCAGTGCTCCAGGCCACCAGCACTTGTTAGATAAGAAGAAAAGAACGGGAGCAGCAACCTCTGCAGAGGTGCTGTACTGGCCCGTCTAAAGCCTTACAAGTACAGATAATTATGTTCAAGCCTTGTACTTACTGATAATAGATCATTCAAAAGCTGGTGTCCATTAATATTGCATTCCTGCTGCCTTCTCAACTGGCTCCTGATTGGCTTAAGGTGATGTCAAACAGGACTGTTGCCAGTTGTCAAAAATCACAGACAGAAATAGCATCCAGCTGGAAAGAGACAGTGATGACAAGAATAATCACATCTTCACTGAAAACCCTCCATCTGCACTCCTGGATATGATTTTGGAAATGACTTAAGTTAGCGTGACGCTACTATAGCAAATTTAGCAGTGGTCCTGTTTAATGACACGTCTTGTGCCTCATCTACCTTGCTGCCATGCTCTTGCGGAGTTTTGTGTTTGGAACGACTCTAAAAAAAACAAAGCTCTACAGACTACGTCTTTTGTACCGCTTGACAGCGATGTTCTTTCAGATAAGTTACCTGCCAGCATTCAAGGATGTAAGCCGCTCAGTAATCGCAAAGCAAGAGAACATCCAAATATGTTTTTACTTTTCAAATAAGACAATTTTTCTGAACTGATGTGGTAATCCGGATCTATTGGGCCTGCCACATGTTGAATCATACTTGTCTAGGGTAGCATAAAGTTTTTTTTATCTCTTGTTGAAAACAGCTCAAACCAGAATCGAAAAATGTTCCTGATGCCGCCAAAAAATATTGTGAATTCACTCAGATTTTAGAGCTAAAACCTTGATTGATTGAGTACTATGAAGTTGTAGGCAGTTTTCTAAAACACGACTGTAAAAGCGAACACGTTCCCAGTAAAATAGTTGCAAGGGGCCACAAGATACAAGTCGCTGGGAAGCTTTTTTTTTTTTTTACAAAAGACGCTTCAGCTGACGCTGGTACTTTCTGAGACTCCTCCGAGAGTTTGGCGTTGATGTAATGAATTAGATTAATGAAATAAGGGAGGCCATTTACACATTCTCTTTTGGCACAATGTGTTAAGTTGGAAAAACTACATTCTTAAAGCAGACGGGGAAAACGTTAGCTTTGGTGTCTAAAACATGTAGACAGATTTCTTTATTTTTAAACATATTGATAGAAAGTAATTTAAGACCAAAGATTAAACGTACTTTTCATGTTGAATTTCTGTGAGATAGAACATGTTTCTTTTCGTCAGTCAGAAGCCCCTTATTTTAATTATGTAGTCTGCAAAGATCAGCTGTATAATAGTGTCACTGAGTCATTTCACTGGACCTGAATAAAGAAAATCTTTGTGTGGCAATATTGTACTGATTTATTTTAAATCATAAACAGATTGTTTGTTGGTAACTGAAGCCAGGTTTTTAATCACTTGGCCACGCGCCACACAAACGCACCTATAAAACAGTCGCGGGTGTTAAGCAATGTAATGTGTGCCACCTGTTAAACAGCTTACGGTGGCCCTCACGAAACAATACAATAAACATTTTAGAATATGGAGAAGATGGCAACAACAGACATCAGTTACTTCAACAAACAAAAAGAAAAAAAAATACTGGCACATCCTGGGCATATCTTAGATCACATTTTCCTCTCGTCATTCCCTCCCAGGCGAGCACAGCTGCTGCAAAACAAGAGAACAAGAGGCACTTCAGGAGAACTGGAGTAACAGAGGATTGGGGGGGGGGGTTTCCCTTGTGTCTAAATTCTGACCAAGCTGGCAGTGCTTAGTTAATTAGCTTGCATATAGAACAATAATGCCAAACCCTTCCTGAGCATGTTCAGTGGACATATCACAGACATTACGCAGTGGTTTTGCCCCATTAAGCATCCATATTTTCATGCCAAGAACCACATCCAGGAATTAACAGGCCAGCTTAAAGCTATATGAATGTGTGACAACTGCAACAATGTGCCAAAGGGATTGTCAGGAAAAAGGCCTCGAGTGTTAAACAGTGCATCTGTTACATGAGGAAATGTTCACTCTTAAGCCTTTTCTTTTACATCTAGCGAAACAAAACTGTCAAAACAGCCTGTGCCAGTAAGCACTGGCTGAACTGTGTACTTGGACAAGAAATTCATAAAAAGAAACAGTATTGTGCTGTAGTTGCACGACCATTTTAAATATGAGGTACCAAAGGTCAGGTTTCTTTCAACAAGATTGCTTCTGTGTTAAAAAATAAAAGAGTCTGGTCTCCTTAAGGGTTGTGAAATCAATGGAAAATGTGACTTGAACACAAAAGAAAGAGCCTAGCGAAACAGTTGTGATAGATTGATTTGACAATGGCTTTCATGTCTCATGACCCGGGCTCTACTCCCATCACACGTCAGGAAGATTTCTAGTATAAAATACTATAAAACTTTTCCATTTTAGGTTAGTTTTCCTTATTTAACCATGACTGAAGTATTTTCCTAGCTGTGAATAAATAGATTTAGTTGCTTGTTTTAGCTGCGTAAAGCGAACTTTAACCTTTGTCCAAGATATTAAAGATGGCCCCCCGTCAACTCGATCATGTCGTGTAACAATTAGGTGAACATGGTTTGCCCTAGCCCTAGCAGCTCTTAAGGGCTCTGGTGGACCAGTGTAGTACAAGGAAGCACTGAGTGGGCTGAGTCCTCATAACAGATCCCCTTAAAAACTCTCTAGGCCTGCCAGTCCTCGGTGGATACACTCCCTTTTGAAAGCCAGGGGGTTGTTTCTGATCTTAGATCAAATCTAGGACTGGCCAACAAACGCTTATGGGTCTTTGGCAACGTGAAGTGGCGTTTACGTTACATCTTAAATACTGTAATGAAAAGGGAAATAAAACAGAGATCAAGATGATCTAATTGGCCTATGGCTGCTGATCCGTTGAGTTGCTGCTCTGTGGAAGGTCATACACTCCTCTGTTGTTTGGGACTCATAGTCCTGCTTTCCCTGCTATCGTTATCTTTCTTCCTTAAAGTCCGTGTAAAGTAAGAATAAATATGTGTACTAAGTTTGTCAGACCAAAGAAGAGTGTTATTAACCACCCAGGCAAATTTGAATGATTAAAAATAAAGTTTATGAAATTAGATGTCAAAATCAGGTAATAATGAACAGTATTCTCAGTTCCAGGACTGTGGGGGCGTGTCTGCTGAATGTGCTGAAGCTACGCCCACTTGTGGGATCAGTCAAGCAGCCATTTTGAAGCGACTGAAACGTGTCAGATGACACTCGAGCGAGATCTCTGCTAGGGGTGCAGGGGTATGCTCAGGGTGGCCTCAGCGTGTCATCGAGCCACCCTTTAGGACCGCCCAAAAAATCCTGGACTGAAAACTGGTGTAAAACAGTTTTAATCCCTAACTCCACATTTCAGTAATATATCGTTCAAAGTCCTTTCAAATCTCGGAATTGCCTTTACATGGACTTTTAACAAAAAACGTTACAACCTTCAATGCTCACACATACTGTACAAGTACGCAGCTGTATTTTACCCCAACCCAACTCCATTACTCCCTGAATATACACATAGTTGCACAGGACGGTGGCACTTAAATTGATAGACTTTGAAAACAAGGTGATTCAATTTTATTTAGATATTCAGGAATTTGAGTGCTAGTGTTTGCTAATCCGGCAATGTATAAAGTACAGGTGTACAGAGGAGGACCCAGAGCGGAGACATGCACAGCCCCTCCATGCAGATTTAGTACAGCGTGGTTGTTTGCTTGGCCTTGTCTCTCGTCAGGCAAGCAACATGCAATATTTTAAGAGGTGGATAGGTGTGGATAGTTTGGCATTTCACAGCTGTTGTGTAACAGGCCAAAGAATGATTTACTCCTTCCATCTTTCAAGGAGATTGAGGGATTCAGTGAGTGGTGCAATTTTGCTAGAATAAAACGCTAGAATAAAACGAGCTCTTTCTTTAATAAAAGACACAGGGACGTTAATGCTTACAGAATGGAGTTCAGGGAACAACAGGCTTTTAATGTGGTTTTGGATCTATTAAGTATTATGAATTGGTTCTGTTGAATCTGCTAACTTATTATTTAGCTCTTCCCTCTTATTAAAATATACCCAAGGGGAGAGTGGAATGAAGATTTTATGAATGAACTGTGTGCCACAGATAGCCAGGAAAAAAGCCTTGGTGGAAAGCAGCAGATAATCTGTTCAATAAACGTTCCATTAGAGACTTTATTGTACAACTCAGCTGGTCGTGTTTGGAGTCCATACTAATTCAGACACTCTGCACACTAGCTGATACACAGCACACTCTTCTTGAACATGGTGTAAATTATGCACCGCATCTCCTGGGGAGATTTGGTAATGGGTCATAATTAACAACAGGGCTGCAGAATGAGTTTTAGGCTACATATTTCGCAATGCAAAGCTGTGCAAATTGGAAATATTACAGGACTGAAAGGCTGGAATGAAATTTGTGGCGCCTTTAAGGATTATGGAGAATGATCAAAGCTCTTTCCTGACTTGACCATTATCCATGAAACTTTGATCCATGAATTTCCCTTCATCAGGGTGTATCAACAGAATATAATTGTTAAAGCAGTAGCGTCTTTGGATCTTAAACTGGTTTGGAAATGTGATCAGATTCATACCAAGATTGTGGAACTGCGTTAAAGGACCAGTGTGTAGGATTTAGTGGCATCTAGTGGCGTAGTCGTTGCTGATTTCAACCACCACACCTCACTCTCTCCTTCCTAGTGTGAAGGAGGAACTATGGTGGCCATGAAATGCGTGAAAGGTTGTGGTTATTCTTGTTTTGCTCGTTTGTTTTTGTTCCCTATGCTTTTCTGTTTCTCTCCCTGACAGTGTGTGTGTGGCAGCGGGTGTGACTGGCTGTGTAGGTCTCAATAATAAGGCACACCTGTATCTCATCAAGCAATCACTCCTGTTACAAAACCCAGGTCAAATCACCTCTCCGGGGCCAAATTATCCCATACTCGTACCAGTTGGTAATGTGCTGTGCTAATGTGACTGAACAGTTTTACTTTAGTGTTTTCCAGTGTGTTTGGACTGCAAGCTTTGCAGTACCTTTTTTTTTTTTATGTAGAGACTCTGACTGTGCTCGTCTATGTCTCTGCATTATGGGTCCAAAAATGTAACATGAAAAACACAAATGACCCTAGCTAGAGCCAGTGTTGAGTTAATCCTTTCTGGGCTGCTGTAGGAACATGGTGGACTCACAGTGTTTTTCTCAGGTGATTACACACAAATGAAAACAGTTGATTATATGTCGTCACTGCCTTATTCTGTAAATAGAGTTCCCTACATACGATAGTTCACTAGCATGGACCACACCATCAACAAAATGTGAGTGAAGCATGAATTTCTTCGGTCTGTTGCTGCAGTGTGAGGAAGCTTTGGTTCGGTTAGGAGTCCTTGTTCCTGGAAGTTGCTCAAATATGAAGCCTCATATTAGCTTTGACTAAAATTAAAATCAGGGGAGCATGCATTTTCTTTAATGTGTCGTTTAGGTAAAGGTGTGCACTGGATAAAAGGGTTGTCATTATATTGAAAACAGCTGCAGTTTTAGCTTAGTCAGAAAGAGAGAAAGATGAACTGCAGATAATACAACCTTATTAACATTAACCTTAACATTTTGCTTGCCAAACATTGCTTTTGACCAGTGAAGGTTGCATTCAGCGCCTGTGGTTTAAAGCGCCTAAGGTGAAGGCTTTTCTACTTCAGTTGGTGTTTTCTGGCGGCTGTTTGGATCATTACACAGGGGGAGTACCTTGAAGACAGCAATCTGGAAGAGTCATCAGATAAGTGATAGCATCAAAGAGCACTACATACAGTGTATGGCATTCAGTTTGGTCCAATATAAAAGAAGATTTCTGATTGTCAGTTGCATTTTAGTGTCTTTTTACTCAGTTACTGCATCTGTATTTTGTTAAGAAGTACCTCATGCAAAATCAATCATGTAACGGACCAGGCTCTTATAGTGCAAGCCCAAACTTTATTTTCAAATTTGAAACACAATTTATAAGCCTACTGTGCAGTTTATTAGGATGGGACTCAATATACTCTATGCAGGTACTCAATATTAAATGTTTTATAACTCTATTAAAGTTATGAGATTAAAAAAAAAAACTTTGTTCTTGATAATAATCATACATAACAAAAAAAATACCCTCTGTGTGCAGTATGTACTTATAACTGTGTTGGTCTTCCTCTGTATCATTTAAGTACAATTAGTCAAACACTTTAGTTCATTTACTGCTTAGTAAGTGTACTCGGCACTACTCGAAAAACTTGAAAAATGTGTACTTTTCAGTATTAGTTCGAGTATTTAAGCTACACCAAAGATAAAGTTAACACCTCAGTGCAGTATGTACTCAACCTAGCTATTGTACATACCTATACAGATGAATCATACACAGGTTTTTTTCCCCAAACAATATATCACCCTTATAACAGTCTGCTTTTGGAAAACAGTTGTTTAAATTTGTAACTTTAGAAGACGAAAAAAGACTTCCAAGAAGTTGATAGGTGATCAATTTGAGGCATGTGGAATTGTTGTTGAAGCTTGAAATCTGTGTCAAATCTGCATTTAGATACTTACACATGTACATTAAATGCCTGTGCTATTGTGGTCATGCTCTACACTGTGGCATTGGTTGTTCTGGGGTTTTATCTGATGTGATCTCACTCTAGGTAAACATCCGACCTGGCATGCAACTTTTAGCAGCTGCATGGGGAATGTAATGACTTTTCAACAGAACATACACTGCTTACAGAGCAGGCCTATGTGCTCTTAGATAGTCCTAGACAGTTTTATACTGTGAAAAATTCATAACAGGAATGGAGGGGTTTAAAAATAGGCAAAATAATGAATTAGCCAACCCAGCATAGGTACTCAAGATCTAAAAAGTAAAAAATCTCTGGTATTTTTGAAGTAGTAGTATGAATTATTTTTGGACTATTTGTTGACTGTGGAACTAATAATCAGCTTTGCACTGCTCTACTGTGTATCACTGGTAATGTTATACTTAAGCAAATCACATTAAAGGGAGTGATGTGATGTGACCTTACCTTCAGCACGTTGCCGAATCAAAGCCGTGTTGATATTCAGTACAACAACATCACAACCTTGAGTATTAGCCACTGTTGTTCTACGGGCGCTATTTATTGGTTTACATTAATACGTGACAGCAGAATATGATTTGTTTGTTCAACAATTCATTAGGCTCTGCCAACAGAAATAGTTCCACAGCTTTGATAGCTGATAGCTTTGATCTATAAGTCTACATGTTACCACAGTCTAGTCGATGTTCACATTTTTGAGACTTAGCCAAGTCTGAGCAGTAGTTCAAAGCCTATGTTGTTTGCCTCACAATGCTGACTTCGTCTTTGCTCTTCTCCAGTTCATCTGATGTCGCATGAGCACACCTGGAGGTTTGCTCTGAAGTATCCAGATGTCTTCATCCTCTTCTGGCGAGCATTCACAGTTCAGGTCAAATGTTATTTGTGGAAAAATTTTCATCTTTGTGGTGCAAAGCTCGTTACAATTTAAGATAGATAACGACTGTTAATTAAACAAATTTGTAACACCTGTGAAGTGTCGTGATACTGCACACGTAGTCCCAGTGCTCTCTATCAGCACTCACGAAACAACTCTTTACTTTACTTTACTTTACTTTACTTCGAGCAGGATCACAGCATATGCAGGGTATAAGTAAGTAAGCAGGGAAGTAAAATTAATTGCCTAGTCCAATATATAATAAATAAAGCCTCTGACATGCATTCTCTTCTTTGCTCTACTTAAGAGTGCCTGAAGAACATGTTTTGTTTATCTACCGGTGTGGTCAGAATATGCTAAGCAAAACAGCTGCTCCTGTTCTTTCTTTCTTTCTTTCTTTCTTTCTTTCTTTCTTTCTTTCTTTCTTTCTTTCTTTCTTTCTTTCTTTCTTTCTTTCTTTCTTTCTTTCTTTCTTTCTTTCTTTCTTTCTTTCTTTCTTTCTTTCTTTCTTTCTTTCTTTCTCCAAACCTCCTGTGTGCTCTTTCATATGACTCCATCTTTCTGTTTTGTTGCTTTCATTGTGTGCAGTTGGTTTTCATAAGTGAATAACAGCTGACCCACTTTATATAGCACAAACAGACAGTGGCTTTTTGTTCAAACGAAAGCATAAAAAGGTTACATACAAAGACTCACTGATGTCCTTCAGTAGCAACACCTAAAAGTATTGTATTTTATTCGTTAGATTACTTCCCTGTCAATAAATGATGCTCCCTACTGTTAAAGTTATAACATTTGTTTTATTATATGTTGTAAATACAATTATTTTATGTTGTGTATATATTATTATATGTTGTGTATATATTATTATATGTTGTAAATACAATATATAATTGAATTATTTAACAATTAAGGGAACACGGACTGTAGTCAGTGACATTAGAGACATGTGTTTTGGCACTTTATCATAACTCACTCCTCTACTAATAAAGGTAGACCTCAATTGCTGGCAAAAAACATGTCAGACAGATGTATCTATTACATAATTATTTAATCACAGCCGTTATTTAATGTCTCACGAGGCTTTCATCATCATCAAGCAGACCTCCGGTTTATGTTGTTTTGTGGGATTGATGTTTTGAGCCAAGACAAAGTCCAGAGACCTGTTCCTCCAACATTGATTGTCAGTATCGGCCAGTTTTTTACAGGCGTAGCTTGCCCTTTGAACTGTTTCCACATTATCAATGTGTAATTGTTTTTTACTGTTTACGAACTACATCCTCAAAGTATGTAAAATATGCACCTGATTTTGTTGCAGCATGAGTTTCACAAAGCTCTTGTTTGTTCTTATTTTTATATCAATCAATCAACCAAGCAAAATCTGTCAAGCATTTGTCTAACTTGTTTAATTGGCATTAAATGAAAAACAATATGAACTTTAAAAAATGCTGAAATCAGTACAATATACAAAAAACTGGGTTCATGGTAAAATAGATTTGATATGACATGATTACCTTTTACATTTTTTCATATACCATAGAAGGAGGCAGTATTTTAGTTGATAATTTTCTCTTTTCAAAACATTATTTTTCTATTCTCCATATCTTATTCAGGGTTGATGGCCATCATTTGGGATGTTGATACTGGAATCTAGTTGCCATAATTCAGTATGCTGTTATCTCATTAAGCCATTAAGCTTCATTAGTTATTTTTGCTTGTCTTTTACTATGATGATTTATGGTAAAACATTATGGTGCAGTTCAGTTAAAATAATCTTAGACCCGTTAAAGTGTTTTTTCCTGTTGTTTTCCTCCTTTGCGTCATGTTCCTTCTGCCTGCCTGCTGTGGTTTGTAGTTCCCTCTCACCTGTTCTCACCCCAGTTCACCACAACACCCACTACCAATCATCATCATCTGACTAGTATAGAAAAACCGGCTCAACCACTGTGTATTTTGAACTCTGCCTTTAGTGATCACCCTGTTACTAACCTCGATTGTCCTCTCTCTGAGGACATTTGCCTGCCATATCTGCCACATCAATGTTTCACTGATTTTTTGTCTCCTGGCTCATGTTTGCATATTAAATCCTCAACCGCTCATTATAACAAGAACTTTCTTCAATAAAACAGCATGAATTTCAATAAAGCTTATTTAGGCAATACTTTAAATATTATAGTTAAATCAAATTACTCGCCACAATGTGAAAGGAACTGAAGATCCCGTTGAGAGTAAGGACTGTGCAGTTTCCATCTCATTGTTTTTATTTTGATGGTCCAGTAAATCTTGAACAATGCAATGGACAACCTCCCTCAGACCATGTGCATACATGACAAAAAAAAAATCTAGTTGTACTTTACCTGTGCTGCAGTCATTTAGAGTAGCAAGCCAATTTTTTGTCAGGAATTGAAATGAAACCAAGGATAGGATAAGACTTAGCTGTGCTGAATACTGTATTTACATTGGGCAGAAAATGGGATGACAAGTTGCTCTGTTTGTGTTGGATATGCAAGCAATAAGGTGTTAGCTAACACATTATTCAAAACACGCTGTGTTGCCGTGGCTTTGTTTTGGATCATTTCTTCCCCCTGTAGATGAAATAGTGCAGCTTTAACTTGTTCTTTTCGTAACGGCTGTCACGTAGGAATTTTAATCACACCGCTCCCCAGAACATACGATGAGATTTTGCTGTAGATGTTATACCTGTAACTGAAATTATTCGGCAAGAAGATCACATCGGTGCAGCTATTACATTCTCTGTTGTGCGCACATTCACGTTATGATCTTGTAAAACCTAAAGACCTTTGTTCCTTTTGATTGTTTTGAGCAAGCATGTTTTTGGAAAGCGTTGACCCGCTTTGACTTGGTGTGAGAACTTGCTGGCTTATCTTTGGATTGGGTCAATTTGTCTCAGTCTTGCCTTTGTGGGTATTTATGAAAATACCGTTGATTTAATGTTCACACACTAAGAGCGCACACTAAGTAAACTAAAGTACTTAGTACTTATCATATGTGGTGAACTCCCTTCTGTTGGCCCCTGGAGTTCCGCTATGGGGGACATAAGGAAGTTGTAACAATGTCAAGGAAGTGTGTTAGTGTGTCTGTCGGAAATGAGTGTCACTATGCTTAATTGAGGCCTGAGAAATGGGGTTAAACTAACCACAGCTAAATTTCACTTAGAGGTATAATGTACCTAACTTTGATCCCTAGAAGCAGGAAATTTCAGTTTTTGTTGTTGCTTGAAGACTTCAGGGTTGGCTTTTTAAGTTGTGAAAAGTTGGTGAAATGCACGGGGAATGCAGATAATTTTGGCCTCACTTAATCAGTTTTCCCATGTTTCTCATGTTCAACCACAACAGCATGTTGTTAACATCTAATTTAATGTTTGCGGCATCCTAAGCATGTCTGTTGTTGGACAACATGATGAAAAGCTGTTTCATCGCTATTTTATATAGCCCATGAATTCTGCGCCTACACTTGCTCTCACTCTTTAGTGGCACATAGCCGGACTTTCCTGCCCTTAGGTCCCAAAGAAAGCCTGAGAAACTCTGATAAGCCGAAATTGAAACATTACACAAATATTTAAGGATCACTTTTCACTGTGAATAATGTCATTGCTTTACCCTGCCAGCACTACTTTTTTTTAGATAGAATCAAATGTGAGAACTTTTGGGTGGTCTCTTATTTGTAATGGACTGAGGTGTTGGAAATCATTGTGCAGAAATTGCCTTCAATGCAGTAATGATGATGATGATGTTTTGTTTTGTTTTGGTTTTTCCATCAAAACCTGTACATCACTCACTTTTAACTAATTTTCCAAGCTTCTTTTATTCTTAAACACTATTTGTGAATACATTGCAGCTCATGGTTTTAAGATTACCACCTGTCAATACTAAAGTCCTCTAATGGGATTAAGTTGGACACCGTTGGAGTTGTTGAGCAAATATTTGGCTTAATAATGTTATGTCATTATGTGAATGTACCACAACAAAGTGGGTTGATGCTTGATTAACCTGGGCTCTAATGCCTCATTGCAATCTAAATTGTGCCTAACACTCCTATGCGCTGTGCATAGCCAAAACCTTTGCACATGGACCACCAAAAAGCTCACACAAAGCTTTCATAGTGGGGTTCCACCCATAGATCCATTTCCTTCTGCTTCTCCATGGTCGGGTCGCTGTAGCAGCAAGTTTAGCAGGGTGTTTCAGATATCCCATTCAAGCTCCTCCTGGGGGATCCTGAGGCGTTCCCAGGAGAGATGGGTTAAGTAGTTCCTCCAGTGGGTTCTGGGTCTGCCCCGGGGTCTCCTATCAGTTGAACGTGCCCGGAACACCTCCAGAGGAAGGCGCCAAGAAGGCATCCTAATTAGATGCCTGAACCACCTCAGCTGGCTCCGTTTGATGCGAAGAAGCATCAGCTCCACTCCGAGCTCCTTCTGGATGTCACCCTATCTCTAAGCCCAGACATCCTCCAGAGGAAGCTCATTTTGGCCACTTGTACCAGCGATCTCATTCTTTCGGTCACTACCCAAAACTCATGACCGTCGGTAAGGGTTGGAATGTTGATACACTGAAAAATCAAGACCTTTGCCCTCCAGCGTAGCTCGCTCTTTCCCACAACTGGTACAAAGGTCCACAATACAGCCGATGCTGCACCAACCTGCTGGTCCATTTTCACATCACTTGTGAAAAAGACTCGAAATACTTGAACTCCTTTCACCCTAAAAGCTAATAATGGAAATGTCTCAGTAGACTAGTCATATTTAAATGATTATCTTGTGAATTATTGATTTTCAGTCCTAATATTTAATTTTTGAGATGATGAATTATTTCATTTAGAGAGCCTGACTAAGAAACAAAGAAGCTACACACAGATAAACAGAGTAGTAATAATATAACAAAGCCTTCCTAATCTGTGCTTTATTTTACATTACATGTAATAAACTCTTACCCCGGCTTCACATTATATGGGATTGAAACCCACGCGGTGCATTTAATGATCACTGCAAGGGCTGAAGGAGAATGGATACATAGAGACTTTGTTTTACTTGAGTGCATGCAAAGCTCTCTTAAAGTTGGAGTCTTGAAGATTTTAATGCCAAACGTGAGTCACCCCTCTGCCTGGTCTGGCCCTTACCAGAACTCATCAGTTTTCCCTGGGTGCCTGGGCTTGGATTTGATCTCCACTGGAACCCACTTCGTATACGGAGTAGTGTTAACTGCAGAGAAACCACATCTGGAGTGTGGTCTGTGTGTATCACACTTTGGAGACAGGCCAGTCTACTTGTCCGTGTGGGTTGGTGACACCACAGGGCCGTTAAAAGAATGATGTTTGTACTGCACTTTTAATCTACCAGTATGTGATGGTTTTCACTCGAAAAAACAGTAGACATAGGCTAAATGAATTCCTTCATATGCGGTCTGACCACTGCGGTTGATTTTTTGCATGTTCTGTGGTAGCTTAAAACAAATACAGTATGGACTGGCCTCAAACCAATCTGTACAGTGTCAGCTTCACATCAAAAGAAGATCCAAGAATCCTTGGCATGCCAGGATGCATATTATGCTAGAACCACCCACGGCTGGCCAACTTCACTCTGTGATTATTGCATGATAACGATCTCAGAGCTGATTCAGTACAGCACCCACACAGCAAGATGTAAACACTTACCCAGTGAACAAAGGTTCATTGTACCAATAGTAGTCCATGTGTATAGTGTTAAACAGTGTTTGCCCGCATGCTCCAAGAAATACACAAGAAAACAACACCATCTGTATTTAGAAACTAGCCTAACCTGAGACCATCATCAGCCAAATTACTTCATTGGATGTCACCAAAGAGGTAAAATGTTTCTGCTCATGAAACACTAATTGTGCATGGCATTTAATATTGACAGGAAGTACCTCCTCCTGTGCTTAATATTGAACTAAATCCTGCTGTATGTTCTGGTGTCACCATGGCTGATGTGTGTCACAACCATTCATTTGTGTCAGAATATATAAAGTAACTACAAAATTTAAAACCAAACCAGGAATCCAGACTAAGAGAGCTGTATTGACAGCGCTCCTACTTCATTTCAGCAGATTCACCAAGTCAGTCTTGAATTAAGTTTTGGAGCAATGCTGTTGTCTGTGGGCAAGGTTATTGTAATATTATATTGGAATATTGTAACTGACTTGACTTGCAAGGCTAATCCTAAATTGGTTGCTGAACTGGGGAAACTCAGTCATTATGTTTAAGAGCAGAGAAGTAATTAGTTTGTCTGTTAGTAATTAAAGCCTCCAGTGCCTTGGAATTTAATATACTTCTACCTCAGTTAGTTGATATGGTTTCTGGCGATGACCTCAAAAGTTGTCTTTACAGACTTAATTTCCCTTCGACCAAAGCCAAAAGTACTTGGAAGGTTGAAGTGGATTGTATTGTGAGCCAAGTGTGCCTGCAGATGCAGAGCCATTAAAGCAATGGTCTTTCGTAATCCTCGGTTGTCTCCAAGGGAGAACTAAGGATGCCTGCATGCTGCGGCATGTTGGGCAATGTCATGTGACAAAGACACAAAGACGGTCCAAACTGTCATAGAAATTATGGTGCATTAAGCAAATTATCCTCTTGATTTCAATGGTATCAGACTCCTAATCAGTGCCGATAATTGGCCAGCGACTTGGGGCTGGTTGTTTTTTTTTAATGTTCCTCTGATAGTTTCTAACCACACATTTGCATATCTACTTAATGTATCTGTGAACAATAGATACAGCGAGATAAATTATGTTGCTGCGTACATTTAAACTAATTATACACTAAACTATAATTAGGGCGGCAGTAGCTTTTGGGGCGGCAGTAGCTCAGTCCGTGGAGTCTTGGCTTGGGAACCGGAGGGTGGCCGGTTCAAGTCCAGCATGGACCAAAAATATGGAAGGTGGACTGGTAGCTGGAGAGGTGCCAGTTCACCTCCTGGTCACTGCCGAGGTGCCCTTGAGCAAGGCACTGAACCCCACCAACTGCTCGCAGGGGCACTCCTCAGGGGGGCTGCCCATCACTTCACCATCTCTCTCCATATTGCATGTCTATGAGCCCTTGTATTGTTGTCTTGTGTGTTCGGGGTTAAAATCCATGTAAAATAAACTGAGTGAAAAAAGAATTTCCCCATTGAGGGATTAATAAAGTATCTCTTCTTTAAAGTGATGGTGTCCAAAGTAACACGAGTAAACTGAGAATGCGCTACACTTTGTTGAGCCGTCACAGCAGTGTAATTGTTATAAAAACCCACAGTTCATAGTATAATCAATAACAGTGATGTATTTTATGTGTGACCTTTTATCATTCTTCACCAAAGTCTATGTTTAATCTCAGCCATTTTGGCAAAAACACCATTCAACTCAGCCCAAAGGAAGAGTACCAGACATGAGCTAAAATAGACATTTAGACTTGCAAATAAATGGAGAAAAACATCAGTCTCATCCAGAATACACTTTTGCTTCCCAAACAGACTAGTCAGCTGGGGCTTTTGGTCTTAAATCAAACATGGAAAGAATAGTACCATGCAAGATACAGCATTAGGTCAGTGTCTTCTCGATGTTTGGATTGTAACTAATGATTTACTGTAATCATAAGCACTGAGAGTACTTCAAACATTTTCTTGTTATTAAATACAATAGATTTTTTTGGATTTATTCAGTTTGGTTTTGTCATCTATCTGAGGAGTTCACTGAGAAAACAGATGTTTCACTCGCTGAAATAATCATTTCTGTATAAACAATATAAAAAGAAATATATATATATATATATAGGCTCCGTGCTTCTCCTGGGGGATCCCAAAGAATTCCCAAGCTAGCAAGCTAGATGGGCTATATACAGTGCACAGTGAAAGTATTCACAGCACTTCACTTTTTCCACATTTTGTTATGTTACAGCCTTATTCCAAAATGGATTAAATTTTTCCTAAAAATTCTACACATGATACCCCATAATGACAACTTAAAAAAAGTTTGTTTGAGATTTTTGCAAATTTATTAAAAATAAAAAACGAAGAAATCACTTGTACATAAGTATTCACAGCCTTTGTGATCAAGCTCAAAATTGTTTCCACCGAACATCCTTGAGATGTTTCTACAGCTTAATTGGAGTCCACCTGTGGTAAATTCAGCTGATTGGACATGATTTGGAAAGGCAAACACCTGTCTATATAAGGTCCCACAGTTAAACTCAAACTTTGATTATTTCTATACCACCTTTCATGCAGAACATGCAGCCCAAAGTGCTTCACAGAGCAAGAATAAAACAGAAGTAGACACAAAAGAAAGAGTCCAGCAAAATGGATAACACAAAAGTGAAAAAGGTCAAGATAGACCATACAATTATAAAATGTCTATAAAAAAAAGCAAAAGGAATAAATAAATAAATACATCAAAGTAGAAATTAAAACCAAGTCAACAAACGTAAAAACTACAGCAATAAAATAAAATATATAAAAACCACATTAAAACCTATAAGGAGAATAAACACAGAGGATGAAAAGTAAAAAGAAAGGAGGGCACAGCAGTGAATGGTGAGGCACCTTACATAAAAGCTAGGCTAAAAAGATATGTCTAAAGCTTTTTTTTAAAAAAATGTCTACAGAGGTGCAGTCCCTCAGATCCACAGGCAGACTGTTCCAGAGAAGGGGTCCACAGTGGCTAAAGGCGGATTCCCCATATTTCTTTGTGGAGGTTCTTGGCACGACCAGGAGTCCAGCTGTCGAGGATCTGAGGGGGCCTGCTTGGTTCATATCCCTGGAGTGTGTCTAAAAGATAGGTCGGTGCCAGACCATTCATTGATTTAAAAACCAATAAGAGAATCTTAAAATCAATTCTAAAACTAATAAGCAACCAGTGCAAGGATTTTAAAATGGGAGTTATGTGTGCCCTCTGTCTGGTCTGTTAACAGTTCATGTCAGACCACAAAACAAGCATGAAGTCGAAGGAATTGTCTGTAGACCTCCGAGACAGGATTGTCTCGAGGCACAGATCTGGGCAAGGGTACAGAAAAATTTCTGCTGCTTTAAAGGTCCCAGTGAGCACAGTGACCTCCATCATCCGTCAATGGAAGAAGTTTGGAACCACCAGGACTCTTCCTAGAGCTGGCCATCCCTCTAAACTAAGTGAGAAGGGCTTTAGTTAGGGAGGTGACCAATAACCCGATGGTCACTCTGACAGAGCTCCAGGGTTCCTCTGTGGAGAGAGGAGAACTTTCCAGAAGGACGACCATCGCTGCAGCACTCCACCAATCAGGCCTGTATGGTAAAGTGGCCAGACGGAAGCCACTCCTTAGTAAAAGGCACATGGCAGCCCGCCTGGAGTTTGCCAAAAGGCACCTGAAAGACTCTCAGACCATGAGAAACAAAATTCTCTGGTCTGATGAGACAAAGGTCGAACTCTTTGGCATGAATGCCAAACGTTACGTTTGGAGGAAACCAGGCACCGCTCATCACCTGGCCAATACCATCCCTACAGTGAAGCATGGTGGTGGCAGCATCATGCTGTGGGGATGTTTTTCAGCTGCAGAGAGGAATGGGCGAAACTGGCCAAAGATAGGTGTGCCAAGCTTGTGGCTTCATATTCCAAAAGACTTGAGGCTATAATTGCTGCCAAAGGTGCCACGACAAAGTATTGAGCAAAGGCTGTGAATACTTATGTACATGTTATATTTTCGTTCTTTATTTCTAATAAATTTGCAAACATTTAAAAACTTTTTTCACGTTGTCATTATGGGGTATTGTGTGCAGAATTTTGAGGAAAAAAATGAATTGAATCCATTTTGGAATAAGGCTGTAACATAACAAAATGTGGAAAATGTGAAGCGCTGTGAATACTTTCCGTATGCACTGTAGTCCCTCCAGCAGGTTCTGGGTCTGCCATGGGGTCTCCCCCCAGTTGAATGTGCCTTGAAAACCTCCAACCTCCTTTTGACGTGAAGGAGCAGCAGCTCTACTCCGAGCTCCCTCTGGAGTTCCTAACCCTAACTTAGGCAAGGGAAACTTAGGCAACATAGTTCGTCAAATAGAGTTTTGTATTTTCCATTATTTAGGCTCAGTTCATTATGCTTGACATAATTTTTTTTTTTTTTTTTTTTTTTTTTTTTTTTTTTTTTTTTTTACAGTACCTCAGTGAAGTGATTTCCCACTGTCATGAAAAAATAACTTATTAGCTTAAATAACTGGGATAATAATGGTATTATGCCATACATAAGTCTATATAGGTATGTTACTAAACGTCAAGAGAAAATGAGTTGCCTGAAAAATGTGAGTTTACACCAGAAACAGATTTTTCTCTATGACTCATGAATTGCCAAGAAGATGCGAATAGAAATTTGTTGAGTGAAAAATGGAAGTTTATCTGAAGTTGGATGCTTCATATTTCAAGTGAACTTTGCATTCAGTCTGAACAAACTTGAACAGCTGATATTGTTAGGACGCCTGACCGAACTTTAAGGGAATGAGCATGAGGGAATATGAACACTAATGGTGGATGTCACTACTATGAAGGATACTGTGTGCTTTGGAAAGCAGAACCCATTAGCATGCGTGCAACAGCCCAGTCTGTCAGGTTTGTGTCTGAGAGAGTAATGACTTTGGCTGCAGCTCTTGCCAATAAAAAGTACCTCTGCTCAACCTCTTCTACTTGAAATCCCAAAAATGTGTCCCAGGGCTGAACAAAAAGATGGACAATGACAGCCTTGTCAGCAGTGAGGTGTTTTGTAAGTAATGGCTAGACATGTTAAGCCAAGATGAATCTACACATAGGTGTCTGGAGAGGATGTGTCCTGTTAGTGATAGAAGTCAATGCAAATCTCATATTGGCACAAGATCTGTGAAGCAATTAATCAAGTCAGACATTCTCAAAGTTGCAATAGAGTGATTTATTTGTATTATACTAAGTCTTAAAACATACATTTGAAAGTCAGGTCCTTCATTGGTCTGATGGTGTAGGTGACCACGGATGTACAGGAAAGAGAGGGATCCCCGAGTCTGACCTCTCTACTCTGGACTCATTGTCACTAGTACGATTATTGACGCTGGTCAAATCTATCGGTAACTGTTTAGCCCTTTAAAGCTGAGAATGCACTGAGGTTGGTCTACATGGGGTGGTTGTGGCTCAGGAGGTCGAGCAGGTCGTCCACTAATCAGATGATTGGGCATTCAATCCCCAGCTCAAGTATCCTCGAGCAAGATACTTTGTTGTTGCGCCATTGGTGAATGTGTGAATGGTTAGCTCCCAAAACTGATGGCAGCCAGTGTGTGAATGGGTGAGATATGAGCAGTCAGAAGACTAGAAAGGCGCTACATACTGTAAGCACAGTCCACTTACCATTCAGATCTCTATTACAAGACTGACAATGACAATTATCCCGTTGAACTGACCGAGAGACTGTGCAGGCTGAT
Organism: Argyrosomus regius; assembly: GCA_946959425.1. Lineage (NCBI taxonomy): Eukaryota > Metazoa > Chordata > Actinopteri > Sciaenidae > Argyrosomus > Argyrosomus regius. The sequence continues at coordinate 14,409,813 of OX336889.1, forward strand.
GTTTCTCAACTTCTTTGCTCTCTCTCATTCCTGTGTGATGCCGACAGTTTTATCATTTCTTTACTATAACCCCTGTGACTGGCTTCCACACATGAACTGCCAGGCACAGTGCACCGCTATTTCCAGCTTATTCATGCAGCCAATGACTTTGTAATGTCTTGTTCTGATACTTTGTGGACACATGCTGATAGTTGCTGTGTTCTTTTCCGTCTGCCTCAACGTTTTCTGGACCACTTGCTTGCAAGAGAAACAAAAAAAAAACACACAAAAAAACAATGTTGCTGCTTGTGTTGAAAACCAACCAGCTGAAAATTAGAGCCATAGAGAATAGGTAATTATCTGGGTATGTGGTATGCTCTTCCTCAGTGTCTCTCTTCACTCTTATAGATAAGTACGCTTAGTATCCATGCAAATGCTTGGCAGACAGTTCAATTCCTTCTGGATGGGGGGGTGTCTTTCTCTGTCTCTCTGTCTCTCTCTCTCTCTCTCCCCCTCTGTGTGTGTCTCTTTCCCTCTCTCTCTCTTTCCTCGCTGGCAGCAGCGTCTGTACTGTTGGCAGGAGTCACCAGAATAAAAACAGCAACACCAGACATAGAGGAGGAAAAAAGCAAAGTGATCCATTGAATCAGAGTCTTTGGCCTCTCTTAATTACGCAGAGTCCCATATCTTTTCCTTTTTTTTTCACCTTTTTCGCTGCTCTTTAATACTTCGGGCGTGTGGTAATTAGTTAGAAGAGAATAAAACCAGCTGATCGGGAGAGGGGTGGTGCATTTTGGAGCGAGATGGCTAACAGAAACATTCTGTTGCTCTTCTGTGGACTCTTCCTCTTAGCACTGATTCAGCCCTCTCGACAAGGAGGTAAGTGTGTACTACAGGTGAGCTTAGCCATTATCTTTGCTGCATCAATCACTGACTTAGAACAGGTGCATTTTTTCTGTGTATTCCTCTTTGTCCCTCAGACACCTAAAACTGAACATTAAAAGTTTTGCTGATGTTTATCAGCTATAAAGTATTAGTAGTACGGATTAGCAAAGCTTTTTGTGTAAAATATAAATCATATCTTATTCATCTGCTGCAGTGCTATTTTTTGATAATATACAGTCAAACCCCTATGACACAGTCATAAAAATTAAAGATTGTTTAGTCTGGCTCCACTCACTGAAACCCTGAATAACGGTGCTCCATCACTCTACTGTTGAAAACAACACTATATTAAGTACAAAGGAAGTATCATGTTTACATGTCTGTTGCTGCTACAGTTAATTATAGAGAGCTTCACCAGATATGTGTCTCCTATGGCTTTAACCTGTTGCTGGGTTGAACAGTAAGACATAAACCTGCATCATAACTTTATAATAATGTCACCCAGTCATATCATTTGTGTTTATGTGTGTGTGCAATCTGAATTTTAATTCTAAACTAAGCAAACATCCATTTTTGTGGTCCTCTATATTAGTAAGTCATGGATATGTATTTAAATGTATTTCAGACAGTTAAATTCCACCCTACACAGATCTATTCATACATACTATATGTTTACATGGCTGCAGTCCCTATCCTATAACATGTCAGGAAAAGAAGGATCCAGCTGGTCCGTCTGTACACTTAGAAAACCACCACATAGTTTAAATCCCCCTCTAATGAACTCCCAGGTGGGCAGACAGTGTATGTCAGTGTCACCTTTACAACTTTGACCAGTTCCTCTCTTGAAATTAGAGAACTGTTCTGCCAAAATCCACGAAGCGGCAACATGCAGATTTGAGGGGTCTTGAAGTTACAGTCTATGTGATTCAGGCTTAGAGAAAGAGAGGGAGAGAGAGGGGTTGTGAGCATGCCTTGGTCTGTGTTTTGGCTGTTGTTCAGCCCCCAACTGGAAAACATGTCTAGCATCTGGGGCTGGGTATGCTGGAGTCAAGTCAATTTTTGGTTGCATTTATTTGCTTTAAAGTCACAGCTGTTTATGTTCCTTATCTTACCGTGTCCAAGTATCTCTTCAGATGCATTATGTCCAGATTGTTAGATTCCTAAAAGAAATATTTTGTCCATATAAAGTCTCATTTTTCCTTTCTGTTTTGTTCTCCTCCTCTAATTCGATCATGTTGACAGTCTACCAAGTCTGTTTCTGTCAGGTCATAGATTGTATCAAATTTATTCGCCCTTCTCTCCGTCATAACACATTCATCCTTACTTTTTTTTTGTGCCAGCCACATTTCAGGTGAGACTTTGAAATGCATTCAGGCAAAATATATAGCAGGCAAAGGAGCCAACAAATATCAACATTGGCTTAGCAGCACAACTTTGATCTCGAATAGGTTTTCAGCCATCTGTATCAAACTCTTCTGCAGCACTAAAACTAGTTCCATCTGTGTCTCTGTGTAACTTGGAAAAAAACCCTCTCAGCATGGACTAAGGGTCAATTATCTGTGAGTAACAGGAACCTCATTAACACCCAATCCACTCATTTAATGCCTCTGCACAGAAAACACCTCTTTTGCTTGCAAAATTCACCCCTTGGATTATGATAGAGTGCGAGGCCTGTCTGAATGTTTTTCATTGACAAGTGTAAATGAGTTACAGCCCTAGAGGAAACATCTGGGAAGGAGTTTGTTAATAAATATGCCCCGTCATGTTACCCTATGACCTTGTGTAGGTACTGCATTTTTGTTAGTTCTCCCTTGTACGATGGATGAGGCAGGCTTACTTACTTGTACTTGTACAAACAAACAACATCTGTCATATGGATACAGTGAGTTGGATGTTATTCTTATCAAAATAAATTTGTGTTGACGCAGCTTGGGCTCAGTGGCCATACTTTATTGCTACATTAAATAACTGAATGAAACCCACGTCTAGATAGTTGATTAAATTCTTTGAGCTGATTCCTCATCTTAGAAATGTAATCAAGCTTATTCCTCAGTGCCCTAATAAAATGACAGTTTATTAGGTGCAAATCTGTTGTGAAACGATACCAACATTGATTTTTAGGATTTACTTTGACATAAATACTCAGAGTGTATCAAGTGTCCCATATCTCTGTTTCATACCTTGACATGTGTTGTATTCCTCCAGACAACCTCACTGGTGGAAGTTTGCCAAAGTCATTAGTTTGGCTTTTATGACAGACACAGTTAATAGCACAATTCTGACGAGCAGAGGCCAGTGGGAGATGAAGAGGGAAAAATAGCTGCTCTGTTCCTTCACAGTTTCCAAAGAATTAAAGACCTTGTGTGATGTTTTCTTTAATACTGCTGGAAGCCAGTTTGCCTCATTTGTCATTGCCCAGGTTCAGCCCTCAGACTTCAGAGGAATTTAATACATTAATCAATGACACTTGCCTGGCTGTAGGTGCAGTTAAATTAAATCAGTACAGAGTGGATGGCATGCCATAGCTATCACAAAACCCTCGTGATGAATTGCACTATCCGAGCATTGTTGATAGATACCCAAACTGATTCCCTAAGCAAGTAGTGCTTCAGGCTTTATTGGTATGTGTGTGTTATAGACACTTGTCTGGCTTTAATCTTTCTTCTGGCCACAGCATACTGGACAGCTACACCACTACATTGCAATAAATGGCATCAAGGATTTGCTTGCTCGCTGTTTCATTTATTCAGCTTCTTCGAAAGACCGATGTTTAGCAGCATCTAGCAATGAGATCGCTGATTGCAAACGACTAATTGGCCCTCGCCTCAGCCTCCCCTTTCAAGAGTGTCGTGAAAGGCACTCTCTAGAGCCAGGGTTTGGTTTGTCCGTTCTGTGCTACTGTAAAAACACTGTAGAGAACCACTCCCTCAGTAGATATAAAGGGCTCATTCTAAGCAATTCTCATTTTCAGCTGATTAAACACTAATATATACAACATACACACTTATGAATTTATTATTCCTTTTCTGCCATATTCAGCCAATAGATGCCTGTAAATCTTACAGTCTGGTCCTTTAATGCCGGACCCACAAAAACATTTTAAGTTGTTGATGTTGAGTGGTGAGTTGTGTTTGGTGTAATTTACAGTGTAGTGACCTCATTCAGTACTCATTTGGGAAGGAGCCTCTTGGTCAAAGGCACCGTCTGACTGGGGTTTGGTATTGTGAAAGAACTGTTATTCCATGTATTCGTGTGTTACTTTGGCACAAGTCCCGGGAAAGTGTTAAGAGATTGGACAATTCTATCCATGATTTGCAGTTTTACATCAAAGTGTGTTGCCTGGCTGGGAAGTCACTCTCTGCATCAGTGCTTCTTAGCAGAGGCTATTACATTTTGGCCAATCGCTTTTCCTATCACCATTTTTACTGTTACTACTGGTAAGAGAGTGTTGTGGAGTATCAGAGCAGAGGTTTGGGATGGATGGGTTGGTTTAATAGACACATAATTCAAAAACACTGCGCTGTAAATGTCTAGGGTACAACTCCTTAGCGCTATACACATAATTTTTTACTATTGGTAGACTCACCTTTGGACAGTGTAATACAATACAATCCCTTCACAAAAGCATGACTTGTACATATGTAGACACTGCATGTGCACAGTTACTGTGAGGGTATCCAGATAGAAGCGAGTCCTTGCCTTACTGCTAGAAACACGTATCAGTTAATAATTTGTTTAGCTCTTACTCTTTGGTTGTGGATAAATGTCAGTCCCAACGTCTCCCAGAGAGATGTTTGGTCTGCAATCAACCAGTGCCAAGTCTTCAACAAAGAAGCACATTAACTCAGATGATTCATTCCAGCCACTCTGCAAGCAGTCCTCACCAGACTGTTAGTTGCTGGGAGCAATCTCACTAGGCCAGCAATCTGAAATGGCTCCTGTCAGGAATGTTTTCATCTTGACACGCCACTGCCTACTGATGTCCAATCTCTTCTAGTTTTACAAACAACATGACAACATGAGCACAACATTAGTATAAAAAAAAAACATTGTTTTAATAAAAATCCATAACTGATGATGAACCGATGAGAAAGGATGGTAATAAAATTAAATTCTGATTAAACACATTACGTCAATATAATCAAAATCCTCTGGCATGAAAACATTGTATGCTGTGTTGTATTAGTTTGAGTTCTTTTTTTTTAATGGGAGAAAACGTGGCACCTTGAGGCCTTTGGCATCATTATGTTGGTGTAAACCAGACAAAACACCATTTCTGTAATTGTTTTGTTAAGTTTTAGCAACACAACTACTGGAGAACATGTCCACTTCCCACATACACTTGACAAAATGTCTTCAGACCGGACTGGGCTGATCATGAAGATTTTGTTCTCATTCACATAAATCATTTTACGCTTTCCCCCTTTCAACTATGTAAACTGCATTTGTCTTTGCCAACATAAAAGTAAAGTGGAAATGTCAATATCTTCTTCTTAAATCTGATTGATGATTCCTCACTCAGTCATGTTCTTTCTCACTATTCAGATGCAGAGCTGCAATTCCAATGCAGTGTCCTACTTAAAAGAGTAATATGAAACATATTTCCTGTATTAAATCTTAAAATTACCATGCTATGTCATCAGATATTAAGGAAACAACTCTTCCCAACAACAATGGTACAGCCAGTATGTTCTTAAAATTTCCATTTCGGCGCAGAACGTCTGTTTGTGTTTTGGCCTGTGTGATCACACCCACTGCCCGTGTCGACACCCCGGATTTGCCAGATGTGAAACAAATTTGAGATTCTGTTGTGAGGGGCGATCCTGACCCCCCAGTACATAAGTGATGAACACATTATGAAACCTTTTTGCTCAAAATCACAGCGGGACCTCCCCGGCTCATACTGCCAGAGGCGTACGTTGTTTTCCCAGGGGAAGTGTGCTGAAACACACAAAAATAGAACCACCTCATTACTGTTGAAACAATCAGAAAATACCTTTTCATATCTGTGATTCACTGGCTTTCTGTCTACAGCGCTCCCTCTCCTAAGTCATCCTCTCTGTCACTCGACCAGAGCTGTCTCTTTCCTTCTCCCCTCTCTCTCTCTCTCTCTCAAACCAAAGTAAACTTATTGGTGTCAATATTTTGCAGCATATAGACTGCAAGTCAGACGTAGAAGCTGGTACATGAAATAAATAAATGTTGTGCTCGTGAAGTGAGTCTGAGGAGAAGGGACAATATCTCTAATGTCTAATGAATTTGGGCTGCATTACCTCACTAGCTGTCAGTGTTACATATTGCTCCTTTAATAGTTTGGCATTCCATACAACTCAATATATATATATAAATTGTTAAGATCTAATGATATAGAAAGAGACATTTTATTTGGTCTAACATGTCATATTTAATGGATGTTTTACACAGAGGCACAGGACATACAAGGCAATTGAAATTGTGTAAATTATATTAACAGTAAATAATGAATGTCGCTCTTTATGTTGTTGCACCTGTTTTATTGGGAGGTTTGTCCACATGAATCAGTTTCTGGAGTTGGATCATGATGTGTACTGTTTTTCCACAAGCTTTTTGTAATTTTAACAAGGCCGATGGTTATCTAACTAGGTCTTATTCTTTCGTCAATTTCAGTTCTGAAATACTACTACAGGGGAATACTTTAACAAGAGAGTTCACAGCTCACAAACCCCTTTTTAGTTTCAAAGGCATGTCTGTCCTTATCCTCGCAATGATTTCCTTTTAGCTTCCAGTGGGATGGCTTCACCCAAGACACCCAAGGGTGAGCAAATGAACAATGATAAGATTAGAATCATCTCATCTTAGTAGTTAAAATATTTGTATATGTGACCCCTTAAACTCATGGTCTGCTTCAGAGACGTGTCACTGAGGCAAGACTAGGCAAGTATAGAAAGGGAAAATGGAATGCAGGAATAAGATGGATTTTCATTTAAAATTTTTATTTCTTTGATGTTCCCCACACTTTCCTCCTCCACCCTCCAACACACTGTGGAAAATAGACAAGTGCAAGGGGTAACTGATAGTAGTCCAGCTGTCACATGTCTGATAACGGGTGATGTAAGGATGCCAGGAACCACAGTGTTTGCTTCACTGCGCTGTTGCTCTGGGTTGCAGTATGAGAGCTTCCCATAAAGAGAGAACCAAACCTTCTCCTCTGGGACGGTGGTTTTGGATACTTTTGAAAACAGAAAACACTTAGTTAGTTTGCCAAAACATTTTTTTATTTTTTATTTTATCGAAAGTGACGGAAATTGTATGAATGTCAGGTGGTTGACTTCCCAAACTATGTGCATCACAGAAATCTGGTCCTGGAAGTATTTTGTAAAGGACGGGAATGTCGTGATTAACTTATGTCAAGTAGTACGTGTGTGTTGTATATGAACTAATATTTTATAATATTTTGCACACCTACCGTAAGTACCAAATTGTTTTCTCTTAGTCATTTCATTAGTTCATAAAAGGCAAATTATTAAACACTCACAGCGCAGGGTCATGGAAATGTCACATTACTCACCAGCTTGTTGTAAATGAGGTAAAACTAAACTCTTTCAAGTTGCAAAGAGCAATTGTAAAAACTGTCATTAACATGGGAGGTACTATGGAAAAACACGTCATTTGCTTTGGTTTTATTCAATAACAAAACAAGTTCTGACTTACAATTTCCTAACTTCTCTTCTATTTAGTCATTATTTGTGGGTTCAATAACCCATAACCCCCATAAAGTAAAGTGTTTAAAGCCAGTATAAATTTTCCACATAGACTGTAATTTGTAGATAAATTCATGAAATCACTTAGATTTTTTTATTATTATTTTCAGGGCTGCATCGGCAGCTTCAATGCTGAGGCAAAATATCAAATAAATGATCTTGCCAGCTGAACAGTTGATAAACATGTCACTTTCTAATTTCCAGGCCGACACTCAAAACATGACATGATGCAAAAGTAAACATACAAGCTTGCAGTCCTTTCCACCTGTTAGCATGTGTCTGGCGGCTACGTCATTGTATCGCAATTCAAAACAAGGTAATCCGAGAAAACAAAACACTCGCATACACATATGTTGTGTATGAAAATGATTTTGTCGAAGCCTTTGAGCTTTTAACACGTTGTCCTCTTTGTGTTGTATAAAAATGGATCTGATTTATTTGACAATGATGTGAAAGTGTCTGAGTGGTGATTTTCTCTTCTAAACAAAAATTCATCCTCAAACTGACTTAAAAAAAAACTTATTGCTGATAAACATACTTAGAATTTCAGCACTTTAGTATTTTCCTATGCCTGCATATAACTTATCAAACATAAAGTGCTGCGATATTAAGATTTTCCACACAGCTGCACAGATTATAATGCATTGCATGAGGGAGGGTGCAGCTAAAAAATGTTTTACCAAACGATGGATATTCTCTCTATCACTCTGTTGCTATCTAAAACCCCCAGATGCTAAATTATAATAATTCAAGACAAAAAAAACAAACCTAAAATGCAGTTAACATCAAAAAATGTTGAGTTCATCTCATTGGATGGAAAAAAAAAAAGAAAAAAAAGTGAACTGATTATTTTAAAATGTTCACTGACCTATCATAACCCATGTTAATCCCACATGGTGATAGACAGATATCACACTGGGGACTGAGGGTTGCCAAATGGGCCCATCAATAATCCATGTGAGACGCATATGGACATTTTGACAAGGAAATAGTTCAAACAAAAGGTCCAAAACGTGTTCTGGATACACTCTTTGAGGACCATAAAACCTTTGCAGGAAGTGTCAGTATCTCACTCCAGACCATGAACTTTACATATCTGTTAGACCTATTTGCTGATGACTGGCTGTGTTACTAGCTTACTGACGTCCTATGTCGACTGTGAGTCTTGCAGTTGGACCACATCCAAGTCCAAAGTGGACCGATGATAAATTCAAATCACTGTCAGGATTCCTGTGAGTGCATGTACATCATCACCCTCTAAGCCACTCAGGGCTGAAACCACAACAGTAAAAAATTACTTTAATCGCTTGCTAAACCCTGTAACAGGCTGTAATTTATGAATGCCTCCCTGTCTTCCCTTTTTCACATTGTCTATCTTAACGAGTAAAAATGTAAACTTCTCTCACATTTCTCGGTTTTTAGTGGAACGACCTGCCTGAAGCTGAATGATGTAATTTTAGGTAATGGCTTCTAACTTATCATCGTCTGGTTAACTAGATTTGTGCACGCAAGGCCGTATTTGACCTTATCTCTTAAGAGATGAGCTATTGTTTCGGCGAGATTAGATCACTCATAAAAGTCACGTTGTGGTACATTTTCACATCTTTTTCCAAGGACTTTTTATTCCCTGACATTAATCATATCACAGACACTCAGGGCAAACTCTTGACTCGAGTCAACTGTGAAATAAATCCTGTCTCATCTAATCCCTGGTGCTCTACAAGTCATTCCTGTCTTTCACACACATTCCCATGACCTGGCTGAGTTCATGAGGAACGTATGCATCTGATGATGATGAAGATAATTAGGAAATCTTCAGACTTTTTGAGGTAGGTTAGGTCACTTGGCAGAGGTCAGTGTGTGCCATATTTAGATGTGTGGTCTCAGTGAACCTAATGCACTCTGTAGACGTGGTACAGTAGCATGATGAGATTTTAAGAAAAAGGAAAACTGGAGCAGACACACTCCCTCTTGCCTCGCTTGCAATGCGGAGACAGGAAATCCTCCTTTTGATTGTGAAATGAAGGAGCAGAATTGAAAACAATCACTCCACTCAGTCATTTAGTGCCTGTACCTGCGATCTCTGCCATGGAGCTAATGGGCATGGGCAAACTGAAAGAGACACACATACTGTAAAGGCACACACACACACACACACATTGCTTGCACTGAATTAGCCTTTTGATAATCAAATGCAGAAGCCTGGACATTATTGTTTATTCCTCGTTTTTATTTGAGCCTGCAGGATTTCGAGTTCTCCTCCTCAGTCAGTCTTTAGCATTACAAGCCCAAACCTCAAGAAATCTGATCTGTTTTGCCATCGTCCAGCCTCCAAATCATCCCAGTCAAGGCGAGTTAAAAGGCAAACTCGCTCTCATCTGTCCATTTGTTCATTCATGAAGTCACTTTTTGATCAAAGACACAGCTGCCACCATAGCTGCTCCCATTTACACAAGTTCTGGCAGATTCAGCTACGTCGCACATGACCATAGTCTGTGAACTCTTACTGGCAAACTGCTTTTTGCTTGAGACAAGAATTTTTCCCTTAAACAAAAACAGGCAAATGTTTTTAAGCCCCTTCTAATCAGATTGCAGAGTGCAGTTTTGGAGTAAGTAAATATGGTAATGTTGTTCTTGCTCACTTCAATATAAACAACTCATTCACTCGACTCAGTTATATCACCACTATCAGATGTTGTAACTTTGTACCCAAAATGAAGGAAGTCTTCCGTCTCTCTTGTTCATTTTCTTTCAGTCATCCCACACTACTTTGCTCTTAGTGTATAACATCTTCACAACCCAGCAGTTGATTCTTACTGTATGTTTTTCAGATTTTTCACTCGATTCATTTGATTGGTGCTGACTGCTCATTTTCTTAACCTCAGCCGTACAATAGAAAGAATAACTGATGTTATTGTGGCACAAACCCATTAAATATGTCACAGCTTGTTAGGGGAAAGATCAAAGCCCTCTTCTTCAGTGTAATGGAGCAATATGCAGGGGTACTTAATAAACTGTGTAGATATTTTCTTTTTGCCATTTTTCAGTGGAATGTGTCATGAATTTCCATTCAACTAGATCAGACAGTAATACCTTGTAATGTTCTTCCCCTAATGGCCGTACTCAGTGGACAGAACTCAAAGCACAGTGTTCACACAGTATTCGCTAATAAACACATGAACGCCTTTGACATGTGGTTTAAATTAATTGGCCTCACAACACATGTAAGAGCCATTAAACATAATCATTGTGGTCCTGCAGCCCCATTCTCTCCATTTCGTTGTGTTTTTAGTGATATAAACCAGGCTTTTCCCTCGAAAAATATAACTTTGTAATTTTGGCCTTAGCTCACCGGTCCCATTGGATTTAGCTGTTAGTCGTCCCAGAACAACTGCAGGATTTTTTTCATCCTCCCTTTCTTTTATTTCTGTTGCTGTTCCTTGCACACATGAGGCCACAATGTCTGGGATCCAGAACGACCATCTCAGGAGTTACTTTGGGCTGCGGCCAGAAATCAGGCGAGAAATGAGGCTAGGGGTTGTAGGTGGGGGTTGAGGGAGTCCACAGTGCTGCAGCCTTTTTCTGAAAGAAGGTCTCCAACTGCAATACCTCATCAGAGTGAAAACAATTGGAATTTTCTCCTAATCAAGCCTATAAAGTTTTTTTCTTTTCTTCTTTTGCTTTCACTCTGGCTGGAGCTGCTGAGTTCACATTTCACTGTGCACCCCATCGCTGCTATGAGCTGATGCAGATGTGTATGCCAAGGACAGATTTCAGTGTTGCTGTCTGGGTTTATCTAATAAATTTGTTCATTGTTAGAAATGCTGTTACAAGCATTACAATAAATACAAAAAACATGGATGGCTGAGAACTTGTTTGGTGATAGAGGACGACCTTTTGCTTTCTCTCTTGTGTGTTCCAGGTGTGTATGTACCAGCTGGTGTTGGGGTTGGACCAGGAGGCACTGGACCAGGAGCTGGATTCTTTCCAGGTAACAATGACTGTCTGGACAGTTTAAACAAACATAATCCAGAACCCAGCCACAACAAACAGTCTGTTTGTCTTAAGCAGCTGTATAACACTTATACTTATACTACTGTAGACGAGAAACACTTTAGGAAATATCTGAATGTTAACCTGAAATTGAACTAAAGATATAAAGTGAGCGACGCCTGGCTCTGCCACCCATACGCTCAGGGTATTTCCAAACTCTTTACCTCTGCTGTTCCCCATTGGTGGAACGTGCTACCAGCTCCTACCAGATCAGGGGTGTCCCTCTCTACCTTTAAAAAACTCCTGAAGACACAGCTCCTCCCCTAGCACTACCAACAACTGGAGATGATACATCTACCCCTGCTAGAACTTTCACAGTACTTATTGCTGCATTAATATGTCCTGGTCACACTGTACATTGATTGTTTCCATTTTTGTGAGTCACTTTGGACAAAAGTGTCAGCTAAATAACTAAATGTACAAAATGTGCAAACATTCAAATGTCAAAAAATAAACTGATTTTAAGAAAAAAACATCAAATAAACATTCACAGTTGCCTTCATGGTTGAATTTCACAGTTTTATGGTCACATGACATCAATACTTGGTCAAAAATAGCTCGCTCACAGTCACTGAGCTTATTCAGTCTTCTGCAAAACTCTAAAACCTAAACTGCTCTTTGTCTTTCCCTCATGCGATACTGGATCACAATAACACCTGACATTTACAGTAAGGCAAACTCCTAAACAGCAATGAAGTGATAACTCTCTAGAATTGATTATCATCACATGTATTGACTTAATCTCATCCCTAAATGAAAAGCATCATCAACATGACTCATCCCACACTGTAAGACTACAGACTACCAAAAATAACAGTTAATGTTCAAGTTTTTCATACTGTTGTGCACAAAGTTGCACATATGTGCAACTGTTCTCGTACTGTAGGTCAGTTTGTGGTGACCTTTGTGGTTTAATTATGCTGCTCTCTCACCGTTAATGTTGCATTTTCTCAACAAACACAAGCACTGGAGGGTGAGCCAGTATCCTAGAAGAGTTATTAAGTAAATATACACAAATACAAATATATTAATGCATACATATGTCCATGCAACATAACACTTCTTGTATGGATCTGTGCACCATCATGAACCTTAAATACGTATACATACATGTATAAAATGGCACAAGATACCACAACACACTCTCTTGGTGTCCTTGGAGAAAACAAAATGAAAGTCAGGTTGTGTAATGACGAATCCCTGAGCCAAAAAACTGTCAGTTCATACATCACTCCATATAGGAATACCATAAGTTAATACTCTGTATGCTTGTTGTTCTGCAGGAGGAGTCCCTGCGGGCTATAAACCAGCTAAAGCTGCAGGTGAGTAGGAGAGAAGTTTGATTTATGATTTTTCCCCATATATAAAATGCATTTTTAAGGATTGCATCTGGTTTATCATGAAATGTTGGATGCACTGCTGTTTCAGCAATTTGGATATAAGACACTAAAACTGTTTGTTTCTACATAGAAAATTACATTTTTAAATATTTAGAAATCAGTCTCGAATACAGTTTTTAAAACTATCACCTACTTGCAGAGGTTCACATGTGAAATGTTTGCTTTAATTCATAATAACTTTTCCACATAGTAATCTCTAGACCACGAAGCACTGTTGCTTTCTCAGGGCTCTGATAGTCTTGTCCAAATGGCTATTACTTCAATTGGGCTTAATGCACAGCCACAGATATTCTATCTGGTGTTTGTCATTTCACACGTCCATAGCAGTCACACTCAGCTGTGCATACACAGTCCACTTTAGCAACCGTATGTAGCATCCTGGCATGGCTTCAACTCCCGTTTGCTGAACAGGTTTGACCCGGTGCACCTTTTTTTTTTAGCTCAGAGCACAAAAGCCATGACTGGAGGAAGAGCTGATGTGATGAGACTTTTGAAGTGTTATATTCTTCCACTGTGAGTTGAAACTTGTTAGTTGGATGTTTGCAAGTTGTATCTGTGAGTACTACGTGCAAACTTATGTTGGCAAGAAACAAATTGCTGTCCTAAAGACAAATTCCCCTGTCAACACTCAGCTTTGGTTTGGTCAGATCTGGGAGAAACACATGGACTTTCTTGTCACACCACCACATACAAGAATAATTAAATCCTTGGGATATCGGTGTGTCAATAAACAATGTGTTCGTGGCCAACCACAATTGTTAAGCCAGTTTATTGGAAGACATTATGAGGTTTGAGGTTTGGAAATTTGAAGCTTGTTAGACAATTCTCTCATACACGCTCAGTGGTCAATAATTATGCGTATTGTGATCCTAACAATGATCATGACATGAACATTGTCAACAGATGATAATGATGAATGTTTACAACCGTCATGATGATAACAGCCCTGTGATGAACTGGCAACTTATCCAGGATGTACCCCGCCTCTCGCCCCAATTCAGCTGGGATAGACTCCAGCAACCCTGATGAGGACAAGCGGTTACAGAAAATGGATGGATGGATAGATGGATGGATGGATGGATGATGTTAATAATACCTGTCTATGTTTGACTCTGATGGTAGGAGTTTATGGAGGTGGAGGGCGTGGTGTTGTCCCAGGTGGTTTGGTGCCAGGAGGTGTAGGAGCTGGTGGCTTGGGCCTTGGAGGACTGGGAACAGGTAGGGAGACTTTTTTCCAACATGTCAACATCATAAATTAAAAACAGTAAGAGTAAAGAGACAAATGTTTGACAAAAATTGTAAGAATAAATATCTGCCTATTTCTTTGTTTTCAAAGTTAAAATCTGCGTAAAACAAACATGTGAACAGGTCTTTTGAAATGGCATCTGAATGTTGACTTTATTAAATCATATTAAAACAAAATTAAAATGATTGTACAGTAAATTGTTATTGAAAATGTTTTGATACTACGGGGCAAAAGCAAAGCCTCACATATGTTATGTTTTGTTGCACCTGACAGGACAAGGTGGAAAAGGCCCTAAACCAGGTAAGTTAAAACATTTATGTATGTATGTTGCATGTGTTTTGTAGAAATGTGGTGTAAACTTATTGAATGTGCACATTTTATGTTGTATGTATACTGTGTGTATATATATATATATATATATATATATATATATTTTTTTTTTTCATTTAATATGTATCCAAAGTTTTTAAACTATTTCTAAGATGTAGTCACAAGCCTGTGTGCCTTCATAACTGGCATTATACAGTGTATATCTATAAAGCAATGCTGAAATAGAGGCAGATTTTGTTCACAGAGAATTCCTCGATAGTACATTTACTGTCGAAGGAAATACAATGTATCGTACAAGGTGGATAAAGTAGCTTTATGTATAAACTGCCTTATGTTCACACACTAACAGAATAGGGAGACCTGCACAGACGCAGGGCAGCGGCTAAAGAGAAACAGTCTTTTGATTGGTTGTCACCAAGTGTTTCTTATCACCCCGGGGTTGGTTTACACTGGCTTGGCAGCTGATTGGGGCGTCCTGACTGGGTGGGACCATACAGCAGAGATTCCACTACTCCTACACCTCTGCTGTATTATAGGGAGTGATGATTGGCAGAGTGTGAACAGCCATCAACGGCTGCCAAACAATGGTGCCAAAGTCCTGATTAATGTTATTGTAATGCTGGACCCTTACAATATCTGGAAACCTCGGTGTTGAGAATTACCACGGTCCTTCTCTCAGATACAGAACAGTAAATATTTTCTTTTGCTGTATTACAGTCTGCGCTGCAATGGTGCTTTAGCAATGTTTAGCCGTCGTTTAATTCCTGTAAGCATTGCTGATACAATCTCAGCCTACCCCTCTGTGCTTAGAAAGATAAGGAACCGAGCAATCGTCTTATAGTCCTGATAACACATGAAGCAGGTTACAGAGGGGTCCCTCTGGAGTGCCTCAACCCCACCCTCCAACAAGAGTTACAGGAGAGCCATTTTGTGAAAATGACCTAATATCAAGTATTTGGTGGAAGTTGTTTTTGGCAGGGATCAGCAGAGCCCTACTTGGGAAGTATGTCCCTGGCTTTTGTATGCACGAGTTCTCCTCCTCCCTCACCAGGCGTACATGGCAGAAATTACATTAGTGAGAAAACGGAAGGCAAACGATGTTAAAGCAGCTCCTTGTGTTTTTGAAATTAGGGCGATTCAGGTCTGGGTGCTCCCTCCCACACTCCATACTAATCTCTGTTGTATGGAAAAAAGAAAGCTAGAGGTCAGCTAAGGTTTTGCACATTTTTTAAATGAGAGGAGAGACTTAAATCCACAAAGGGGCTGTAATATGGTCTGCTTCATGGTAGTAATTGTGTTCAGTAATCTTTCCATCAATGGTGACTTCTTCCATCGGAAGAATATCACCTCAAACTATCCAGATTTGGAGATGACAACTTTCTACATACCTTACAAGTATGAAGTTTCCATTACTGTACATCTAAAGTTCACCTGCGGGTAAGCCTCTCACAATTGCAGGTTGAATCCATCTGCATCGGTTAGTCAGTGTTTGGCTTGTGCTGCAGAAAAGATGCCAAAATAAATTATATGCTACAGGCATATGAAAAATCGTTGACCCTCTTTATTAACCTTTAATGCATAACGCAGGATTCTGTTACTAAAGAGACACAAATGCAAACAACCAAAAACTACTCTTTGATGCACACCCACATACACATCAAGAGAGCTGCCGTTCATTCCTACGTTGGAGCCAAGCATTGACATTGCATTCCACAGATACGCACCTTGCCTGGCCAGTAATGGAGAACAGCAGCTGGCTATGTGAGTAGCGTGACTGCACTGAATTGCAGCGTAGCTCATGCAAGACCTTGTAAATGTTACACTAATTGTGAAGCCTGTCAGCATCCAGCTCTGACAATACACTGCAAGCTGGAAAGAGGAACTTTCTCTTTATGAACAGCTGTTGGACACCATCTCCTTTCCTGTGTTCCCTAAAGCAAAGGTGGATTCAATTCTCATGGTGTGATTGCCAAAACTTGGCTTTCGAAGGCTAGCTTCTTGTCACTTTCAGGCAGTGTGAAGGCAGTTAACAAGAAACATAGAGGTTACTGTTTTTGCTGTTGTTGTAGTTATATTCTACCATTACAATAGTCTGTTTTAAGCTGAAAAAAAAAGCATGTGTCTGGACGGGATGTCTGCAGTACATGTCCATGCTTAGCTCTCCAAAATTGAAGACGATAGGAAGTCAGACAACATCCTGTCTGTCTCACCTTTTTCTCAACTGTCTGAAAACTGACAATGTCAAGGCCACGCAACACAACATCAGTCTGAGAGAAATGAAAAATTACATGAGTAGTCAGAATTCGTAAGCGAATTCATTGAGAATTTTTTTGCCTAGATTAGTAGATGGATGAAACACTATAGCCACCACTGTGTTTCTAATATAATCCTTATTATGAATGAGAATGACAGGCAGTCGGCTCTTTATTAGTGTCTAGGCACATAAAGTGTGTGGGAGGTGAGTGTGTGAAAGAAAGTAGTAATGACTAAAGGAAAGAAATTGAAGGCTGGGTTGCTGGCAATGGGTCTTTTGGGGCTTCCTTTGATCAGCGGCTGTACTGGTTATGTTGTTGATCCAAAAGGAAACAGTTTTCAGCAAAAGACACAAAGTCAAACGGTCCAACAGAAGTAGCTCAACAAGCTAAGTGTTACTATGTATGGCCACGTAATACACTAGGTCTCTGAGGTAGCTCCTTCCACCAGCTAGCCAAAAGATAGAAGGAAATTGACCATATGAGCCTAGAATCAACCTAAAATTGTAATGCAATACAACTTAGCAGCACTACAAACCACATTTATTACAGAGCTGCATTAGTTTTAGTTGAATATATGAAATAAACGGGCAAGGGAGTGTATGTAATCGTCACTTCTTATCTATCTTACACAATCTCACCTTTATTTTGGCTCCTCATTGCCACTGAATAAACATAATAATGAGAAGTAATGGGAAAATAGCAAAACTAATCCCAACAATTAGGTTCAAGATAAAAATCATTCTGGGAAAAACTGCAACACACGTATAATTTTATGTGATGGATTACATTGGTTAATGCAGCAACATGTCTTGAGTTGTTGCGAGTTGTTTTTCTTTTAGTTCTCGTATGATTTCTGTGACAGCAGGCCAACCTGCAGATGAACAAGCCAAGTTGTAGCTTCTGTCTGCAGGACTGTGGATTTGAGTTTTCACAGCCTGTGACCAACACTTGACTTTCTTTAGAGCTGGTACTCACCTTAAAGCTCACATTACTGTATGATTGTTATTTCTCCACCCACCAAGTGTTTTGGATTATTTCGAATGTTATTTGCATATTTCTGTGATTTAAAACACACAAACCATCAACATACCTTATTCATTTAGTTCATCTCCAAACCCTCTGGTTCACATCATGACCATTATTCGAAGAAGCGCAGTGTACACTTGTCTGTCTCACAACAGGACGAGTGAGTAAAGGCAAATAAATGGAAAGATAGAATGAATGTAGGGAGGACAGCGACGAGACAGGGTGATGCGTCTACAACGGAAAGGGCCGATAACTCTTAGGAACGTATAGTATATATCACTCACAAACACACACATTATATGCGCTTAACACAAGTACACACACATGCTTAGAGAACGTGCTGAAAGAAAGGAGACTGATAGATTGAGGTGAGGATGAAAGTGTTTAGCCAAAAGAAGATGAGTTTGGAGGAGGTTTAGTCTCCTGGAGCACATATGCTTCTCATTACTGGAGCTCAGACCTGTCCTCTGAGCTGTCAGAGACTGGAAGCATCTGCATGTGAATGTGTGCATGACCATGAGTGTAAATATGTTTATGGTCTTCATATGTGTGTAATTACAAGACACATAAATACTGAATCTGTATCCTGACGTTGGTTTGAGGACACACAGTATTTCTTCCAGCACACAAACAAACATACAAACACAGACACCGTGAATTAAGCGCTGCTTATTCAGACACAAGAACTATGTGAAAGATGGCATTTTCCAATATTTTCACCCACTTATTTTTCCTCCCCCTTCTCCTCAGTTTGTTCTATACTCAGTCTCAGTGTCAAGTTTTCAATATCTTGGAACCTGAACTGCCCGCAGAGGAGACATAACACCCCCACACTCGACTCAGCCCACTGAATGTACACACACAGCCAACACAGCTTGTTTGTTCACATTGGAAATGACTATTGCTTCCCAAACAGTTTATCTTGGATGATGTCACCAGATGTTGTGAACGTTAACGTCTTCCATAATCACACAAATTCATCGCAAGAATTAAATGACATTGGTGAAAAGCAAGATAAGATAAGGGCTCCATTAGTTTTTATTAGTGTCTAATCAGTCATGCATGCCACACATTACAGTCTCTAACTGTGGTATTTTCCCCCACATTGAACTGACGCTGATACTCGCTATGACTCAATAACAGCTCTCCTTTCACCAGCCTGCTCTGTGTCATGATTGCACGTTTTTTCTCTAGTGAGCACCAATGTATTTTTTACAGTGTAGGTATCCAGACGTTTTAGCCTGTGTAGCAATACCTCTAAATACAAGTAATGTACAACTTGGTGAGCAGATGTTCCTCTGTTAATGACACAATTTATCTCTTTCAGTTGTTCTTCTCTGTAAAGCATCCCATATGTTTGTCATGGTGAAATGCCTGAGATGGCCGCACATTGATCATAGTCTTCATAATGACAGAGGAACTCGCCTTTCAGGCCAACTCAATGAATCTAATGTCAGTGTTTCAATATGCATGTTTTGAGCCGAGTTGACCTGTTGAACACTAGTCTCTTTACTCAACCCTGAGTTGTCAGAAAAGTATTCAGTGGAAATGGCAGTGAGATGCATATGTGGACCATCTGGGAGAGGAAACACACTTGGCCAACTTTACATACCACAGGCTATGTTTGTTGACTGGTTTTCTCACCCTACAGTATGCATAATTTGCGCAACTAACCTTCTTTAAACATAAACGTACTTACAAGAAATGAGCCGAGTGCACATGTACTCTGTGCACTACTGCAGACTCTAACGCTTGCAGGGTGATACCGCCTTGTCTGCATGCCTTTACAGTACATGCTGTGAGTTCCAAGCTAAAATGAGCGATGGTATGAGCACTGGATTAGGGATACACATCAGACATATTCGGGGGCTCAGTATTGGCAGAGCAATTGTGACATTCCTTTAGAGTGGATGAAAAAAGTAGGATAGCAGACGGCCTCTGCTTTCACAGAAAAAGAGAAAATGAAGAACTGTTTGTTGGACTTGAAAGCTTATAGCATAGCGTGTTATGCTCTGTACGACTTGTAGCGTAAACAGTGACATCACAAACTCAGTGGATGTGATGAAACGCATTGCGTACATATTAGCACAGTTTGAATTAAGGGACATCAATAACAGTCTTTTTACAGATGTGTTTGAAATAAGGCATGTGTTTGTGGAGGTGAGAGACTTACAAGAACTCAGGCTGGTGAGGTCAGACAGCCCCAGACGTCACTGGGCAGGCAGCCCAGTTGTGGCTATGCTTGTAATCCACATAACGTGTAATGGTGACTTTTACAGTTTGAAGTCATTTCTAAGGATCGCTCAACGCCTCAGAGATGATGTGTGTGTTCTGATGCCCAAGTGCGTAGGTTAGCGGGGCCCTCCAAAGTTGCTTCATCGATGTAAGTGCTTACCACATAATGAAAAAGAGCACATTCTCATTTCTAGTATGATTAAAATGTCCCCTATAAAATAAAATATGACCACCCATATCAAGGATGACTAACTGCACTCATGTGGCAGTTTGGAGGGCCAGTTTTATTACACTGATTTTGACCTGGATGCAGCCCCACAAGCAAAGATGTGAAGAGAATGAGGCAACCTTAGACCCTTTGCCTGTTTGTCTGTAGGAGCTATGGCAGTTATGCACTTGGGGTCATCTGGCAAAGAAGGGAGGCTGAGGCTTTGGGACCTCTCATTGATAGTGTCAATGACTCCATGGAAAAGGAAAGCGAAAACAATAAAAGGCTGGCCGCCAAAGTCGGCTGGCTCACACCAGCTCAAGAGGGGAGAAAGTTTGTGTGTAGTGGTGTGACTGTGCGAATGCTTAATTAGTCCAACATGTCCACATGACTAGTCCTTCTTCTCACAGCTCGGTGCCCGTGACTGACAGCACAAAGAACCTGGAAGTGACAAGGAGCAGGGGAGGTCACAGGAAAAGGGAGGGGGGAGAGAAAGCAAGGAGAGCTTCAGTGTGTCCACTTGTCTCACGCGATCTGGAATCACTACAGCACCTCGCATCATTTTGCTTTCATCCAGTTTGTCCTGCATCACCTCTTAAGAATGCAATCTATCCA
Organism: Argyrosomus regius; assembly: GCA_946959425.1. Taxonomy (NCBI): domain Eukaryota; kingdom Metazoa; phylum Chordata; class Actinopteri; family Sciaenidae; genus Argyrosomus; species Argyrosomus regius. The sequence goes on from OX336889.1 coordinate 14,430,785, forward strand.
CCAACTTGGAAGTGAAACAGTGTGATAATTTGATACTGATAAAAAATCTGGTGTCACGACAATGAAGGACATAATGATGGGCTTAGCTCTCAAAGTGAAAATTTATATGGGACCTTAGCCGAAGGAACAGAATCTGCCCTGTCAATCACAGTAGAATACTGATTCTCTTGAGACCTCCTTTGAAGATGAAATTATTATGAAGATTTTCCATCACATTGCAGAAAGTTGCAACATTTGCACTGCCATGGCACGCCTCTGTGCTCCTTGTAACCATCCTTTACTCTCTACTGTGTGTTTGATGGTTTGTGATGGTTTGTACAGCAAATCCACATTTAAGCTGAACGCAAGACTCATCGTTTATCATTCCTCTGTGACCCTCACGTCATTTTTGCTCACTGAGAAAGCTTTCCATCTCAGATAATCGTATTAAAGAGACATATGAGTTGAAATCTTGTCCTTCAGGAAACAAACATTTGTCCATAGACCATTTTCCTGATTGAATATGAGCTAAAACAAAGAATACGGTGAGAAACAAGTCCCAAAAATTTCTTGGACATTCCTTAGCTCCAGCTCCGAAGTCTGTTTTCTGTGCGTCTGCCGTCAGTTACGGTGGATCGTTGCCATGGAATTCTTTGCGCTCTTAAATTAAACCCTTCACCAGGCCCAGCTGGTTCACAAAGTAGAGAGAAGGGGAGAGGGGGGAAGAAGAAGAAGAAAAAAAGAGGAGATGGAAAGGAGCGAGCAAATCCATCTTTCTCCTCTCACGTTTGGCTTCCTCTGGTTGCTGCTATTAACACCTCATGCCTGGTCCGCGCAACCTCTTAGACACCTTTTAGAGAGGAAAGAGTGAGAGAAAAGAGAGAAAGATGGAGATACAGGCAGAACAAGGGTAAGAGAAAGAGCCTGAGCACCGAAGACAATGTTTTGATTAATGTCTCTTGTATTCCTCTGGTTCTGAAACAGAAGATTACCTTACCTAACCCCAATGGAGCATGAGCAAGACATTTCAGTTTTGAGATTGAAACCAGATATTTCTGTTCACACTGGCTCATATCCATCACTTGTACTGGACCCGAGTTTGAGAACATGACTGGTGACTGAAAGAGCTAGCCACGCTGTCTGGCCAGTTTTATTCCAGTGTCAGTTTTCGGTACCAATGCGCATGACATGGTACGGCAGGAGGCAATAAATATGGCAGCCTGTCGCTCGTCACATTTTCATTCCACCGAAAACAAGAATCCTTCTTTGTCAGAAAAGGTCTAGACTTGCATTTACTTGTGTACCCTCACTGAGATCATTCTTTAACCAGCCACCACACATGAATCACCACTGTTGGACGATGTTAAGTTATTCACTGCCACACCATCCCAAATTTCACCTCGACAACCTGCTGGTGCACTTGTCCCTGCACAGCTGTGAAAGCCAGTGGTCTTTTCTGAATGGAAACTGGCTAGTAAACAATGTTTCTGTCACACTTTTTTTTAGAAATTGAAATGGAGGAAACTATGATGCATTGCCGTCCTGCATCACTTACCTTCCAATTTCCTTGGCCTCCAGTCCTCCCTCCTGTGTAGTATTGGGTTTCTGTCCCTTCCATCTTGTATTCAGCATATTGACCTTTTGTAGGGTTTCTTTGTCCAAGGTCCAAAGGCATTTGAGGTTTCAAGTGGTCTCTCAGGCCTTCCTATTATGCCTCGAGGGTCACCACGAAAATTAGCCACTACATTAGTCTACAGAAATCCTTCAGCTTGTCAGCAATCAACTAAATACTGGGAGTAACACCAAAGAAAAGCAATGATTTGATATCGGATTCATGGTGCAAGCTTTCCATGTGTGTGGTTCATGACAACAAACAACATTGGTGTAGACGTCCAATAATGTGTGAGCTAAGACAGGTCTATTTGTGTGAGCTGACATGCTGTAGTAATAGTAGTCCAACAAAAGCATACTTGTTTGAGCTGACACAATGGTGTAAATACGACTAAACAGAGAGCTTTTTGTACTAAAACTTCAGCTTACATCTCCCAAATATACAATCAGTGGATGGATGCCCAGTCGACAAAGGTCCAAGATTTGTTAGCATGTTCACTCACTCTGACCCTGAAAATACACATCCTCCAGGGTCGTATTTTTTACTTGAGAGCATTTTATTTTCCCAATGTCTAGTGATGTCAGAACTACATAAGATAAAGTTTCTTTCCTCTTTTTTTTCCTCGTCTAAACCTCATGTCTGCCCAAGGCCTGCACTCATGTGTGTGCACACACACACACACACACACACACACACACACACACACACACACTCAGGCTGACTTCTGCGTGTCTGCATCTTGTCTCCTGATCTCAAATCAGAGAGCTGAGCTCAACGTGGCAGGTGCTGGTCGACCCTGAGCACGACTGCCAGAACAAGCCAGGTTGGGTCATGCACATGTGAGCACAGGTGGGCCAGATGATGCAGGAATACTCTAAAAGTCTCCACACTACTCCCTGTCTTCACTCTCTCTTAATGTTTCTCCTCGAGTGACACGCATAACCTCTATGTTTCGCAGACTGTGCTGTATATTTCCAAGCCGCACACTGACACATACACAGACTGGCCAATGAGACATTCTCTGATCTGGAGACAAGACCAGACAGTACAGTTTAAAAGCAACATTTCAAGCCAGGCAGTAATTTTAAGGGGTTTTAGGTATCAGCACTGTTCCATGTGTCTTGTAAGTGTATTGTTTTTTGTCAGTTTCTTATTAGTTCCTCAACATTTTTATGGTATGTGGAGCTCAGTGATAAAATTGAGACAAATAAGAATGATTCCTTGTGTCAACACAAGGGACACTGAACAAGGGAAAGCCCTAGATCAGCCTGATTTATATAAGAACTGATTACTGTTGATGTTACTTCGAGGTGTGTCTGGAGATGCTTGAGCAATCGAGGAGAATCGAGCTGAAAGTTTCGAAGGAGATGGATTATTGCAAGGGCGCTTAGCTTAGCGTCTGGGCTCGCGTTGCATGCTCAGTCTGTTTGCCAAGCCCTTGGCAAGACTAATGCCCACATTTGTTTTGACTAGGTCATGAAACTCCACACTTCCATCTTTCTTTCTGTCTCTTCCAGCACATTCCTCCTCCTCGTCAGTATCATTACCTGCACCCTGCAGATTGCTGGACTCCAATCTTTCACCCTCCAGTCTTGATCTGCACCCCCCGCTCGCTTGTTCAGCTTGTTTCCCATGCTTAGTTCCTCTCACCCCAGAGGTTTTAGCTTACATTGATGAAAAAAAATTTCCTTGGTGGACTAGCTTGCTGGCAGCATTAAAATTTCTTCGTCTTGTTTAAAAAACAGTCATTAATCCAGCATGTTTGTCTCTGATTTGGGAGCTTGTTCAACTCACAGTTCAACTCTTTTAATGCAACTCTGAAAAGAAAGTGCCCGGTGTGTTGTGAAACCCTAGAAAATAGGTGTATCACTTTGGCAGAGATATATCTAGGTTTTAACAATCTCCACCTTTACTCATTTTCCACATTGTAAACTACCTTCTTTTATTTTAAATTTGGACATTTTTCACATGCCAAACCTATAGGAAGGTGGCAGTTCACAGCTTATTTGCTTTTCTAGTTCATACTCAAGCAATGCAAGCCTTCAGTTTAAGTAATATCAAATTTTAAGTCTTCGATGGCACCTGTTTCAAGATTTGTGCCTGATATAAAACAGAATTTTGTTTAAAATTCTCCATGTGGCTGTATAGTGGGCTCCACTTTCCCATTTGGGGTCCTAATTTTGAGGATCTTTTCAGTCTCTTTCAATCTATGAGCAGGTGGTGAGCTTTTTATTCCATGTCCTTTCCCTCTTTCCACACATTTTCCATTTCCCTATCTTCTTCTCGTATATTTTGTTCTTGTCAGCAAGCAGAAACCCAAGCTGGGATATGACTTTATTCATGCATCAAGTGAAAGCCAAAAGCTTTTGCCGCCCATAGATTAGTTTGGGTCTTTTTTTTTTTTGTCTCAGAAAGAACAGACTGCTCCCTCCAGTGTTTAGAGTACAGCATAACCAGAAGGTCAACACTTTTTGATGTTTTGTCTATCATGTTTCTTCGTCACTGGTGGTCAACTCAAGCCCAAGGTGCAGTCCTTGGCTGTATGTGAGTGCTTTCAATCAAACTTAATGAAACACACATGATATTGTGTCATTGTGTGCTTAAAATATACAGTATGTTCCGGTCCTGTAAAATGTTTTGATGAAAGAGTGATTCAAGGGTAATTACTGTTGAATAAATCACTAGTAACCCATGTTCACTTTCTTTGACTCTCCTTGACCCCATCTACAGTTTGTGGTAACGTAATTCTCACTCTATTTCTTTCTCTCTACTCTACTACCTGTCTATCGTTTTCTTTCCCATTCAGGTTATGGCAATCTAGGAGCCGGTGGTCTTGGAGTTGGTGGCTTGGGAGCTGGAGGCGGAGCAGGTGAGTACTTGTAGCTTATAGTAGTAGCTTATAATATTATGTTCTCAATCTAATAGCACATTTTTATAAGATTTCCCACCAAAGGTCTATTGTCCATTCATCACACTCACTCACCTTTGCCCCTTTGGTTTCATTCAGGTGGTTATGGTGGATATGGTGCAGGCGCTGGGGGCTTTTATCCAGGAGTTGGACAGAAGGCTGCCAAAAGAGGTACAGCAGATGGCGGAAAATATCTGGATAGAAATGTAACGTCAGTTTCCCATAAAGGGAGTGATGGCACCAGCTAACTGAATGTTATACTGTATGTATAAACCCACAATGGCATCATTTCCCTCCCAAAGATGTCAAATGTTTGTCAGATAGGGGCCTCAATGAGTTGTGCGTCCAGAAATCAGACAGATGTTGATGTTTGTTTATTTCTCATTGTCTTAATAACTATGTGAGATTGATGTTTGCATCAATCGAGAGATTTTAATCCTGGCATCTTTTGTTTCTGAATGATTCGCCTGGACACACAACAAGTGAAGACTTTACAGGCAGTCAAGTTTTCCTCCATTTTTAAACAAGCATTCCTTCAAAAACTGAATCAAAAACTGGCTAAGTGAGTGATGGAAACTAGGGATCATCAGACATGATGATGGAATATAGCTTGTTGGAACAAGACATTGATCTTGTTCTCCTTGCTTGTTTTGAGTTATTTGTTTTGATGGTTACAGTGATTTTATGTGGCTTTCCACTCTCAGTTTCAACTTTTCATTAAAAATGCCACAAATTCCAGGTACCCACGTTTGGTTCTTGTATTTCCTTTTTGGCCTGTGGGAAAACATCAGCGTAGAGGTGGAATGACGATCATGTGCCATTTAGAAACATTATCTCTCCGTAGGTTAAATGATCTTTTGTGTGGTTTATTGCAAAGTCCAGCGCTTGAAAGTTCAAAGTTGAAGCGTGAGTCAGAAAAGGTATCATGCAAATTAAATGTAATAGCAACACTTTCACACATGTGGTCATCCGCCCTTCGTTCTGGTTTAGGAGGTAATCATGAGTATAAATATTCAGCTTGGTTCATGCTTGGTTCAAGCACTGTCCCACACAGTCCTCATACCTCATAAGGTTCATTGAGGTCTTATTCTCTAAATGTCTTATTTTGACGAATTCTGCTGAAATTTTGGTTGTCCTGACCGCAGGTGCAGGAGGCCCTGTGCTACCACATGGAGGTAAGCTGATTCTTGGCCTGATGGCAGTCTATTGTACAAACTTGAACTTTTGCTGAATACTGATACAAAGCTTTTTAGACCTCTGATAGAACTGCATGCTTGCATGGTATGAGAAAGCCAAAATGAATGTTTCGCATTAATCGTAACACAGCATGAAAAACACTGTTTGGCAAACACGTGCATTTTTATCACGTACCTGCAAGCCTTGGACAGTTTGAACTTCGGCAGAGCCCAACATGACCTTAACGTCTGTGCTGTGTATGTGCACATGATTTGCTTTAAATTAGCCAGGCTGATTAAGCATGGACTCTGGAGGGCCCAATCATAGCCAGAGCTCCACTATGGCAAAGAGCCTACTCTTAAGTATTGGTTGGCAATGACAAAACTTTAGTCTTTAGAATCAGTCTGTTACTGTTTTCATGACACTCAAAATAACAATTAATTCCTCTGAAAGAGCACAGATAAAACAAAACATCCCCTTGCCAAACCTCTTCTCACCAAATCTCCCAGGCTGCATACTTACAAGCAGTGTGCAATGTCTGTCCTGCAAAGTATGGTGAGTTTAAGATTGAAAAATGCAACAACAAAAAAAAAGTTTAAACAAATAAACCAATGTGCTTTATCCTGCTGCCAAGCTCCCTTACAAGTGAACTTGACAGCTCATTTCCTGCACAAGGGGATAGCCAAAGAAATGAGGCATTTGATGAGGCAAGGCAAATGCCATGCATGCTGCCTGTCCTGATTAGATTAAATGTCAGCCATGTTGCTTTTGATCATGGGGTGATGACAGACTAGTAGGGCCAGATTAGCTGCTCTCAATACCAATGGGCAGTCTAAAGACCTGGCTCCCTGCTGAAGAGGTCAAGTCTGGCAGAAGCAACACATCTGCTCATGACTCCTTTTCAGTATCACAGGGCCCTCTAGTGGCCATGTGATACATGCCATACGACTCATGTAACTCCAGCAAACAAACTCCAGTTTATATGAATCTGAGTATAACCTCTAACCTGTCATTGTATGTTTATATTTCATATTTATATCTGTGCACTTGATATTCAAACAGGAACCGGAGGAACTGTGCTTGGGGCAGGAGGAGTTCCTGGAGGCACAGGAACTGGAGCTGCAGTGCCCGCTGGAGGCAAGACACACTCCCACAACACATTATTGTATCCATGTTCTATTTTTTAATTTTATTTTGCTCAGTTTATGTTTGTCACACTGTGATTTTTGCCTCCCAGTGACTTGCAGCATTGTTAACCATTCCTCTTAAAAACTGACTTTAATATTTCAGGACAAGTACGACAATTCAGACCACAAATTGCCTCTTTACAGTGTAATTGATCCTCAGACGAAGAGCCAATTTGGGCTCCAAACTTCTCTGAGTGTAATAAAGTAAAACTTTTAAAGAGCGCAGTTAACAGTGTTTCAAGTTTTTGGGAGGCAAGAATCACAGCTACAGTTGTTTGGACTCAGCACTTGGACGAGAAAGATGTGCTTATGTTTTTCACACTGTATATTTGTCATACTGTGGTGGATGAGCCAAGTAACATTTCATCTTTGTTTTTTCAGTACCTGTTATTCCTCAGACGGGTCTTCCAGGAGGGGGTGGTGTTGGTGCGGGAAAGAAAGCTGCCAAAGTGCCAGGTTTTGTAGACTCAACAATAAAATCACAGGGCTGAAAGCAGACAGCATGCAGTTCACTAGGCAGCAGAGCCACATCAAATCCATTTTCCATTGCATGTGTCTGTTATGGCTGAAGTTTTTTGAGAAATATGCTAATTATTGGCAAAATAATGCTTTATAAACTTTGGGCCTACAGTTGGCCGTTCATGTGACAGTGTAAGACTTGTTTTTTTATCAGCTTCAGTGACATCTGTATACTCAGATGAAATAAACTTTATTTATATTACACTTTAGAGCACAGTAGAGTTGATCCATGCTAAGTAGAAATATATGAATCTATGTATACGCTAACCTGCATTCTTGTTATATGTTATTTTGAATGTCAGGTTATTATCTTCTCTGTGCTAGTCACAGGCTATGAAAAAAAAAATGGCTAGTCCTCTTCAAAAGAGGATTTCACTGATATCAGTGAATAATGAATGAATGAATGAATGAATGAATGAATGAATGAGCTAACAGGAACTGTCTGGCTTTGTTGTGTCTTTATTGGCTCTTTCTGTGTTAATATAGTGTATAAAGATTGACAGGCAATTTACTGCATCAACAATGTCCTGAATGCTTAAAAAAACAGATTACTGCTGTTTGTGCATGACAGATCCCTCCCATGTTTCTGAAAGTGTAGTAATATCCTCTCTTTGGCTGTGGCAGGTGTGGGTGTGCCTGGACTTTATCAAGGTGGACTGGTGCCAGGAAAAGGTTTGTCTCTTTCATATGGCACTACTGACAAGTGTTTCACCATGTGAATGGTCAGTGCTGTGCAGGGATTCAATGTGGTTTGTTTTTGGTTGCTTATGGCTCCTTCAGGGTTTAATGGACGTGGAGTTCTGCCTGGGGTGGCCACTGGCACTGACCTGAATCCTAAATCAAGTAAGGTTTAGTTGTTTTACTCATCTGTGTTGGCTAATTTTCTTTCATCACCACTGAACGTCATTTGTATTTTTGAATACTATTTTTACTGCCTTTATTTTAAAGCTAAAGACATAAGAAATGCAGCAGTTCCACAACGGTAAACAATAGGAAAATAAACAATATACACTTCAATGGACAGTAATGCAAATATATATTCAATAGAACACACACAAAAACAAAAGATAAATACACGATAATAAAATAGATTGATAATAAATAAATACATTAAAAAGTTAAGTTAAAAGTTGTGTTAGTTGTGTTAAGATTGTAAACCCAAAAATGTTGGTCTGTATGCAGGTACAGGGTGTATTTAATTTCAAGGCCAGTGTTCAGTTTGCTGTTTGAGCTGTGTTTTTGTTGTCTTAAAATGAGCCCTACAGTGAGAGTGGGTCCTCCTCTATGGAGTCCGCCATCGCTTTTAGATTTTCCTACTTGCTTGGAATGAGGAAATGAGACATGGGAGAGTATTCATTTGATTGCAACTTCGCTGCTAGGTGTCACTATATCCTACACACTGGACCTTTAAAATTAGCTTATTTTATCTGTGTCTGATTTTATTATATAATTTTCTCATGCAGTTGCAGGCGGAGGCCAAGGAAGCCAAGGACCAGGTAACTTTATTTATGATTATTGCTGTATTACAAACAAATATATGTGTAATTTTGTCAGTGTATTTGGTATTAGCTGATCAGAATTTAAATGTATTTTTCTTGTCACAGGAGGCCGTGGGTATGGTGGACCAATGCAGCCAGGAGTTTTCCATGGATACCCCCTCAAATCACCCAAAGTGCAAGGTGTGACCCTCAGCTGCTGTGTTATTCAGACGTTACATTCTTCTGCTAATATATGATGTGTTCATAGCAGCCATTTGAACTTGTTACAGTTCTTTTTCTTCAGCACACAGACAGTCTTACTCGCCTTATAGCCTGAAAACCAATTGGCACTTCCATGGGTACCACTCTAATGTTTTCTGTGGTGGGTTTACTACTGGTTGATGTCTGTCTTTGGGGGCAGAGGAAGGCTTTCTGATGACCACAAAAAACAGAACATTGCCTCCATTGTCTTCTGCTCGTAGAGAGTCCCACAGCAGTGTGAGTGTGCTCCTAGCCCCACAGTGGATGAGACAATTACAACCGTTGCTGCAAAACTTTGCTGCAATACAGTAAACTTGGCAACAGCCCCATATCCATCAGGGATTCTTGTATTACTTTGTAGATTTGATCTTTTTATCCTTGTCCTCGCATAACCACAGCTGTGAGAATGGCGATTCTGCCTTAAACATACGGTTATAGGTTATTTTATGGAATTTTTTGCCAATATTTGATGGTTAAGAGGAGGTAATGATTGGAAAAATGGAAAGAGAGGGAGAATGGTTAGATATTTGACCACAGTCTTCAGCCATATCCAGTCCAGCAGGTTACACGTTTTACTGTAGGTTGCTTTGATTATTCTTGTATTTACACAACAAGAATTTGGTATACATTTGTATTTGAGAATTGCTTGGAAACATTGCTTGATCAGTTATTTTGAAGTAAGCGCTATATGCTAGAGGTAAAACAGCAGCAGACTGGAAGCAAATTAAAAATCCTGCTCCATTGTCCTCTACAGTCTTATCCACGTTGTAAGCCAACATTGATTAAGTGAACAAATTCATAAATAACCTTCTGGATCCATCAGGTGCTACAAATCAAACATATGAAACAGCAGGGCTTCACAACAACACAGAAAAACATCAACTTGGCTTAAATCTTAACTTTCAAGTGAACCCACTATGCTGTGTAAAGGGAGACGGGCAAAATAAGAATTTCATTGCTGTATAAACCATGTGTTTTTACTTTCAAATGACTATAAATCTCTTGAATCTTGAAACAGTTGTGAACAGCTGTTTTCATGTATTTTAATACAGACACAGATATGTTATTTCAGTACTTTATGATCATGTATGCACATATATAATCTTCTCAAGGCTTTCTTTTTTTTTCTCCTCAGGTGCTTATGGTGCGAAACCTGGAGGTGGCAAACTACCATTTGGTATAAAAACTTCTTTTTTTTTTTTTTTTTTTTTTTACATTTTTGTAACTGTAACTGTGACATCAGTGGAAATCCAGAGTTAATGATGTGTCATATTACAATGTTTCAGGTTATGGTGGTTTTGGTAATGGTGGTGCTGGACTTCCAGGAGGACAAGCTGGACCTGGGTCCAGGCCTGGTTATCCTGTTGGAACTGGTATGTGTGTTTTTGCAGGTCTACTCTTATTTGATATTAAACAATGACTGATGTGTTTTTGTCTTTCTGCAGGAGTCGGGCCCGGAGGCATCTCACCTGCTCAGGCTAAAGCTGCCAAATATGGTAACCTATCACATTCAGTACCAAAACAATACTTTCCTATGACGATAAACACGATACAAGTTCGGTAACATCGGTACAGAACATAATTGTATCTTACTAAATCTATGCTTTCTGCTCCAGGTTACGGTGGTGCTGGTGGAGTCGGAGTTGGCGGTGTTGGAGGCATTGGTGGCGCTGGTGGATTTTATCCAGGGCAGATTCCAGGAGGTATGATATCTAGCACAAAAACATTAAAAAAATACTAAAGGTTAATAGCCAAGCAGCTTTGTTACTTCATTCCACACCAGAAAGCAGAATTGTTCGATGAAGGAATTGAATTAACTTATTTAATATTTCTACTATGGCCAGTTAAGGCCCAGTCATACATTGTCAGGTTTTAGCTGTTAATAAAGTAGTACTCTCATCCAAATATATCATTCATTGAGCCTCACTAGCATGGTTTAAAAATAAAACAATTACTTTTCCCTCTCTTTATTCTATGTGTTTTCCCAATGTACTTTAGTTGTAAAAATGTGATCATATGCTTCTCTGTCTTGTATATTTTACAGCAGGATATGGAGCTGGGGCCAAGGCTGCTAAATATGGTGAGGACTTTGTTGTTTTGTGTATCATGGAAGCAGATTTAATATCATATTTTCACGCCTCTTTTGTTTACCTATTGACTCATCCTGTTGAAAAGTTTCAGTATTACCTTAAATAAGAACCTCTTTATTATATTGACCTGTTTGTTCTGCATGAATACCAGGAGTACCAGGAGGAGTACCAGGAGGAGTACCAGGAGGAGTACCAGGAGGAGTACCAGGAGGGGTACCAGGAGGAGTACCAGGAGGGGCACCAATTGGAGGAGTTCCAGGATTTGGTGGATACTCACCAGCAGCTGCAGCAGCAGCTGCAGCTAAAGCTGCTAAATATGGTGGTGTGTAAATGGAATTATTATAACATTATATCACACTATGAGCTCTAAGATTTGTACTTATGTCTTCACAAGTACAATACACTTCTCTATCTCTATATATCTCTATCTTCTCTATATACTATACTACTCCTTATTGATTAATCCTGTTTTAATTATGTTTTATCTTGCTGTGCCTTGGCCATATGCACTGAAGCACTTGGAGGCGCAGGAGGACAATTAGGGACAGGAGGCTTTGGAGGACTGGGTGGCACAGGAGGACAAGTGGGGACAGGAGGATACGGAGGACTGGGTGGCACAGGAGGACAAGTGGGACCAGGAGGATATGGAGGACTGGGAGGAGGTGGAGGATATTCTCCTGCTGCCAAAGCTGCTAAATATGGTATATTTTATTTTTCTCAAATACACACACAGGCCCCGCCACTGAGATGAAAAAGTATTGTTGATAGTTGCTTCGTTAAACCTGTTTTCTACAGGACTTGGAGGACTTGGAGGAACGGGAGCAGGAGGACTGGGAGGCACAGGACTGGGAGGCACAGGACTAGGAGGAGCAGGAGGACTGGGTGGCACAGGAGGAGGATACCCTTCTGCTGCTGCTGCTGCCAAAGCTGCTAAATATGGTAATTGTACTGGTTGCTATTATCAAATCACAGAACTTGTTATGTGGTTTCTATTGGTGGTTTTTACAACTTTGACATTGCCACCTTTGAAATGCTTGGACACTGTCCAGTCATGACAACCAGCCCCCTGGTACCTACCATTACAGCTTAAATAGAGCCTGCTTGATAACACTTCCAGATGCTAATCCAGTGAAATAGAGGTGATTTGCATATGTCTGCTTTTAGCCATTCATGTCTGCACATGGAAGAAAATAGCATAAATAAATGTTTTATTGTTGTTATAAATTCTTTAAACTTAATTGCCAGCAAACTCACTCCAAATTTTGCATATTAAACCGCACCACCGGCATCTTTACGTGGATATAAATTTCTCTTCTGCAGGAGTAGCGGGAATAGGAGGAGCAGGAGGACTGGGAGGCACAGGATTGGGAGGAGCAGGAGGACTGGGAGGCACAGGAGGAGGATACCCTGCTGCTGCTGCTGCTGCTGCCAAAGCTGCTAAATATGGTAATTAAACTGCAGATTACTATCAAACCTCAGAACTTGTTATGTGGTTCCTGTTGGTGGATCTGGATCCTTAGCAGCAGTGCTCTGTGATGTGAGAGATAAAAAAACACCAAAGGCCAGGTGGTAGACCATAAAAGAAACCTGCTGTGCCTGAATCACAAGCAATAGTCTGGCTGTTGTATGTTTTGTTTTTTACAACTTTGACATTGCTACCTTTATAGTCTCAAACCGGGCCCCTAGCCATTACAGCTTAAAGAGAGCCTGCATGATAACACTTCCAGATGCTAAGCCAGTGAAATAGAGGTGATGTTGCATATGTCTGCTTTTGTAGAAGAAGAGAGAGGCTCACTTTCGGCTGCAGAGTTGTTTATAGTTAGTTATAGTTACAATTTATTAATTGTTTAATATTTAAGAGCATCAAACACTCTCCAGCAAACTCACACATTAAACCACACCACCAGCTTTACGTGGAAATAAATTCTTCTTCTACAGGAGTAGGGGGAATCGGAGGAACAGGAGGAGTAGGTGGAACAGGAGCGTTGGGAGGCACAGGACTGGGAGGAACAGGACTGGGAGGAGCAGGAGGATACTCTGCTGCTGCCAAAGCTGCTAAATATGGTATTTATAGATGATTATGATCAAATCTCAGAATTTATGTGGTTCTTGTTGTTGGAATCTGAAACCACAAGCAGTAGTCTTGAACAATACCACCAGCTTATGTTGAAATAAATTTGTTTTCTACAGGAGCAGGAGGACTGGGAGGCACAGGACTGGGAGGCACGGGACTGGGAGGAACAGGGCTGGGAGGAACAGGACTGGGAGGAACAGGACTGGGAGGAACAGGAGGATACTCTGCTGCTGCTAAAGCTGCTAAATATGGTAAAGTGGAGGGGAAAAATATAGACCAAAATCATTGTATTTGTGTTGTAGGTGAGTTTGCATGATTCATTTGTGCATTATAGGTCCAGGTGGTGCAGGAGTAGTTCCAGGTGGGACCGGCGGAGGAGGAGTTCCTGGAAGAGTCCCGTTTTTACCGGGATATGGATGTAAGAATGCCCCACAGAGTTTTTGATCTACGGGAGCAATGAAAAATTTTCTTACTTTGGCAAAAGATCACTTTCCAATCTAACCTCTTCTGGGCATGTTGTGTTGCAGCTTTGGCAGCTGGTGGTAAACCTCCTAAATATGGTGAGAGTACAATATTTACTATTCAACATAGTGTAATGGCTATCTGTCATAATGTGCAGCCAGATGTAATTTATCTTATGCAGTGCTAAATAAGACACATTCTGGCAATAATAATATTTCCCTCATAACAGTGTAAGAGATATTCGTTCTTTATTCACTCCTCGACAGGAGTCCCAGGTGCAGGCCTAGGAGGAGGTGGAGTGCCAGCGGGAACAGGTCTAGGAGGAGGTGGACTGCCAGCAGGAACAGGCCTAGGAGGAGGTGGAGTGCCAGGGGGAGCAGGACAGATACTTCCTGGAGGTGTCGGTTATGGTGGTTATATATAAATTTATACAGTGTATACAAAAAGGTTTTGTATAATAAATGCTTCTGCTGTTTCCTTTTCCTTAATTTAATATAATCTCAATCACAAACATTATGTTGCCTCCCGACAGGTTATGGAGCTGGTGCTGGAGGCAAACCCCCTAAGTATGGTAAGATGTTTTCTTTAAGCAGTTTTGAGTTATTTTGGTTATCATCTGAATCATGCGTTAATGAGATTAAGATCCTAATGTGATAGAGACTGTTAGGTTAAGAAAAGTTAAAAGGTTTAGGAGCACTGGTTTGCATGCATGTGCAAATGTAGCATTTTGTTAAAGATGTTTTAGTAAATGGTAAATGGACTGTACTTATATAGCGCCTTTCTAGTCTTCCGACCACTCAAAGCGCTTTTACACTACATGTCTCATTCACCCATTCACACACATTCATACACTGATGGCATTAGCTCATCAGTTTTAGGAGCTAACAATTCATACACATTCACACACCAGGATCTGTTTTCTTACTTTATCATATCTTGCTTGTTATTAGATTTCATTCATTTGTGTACTACCAATTTAAGGATATTATACAATTTATCCTACTTGCTCTATTTCCCTTAATTGGGTCTTACAGGAGGAGCTGGCTTAGGACCAGGAGTACTGGGAGGGACAGGAGCAACTGGAGGAGTTGTACCTGGGGCTCAAGGTACGACATGTGTATGAAAAGATAGTAGAAGTAATGATATTGTACCATTGTCTTTGTGACTATTATTTACATACAAACTAAAAAGGTCAATAAGTGTCGCAAAACATTGATCAGGGTATGTTTTTATGCAGGATACCCAGGCGGTGTGAAACCACCAAAATATGGTAAGGAGAACTTTGAAACTATTATAGTGATGTCAGTAGACAATTTGCATCCACCCAAAGTAAGGTAGCCCATTCGTAATCCCCCTAGCCATTTCTTCACGGAACTCATGGAACTGCAATCTCATTCTTTTGGTCATTGCTCAAAGCACCTGACCATAGGTGAGAAAACATAATCAGTAATACTACAACATCATCATCTGACATCATCCCTGCTGCTTCATAGCCGCAAAACATCCCAGTGTGCACTGAAGATCATGCAAAAGAGTGAGTTGCAGTCCTGGGCCTCCATACTGTACAAGACACAAAGCACAAATCTGACATCCCAGTGCCCACTGAGATTTCTTGAAGCCGAGAATGCGGGCAAAGTTCTCTCTCTGGAAAACACAAGGGCCCAATGGCTTATGTTATTGGCCTTGTTACCCTTTACTCATGCAGTATGCCCACAAGACACAGTAATGTGCCAACCTCCAACCTTTGTCCACAAAGCACATGTAGACAGGGTGGGCGAACTCTCATGGCCCCTCAGAGACCCTTGCAAGGATAAATAGCTTGTCCACTGAGATTCCAGGCCCTTTCCGAGAGGTGAACCCAACCCAGTCTAGTTTGTACCCAACCTAGTGTGTCTCTTGTGCCAGTTTTTCGAACCCCCAACTTGCACCTGACCCTTACATAGAAGGTGGTGGGTCCACAAGGTGGCAGTGCCATGTTATGCCTACAGGCTGAACCTGAGCCCCATGAATGTAGGTTTGGTGATCAGGCACTTAGCAGAAAGCTCCCCTCCCCACCCCTACCAATTTGCCTTGACCCTACCAGGAGTTACTGCCAATGCAAACCCCTACCCCATGTTAAGGTATCGATTCTCTGCCATTATTGTTAGCATTTTAGTAAGAGATAAAGTTTTGCAAAAACTGTTTGTATTGTAATGTAGCAGATTATTTGCTGACCTTGACCGTGTCTTTCACATTAGGCGTAACTGGAGTAGGACTCGTTGTGCCAGGAGCTACTCCAGTTCCGGGTGTCAGTGGTGTCCCAGATGGTTCTGCTGTTGTGCTACCAGGTGGTACAGGTGTTCCTGTAAAACCAGGTAAAGCTTAAAATATGGTTTATTATTTTTTTTAGATTTTCTTAGGCCTGCTTTGTGCTTTGTGAACGATCTTTTTATTGCATTTACAGCAAAGGATTCAGGTCTTGGTGGAACTCCTCAACCAGGTACTGTGAAATGCAAATTCTGCATTTCCTTGGATATTTACTGTACACGTATTTACAAACAAATGTTTTTGCAGTAGCTATGTACACCCTATGGAAGAAAGGGAGAAGTGCCATTTTCACTCATATTTGACAACTACAAGAGTGCTGGGCCATCATCCATCCCCTTCCACATTTCCTTTACCCATTTCCTGCCCACAAAGCTCACATGTTGTTATAGTGTGTATTGCTAATGCTACCAGCTATTGACCCCCTCTAGCTTACAGCCTCCCAGCTGTGGCAGTAACAAGGTTCATCTCACAGCTTCTGCCTTTTCTAGTCTCTCTCACTCCACGCCTGTTTAAAGTACAATGGATGAAACTGGAACCTGTTGTCTTTTGGCAGGGCCAACGCCTATTGCCAAAATTGGCGAGGCCCCCGAGGTCCCACAACCCAGTAAGACTTGCTGTTTGCATGAAACCTCTGACCATAAAGTGAAATCTGTGGTATTTAATGTATATCAATATGTAGTTGAGACGTAATGCTACTCTGGTTGTAAATAGTAGTAGCAGTAGTATGGGACAGACCACACAGTATTTGTGAATATGACTAAAGAAACACTTAAGAATCTTTTGTTTATTTAAACAAGTGTTTTAGAGGTCTACACTGATATTTTAGGCAGCATCCCAACTATGCATCTTAAGGGTCCAGTGTGTAACATTTAGGATCAATTGGCAGAAATGGAATTTAATATTCATAAGTGTGTTTTCATTAGTGTATAATCACCTGAAAATAAGAATGGTTACATTTCGTTGTTACCTTGAGCCTTTTATATCTCAAAAAGAGTGGGTCTTCTTTCATAGAGTCTCCAGTGTTGAACCCACTGACAGTATAAAGAATGGACAGCGTATGCGTGATGTCACCCATAGGTTCCTAAGGAGCCGTTTTGAAGCTCAAAATCTGTGGCTCTGGCCCCCACCATGCTGCCTCTTCCACGGCTAATCTAAAAATCAGCAAAGACGTGGATTGGTGGATTGACAGGTCTAATGCTGACTAAACTAAACTAACTAAACAAGCCATCTGTAACAGCCCCCATCTGTCAATCAAAGGGGCCACACTGTTAACTATGCATAACTTTAAGCCTTAATATAATTTGAACGGGTGAGTTGAAAAAATTCAGCCTCAGTACAGTTGTCATGAACGGGGAAATTAGGTAAAGAGACTGAAACCGTTTTTTGTACCAGGCTGTAAACATGTTTATTTCTGCTGTGAAGACATTTAAACATGGGGACTTATGGAGAATGATTTGTTCTGCCTCAAGTGGACGATCGAGGAACTACAGTTTTTGGCACTTCCGCATCGGTTTCACAGCCCTGGAGGTTGCCACTTGGTTGAACCACCATGTTTCTACAGTAGCCTAAAACAGACAAACCAAACACTAGATAGAAAGGGAGATAGAGAGTTTAGCGGCCACTGTAGTTTCTCTGACTTTCTTGGAAGGGAACAGTGAGGCAGGTGAGCTATTTAGTTGGTTGCAATCTGCAACTTCCCCACTAGATGTCACTAAATCCTACACACTGGACCTTTAATAGTTAAAGATTTAAATCTTAAAAGCACAATCTCTTATTCAAATGTAAACAAAGGTGCAGCACCACCTTTGGACATGGTACAATATGTGAATATATTTTACTATACTATAAGTTTATTTTCACATAAATGACAGTTGTTCATCTTCTCAAATACTGCTTGGATAGACTATAGAGTTTGATCATTTTACCATGTAGTGTTCTACGTCATTTTGAGGCTGTTAAAGGCTTCATGTAGTGCTGATAGAGAAGCTGATATAGCCTGTCTGGTCCCTGCCATTCTCTCATTATTATGTGAGGTGTGGCCACAGGTTGTCTCTTTTTCTCAACAGTACTTGTCATGTGCACTCCTTTCCTTTTTACTAACAGCTCACTGTGCTTGACGAATAACTCTCATGCTGTAGTTTATAGATAATGGAAACAATACAGAAGGTATTGATAGATTTATGTTGGAATGGGACCTTCCCACATTTGATGATTTCAGTATGAATGCCTGCATCAGTCACCTTTTTCCTGTGTGTTACAGTTTAGGTTCTACAGCGGGGGATTTTTGTGTCCTTTCTAGGGTTTAAATTTCATAAAACCATTGCCTTGAAAGTCTCTAAATGATATAATGTGACACTTATATAGTTATGTACTGCATGTATATGAACTGTGAAGCCCCTGCTATAGAATACTACCTCTCAGTAGACTGTTGTTTCGTTTGTCTCCTGTCTTGACACGATTTTCTCCTCATGTTAAATCTTTGTTTCATATCATTTTGAAAGGAGTCTTGTAATGTCTTGTTGTTTTTGTTGTTGTTTGTTTTTCCCATAAAATTAGGTTCTTTTTTATAGTTTCATCATTAACAGCAACTGAATATTTCATTATTGTTAATGTATCTAAACATTTTAAAGAACAGTCTGTCTAATTGTGCTTTTTCATTCTTTTTCTGCACCTCGCACTCTTGCACTGGATGTTTGAAAACAGGCGGTGAGTTCAATATTATCACATATATTTGAATTTACTTAATTCATTTCTGTTGTATCTTTCAACCTGTTTTAATGTACCTTTATTTCTGACTATTTTGACAGTTTCTGGTGGAATCGTTCAGCCTAGTGGTAAGTTGTACAGTACATGTGTTTTTAATCAATCATAATGGATGTGTACTTACTGTAGACAGTCTCACTTGATTATACTTTTCTTTCTTTCACAGCTGGCACAGGTGTTGGTAAATATGTACAAATTCTTTCATATTTAAATATACAAACTATTATTTTTTATTTTTTATTTATATGTTTATGTGTCACAGGAGGAACAGGTGTTGTAGCACCCTCTTGTGGTAAAAGCAGTTTTCTTTTTCTTTTGTGCATGTATCTCTTTACAAAATCTTATAGGATTTGAACCAGATGTAGTGTTTTTGTACTTTCTCTTTATTTATTCTCTGTGAAATTGCTCTCTCTTTGTCAGTTAACATATTTTGTGCTCAATGTTGGCTGATTGTAACCTCGGCCTGTGTTTTAATTGGCAGGCCTCAGTCAGCCCTGCATTGTAAACAATCTGTTCATCAAAATGAGCTGTCCTCACTGTAGACACAAAGTGTCAGCAATGCAAAACAAGACAAGCGATAGATACTACACTTACTAAGAGATCCTTCACTGATGTGAAAAATATTAAAGCATTATATCAAATGGTCATATGACAACAAATCTATAGTTATATGTTAAAAAGCAGTTTAATAATAGCAATCAAAGTCTCATATATGTCATACACTCACTAGGTCTGGATTCTTATGCCGTTAAATGTTTTACTTTTGACAAGCTCTGCTTTTTAAATAATCTTTCTCTCTATGTCATGTGTGTTATTTGTTTGTCCTGGCTCATTTTTATTGATTAGTTATCACATTTTGAAAGTTCATGATCAGATAGTTAATTTATGAGTCTCCTCTCTTAGTTGCAACCTGGAGGTTGGCCAATATTTATACTTCAGTGGATGTACAGTAAAAGCTCCATGTTGTTTTGTTATTGAAACTTAATGAAATGTGATCCATCCATCAGACCACATGGTGGAGACAAACAGCAACAGCTATCATTATTTGTCTCTGCTACAGTCTGTGATTGTAATAAAACACTACTGTTTGTAGGTGTTGGTGTTGGCACAGGTGGCAAAGCACCTAAACCATTCGTACCAGGTAAATACGACTAATATTTACCTTGTAAATGAAACAAAACCATATTTATGCTCTTAAATCTTACAACAGTAATGTATAAAATATGTAACATAACCTCCTTATCTCCAGTTCTCTTGCTTGTTGTGGCCAACATGCATTAAGTATTCATTAAGTTGATCCTGGTCATTGCCACACAATCGACATTAAATCAATTATAGAGAAAGGTACTGAATGTTTGTGACCCTGAAGCAGTTATATGACTGAATATTATCTGTTAAATAATGCAAACTCACATCTAGGTTTATATCATTTGTACATATATATATCAGAGTTTATAAATTATATAAATGTATATTATAATGTATTGAGTGATACAAGACTGAATAGCTATGTGCTAACTTCAGCATTGAAAGAGGAGCTCTCATCACAGTACATAAACACACACAGCATCTTAGCTCTGTCGAGCCAGTCAAAACATCCTAATTATGTTATCGATATGTTTTTTATGATTCAGTGTTGTAGGTAATGCTTTCACACACTGGCCTGTATTTATCTTACCATGCACATTTTGTTTAGACAGGTAATGACTCGACTTGAATCGATAAAAGCAGCAGTTAATATATAAAGAAAAGCTGCATCAGGCCTTTCTCTACACGATTATACCTCCAACAGTCATCAGTTTTGTGTATTTGCAGGTTTGCAGTTTTTAGTGCTATTCTGCACTATTTTATCTGTGATGGACACGCAAGCGCTGTGTTTTTCTTGAATTTAATTTAGTCCAATTCAATTAGTCAAAAATCAAGATAAATCTTGTTGTACCTGAGAGGGAGATTTGGTCGCCTGCAGGAACATCAATATCAGACAAAACAAATCAAGACACATTGAATATTAATGTTAAAAACACACAGTGTGTGGGGAAATTAACACTATCAAGTAACACAACTATCATTTTCAAGATGGATTTGATAAAACCTACATTTAAAGGCAGGGGTATTGCATTTACTAAATGTGGCATTTATAAAATTCCCAATGTAATAATGTCTAATTATGATAACAGTAGATAGTAAAATCTATATTACATTCCCATTTAAAGCAGAACCAGACAAAAGATTCATTGATTTTTGTACCATTTTTTCCAGAGAACATAATTTTGTGATTCATCTCAGTTTTCCAAGTAATAAGATATCTAATGATCAAAGAGACAATCCACTGGACTTGTTGTTTAAGAAGTAAATGAAACTAATCTAATAGTACGATGTAGCTTAAGAGGATGAAGCCAGCATGGACCAGTGTAGAGATATTTATATTCTTCAGTATAACAGAGAATCTTCTGACTTCACACCTCTTTTACTCCAAAGGTGCCGGAACAGGTGTTGGTCCAGGCGCAGGTGGCTATCCCTATGGTGGAACCTATGGCGGCAAGTTATATATATATATATATATTTAAAGTTTTTTTTATTTAAATTGCAGTGGCAATTACTTCTAACCTTTCTGCACTTTAGGACCTTATGGTGTTGGTACCGGCACTGGAGTTGGACCTGGAGTTGGACCTGGAGTTGGACCTGGAGTTGGAACGCTGCCTGGAGCAAAGCCTTTGAAACCTCCAGGTACAGTATGTGTTTGTGTGCATGTATTTCTGCTTTAAACAAACTAAACTTATCCAAAGGTCGATGTCTTATTTCATATGTATGTTTTGGGGTATTTGTATTTACCTTTTTGCATATGAAGCCTCATACACTGCTGTGTTATTCTTTTGTGTTGCAGTGGTTGGAACAGGTGGAGGTGGAGTAGGAATCCCGCTGGCAGCAGGAGGTTATCAAGGTCAGAACGCACCTACATATCATTTAACATGTAAAATGATATCTTAATTGTGAGTCCTAACACATAGATATCAGATTTTGGGGAAACACAAGGTATGAAAAGCATAAATACTCCTTATTTCCCTTTTCAAGATAAACATTTTATTTAAATTATTGTCATTTCTTGGATGAGCCAACTCCCCCCGATACAAACTGTAGAAGATAAGGCGACCTATTAGACAATAATGCTACTTTTCTCTGTCACCACGATTCAGGGGGATACAGGCCATATCATCATGGTTATGGTCAGGGTATGTATGAAAGGAGAGAAGGCTGACAACACTAATACACAATGTTCCCCCAGCTTAAAACAACAAAACGTTCTGCCCAGTGCTCAAAGTGACAGTTGGTCGGGAGATGCCATCACATTGCACTTCCTGTGCAGGAAACTGGCCGACATGCTGATAAGTGCCCTTGTGGGGCATAGCGTCAGGAATGAGGCAGCTGCTGGCTGCAAACTGATGGAAATCAACTGATGTCTTAGTTTAGGCAGTATTCACAGTCCTGAGCGGGACATCTATACAGCAACCACATCTAAACCAGTCTTCTGTCTCTTGTGACAGGTGGGTTGACGTACCCGGCTGCAGGTGGACTGGGAGGTGTTGGTGGCGGTGGTGGTGGAGCTAAACCACCCAAACCAGGTAGGGTAACAGGCCTGTTACTCTTGGTACATGGAGACATAATGTATATGTGTTGTGAACTGTGTGACAAGCCTCTTTAGCCACTGAAGTTTAGCTTGTAGGGAGAAACTCATTAAACAAATGCTCATAAGATAGCCAAAAAAATCCAGCTCCAATGAAAGGCAGTTATCCCTGCAGTGTTACCGTTAGGAGTTTGTAAATGGAGCAAGTCAACAGCTCAACATTTCCCGATGGAGACTGATTAACGTTAGTAATACTGTTTACATCATGATCAAAGTGTGACGGTTTGAAGATAACACAAACCCACAGAGAGTCGTGCCCTGAAATAGCAAAAACTCTGCCAGAGGAAGTCTGGATGAGGTTGTTACTGTGACCTCAGCTAAACCGCAGAGGGGAGAAATGACTGTCATGACTTGATTATTATGATGACTTTACATTTGAACAGGCTATGGCAATCTTGGAGGTGGTGGAGGATATCAGCCAGGTGAGGAGCACTGTTTGATCAATATTTTCTCCTCCCTGTCTCCTCCTGCATCTCTTTATGAGTGAATCAAATAACACATTAGTGGGTTAATATGAGACTCATGGCATTTATCCTTCTCCCAATGGCCACAGAAATATTTGTCTGTATGTGAAATGTTTCCACAGATGGTTTAATAACTTTCCTCATTTGCCAGTACAGTTTTTCCAACATGGGGGTTTGCCAAACGGAGAATAATTATTGGCTTTTAAAAAAATAGGTCAAGTTGTTATTTTCACTGTCTGTACTGAATGCTGTAGGCTGTTTATTCACAAATATTTATTTAATTATTTATTCAGTGATGGCATTTTTCTGTCAATGGATTTGTTGAGTCTCCACGGTAACAGCTTTTTAATTTTACAGGTGTCGTTCCTGGTTACGGAGGAGTTTACCCCCAACAGCTCTACCCAGGTACTATCACTGTACAAAGCAGATGTTTGAACGTTCGCTTGTTGATGAGGATTTTGTCAGATTTTGTCTGCTGTGAGTCTGTGACAGATGGATACAGAGTACAGTAAACATTATATTTGGGTTGGCGGTAAAAAGGATTCTGTATAGTGAGCTTTGAGGAGCATCGGCCGTGTCATAAATCAGTGGAAAGGACCGAAGAGATGACAGAATAGTCATTTATCTGAAGGAGGTGGAGGCAAGACAAGAAGACAAGTAGTTAGACTGTTTAGGAGAACAGTTTCTTGCAAGAAAAATTGCTGTGGTTTGAAGATAAATTTATCATTTTGATTTAGTTTTATTTGATTAAATTCAGATTAATGGTTATTTGTTTCACAAGCTGTACTTTCTGAATCAATTAAAATGTCATTTCTGAAGGTTTTTTTAAACCCTTTTCATTCATAGTTTGTCATCATTGTTTTTTCTCCTACTGGAAGCCAAACATGAACCCAAATAAGTTAGCTGGCATCCAAACTGCCTCCACGTAGGAAAGGATTTAGAGAACAGACGATTCTTTAACTTTTCATCCTTGTTTCTGGATCAGGAGGCGGATTAAGGCACAGCTGCCAGCAGCCAGGTAACACAGCTGGATGAATGAAAGGACAGGAAAACTGACCCATCGCTTCTCTCCTTTTAGAGCTGAGAGCATAAAGAAAGAGGAGAGGACAGCTGTGCCGAATGAATTCATCCAATTTATTAAGATCCAAATAATTCATCCTTTTCATCCAAACCACATGTTAAAAATATTTGTTGAAAGCTCATTAGACCTGCATGTTTGACCTTGTCCCCCTTCTCTCTTTTACTGCAAAAACTCAATGTAACTCCAGCTTCTGCACACTTCCATGTGGGTTTCTATGTAATCTCCCATGAATCGACATGTATTTTACCATGTCGCTTGTTGACATACAGTAGAGGGATTGTAGCCTCAATGCTGTACATCTCACATTAAACTTGAAAAGTTCTGAATTTTTCTAATAATAGTAAATTTGCTCATGAATACACATAAAATTCTGATAACATACATTTAAACCTTTACGCAAAATGCAATCGAGGGCTTTTCAATTTTAACAAAATGATTTTATTTCTAATTTCTCACACTAAACTTAACGTGCATGGGAGGCTGACTTTGCATAGGGGAACTTAATTGTGTTTGAATGATGACGACCTGCATTTTTCTCCTCTGAGCACACAATTACAGAGAGATTAATTGGATTATGACAGGCAGCAGAACAAATTACAATGATATTGATGTTTAATGCAATCTCTCTCTCATTTGCTAAATACACCTGAAGGAAATTAGGCTGCGTCAGAGCTCCCTTCATTCAAATTTTATCAGCTTAAATGGGCAAAACCACAAGAGCTTTGCTTTGTACCAAGCTTTAACTAAGATTACTTTTCAGTGTCTTTCAAATGCAAAGTACAAACAGGAAAACATTACTGTGTGTGCAAGTCTGGTTACTTAAATACAAGCAAGCATCTCTAGATCAGTCAGCTCAGCACCAGATCTAAGTGCCTCCCATGTGATCTACTCTAATGTCAACAGGTTTTCTTTACCACATCCCAGCCAGGACACATATATCAACCTCTGCGATAGATCCAAAGTGGTTTCATCTTAGCATTAGTGCTAATGGTACCTTCCCGTCTTTCATTTGTCTTTGTCTTTAATGTTTGTCTAGGTGGATATGTACCGGCCCCACTGACTCCTCAACAAGGTAACAAACCTCCTCACATCTCTCTGCGCACCTAAAAAAAAACTTTTAATAAATTCATACAAGTGAACCTCGACCCATTTTCATTTTCTCTCTTTGCTCGTTGGCAGACTGAGGGATAACATGTTCAGATTATTTGGATGAGATTGGAAAAGGGTGTGGGTTTGGTACTGTGTGTGCTTATCAGTGCAGATGGCTCTGCACAACCCGTGTGAATGCATGATAATCTGCATTTTCCTGAACATCTGAGATTACTGCTGGCAGGATTATTTCAAGGAGAGCGTGTCTGGTTTCTTAGATAACATTTTACTGGTTTGAACTCTCATGGTGTCTGAGTTAATGATGGCGTTTGAGATGGTTGAGTATGAGCAAAGGCCCGATTTGAAGGGCAATAACATAATCATATAAATGTACATACAGCCTAGTCTATCTGTACCACAGGATACTTCAGTCGGTGTTGCACCAGCCGTTTTTTACATTGGAAACTGTGGAAGTAATCCTTGTAACTTCAGACACAGGGATATGAAATCTCTCCATGAACAACAAGGACTGGTGTTACTGGCTCATAAGATTCTCGACCGAGCCAGTGAAACAGTCTGGCTTATAAATGTCAGCGGTACAAATTATGACCCATGGTGTCACAATTCAACTTCACATCTGAGGACTGCCCTTGATTTAAGATCTCATTCACACCACAAATCAAGATATTGTATTTCTCTCAAAGAGCAAAGAGCAATGAGATTTCCAAACATTTGACAAAATAATGTCAATTCAAGGTCTAGTGCAACCTTTTTTGTGAAGCTTTTCAAGACTGTGAGATGTGACTGAAAAGCTGCGGAAAAAGGTAGCGGTAAATGTACAAATCACGTTAGAGGGCTGTACTTCCTAAAATTTTAATAGAGTTACTGTGCACTAAGTCACCCGCATGGTAACTTACATTTGGCGGAGGTGAAGTTGGACATTTTAATATGGGGGCTCTGTTCTGTAGCCAGCCTCAAGTGGCTGTTCAAGGAACTGCAGATAAACGAGTAGGAAAGCCACAGATGCCAATGCACTGAAGGTTTTTATACCTTTTATAGAGCGAGGGGAGGGGTTATGCTAAGTATGGTTTTAGTGTGTCATCGAGCCATGATTTAAGACCGCCCAAAAAATCCTGAACTTTAAAATTAAAATTGTAATGACAAACTATTAACACCAAGGTTAAAATTTCAGATATACAGTGTTTACAAATTTTTAATGAGGCAGCAGTGGTCCACTGGTCATAAACTTCCCTCAGCCGTACAAGCAGAGGAGCATTTTTGGTTAAAGCGAATAGTTCTCATTAGCTGTTCCTGTTGTTGTTTTGCAGCCAAAGCAGCCAAGTACGGTGCATTGCAGGGTTTCCTTGGTGGAGGAGGAGGAGGAGGTGGTGTCTACAGAGGTAAAAGATTACACTCATTAGCGTATTTAGCTACTCCAGAAGCGTGCTAAAGCTAAGACTAAACTGTGATTCTCCTGGTGTTTGTTTCAGGTGGTGTTGCAGCAGGATGCCAGGGCAAATTCTGTGGGAGGAGGAAGTAGAGGATCGCTTGAGATCCAGAGTGACCTCAAGAAACCATGGTGCTACTGCATGATCTAGAATGTACATTTTATATGCAAAACAAACCCCATTAGAAATTGTGTAAAGATGTTTTTTTTTTTTTACTTGACTTCAACGTCTGTTTTTATACAAACCCACCGACCCAGAATTTTGTACACGTTCTGATGTGACGTATGCTATTGATAGTGCCTTCAATCATCAACGTGGTCAAGTTAATCAGCTTTAACTCCCCGTACTGCACCAGCCTACTTACAATAAGAGTGTGTTCGTGTCACCATGTGTTGTTCCTGTGTGTGTGTGTGTGTGTGTGCGTTTTGTGTGTATGTGTGCATATGGTTGTACTGTTGTGCGAAAGACTGTCTGAACCATCGGCTGCCAATGTGACCTATGAATGATTTCCCTTTCGGTTTTAATCCTAGAGCAAGGTGAGCTGTCCTTAGTGTTAGAGCCCACGCTGTCTCACCTCGCTGTGGAGTGCTCGTCACCTCTCTGACATGACACAAGGGCTGGGTTGGTCCAAAAACTGATGAAATCTGACCAATCTCAGCATCGTTTCTGGTTCCCTGTTTCCTCTGCTGCTATTTTTAGACCTGCTGGGTATATAGCAGCGGGAATTGGGGCTCCGGCCAACCCATCTGCTCTCAGTAACTTTGCTGATTCTAGTTGCTATGCAGTTCAGTTTTCTCAGCATTTTTAGTGTTGCCAAACTTGTGATGTATGAAGAGCATTTTGTGCTCTGAGGGACGGTATGCTGAAGACAATCAAATTTGATCAAGTTTGATTCATTACAGGATTTTTTTTTTAAAAACACAGGAAAGCAGTGTTGCCTTTTAGTTCCACGTAGATTAAAATGTATTTCAGATGCTACTCTGGCATGTACATTATGTATGTATGAATGTTTGATCATGTGTCACTGTCCTTAAGTTTGGGATAGAGCGCTTTAGTCTGCTTCGAATGTTTAGTCTCATTGCAGCAGTTATTTACATTTATGTACCTTTTGATTATTCAAGATTTTTTTTTTTTTTTTTGCACCATGCTTCGACTCATAGCTTTATTGTTATCAGGAATGTGTGAACATAAAACCAGAACAATCCTTAACTTCTGCATTTATCCACTGTTTAGAATAGTAATACAGAATAAGACTTTGTTTAATGGGTGTGGTTATGAGGCATAAGCTCCCATTGTTCTTCATTTACTTGAGCTGCTTTTAAAAAAAGGCTTACTGACCAAAGGTTCATGAGCGCTGTTGCCAAGTTGACCCCATCTCTGTCTGTAATTGTGTACTGTATTTTGTACTAATTTGATGTTAGCTGGCTTCAGTTCCTTCACTCTGTGCTGTGTAAGAACTGTCTTTGAGCCTCGCTGGGTCAGACCTTGTCTTATGTGCCGTGGGATACTCTTCATCTTTATTTAAAACTGTTTTTATAAGGAGGAACAGTGTGTTTTTTTTTGCACTTTTTATATTTCCACGACACACATGTGACTTGTTCCTGGATATCCCGGCATTTGCTTCATTAAATAACAAAATAAAATGTGTTAAAAGATCTTGTGTCTTCTCATTGTTTTCTTTTAAGTGCATTCCACAGCAGCAGCAGCAGCTTCTCCTGTGAGTTGATCAAAACCACCTGGTCCAGGGTGTCCCGGTAGATCAGTTTGCTATGAACCACATACCACAAAGCTATAATATCTCAGGTTCAAGTCCTGCCTGCTTGGCACCTTTGTTGCATTTCAGTTCTGCTAGATCTTTACAGTCTTTTCCACTGGGCAAAATTAATCAGATTTAGTATATTTTAAAATCTAAAAATGTGTGATTTGGCTTCACTGTAATGTCAACAAACCCAGATTAAGGGCAGAGATTTCGCCTCAGTGGTGACTATAAACCCCGTTCTTGTTTTGCCAGCTGGAAATAATGAACTCATGTTGCTGTTCTCTGAAGATCTCCTGGGATAACCGCTGACCCATGATCTGCATCCTGTAGAGGTAGCTTACGCTGTTGTTCCATCACCTTCCATAACCCACTTCAGAAATACCACAGTGTCACTATGGAACTACAGTATAACACTTTAATAAGTGTAATAATAAATCAAATCCTTTTGGCTTTGTCACGAATATTTCCACATACCAAAGGAAATGTTCGTCATGTCATAATAATGTCTTTAAAAGTTACAACCAGAGAGTAACTTGGCACCAAATATTTGAAAACAGACAAAGTTTTGGGACTATTGTGCTGTGACTGTGTTTAAATTAGATTAATTATTAATTTAAAGAGTAATTTTCATAAAAGAACTCTTCAATTTCAGCCAAAGTAAATGTTTCACCTTTAATGTTTGACTTATGCTTTTATATTTGTTTTATTATGTGTTCGCCTGTTGACAACCTCACACTTTAGCAGGTTCAGCTGACCTGGCTCACACTACTACTACTACTCTACACTACTTTCATCGCTTACTGTTTAACATCTCAACTGCTTTCAACATTTCCTCTTTAACATTTCGACTGCTTTCATCCTTTTGTCTTTAACATGTCAACTGTTTTCATCTCTTACTCTTTAACATTTCAGCTGCTTTCATCTCTTACTCTTTAACACTTCTACTGCTTTCATCATTATGCTTGTTGCACCTCAACTAACATTTCAACTGCTTTCAGCTCTTACATTTTAACATTTCCACTGCTTTCTTCACTTGCTCTTTAACATATGGACTGCTTTTTTCTCTCTGCACTTCACATTTCAATTCAAAGAAATTGATTTCAATGTTTTGCTGTCAATAAATACACTTAGTGACAGTTCAGCTGCTTTCACTATCTGATATTTCACTGTAATTGTTTTTAAATGGTTTGATAGGCACATTCCCTCCTCCTGTTTCCTTACCAGGTCGATTGTAAAATAAATTATGATACCGTTACTAAACCCGCCGTGGTGTTTACTGCACTGGCTTCCTCCTGACCCCTCCTCCCTGCCTATGGAGCAATGCATTAATTAACTGGGGAGTGTTCCTGGTTGGCCGGTCCGTGTCTTCCTCTCCCCGGCCCAGCAGCTTCATTGGTCAGCTGCTCTCTTGAATGAAGCGCCGCAGAAACGTGCAGGCAGGAGGAGGAAGAAGCTGTGTGGGCCGCCGCAGGGAGCGACCAACGCACAGCAACACGACCGCCGGGCGGGCTGCGGTGGTGGTCGCACACCGGTTATCTGTCGACCGTAGGCGGCTGGCTCTCTCCCGGAGCTCAGTGTCGGAGAGTGAATGAGGTTGATGCTGCTCTGCTGCACCTGGAAGGACGAACGCATGGGAGAGGAGGAAGGTAAGGAGCTGCTGCTGGGTGTAAAGAGCCGCTGGCTGCATGCGGCGGCCGGGGCGGGAGATGCAGAGACAGCAGCGCGTCCTCTGCTGCTCCAAACATAGAGGATGCTCCACCGAAACTCGCTGCAAACATGAAGCTTTGCACTATTTTTTCGCACTTTTGGGTGTCGTTTTATTGACAGTCATACACACCCAGCAATAGCATTGATGTATCTGCAGGGAGCGTCAGGCTGTATTGTGCTGAAGCCATGTTGATGCACCCGTCATGTTCGGATGCAGTGCTCACCCTCAGGCCATGCACAGGGTTCATCTGCAAGCACTATCCAAATATATTCTGCTTACAAACTGGTTGTTACATCAATAGGATGTTAATTAATTGATGTATAATTACACCATTTTATAAAGTGATGCTTCAGTGAATAACATATTAGAGGCATTTTACCCCTAATATTTATTTTATATTTATTCAACTTTCCTCATGTATTTCCCCATGTGTGTATGTGTGACTGACATAAATAATAATGGCAATCAGGAGTCGATAACATCCTTTTACCTCTTTATGACACTTTCCAAATAAATATTCAGGATTTGGAAGATGGTGGGATAAGGAAACATATTAGATTTTATACATTTATGTCTAATATTTGTTGTTTTTTTTTCCTTCTTTCAGACTTAAAATCAATGAAAACATGTTAAATTTCAACTGCTTTCACTTGCTGGCAGTTCAACTGCATTTACCACCAGATATTTCATTGTAATTTGTGTCTGTTTTAAAAGGAAAGGCAACATTTTCTTCATTATTTTGTGGGTACTAAACCTGCCATGGCGTTTACTGCACTGGCTTCCTCCCGACCCAAGCATTTTCTGTTTAAACTAGTTAGAAATTATGTATGTCGATATTATTTTGCTAGGAACAACTGCTCTGGAACAAGCTGATGTGTATCACTTTGAATATTTGAATATTCAGAGATGCTGATCCTGCAGCTGATCTGTAGCAGTGTACTGTAGTTGTCAATCAGGTTCACTGAACTTCACAATAGACCTTTTATGCGGTGACTCACTTTACATTACTGTGAGTTTAGCTCATCTGCAGCAGAAACTGCTGCAGGTTTCTGTGTGAAATGAGTTGGGAGGGGCGGCACACCCTGTCATATACCTGCACAGGTTATACAGTATGTCTTTGTGTGCCTTTACCTCTCTGGGACCTTTACAGACAGCAGAGTTCAAGAGGACACAATTATCAGGGAGAGAAATGCTCCATAATGAAGAGGCAAGGTGAAGAATATCGATTAATAAAGAGGTGAGGTGAAGGGAGAGGAGAGGAAAGGCATCAGCACAAAGATCCAGTCTACGAGCCGATATGATCAATAAAACTACTACAGCAGGGCAGTTCACTCAGACGTTACAGTAATGAGCCGACCGCACAAAACCTCTGCCAACACGGCTTTCAAATCTAGGGATGGGCGAACAAGCAAAGCTGAAACGGGACTTTCTCTTGTATTGATACTGGTACAAATATCCAGATGTTGTGTTGCAGGAGACAAAGGTGTCTTTGAACTCAGCTATGAATTCAGCGTTTTACTTGTTTACAGCTGTTTTGCATTTAAGCAAGGCATCCGGGTGCATGTTGCTCTAAATGTGATAAATACAACATATAATCAATGGTGTTTAATAATAATAATAATAATACATTTTATTTATACAGCGCTTTTACAGCTCTCAAAGACGCTTTACATAAAACCAAATACAGAGGAAATAAAATACAACAACAACAAAAAACTTACTTTTCAGCTGCAGAAACATGGTCTGCTAATGAAATAACTATCCAAATCAAGTCTCATGCTATGAAATAATATCTGCTTCTAGGTGACAGCAGGCGCTTGATGTTACCGCGCTGCAGGTTCAGGATTTCAGGCAGTTATTTAACTTTTTGAGACTCAGCAGTGATGCTAATAAAATGCTAATAGCACAGGAGATATACTCATGTTTAGCTTCTTCTTCCTCTCAGAGACAAAGAACCTGCTCATCGCAGACATTTGCAAACAGAAAACATCAACTGGCCACCGTGTATATATATATGTGTTGTTATTTTGCATCTCAGCGTATCAATGTGTCACCGCCTCCTGCTCAGGATGCGAAGAGCGTG
The DNA here is from genome assembly GCA_946959425.1 of Argyrosomus regius. Taxonomy (NCBI): domain Eukaryota; kingdom Metazoa; phylum Chordata; class Actinopteri; family Sciaenidae; genus Argyrosomus; species Argyrosomus regius. The sequence continues at coordinate 14,462,915 of OX336889.1, forward strand.
TGATCAGTTCTCAGGAAAATGAGATGCAGATTTACATCAGCAGAAAACACACAGAGACACGCTGCTGCTCTCTCTTTAATGCATCACAGAATTTGTTCCAACTCTGCGAAATTGCAGAATCATAATTATCATAATTAACATTTGTCTCATTAGAGAATGGGAGGTTCAGCTTGTGGAAACAGTTATTATTAAAGTGTGTTCACAAGTCAAAGGAGAAACTTAACTATTGAAGACTTTTCCACAAGAGTAAGAATCTTTTACATCAGTTGTTATAATGTTTGTGTTGTTGCCACTTCTGAGCATATGAAGGTTTAAAGAAAAGTAATAAGTAAGTGTATGTTAAATGTTCAGGTGTTGCAGCCTGTTATGGTCATCCTCCATCAGCTCCACAAAGGATTCTTTCCCTTTGACCAAACTTAGATTCGCTGCCTCCAATGACACCAAAAGCTCTTTAAAAACCTTTAGGTCAGTGTTTCTCAAAGTTTTCACAGCGTGTACCATCTCAGAATATATTCAGCTCCACCAGTGTAACAGACGTTAAAACACCGTAGGCCGACCCAATTCAGCAGACGGTTCATGCAGGAGGAAGATTTCCTCCAAATAGGAATATTATTTATTGTTGACTGTTGTTGAATCCTGAAGAACCACCACGACTTGAGTAGAAAAGGGCTCGTCCTGATCTGTACTTCTCTTTCACAATTGCAGAGTTTATGAACCGTTAATTTTACCTCCACTTACTGTCTCTCCATCACATCTTAGCTCATAACTAATCATGGACGAATATTTGCTACCTGAGCGTAATGTAACTTTGGAGCAGGGTGATATTGAAGCAAAATATTACAATATCTCATGAATCTTCATTCAAATTCTTGTAGTATTTGTGGTATTAAATGTTTCTAAATTAATTTATTTAATAAAAATTTATATTTCAAGGATTCCTCCGCGTACCACTCAAGGGAGCTCATGCACCCCCATGTTTGAGAAAAGATAATATGACAGATCCTACGTCTGAGTTTTCTGCACTCTTTGGTTCCTGAAAAATATTTACTTATTGCCAAAAATTATGTAGTTCAGTTAGGTGGAAGGCACAAATGAACTATTATATCCTATTTTGACTATGATTTTCTTAGCCAAATTAGGCAAAACTTCTTTCAGTTGATCAAGTAAAGTGCAATAGCTGGACTGCCGGGACACTGCCATTATCAGACGACAATAAAATATTTACATGTTATTCTAAAACTGGAGGCCAAATGTTTCTGTTAGTTCAATAAATTTTATGATTTGATCTCAAACACTGAAGACTTTTCATCAGATAGCGTGATGTGTGATCAGTCGTGTCTGCCTGTCAGCCCTCATCAATGTGTGTATGGTGTTTGATATCTGGAGCTTCAGTCAGTGATGATTGGTGATTTGCATTGATGGAAATATATGGACAGATACAACATGCAAACACACATCGCTCAGTTATTACATCTGTACATCTTTTATGCATAACCAGCTATAAAATGGTGGTTATCAGTGCTTCCATTGATCTCATGTGTTCCTGTTTCAGCTGGAGGAAGTGTGCCCGTCTGTGCGGGATGCAAACAGAGGATTTACGATGAGCAGTACCTCCAGGCCCTCAACACTGACTGGCACACTGTCTGCTTCAGGTACGTTCAACACAAACACACCACATGTTAATATGAACTTCATGGGTTCACGTGTCTTTAATGGGCAGCATTGGATGAGTGTAGAGAGATGTTTGTTGGTCCAATAAAAAGCATAAAATGACCCTAAAATACCATTAATAAAGAATACAAATAAACTGAAAACTATTTTGGCAGCTCGGCTTTCCAAGCAAAAGTACCAAACAGTTTCTGGTTTCAGTTTCTCAAATGTGAGGTAATAAATGACCTTTGGTTTTAGACTGTTGGTCGCATCAAATTTTGAGATTTCACCATTTTTACAATGATTTGCTCAGTTAATTAATCGAGATAATAATTGTTAATCATTTCATTGGATTACCTGCTCATTGTTGACTTTGGGTCCCATTTTCCTTCTGCATAACGTCAGGCAGGTTTGTACCTGCTAACCTGTCTGAGAATAGAGGTGTTATCATATTAATGCATATATTCACACCTTCTACCTTGTTTGAACCCTCGCCTGTCAATCAACCTTTCACTGTGCTGGTAATATGAGTGGATGCTCTGGTACCTTCTTTTATTTTTGTGAGAAAATCAACTTTAATTGCTTCTTTTCTTCTTTCTCTCATGAGCCTCGTGATCCGATTTTTGTTGAAATTGTTTGGATATTGATAACAGCTTTTATTAGCTCTGAGCTCACAAAAGGTTTTATACATTGGATTCAGTTCAGATGTGGACTGTTTTTGGCCTACGTGCTCCTCGAACATGTGCAAGTCAAAACCAGTGACATCACTGGTTTGTAATCATGGTGCATCATTACCGAATTGCTGTGACTCAACTTTATCACCTGTAAACATTACAACACCAGCTAGCCCTCAGGCTGAGGACACTAGCACACGTGCAGGCACCACAGACGCTAAAGACGAAGCAGAAGCGTCACAGTGGTGTTGAACTAGTCTTGACTGGTTCACATTGAACCTTTTTCTCTTCTTTAGTGTTTTACTGTCCTCCACAGCCACAGAAACAGAAGCTCATTAAGACGTTGAGAATATATGACTTAAACTAAAAGTTAAAAGGTGTTTTATTTCTCCTAATCAATCAATGTGAATGGTAGTTCGAGCTCCAGCATTTAGACCTGTAGCTGTCGTGATGAACATTTCCATAGCGGTTGATGTGTTTGGTTTTACCTTCCAAATGTTTTGTTTGGGGGAGAAGAATAGGCAGGTTTGTGTTTCAGTCTCAGGCAGGTTTCTCTCTATGCGAGGCGCTACGTGAGGAAGTCTGCAGAAGATGCAAAACATATTTGACATGTTAAAACTGAAGCATAAAACTGCAGCACACTGTGAGTTTGAGCAGTGAGAGAGTTAGTATGGAGTACAATCTTGTCTGATGACTGATCTTAAGTACCAAAGTAACCAAAGATCAATTCTAGGAGCTTGTAAAAACATAAATTAGATTTATTATTATTTAATTTTGATACTTTGCTATTATACAAGCGCTGCTGTGAATTTGAGCTCCACCTAGTGGCTGTTCATTTGTTTTGGTTTGTGTGACACATTCAAAAGCGCCAGAAGTTTCTCACTCGTCAAAGAATTGCAGATAATTTAAAACACTTGAAGGACTTCTCATCATTGACGATGAGTAAACAGTAGATATTGATTATGCTACAGAGCAGGTTATGTAAACCCATCATGACGATTTGGTTTTAAACATTTGCCTCACTCTTTATGCTACATGTTGTCCTGAAAAGACTTTAAAAGAAAGTTCAGGCGTCACTAAATCTTCAGATCAATACCGTCACCTCAGGTCATATAACACAGTACGTCTGAGCACATGACTAAAAAAGAGACTCACAGATGGTCGAGACATACTAATGGCCATCGATTCCTTCAGCACACTAAACTGCAATTTGAGACTTCCGACAACAGCTTCTGTCGAGCAGGAGCGCTGCGTTTTTATGAGATTTTAGATTCTTTGATACTATTTGGAAGTACAATGAATCAATAACTGTTTTTATGGTGGAATTCCCCTTTATTACACGGAAACAAATATTTGTTATTGTATTACATGTTGCTCCAATTATAGATAACACAGTTTTGTTCGTTTGTTTTATATTATAAAGAGTGCAGTCTAGACCTGCTCTGAAGAGTGATATGAAAAGATTTGGCGCTATATAAATAAAATTAAATTGACAAAATTAAATTAAAACCTTTCAGCCTTGTTGTTTTTAGATGATGCCATGACACTGCAGTAAAAACATTACCCAGCTTTATGACTGATGATTCCCATTAGTGCTGATAAATTTAGAAGTTATTAACTTTGAAAGTGGGGCACTTTTTTACAAGGCTGTTTTGTGTATTAATAATAAGACGCTGTTGTTGTTGTTGTTGATGCTGAAGCTTTTGTTTCTGATGATGTTATGTAATATCTCCCCTCTCACATCTTTCGTCGAGCTAACCTTGTTTCTGACAGGCAGGAGATAAAAACAACCTCTCGTCGAGGAGCTCTTCTTCTTAGTTGTTATTTATCCTCGTGAAAATAGAAAACGCTGCGCAGTCAGTAATATCTCACAACATCAGTGGTTGCTGAGATATCTATCTAAGTTTTCCACCGATTGAACTCCTATCACGATGGACAGTTTGAAATAAGGGATAAAAATCAATGGAGCAGAAGCAGAGATCATCTTTTTTTAATTCACACATTCTTTGTCAAAACCTGGCGCCTACATCACCCACAATGCAACTGTACCACTGTCAGTTTGGTTCGAGATTTAGGTGTGTTATGCTAGCAGCGACTAATGTAGCCTGGAGCAGAGATGAGGAGCAGCTACACTTCATGTCTTTCTTACTCCATTTACATTTTCAGAATTGTGTAGTCCTCAGACCCAACTGACTCAAGAGACATCACTCGAGGCATCTTATCAGATTTTTTCCCCCTTCACACGTGCAGTCGTATTTTCCATCCTCGTGAACAGGCCGCCATGCATCGTCACTCCTTCTTTCACTTTGTTAATCTGAGCCGGTCGGCAGATTGGCTCTCGCCGTGTGGAAACTCACCGCTCAGTGTGTCATTAATGATTTCCCCCGGCCGGATGTCTGAATGGGAAATCTGAGGAGGGTATCTGGGCAAAGGGCAGAGTCCACAATGGTTTTGTGGTGTGTGTGTGTGTGTGTGTGTGTGAGACTACAGATAGGGAGTTACATCTAGCTGCCTCAGTGTGGATTGCACGTAGGTCTCAATAGTTTGTGTTTGCGTTTCTCTCTTTTGGGAGAACTCATTTCACACCTTTTAGTTTCTGCATTTATTCACTTTAACTGAATTTAAAAGCATTACTTTGCATTTCTTTTTAGCTGTACCATCATTAGGTGTGATGTCTGCACTGTTGATGTGTAGCTGATTCAAACCTGGATGTCGTGCCAGCTCCTTCACACTTTTTTTTTTTAGGTGTCAGATATCAGACTGCAGCTTAAAGCCCTTCTGCCCACCATGTAGTGACACAACACACACCAGCACTGTTGAATTAATAAGAGTGAAGCCATGTGGGCAATTAAAGCTGTGTAGTGTTGCGTCCTCCTAGAAATCATCCCGATGACAGGGACAGGGACTTTGACCCAGATCCAAATCCTGAGGGAAAGCAGGATTGTCATAGAAAAGGACGATTTAAGATGGCTTCACCAGTTAGACAAGACCTTTGTGGAAAATTGACTTGTGGGAATGGAGCTCAAATCCAAACTGCAGGGTCTGATGCTGCAATAGAGCATTAGTCCAGTGAAAAGGAAGTAGAGATGATGAGAAGAGACCAGGGGAATGCAAATTTAAAGTGCCCAGAGTGTTATTTGAAGACTGCAGGAAGTCCCACGAGTGCAGAAAAAAAAACATCTCAGAAAATAGCGGCAGTTCACTGTACATACTTAGGCCTTCATGGGAAAATGAATCTTTGTTCTCACCGAGACTTGTTTTTGTCCCAAAGCTCAGCTGAACACACTGTGAAACACAAAAACACCACACAGGCTGTGTTCTCTTTATTAGGAACAAAGCCGTTTATAGACTATGAGTGCTGAAATGACCGTGTTGGCTTTTGTTGACCTGATGCCTCACATGTTTTTCTTCAAGCTCCGGTGAGATACTCTCAGCTTTCTCTTTTGAGTTTTTGAGTTAGTCTCTCTCCAGCTTCACACAAACATAACCCAGTTTTGACAACATTTGATGTGCACATTCAAGAGGTGCAGGAATAGCTTTCCTGGGAAAAAAGTCTCTGTCTCACTAAAAGTAGATTTTTTATAATAAACAGAGAAGGAGAATGGAGCAGTAAATAGGTGGTATAAAAAATATACCACAGTGGTTTACTAACTACCTTCTCCTCTCTATTGAAACAACATCGCACACATCGGAGCATCACCACAGATGGTACCAAGGAAAAGCACCAGAAATTATATTTTATCTTTATTTTATATTGGTATGGTCCTTGGTTTTATTTTTTATGATAACTCTGATGATCTGGGACAAGAAACAGTTAGACAAACATTATAGATAACAGACAGAATTTGTGCACACTTAAATGTTAAATAAATTGTACTTATGTAGACCACTCAAGGTGGTTTTACACTACACATCACATTCACGACATGCAAAGTGCCAACAGAAAGTAACTAATCACATTCACACACCGATGGTACAGCCTTCGGGAGCAATTTGGGGTTCAGTATCTTTCCCAAGAACACTTTGACATCCAGACTGGAGGAGCCGGGTACCGATCATCTGATGAGTGGACGACCCACTCTACCTCCTTAGTTGACAGTTTTCCTTTGCAATAAGATATTTTACCAACATTTTGGATAACTGTTGAGTGCAGTGAAATAATAAGACAAGTTTGGTTATAATGAAGTTTATATAGTAGCGATATAATGTGAAGTGGTGATATGAAATATAATATAATAACATAAAAATAAATTATCGTCTCGTAGAGGCCACCAGTCAATGTTTCTGGGCTTCCGGCGTAGCTTCCTCTGCAGTCCAATTAGCAACTTGATAAGTGAGAAAGAGACATTTCTGCTAACCTCGTTAAACTGATGTCTGCATTTAAATGCAGATAAAAAGAAAGCTAATAAAAGGCTAAATTGCTGTCAGATAATAACTAATGGGTTCTGAGTTTGCATTTTAAGCAATGTGTTAGACGTCTTTTACTCTCCATGCAGACAGAACGCTTCAATCTGAGCCCTTTGCCTACAGATTAGTCTCTTTAGAGGTTTCACAGTATATGATATGGTATTAGACAATACTTATCATCAGCTGTTACAATGAAAACAGAAGGTTCCTTTGGCTGACCAAGCTTTATTATAATTTCACAAAATATTAAGTAAGCTAATGAACACTGTATGATAATCGTTAATTTTTATACCACGGTAAATCACATATACTTGCTTCTCTTTCACATTACACAGTGTTTCATTATTGTTACTTCCTTATGCATCCATTGTTTCTGAAAAGGTCACAAGGACTCTCGAGATGCTTCCCAGTCTGGCTTTTATTGCCTTCGCCGTGGATTTGAGAGGATTAAGTTAAAGTATCTCTTGACGTTTGGGAAAAGACATGACACCAGATGAGAAGGTGTGCAGCATCATTATGACAGCACTCGAGTCGGCCTCAACCTCTTGTTGCCTCTTGGGAAGAATAAAGAGGATTTGTAGTCTTATTAGCGTCCTCTGTGATCCTTCATGCTTTTTATTCATTGTATTTTATGAACTTCATTAGAATATAAACATTATTTAAATCAAACGTAGTCAGTGGGTTTGTTTATTGCATAATTCATCTCTTTATGTTCATTTCCACATTATTGTGGTGACATTAATAATTAAACATCTTTAGAAAATCATCATCTTATCAATATATATTTATTTTTTTTACTCCAGCTCTGAACACTCGAATCATGCTGCAGTCTCTCTGCAGTACAGCGCAGCACTGTCCTGCTTCAGTAAAACTATTTCTGCTTGACACTCACAACCCCGACAGTCGTCCCGAAGGACTACAAAGGCTTGTGCTTTGTTAGCAATTCAGCCAACAACCTCTTTTTCACATCCAGTGTTTCGATGACGTTAAGAATATGCTTTCTGATCACCGTTTTCTGATATTGGTGATGTGCTCACATGTTTTGGAGTCATATCAACAAACACACAGCTGTTGTAGAAAGTAAACTATGTAGGAAAGGTTGGACTCTCTCAAGGACGAAGCCTGAAACTGCCTTCAAGTGCTGCAGGACGCATTTCTGTTCCTCTACACCCTGACTCACGTCTGCAGGACCAACGTTACTGCCACTTATCTTGAGAAAAAAAATGCTTCTGATAACACGATGTTTGAAAACGGAGATTGAGCACGAACAAAAGACGTGGAAGGTCATTTGTTAGTGAAATCTCATCTGCACCACATCTTGCCTTCCAGCTTCGTGATACAGTGAAGTTTGGCTCAGAAACAGACGACATAAAGAGCTGCAGTGACTCATCTGTTTCTACCTGCAGATGAACTCTGCCTGGTGACAGAAGCTGCAGGACACGATTTGATGATTCATGGTGTGTTTACTGAGTCAGAAAATAAATCTTAATGTATAACCCTCAACACTGATCTCTTACAGTGTTGATGGCTCAGTAATGAGTTATTATGGATGCTAATTACCAGAGAGGTATTATAAATAATCACAACAAAGATTCAGCTTTATTTGTTTATCAAAACTCCTTTGAGTTTCAGTGATGTTTAGTCAATTAATGGACTATTTTGATAACTGATTAATCATAAATCATTTTAGTTATTTTTTTAAGCAGTAATGCTGTAATAACACTCCAGCTTCATGTGAAGATTTTATGCTTTTCTTTGTCATATATGATAGTAAACCACAATATATTTGTGGTTTGGACTATTGGTCTGCCATCAGTGGACCTGAGGCGGGCCGAATGATGCCTGGGTGCATGTAATGGTACCCACCTGTCAGTCAAAGTGGCCATAATGTTAATTATGCATAACTTTAAGCCGTAATATAATGTGAGCGGGGGAGTCGCGGCGCTGAGAGTAAACAAAGTCAGCTGACTGCTGTTGTTTCTGTACAGTAAATATATGAGCTGTATTATTCTATAGAGATTGTTGCTATGGTGACATCCATTTGGGAATCTACCTCCACCGTCACTCAGGTAAATTCAACAGGGAAAAGATGGTGTGAAGGAAATTTGCATTGTGTTTATTTGTTAGTCAGTTGGAGTCATTTCAGTGTTGAATTTTAACTAATTAATCAACTCATCTATTAACAGGCAACACATAGGATGGGCTGGTGACACTTTCTAAACATTATTTAACATTTCTGCACTGTAAATTCTGTTTAATTTATTTACTGACATTTATGCAGATACCAATATAAACTGTATATATCTGCTCATATACTGTGTTGGCGTTGGTCAGTAAAGCTCTACTGTGTGTGTCTGGGTCAAGATGTCTGAGGTTATCTGGATCAATCTGAGCAGTTTGTTGATGACGCTGATAGTGAAGTGAAGTGTAGACAATCTGGTTTAGCTGGCTTGTCTTATTTCATATGCATAATGAGAGGTATCCGTGTGAGGTTCAAAACTAAACACCTCTGGGCTCCTGTGAGGAGGCTGATAATTCAAATGAGCTGAGAGAAGAGAGACGGGCTTTAATAGATGATGGATAATAGGAAAATTTGATTTGTGCTACCAAATGTATTGAGCAGTGCAGGAAATTAGCAGTTCACATTACAAGAGTGAGGAGTCCTTTATTCTGTTATTCTGTTGTTAGTTAGACTTTTATCTTTATTTGAGCAAAATTACTAAGAAGACATCTGCCATACAACTAGCCTGTCTTCTTGTCAGTTACCAGTAACTAGAATCAAACACTGAAGACACAATTCAGACATGGTATCTAAGAAATGTGGTCCAAGAGCAAGCCCAAGGTATCAGGATGTAACAAACCGCTAAACTTTAAGAAGGGAAGTGAAAGGCTGAGTTCTAAGGTTCTCCTCCGGCCTGTGGTCCTTTGCTGCTTTCCTCTCTATCTTTGGCTGTCCTGTCGAATGCCTACTAAAATAAATAAATAAAAATAAACATCTCAAATTTCCATTTAATTTAGTTAATGCAACAGTAGAGATGACTGAGTGGGATACATGGGGGACATAAACCTTCAAAGAGTGTGTTTATGTGTGAATTATTTAAAATACGTAGATTTCCAATTACAAAACAATTACATAACTTTTATAGAACTTTTTTATTTGGGGATTTGCCCCCTCCGACTCCCCTGGGATCTGTGACCAGGGGTGGGGCAGAGGACAGGAAATAGTTGATGCAGAAGCATGACCCCTCCATGCAGCTGCACTGAGAGAGGAAGTAGAGGAAGGGAGAGACAGCACAGACAGACAGAGAGAGAGAGAGAGAGTGACACAGTCATTGATAGTTGTGACAGCGAAGCTGGTGGATCTGTACGAGTTAATCAGAGCTGCTGACATGAATCTGTCCTCTGACCGTCAAAACAAGGCCGTCTCTCCCATGGGTGACATGTCAGCAAAGAACCAACGCAGCAAGAAGCAACACAGAAAGTAAGTTGTACAGTGAAACTGAACTTTAATTTATAATGCAACAATCTCAACTCAAGGGCAAAAGCCAGGGCTTTTGACTGTGTGACATGGTTTTGCAGTTTGTTTAGTTCTCACAGAGTCATAGAAGCTTTCCATTATTCTGAGCACTTTTTGTCCATTAGTCGTTTATAATTTAACTTTACTGTCAGTCTGTGGAATATGCAACTAACGATTACATTTTCTTGATTCACTGAATAATCGTTTCGTCTATAAAAAAAAAAAAAAGACAAAAGCCTCTAGCAGTCCAAAAGCCAAGAATATTAAATTTGCTGATGTACATGACCTGTTGTATTCATGTGTTACGATGTGATCTACGATAATATGTAAACAAGTAGCAAATTGTCACATTAGAGAACTTTGAACCATCAGGTGTTTTTGGTGTTTTTGCTTAAAAAAAAAATTAATTCTGAACTGAACTGAAGTTTTAGGACTTTTCTTGCTCTCAACTGAAGATTATTTTCATTACTGATTAATCTGTCAGTTGCTCTTGTTGACTAGAACAAGGTTTTGTTTGTTAGGTTTTGTTTAGCTCTTAACCACAGTCTGAACACTGATGATCTGCTCTGTTTTTGTGCGATTGGTCAGGTGGATCAGCTGACTGATACTTCCCCTCATGTTTTCAGACAAAAGCTCTTAAACTGACAGAAATAATTATGCACAATAACTTCACCATTCATTATTTGAAATGCAGAAATTACGCTCCGTGTCTTCATTCAAATATACAATATGTAGTAATATACAGAGAACTGAATTGTGTCACACTGTAACTTAAAATAATTTCTGTCTCTCTCACTTCCCCAATGAAAGACGACACATCAGTCACACTTCTGTCTCTGGGACTCCACAAACTCGCGTCTGTCAGTGACTTCCCTCTTTTTTTTTTATAGCAGGACAATGAATCAAGCCCTGCCGTGCTACATGTGACTGTGTGTGTTATTATTATTGAATGTTTCTGTGCTGCTAATATTAGCCAACGTATACTTGCTTACATCATCGTCTCCATGAGTCCAAATACTGAAGCATGACTCTTCACTTATTTTATCAGGAAGCAGATAAGTTTTTATCCAGCACAACCAGGCTGTCAAAGAGGAAACTAATTTTTTTCTCATCTCATTGGACGTTTACTTTGCTATCTAATATACATACTTTTATTTATATGTATGGGACAGGCTATACATACTTAGATTTATGTCAGGAAGTAGTAGTAGTCTATTTAGCTTTAGAGCAATGAGGAGGTGATACTGGGACAGGCTAGTGTTAAGCGCTGTTGTGGTTTGAAACATACAGAACCCTATGATACCTATGATCAAAAGTTTATACACATGGAGATACATTTTGACATTTTTTCCACCTTTTGGTCCTACAGATGTTAAGCAGAATGCCTCTTTAAGCATAACTATAATTTCATTATTATATTATTTACATTGTATCAAAACATCTGAGTTGTTTATTTGAGCTTGAATAAAATATTCAAGCTCTAGCATTTGGTCTAATACAGTCAGTTATTGTAAAAAGAAAAAAATGCTCTGAATATTTATTGAGAATGCAACATATATCATGTTCAGATATTCTGACACTGGTTTGTTATTCACACTTTTTTAATCACTGAGCGTTGATCTAACTGCAGACAGAGATGATGCACTTCTTATAAAATGGCGCAAAATACACGAAGAGCTACATTTGTAATATAGCCTGGGGTTAAACGGTTTATTGTGTATAGTTTTTATGATCTGAAAGTTAAAAAAGAGACCTTCCCACAACCTCTCTGAATACTTTCTTTTCCCCAAATAGCCTGACAAACCTAAAATTGTACTACAGTACAGTTAGGTACTTATATGATATTTCAGCAGGATTTAAAACTTAATTTGACACTACATGTGTTGTGAATATGTGAATTGAGTGAGTAAAGAGTAAATTTAATGAGGTCTACAGAGCTCTGAATAGAGCTGTTGTGTCACCTCCAGTCCATCACATAAACTTTGATATATTTTAAATATTTTATCTTAAATTCTGTTTAAGCTGACTTTTTATTAAAGGCTTCCAGTGACAGTTTGCTCCGTGTCTGTAACGTCACAGGGTTCAAACCTGCTGATAACATTTGCAGAGAGGAGAAAGGAGTCGTCCTGTGTGTTGGTGCGTTTTGATTAATCACCTGCTCACGAGCTCCAACCTTTGGCTCTCACTACATTATTTTAATCTTACTTTGAAAATTCAATTTATCGTGTTTGGAGCAGACAGACTCAGGACTTAAACCCTGCATGTGATTAACGAAAGGAAGATTAACGCCCTCGTTTTCTCTCTATTTTTTGAGTCCTGTCACTTTTATATTTGACCTTGGAGGTTTAATAAGAAGTATGGAGTCAGCATTCACTTACAACTTTAAAATATCGCTTTAAACACTTGCTATACTGTATCAAAAAAGAAATGCATTATTTTACTGGATTACTGAATAACTAAAGTATTGATCATGACCACTAACTTTTCATAATTAGATGTCTGTTTGATGAGAATGACTAAGAGAATGACTATCATTTCAATATAAATGATGATTGATTGCAGCCAAATTGCAGTTAGTATACCAAGGATCAAGTGACACTCAAGCTGCACAAACTTAAGGCCCACTTGCTATTTTTTCTGGAGCTTTCACTTCATCACACAGTCCTCATGACCCCAATGGCACCTTTAGGACTGTGTGTGGCTATCTATAACTATAAAATCATATATATTGGTGTCTGATGTGTTTTTAAACATCATTTTAATATTATGTAAATTCATATTTTAATATTAATCTGTTACTTTAACTGGGCCTTCTGGATATTTAAATTGGATATGTATTTCAGTAAGCTTGTTTGAGATGAGGCAGGCCATTGCAGTCCTGAAGCAGCAGAAGGACGCCTAATTTCTCAAACAAGCCATCTGTAACGGCTCCCACCTCTCAATCAAAGTGACTTCAACTGTGTTAATTATGCATAACTTTAAGCCTTAATATAATTTGAACAGGTAAGTTAAAAAATAATTCAGACTCAGTACAGTTGTTATGAACGGTGAAATTAGCTATAGAGACCAAAACTGTTTTTTGTACCAGGCTGTAAACATGTTTATTTCTGCTGTGAAGTTGGACATTTTAACATGGGGTCTTATGGAGATTGACTTGTCTTGTAGCCAGCCTCAAGTGGACGTTTGAGGAACTGCAGTTTTTGGCACTTCTGCATTGGCTTTACTTCACAGCCATGAGGTCGCTGCTTGGGATTGATGCGCGATGCATGCTGGTTTCATTTCGTCTGTACAGATGTGAAGTCTTAATGTCAGACAGATGAAGACTGAAACGCCTCCAAACTTTGTTTCCAGGAAACGATGAGCTGAAAAAACTTGTTCATGGCTAAATTTGCAGTTTATTATTTTTTATTTGACTTTATTTGACCTAATCACTTACATGGGACTGAGATCCTGCTTCCTAAACTGACTCACTGGTGTCACTTTTTTCGCCCATTATCAGGTCCACTTCCTGTATTAGTATCCTCTGTTTGTGTCCTAGCTGTTAGAGAAACAGACTACACTGTAAACTATTTAGTAAAAGAGTCCTGATGATGAATAAGAGCTTTGCTGTCTCTCTTTAAATCCTGCTGAACAACACTCATCATGGTTCCCAGAGTTTGCTGAAACCTTTTATCACTTCCCCGCAGTAGAACAAGTGAGAAGGGCCCTGGGCTGACTGTCAGTCAGGGAGGCTTAACAGCCACAAAAGAAACTGCTGCCGTGCACATCATTCACTCACAGTCTGCCAGGGCTCCTGTTTACCAGCTGAATAGACCACCGGCTCACAAATAAAGAGATTGTTTCCCACAGTCTGAAACATTTGTTTAGCAATGCAGCGCAGAGCCAAAGCTAAAGAAGGCGCAATTATAGCTACTGTTTAAAATGCACCACCTGCTTTCCTTTACTTTAGTGTAGCAGAGTATTGGAGGGGGTTAAATCCAGTGTAAATGCTGCTGAGCTTGTGTTTGTCAAGGTGAAAGGGAACATCGTTTGAAGCCACCTAATAGAGGCAGAGAGACTGTGGGGGTTAGCATGAGGTGATGAGGTAATGCCTCTGTTTCTATGTGAGGGGGTGACATCATTGCTATGGCATTCTGCGTTGCCATGGTGAAGGAGGAGGGAGGGTAAGATAGGGGGAACAAAAAGGGGGCGCATGGGAATGGGATGAATGTGCCTTTGAACGTGTGTGTTAATGTGTGTGTGTGTTGAATGAATTAAACTGATTCGGCCGAATCAATCACATCCAAAGGTGGATTTATTTGTTAGTGTGTCGTCCCGTCTCACAGGTCCATTCATCCCCGACTGTCTGTCTGTGAGAAATCCTTTAGTTTTCTGGAAAATATCAGCAGTGGAAATCTTGGCTCTGGACCAGGAATCTCCATCTATTTATGTCTCCTGTGAGGGGGGTGGGGGGGAGAGGGGTCTCCCCCAGACATGTCTGCCATTTCCTCAGCTTGACTTTCCCTTGTCTGCATGTGTGTGTGTGTTTGTGTGTGAGGTTGTATTTTCCCTTTGTCTGTGAGGATTTTAGCTTATCCTGCAAGTACAATAACAGCAGCTGAGCACATTTTCATGCAGCAGACACATTTGTTTCAGACTCTTGATGTTTATTGTCTAATTTTTCTGGTTTCTGGATCAGCGTATTGACTTATTGATACTCTAAAGCGTTTTTGCTGTCTTTGCACAGAGACAGGAGAGGAGCGATGTCCGTCTGTGCTTGACGCAGATGATGGAAGATTGAATAATTGATGAGGAGACATGTGTGCATGTGTGCGTGTGTTTGAGAGGTGTGGCTCCTCGTAAATCTTTCAGATTTGCATCCGTCGGTTCGTAACGAAGCTGCTCACACCTCCACCAGAACACACACACACACACACACACTGTTTCCTTTTGGCTGCTCATGCTTCCTGTAGCAGTGTCAACCCACGCGTCATTTAATGACCTGTGGCTACATCTGTACACACACACCCACACACACACAACATAAAATGCTGACTGGATGGTCAGCGAGGTTTGTGTGGGCGTCTGATTAGATTCTTGTGTGGTTCAAGGGTACATCTTAAAAGGAGGCACAGAGATCAGAGAATAAATCAGACACAAGAGCTGCATGTTTACACATTGTAGCTTCACATATTGCTTTGTTTAATCTCTTACTTGATCCACAGGAAAATAATGAGTAGCTAATTATGATAATTCATTGTTTCAGTTGTTTTATCTACCAAATATAGTGAAAAAATACCAAATATTCTTTAATGTCTGCACCCAAATGTGATTAATTGCTACATTTATGCATGTATATCATGTAAAATGAATATATTTAGGTTAAGATGTCAGGATGGATTTAACATACATCTTAAGACGCAGTTGTGATGAGCATTTTGTCAATATATTTTGACATTACATATCGAACCGCAAGATTATTCGACGCTAAAAATAGTGGTGAGTTGTAGCCCTAGCTCAGATGTGTACTGTAGCATAGATACACGGAGCAGAAAATAAAGACAATCCATCATCTTCGTACCATTTTAGCTGAGCAGCTGCAGATCCATATTTGAGACACAGCTGATGTTAAACCACAACGCTCTGAATGTCAAATCAGCTGAAATAATGGAAATATTTAACCCTGATTAATAATTAATTGTCTATTTGCATGTCTGCCATTTCCCTGTATGTGTTTCTGTATGATATTAACCTCATTCATTTTGACTGGCAGTGAACTGTCTGCGACTAACATTTATAATTAATAAGATATATATGTTTATTTTTTTTATCGTCTACCAATTATTTTCTATTTTCTATCCATCTAAAGTCCAAGGTGTTGTCTTTAGATGTCTTATTTTGTCTGACCAACAGTATAAAACCCACAAATATTTGATTTATAAAATAAAAAGCAGAATATCCTCCCATTTTACATGTATTGCTTTTTATTTTATAAATCAAATATTTGTATTAAATGTATCTTTTTTTATTATTATTTTGCTTTAAATACAACTGAAACTATGATTGATGATCAAAATAGTCACATCAATTTTCTGATGATGATTCACTCGTTTTCATACATCGTACACTACAGTATATCATTACTTTATGTATCTACTGTATATGCTGAGTGGTTATGTACAGTATGTTAATGCAGATGAGGCTCTTATTCTTCAGGCACCTGTGAGTCATCATTTCTCATTCAATATATTTACATTTTCATCCTCTTCAGCGCTTCAGTCCCTCAGGAAATCTAAATCCATTCGTGCATTCGGACCTGATGTTTTTCTCATTCAACTTCAGCTCATTCATATCAACCGGGGACAAATTAATCATGTTAGGTATTGACCCGGGTCAGACTGTCAGCATGATAAATAAGAAGCGCAGTCATTCAAAAACATATTACATCATGAAACTGTCCAATGAGATAATCTCAGTGGGAATAATAAATATGAAAAATAGCAGACTACTAAAAAGCAACACATGGATAATTCATCTGGTGCACCATAATTTAAAATGATTTAAATCCTATAAACACATTAAATACTCTATGTTGTATGAGTGATTTTTACTTCTCTGATATTTATATTTGAATATTTTTTATGTAAAAGTACCCAATAATTTACAGGAAGAAGTTAAAATATGATCAGAGAAATGTCAGATAAAGATATGTGTCAATGCAGTGCACAAACATTCATTGGCCACAAACATGGCTCTAGGTACTTTTGATCCAGACTGAAATATCTCCACAAATATTGGTGGGGGAGATTGTTAAAAATTCTTTTACAGACGTGGTTTTACATTCATGGTCCCCAGAGGATGAATTGTAATCACTTTGACTTTTCAGCTTACGCCATCGTCTAGTCAGGAGTGTAATTTGTCTAATTCTTTGGTTAGCGTTTGCTCTCGTGGCAATTGCTAATTAGCAAATGTTAGCATGCTTAGATGCCAAACTAAGATGGTGAACATGGTAAACATCACACCTGCTAAATATCAGAACGTAAACACTGTCATTGTGAGCATGTTAGCATGCTGACGCTCGCAAGTATAGCCTCACAGAGCCACGACATGGCTGTAGGCTAGGATACCTAAAATTCAGGTAGACAGTAGACAGCTTATTGGGCATCATTTTACTGGACTGTAAGATTTGGTGAGGCAGGCAGAGAATAAAGGTAACAGTAGATGGTGATGCCGCCCAGAATATTTTAGCTGTTTGACGTCCTCCCCGACAGAAATACCAGATATTACGTAGCTCCCTCACAGAATTATGAACATGGACATGGGTGATCTGGACAACAAGAAGCTAATATTCAATTAATGAAATTACCTATGCGACATCACCATAGCAACATATCGTTGCCCTGCTATACCATTGGACTGTTTGTTTTTCCTGTGCTGACCAGGAGGTGTTGTCTGTCTGCCTGACTCTATGTGCATTTCTTCTCTCCTAAGTTGTTATTTTTTTCAGATCTATTCAGATTTATAGTATCTCCCCAGCCCCGAGGTTAGTAACCTCTGACCTTTTAGAGGAAATATTTTACCTAAGAGTATGTAAGAGAGTATGCAGACTACAGACACTGAGTGAGTAACTGTAACATTACTCAGCTGGAGTCAAATGTTAGTGAACACAAACAGAGGAAGGTGAAAGGCCAGCGAAAGGCTTTTGACCTCGAAAAGGAATTTATTGCTCTCCCAGACACTTTTAGATAATGCCATCAGGGATTAGAGCAGAAGGAGGCGACAGTTCCAGATTTACTAACTCCACTCCCTCATTCTCATCTCCTCTGCCATTGGTTGTTTCCTGACCCTTGGGGCAATCCAGCTGCGTTTCATGGTGTCTGAAATCTGCTCTGCTCCCTCTCACTTGTTCATTGGAGTTATTTATGCCTGAGCGTCCTGTGCAGCCTTTATTTTGTCTTCCTATGTCCTCTGCCGCTGTCTTAAATCAATCACACATCCACGTTATTTTAGTCTTTATTGTCTTTTTGTCTGACATTTTCACATACTCTCTCAAACTAATGCTTTTCTCTGACCTTGAACATCATTATTGATTGCTTTTCTGAAGGGCATTTTTAGTTTGCCTGTATTTTTTTTTTCCACACTGAGGTTAGAGACACTGCTAAGCTTTTCATCCGGCTCGATTTTTCAGATTTTCGTAGCATCATAGCAGAATGGGCAAAGACTCTATCTGAGTCTTTCACACTGATAATCCTCTTACTCATCCATGTCGATGCACACGCAAACACAGTGACACAAAAACGCCCAAATGTGAGCACACATTAACTGGAAAAAGTCATTTATTATAATGGTGGTGGTGGATTTTTTTTTTTTTTTATCCATGGGGGTCTTGAGTTGTAACTGAGCGTTACTGCCTGTCTCCTACACCTTCGAGATAACATTCTTGTCCTGAAGACAGAAATTTGGCTTCTCCATCTGGGAGTCACTAATGTATTCAGTCATATTTAATACTCTGCTGCTACTCCCAGCTCTGCTCTGAGAGGTTTTACTATGAAGGAGCTGAACCTTAGAGCATTGAGATCGCTCCTGTGTGTACCCTCCCCAGGTATGACTTTGCCCCAGCAGGGGGTTTGCAGGATGTGTGCGTGCACGCAGTGAAAAGCAGTTATTGGGCGGCAGAGAGCCAAGACAGCTGAGTAGGTCCTGGCTCGGCACTGCGGACGTCTTCTGAAAGCCTTGACCCACTTCCAAGTCTCCTCCTCCTCCTCCTCCTCCTCCCCCCTGCTCACCCAAACATGCTGCATACTGAAGCAGCACTGCTACAATCTGCTGAGCTGCAGTGGAGCTTTGCATGGAGATGCAGGGGAAGATTGGGTGTGTCTGTCTGTCTAATAAATAAATTGCATGTGTCTGTATGTGCTGCAAAGTTATACAGTATGTGTGTGCATGTGCAGGCTTACAGTAGGTGCAAGACCTCCTAGGGCAAAGTCACAGAGAGTTGCTGCTTCTGCTGAATATATTAATGAGTCTTTCACTAGTTGTTAGTCTACCAACCAGCCACAAACGTGTTCAGCAAAGTGTTGAAGAGGAAAGGAAGGGGAGACATTTGGGTCAGATTTCATTTCACATGAAAAGTAAACAGTTAATTGTTAAATGTTTAAAGTAATGCTTAGTTTTAACATTTCATGGCCTCAAGAACATATAAAATATGTTTGGGGGAAGGAACATACAGTATATTGGCAAAGATTGTACACAATATACAATAAACCTGATATGGTTTCTTCAGCAAACCACACCAACAAGAGACAGACAAGACAACCCAGGCATTTATAGATATCATAACAGAGCACCAAAATGAAGAAATTTGAATCGGATCTAAATGTAAATGGCAGGAAATTGAGCTGAGACAAGGGACAAACTGAATTATTCTCTCTAGCATTTGAAGCCATGCATGCTGTTTAATATTTTCAGAGCAAACAGGCCTGGATTTAAGCTGCCCTGAGCAGGGACCAGGCCAGACGGCTGGCTGATGAGAGGGAAGCTCCACTGGGAAGGACTGGAGACACTCACTTAGTCATGGCTGTTAGACACAGAGATTTATACAGATTACAAACAAGCACATACAAGCCTGCAAGCACTCACATGCGAGTGCTTTAACTCACATGTACAGAAATGCTTTTGCTATAAGCAAAGGGATTAACACACATTTTGATTTATGGCCACATGCAGAGCAAATGTGCTTACTTAGCCACATCAACATATACATGAAGACATAATGTTTACAAACAAAGATAGAGACACGTTTTCTAATCAACAGGAAGAATAATCTGTTTTATTCTGGTGTGTCTCTCCACCTGGTGTGAGTCACATGATATTGTAAACATCCTCTTCCCTCTTCCTTATAGTCTTATCATCACTCACCGGGAAATAACCTTTACTCAACCTTTATTTTGAATATCAAACCAGTATGCGCCATTGTCTGTGTGGTTATTTACATTTTAAGTGAGCTAAAAGTGTGTATGTGTCTCCACATGCTCTTTATCACCATGTTATCGCTCTCTGTCTGTCTCCAACTCCTCGTCATCCGCCCTTCACTCTGTCAGCATCTGATGTCTATCAGGCTGACGTCACTCTGGACTTTTAGATCAGCTTGTTATTGAACTGTAGTGACAGATGGATAGACCAGACAGAGCTCCACAGATGAAGGTTTGATGACACTGAGCATCAGACTGTTGGCGCAGGAAGTAGACATTCAGCCAGTTCACCATTTAAAAGGAGGGGAGAGAGAGGCAAAACACATTAATTAATTAAATAATTTATTCATTCATAAAAAGTGATGAGCACTTTACTTTTTGTGTAGGGGAAATATAAACTACTACTATGCAGCTGTTGTTGCCATGGGCGTTTCCCATGGCAACGGTTGACTGACATTTGAGAGCCGGCGTTGTTAGGAGAAGCGCGTCAACTGGCGTGGTGCGCTAACGTTAGCTACATTAAATCTTACTTACGAAAGTTGATACAAGACGTGTTCGGCGAATTAAGACGGCTGTCCCTTTGTTACGATCAACAGTAGTGCTCATTATGTTTGTATTCAACTCTGAATGTGAAGCTGGCAAGCTGGGCTAACGGTAGCGCTTATATCCCCTAGCGTTACCGGTGTTTCGGATTAACGAGCGACCCTGTTAACTGGCGACCGTCAGCCGAATGCTTCCGTGGTTGTCGTAGTTACGACAGCTGAAACGGGAAGAAGCGTATTCTCTTGTCAGGTAGTTTTTTTGACATTGCAAAGTTAATGGAAAAAAAAAATAAACTAAAGAGATACTAAGAGGCATTTAAGAGGACAACTACGTAACCTGTTGTCACTACGACAACCACACGGTCACCAGTTAACATGGTCGCTTGTTTAACCGTAACAGCGGCATTAGCTAATTTTTATATCGACACCTACGGATTTATCGACAGCTTCTGTAGCTACACACCGTGTTTTATTTGTCCCATGTTATTTAAAGGAGGCTGACTAGTAAGCCTTAGCTACCTCACTTTTATGGGTTCAGTTGCAGTGAAAGAAAATGACCAAACTGTCAGCAACAGGTATGCTAGCCTCATAATATTAACACTATAAATGTCAAATCAACACCCAAACAAACATCAAGGACCTATTTCTTAAAGAAATGTAGGTTCAGATAGTGATTGCTGTTAGTGAAATGTTTATGCAATCCCGTGGTTGTCTGAGTGAATCTGCACATTGTTGTCTGCAGTCACATTGTTTTGTCTTTGTTTGCGATTACTGTGTTTTCCAAAGGCCCAGTCATAGCTGTTTGTGTTTTGGTGTGATCTCATTTATCTGTTCCACCTCAGTTTGGCTGGTGAGTGAGTGATAGATCCACAAAGGGACGTGTTATCATCACGAACACTATAATTTGGAGCACTGCAGGGTGTCATTAGGAGGGTTAAAGTACGGTGTACAGGGTGCAGTACAACATAATGTTCTGTGAGCACAATAACAACTTCAGTCGGTGTGCACTTTTTAAAGATCTTGGAGGTCTGACGATTCAGTGACATACTGATGATGTTGGGCATGATGTGTTCTGTGTTTTCTGCTCACATAGATGTAGGAATATGTTAGTATTAGCCCTGAAGATAATGTATTTGTATGTGTCACTCATGTTCAATGTTTATCTGAAGGAGTAATAGCATGATTTTATCTTAAAATGCCCATTTAAATACCCACAAATCTCTTTCCATCTCGTCCTGTGTCAGGTGTTGTGAGTGCAGCGCCTCTCTGTCCCACTGGTATTATGAAAAAGATGGACGTCTCTTCTGCAAGAAGGACTACTGGGCCAAATTCGGGGAGCTGTGCCACGGCTGCAACGACCCGATCACCACCGGCCTCATCATGGTAAGAGGATCCATCTGCTGACTCTCATTTCTCATCACCTCCCTGGTTCTTTGTTTGCTGATAAACCTCGAGTTACAGCTTGGAACTGTAGGCAGCATGCAAACACACACCTGAGTCCATACATTTACAGCCTCTCCCTGGTTGGTGTGTGTGTGTGTGTGTGTGTGTGTGTGTGTGTGTGTGTGTGTGTGTGTGTGGCAACATACAAACATAGCACGTAGGATCAGTGCCAGACCTGTAACTGACCTTGATGCCTTTGGCTGCTTTGTCAGATTGTTTTACAGACCACCAGTGAAAGTTGGAGCTGTTGTTGTAACACAGGAGAGCAGAGAGGTTCATGTGCTGAATTGATGTGGTCACAGCACCGGAAAGCAGATAAACAATAGACTGAGCCTCTGCTGCTGCATTATAGAAAAGACAAGATAGAAGAGAGTTGTGTCTATTTGTTGATTGGTGATCGAATCACGCACATTCAAAGCTTGAAGAAACTGATTAATATTGTATGTCGGTGTAATAAAATATGTTGTCTTTATATCTGTTAGCGGACATTTCTTGCCAGGTGCAGTGCAGTATTTGTATATTTTTATTTTTAAGGGCTCCAAATGAATTCACCTCTACTGAGGTGGTTGAAGTTATGCAGCTGAGGCTGTGTTAATGCTGATTAGGCAGTGCAGAGAAATTTTAATGCTCTTTTCAGCACAAAACTAGGCTGCCTGCTTAGACTACCGTTTAGTACAAATACAAGGCCATTTTCAGGGCAGACACACACACACAAACCTCTCCAGGTTACCTACAGTCTATGTTGAGCCTCTTTTTGTTTATTTTTTCATTGCAGCTACGCCTTGTCTTATCAATATAGCTGAATAGTATTGATTATCAAAACACGGCAAGTGTTGAGTTGCAGCCCTTCTTCCACATGTATTTTGATGTTCAGAGTCACTTATCTGGTGTTTTGCAAGTCTACAAGTTTGTTTAAAAAGTGACAAAGCAGCTGGACTCTGCTGCAGACTTTACATACTATTTTACTACTTACCAAAGGAAGCTTTTTGCATAAGCCGGTGTGTGTATTTAGAAATGTGGTCGGTGTGTACACTTTATCAGTGTTCAACAACAGCAGGATTTATGAAGTACATACTCCACTCTGCTCATTCGTCACTCGTAAACGTGGTGCAGAGTTGGTTTTGGTTAATCCTTGTTGTGTGCTCGTTCAGTGAGTCAAAATTAGAATTATCAGCTGTGGCAGCAGACGACATGAAAACCATGTCAGCTGTGTGTGGAAATATGCGAGGCTCATATCCTGGAAAACTACCGCCTGTCTACTTAGCATGACGCTTACAGGACAGAGAAATTATCCACGGAAAACACTAACTCATCATTTGCATATCAGAAGGCAGCTGACAGTGAAATATTTAAGTGCTTTGTGAACTTAAATGATCACAGTTTGTTTGCAAATTTTGCACACATTTTAACTAACATTTTGAGATTTCAATGTAGCCAAAATATCAGTACTCTTAATTCAATTAAAATTTCCTTTTGGATTCTTTTAACGAAGAAAAATGTGATAGCCACAATATGTTTAATGACCAGCTGAGGCAATATTGATGAAATCATTAAATCACTGACTGTTGGTGGTCAGTGGTTGGAAGTGATAGAAGAAGCTGGTTAGAATAAAAAGCTGAATACATTCATTGCACATAAAGTATCCTCTCTGACACATTTGCCTCCAGGCCAGATACAGCAGCCAGCAGCTTCTGGCAGGTCATGTGTCATGGCCATGATGCACAGAAATCATTCATGGCCTCACCATCATGTGTGTGTGTGTGTGTTTTATCATTCACACGGCCTCTAGACAGCTTGCCCTTTGCAGTGCAATCTCAGTAATGAAACATGTAGGAGACTCTAAAGTGAATTAGGTGGAGACATCACTGCACCACCTCCCCTCTTCTTTCTCCTTCAATGTTTTTTTATTGCTCCTCTTACAGTCCAAAGACACTGATTGACTCTCTTTACAGTTACACTTTAGTAAATTTGAGTTCAGTCAGCCAGTCAGGCTTTAGTTGCCAAGATGGCCAGAGCAATTGTATCACCATATAGACATGCAGACCAAGGTCAGCTCCTGCCACACCCAGGAAGAAGCGAAAGTCTGTTTATTCCCGTCACTAGTGACTGTGCAGATTAGCAGGTCAATGTGATCCTATTTTTAAAATTCACTGATGCTGCTACACCTGAGAAAGCTGCTGTCACTGTCAGTGAAAACATATCGAGGTCCGTGATGCAGCAATGAGTCAGAGTCTGCAGACAGAAAGATAGAAGTGATGGTCAGCCAGACAGAAACAACAAATGAGTAAGGACAGTAAGAATGAGCCGTGCTTGCATTTAATGGGATTTCATCACTTGTACCACAGCGGTGACCACCATACAATCTGAGCCACGATTGGGGATACTTTTATCATGACTGATTGTTTGTCATTTTGTTTGATAGTTAATGAGCAGGCCATGAGACAAGTGGTTAGTTTTTGGTGTGGTTACCGGAGCCAGATTTCTTAATTTTGGAAGAAAAAACAGGACGACAGTCTAACAATCGCATCAGTTTCATGCAACGATTGAAGTGTGTGGAGGTGAGAAAGTAGGCAGAATTTTAACTCGTGTCAAGCTCTCTTTGTTCTTCAAATTGCTAAACCATAGAGATTCTGAGCACTTCTGTTGTTGTTTCCAAGCTCAGGATGTCTGAAACTATTTTGTTTATATATTTATATCATATTGAGGGCACTGTCTGCGTGTTTGTGCAGTGTGACCATGTCGGTATGTGCGTGTCTAGGTGCAAACAGGTGTGAGTCTGCAGCTTCTGCATCTGTCAGCACCGTCAGCCTTGAGTAAACTAGTAATAATTCAGCCAGAGGATGTTGCTCAGTTATTTACTGCCCTTACTGATTAATGTGCAGAATACAGAGTTAACTGATGTAATTGAATTTTCTCTCCGTCTTTCTCTCCATCCATCCACCACACATCTTACTGACAGATGAATGTGCAGTAATCCCGGCTGTCTCCACATTCAGTTTAGAGCCAGTCAGCCTTTCTGCAAACATCTCAGGGCTAAGAGCCAGCTGTTGGGAGCGGGGCCAGACATCGACCTGTGCCTGTTCGATGACCAGAGCTTGGGAGAAGCTTCTGGTTTCACAGTTTCTCACTCTCATTAAGTTATCTTTGCCACAGCGCTCTGTGAACATCGGTTTAATGTTGACCAACCATGGCCTTGGGTCAAACCTTCTTTAATTTGAAGATTGAGTGATGATGACGTTCACTGTGCCAGATTTTAAAACCAGGAAATGTAGATGGGCCAGACATTTTCAACAGCCTATTAGATACCTTTTTTGTCGTTGTTTTACCTTTTTTAATCATTTCCCATTTAAAAATCAAACATATGCATCATTGTGTGGTGTCTGTCAACTACAACAACTTTTTAACAGCGTTTCACATCATCTGTAGCTAGAATAGTTTAAGTGTCATACAAGGGGTACAATTTGATAGCAGATATCACACTAGTCTTAATTCTGTTGCCATTTATCTCCATCCACGATGGCCAGCATGCATTGTATTAACTGTTTATGAATCTTTGAATGGCCTTTTCTTCTTTAAGATCCAGGATACACGAAGAGAAGCTGCTGTAGATCTCTTTTTATTCCTGCATAACAGCACCAGGGTAATATGGCTCTGAACATAAGTTAAGATAACATGAGATACAATCAGTCTGCAGCCTTCTCCTGTAATCCCTCTGGAAAGTTGGTCTGGAAAGTTTAGTGTTTATTAATGTGGTGCCTCTGAATATTATAATCCTTAATTACCACAACACAGTTGTTGCAAATTAAACACATTGTCTTTAAGCACATTTGCCATTTGGAGATGCCAGTAACGTTAAAATAAACAAGTACTTGCCAGTCCAGGCACGTTTTGACAGGCAGAGACATGTTTTCAGTCAAGTACTTCCCTACTTGTGACTGTGCAAAAGCAACTTTTAACAAGGAGGGGAAGAAGGGAGATGTCTCACTCGTTTGCTACTTTCATCCACTAGTAGTAGTTGATGATGGCCTTGAAGATTGAGTATTATCTCTGAGTTGGAACCATTCAAGGCCTTGGCTCATCAGCTGAGGCAGTCACGGTAAGATAAGGTTGTTTCCATGGACTGAAAATGATGAATCAGTCTCATACTGCTTGTTCCACGTCACTGATTTTTGTTGTGAGGCTGTTTAGGCCTTTGTGGCACCAAACCTCTGTTTTTTAGTCCATCAGGTCCCATAATGGTTTTGACATTTCCAATCATGAATTTGCAGTTTTATTTATTTTCATCATGTTCGTGTTTACAGAAAATCTCTGTAGCTTGGGGACTTTCTGTGTTCCCTTTTTCTCTGTCTTTGTTTCTAAGATTGCAAGAAGTACCAGATGAAGAAGTTTCCCTGAAATCACGGCTCAAGACTCTCTGTGGGGGTTTTGGCATCATATTTACTCTTATGAAATGCAAATCACATGTTTTGAAAGTTAGATCATGTGCTGTACCTCTTCCCTCATTCCATTTCTATTCCAACTATTGTTTTCTGTTTTGTTTTCTGTGATATTTTTGGATCTTTTCTATATACATGGTTAAAACAATAAGATATTTTCTTACAAATAAAAAATGGAAAGCAAAACATGGAAAGAATGAGTAAAACATGGATATCATTGGGAGGGTATTGTCATAAGTAACAGACTTGACCTGGTATGAATTCATAACTCAGAGTGTTTTGTTTCAATTAAAAATGTGGTGAATTATGATGTTTCTCATTTTACTTGTGTTTCCAGTAACTCAACTTCAGACAGCAGATTTGGGCTCAGTACCCTCTTTTTGTAACTGTCTTCTTCTTTTGAGTGGTTTTGTCTTACATTTGAGATATTTTGTGTAGGCCACCGAATGATTGGAAAGTCCCATATCGACAGTGTACTTTATCAACTCCCACTGGTGTGAAGTAGCTTTGTGGTTGAGTGGGAATCCAGCAGTTGTTTCTGTAAATGCCTGATGATTATTTTGCCTCTAAGTGAAGACAGGCACATGTGTAATAAGTGTTGAGAAATAGGCGCTGTTGTTGCTCAGTTTGTGACATTGTTTCATTAGCAACGGGATCAGCTGTTGGTGATCTCATCAGTGACGTTGAACACAGTGTTCAAACTAGTCTGAACACCGCTTGTTGAAGCTTGTTTTGAGTAATATTTTGGATAAGCAAGGTCAGCCTCACATACAGAGGGGTGTCCTAATGCAGCTGCTGGGGTCTTGCTCAAGGACACTTTGGCTGGTTGTCTCCTTGCTGTGATGGAGGCCTGAACTTCAGACTTTTTTTTTGATCCTTTGCTTTTTTTTATACTGAGCTGTGAAATTTTGCTATCGACATCAACATCACGACATTTATAGATACGATAGATAGATATGACCAGTGAGGTGTTTTTTGCCACTTGTTTAGCATTTCCTCTTTCCAGAGAGGAAACACTGACGAAAGCAGCAGCCTCAGTGGGCTGAAATCCCCCCCTCAGTGGCACGACTGTGGGCTGCTCGGTTTCACTTCTAAGCTGACTGCCAGCAGGTTTGACTACACACAGTCACACCTTATTGAACATGAAGTCGCTGTTGATACTAAAATGTTTGAAGCTGAAGTTACTTCTGCTAAACAGACCATAAATAACAATTATGGGATGATGTTAAAGCGGCTATGATAAATGTTTTTGTATTTGTATCACATGTCTACTTTTTTGTTTAAGGTTTTTTTGGCATACAATTTTACTATTCGACTCACTCTCTTAGCTCCCTTGAAACCTACATTTTGGCTGAAGCAGACAGCACCAAACAGCAGACAAACAATGTTAGCAACTGGCTGGTGAACACAGTGAAGCATTTGGCAGCTAAAAAGCCAGATTTTTTGGTGGAGACCAAAAACAGAGCTAAACAGAGAATGAACATTGGACAATATTCATCAGGTGATATAAATATATGACATATGAATGAATGAATGAATATATGTTACATGAAATATAACTTATGGACGCTCATGTTTGCTCTGTATCTGCTGAACGTGGCAACAAGTATGTCATATCAACATAAAAATGATCATATCAGTGTTGTGTTCACAGCTCCCAAAGTAATAAAGCAGAAAAGAGTCATTAAGTCACCATAATAGCTAAAATCTACTTAAAGTTGGCTAACATTAGCCTCCATATGCCAGACTGTGAAACCCTGAATGTAACGATTATATTATTGCTTATAAATCGTCTTGTTGTTTGTCATTTCTTCAGATTCTTGGCCAAATGTAAACGTTCGCTAGTTATTTATAATGACATCGACTGTACAGTGGAGATAGGAGACAAATTATCAGCTGCCTAGAGACAGACACAGACAGAAATGTATTTTCAGACTTTCTATTTTTCGACGTTGTTTTTCACTGTTACACAGAGAGAAAGTCTTTAGGTTGACTGTCAGCAAAAGTCACATTGAAGCTTATTCTTCTACTTGTGATGCAAGACAACTTGCCATATTCTTCACCTTTACACCTTTACATGACCTCTGCAGTAAGTGACATGTCAACATCTGACAGATCAGTTTAAAAGTTCATGATGATGTAATTCTTTTAGGGGAATTCAACAATATTGAAAAGTAATACCTAGCTTGTGTTAAAGCTGGAAGCTGTTTTCATCACGTTTATCAAATGCTGAATAACACAGTTACCACCAGTAACTTGTATAAACATCTGATCATTCAAACTGAGCTTGTATCTTCTGCTTGTTGACCTTAATGTTGCCAGCAGGGTTGTGGGTTTCTCTGGAGCTGTTCCTCTACCAGCCATCTCTGCTTTAACATAAAGACCAACATGCAGCGAAGAGAGGGCATCTGATCGTCTATTAATATCTGCCCACTCTGATGGTCTTCTGGCACCGGCTTGTAGCGAGGGGGGAGGGATCAACACTTGGCATGCAGGACATTTTAGGGACAAAGTGAGACGTAGAGAGAGGACGGTGGAAGAAAGAGTGACGCAGCAGCAAAGATAAACCCGGAATGAGAGATTATACGAGGGGGGAGACAAGTCAGCTGAATGCTATTAATAAAGATCACACAAGCATCATATGTCTTCATATATATTCAATTTTATGTGATTGTGATCTGCTCTTAGAAAGACAAAAACATTACAGTTATTCTACATTTGACTGAGGACTGTGTCTTTGTGGAAAGTGAACATTTCTGGCATTTTCATTTGGTGAAATCCTGCAGGTTGTAATCTGATTATTGAGGCACAAGTCTACAAAATGTCAAACAAGGACTTGTTAGTTGTTAGTAGTAGTTTTAAACACAGTTACAGTGGGAAATAACTTCAGTTTATGATCATAATTGTTGTATCTAGTTCACACTGAGCATAAATGTCTCACATTTTCTGATGTCACCCTCTCAAGTTTAAAGATTTGCTAGCTCAGACATTTTCCAATATATTCTGACATTTTTATTGACCTAATGATTAATTAGGCTATTGCACAAAATAATTGGCAGACTAATCCATACTGAAGATGATCATTTTTCTGACATATTACAGTGATCAGAGGAGCATAATGAAAAAACACATGCTGTATACGAAGTTAGCTTTTTGCTACAGTTCACGGTGCTGTAATATTTTACCATCTTTGCGTAAAACACTGCTTTTATGCCTTTGTTTCACTTTCACTTTAACTTAACGAAATGAATGAAGTTCAACACAAACACAAACAGATTAGCTAATGAAGAACATTACTCCCCCCACATATTGTCACATAAATCAAGCCAGTCACTGTTTCTCTGCTAGTTTTCACTGGTTTCGAAATGTGATTGTAGGAATGGGGGCAGCATGAGAGAAGAGGAGAAGTGAGGAATTTACTGAAGACACCAGGAGGTGGGGGTGGATGGGTGGGTGTGTGTGTGGTTGAAGCAGCCGGGTAGCGCGTGTGCAAGAGGGGGGGTGGGGCCAAACAGGAAACGATGAGGTCATAGCAACAGTGAGAGAGAGGAGGAAAGCAGGGTGGGAGGGGTGAGAGCCGGGAGGAGTGACATTGATTCAGAGATGAGCTCAGCTGCAAAGGCGTGGGCTCCTCCCTCCCTCCCCCTGTAGCTCCGACTCTCCGGCCGGCTTGGACGCTGCTAGTGTTTTGTTGTGACAGCGGGGGATTCGCCTGCCTCAGTAGAATGAACTAGAAAAGCGAGGGGAGACGCCAGCTCTCGCTGACATGGTGGGAGACTTGTTTTTCTGGAGCTTTTGCTGTCTCAGGCTGTGGAAAAGGGATAAGAAGGTGAGGCTGCTCGGGGTTACTGGGTGTCTAACGGGTGATGCACAGTCGTACATGAGCCGGCGAGGAGGCAGGGAGGCAGACAGTCTCAAGTGGCCGGTTGCCGGTTGCTTCTGCAGAGACTCTTTTCATCTTAAAATTTCAAAACTGAAACTAAAGCATGATACTTTTACGCTGCTGTGTTTTGTGTGTCATTTTAAACTGGGGCAGTGTAATGCCTTGTAATTACAGATCTGCTCCAGTTTTTTTCTCTTCATATCATAAAAAACTGATGAGCCATGGCACGCTTGCTATTTTGAGAGCTATTCTTCTTCGGATAAAAGTGGGATTCAAAGTGTGTGAGTGCGTGTGTGCGCACATTTAGAGATGGTGAACAGTTGTCATGTTTAATAACTGTGTTATTTTTATTTACCACATACATGCAGGACACATTGTGGTTTTGAGACTTACATAGAGGACGGAAGAAGCTGAATACATTAACAGAGGCCTGTGTATGCTGTGATACTGTACTGTTTGTAGCTGAAGGGGGGTTTCCATTGAGAGGGCATCAATGTGGACTACTGTCTTCTCTCTCAGGCTGTAATTGTATTTCCCTAAATGATGTCTACTGTAGAAGTCTAAAGGGAAATCATCATCATCATGTCTCACTTTGACTTTATTTCTACTCTAACAGTCTTGATTGCAGCAGTGTGAAACATCTTGATCATATTTTGTGTTTCTATCAGTCATTTGGCACTTCAGGAATTCCCTTTGACACATTTTTTGAGACCTGACTCAGTCGTAGCTCTCTCTGCTGGGAGTATCAGGTATCAGTGCATGTGTTATTATTGCTATTCTTGAGATGCATTAGTCACATGCGTGTGTGTGTGTGTGTGTTTTTTCAGTTCAGCCAATGAAGGAGGCTTTGGAGTAAAGTTCATTACATCAAACATGAGTCTAAGCAGAGCCAGATCTCCCATAATTTAGTGAGGCCGTTCAGAAGCACCTCCAGCAGTGTTGTTATGAGGTCATCGTTCTACATTTAGCCCGAGCTGAGTGAAGTCAGAGGGTCCGACTGGTGTTTATGCGGACTGATGAGGTCCTCCTGCATGTAAACACTCACACATGTACTGCAGACTTGAAATCATACCTGATATATATTGTTCCGTATCTCTTCCAACCTCTGTGTGTTCAGCAAGACCCTAAACTGTAAGAGTTTTAAGTTCAGAATTTGGTTTATAAAATTTTGAAAACAGTCCAAAGCCCAAAGATATGTAGTTGATGAAAAATATTCACATCTGAGAGGCTGGACGCAGTGATTCTGTGCTTGAAAATAAGAGAAAGGTTGTAAAAAATGTTTAAAAACTCAGTATCTTGAATTTCCCCATGCAACATTTCCCATTCTCGTCACAGTTTCCATTTTCCATGTTACTTCTATGATAATGAGATTGAGATGCATTACTAAATATAATCAACAAGGATGAAATGATGTGAGGAAATTGGAAAATGTCATGGGAGCATTGTAGGAACAAGGAAGGAAGGAAGGAAGGGTATTTATTTAAATAATTTTCCTCTGTTTGTCATATTTTGTTCAACCTAACTACTGATTCCAGATAAGTGGTTACTCTGATTTCAGAAAAGTCAACATGGGTGACTGATGGCCTGAAGGAGTTGTCAAGAGTCCCTGACTTACTACCGACATGTTTCTTAACTGTTTAGTTTCGCCGAGAGCATTAGACCGTCATAAATTCCTCCAAATGGCTGAAAAGAGTGTGTTCACATTCCACATCCACCTTAAGGTCACGCATGTAAATCATTGAAAACAAATAACGCTTGAGGACCCAGACGCGCCAAGCCGACAGTCTCTGTGGCTGACCTGTAGTTTTTTTCTGTGTGTCCAGTCAAGTTGGTCCTCGTCTGCTTGACGGTGTTTGCACTGAGCCAGATATTCATTAGGAATATCAGGCATTATTTGTCTGAAGCAATTAGTCAGAGGTCAGACTTTTTCTGTGCAGTTTCTCCTTTATTTCAGCACCACTGTACTGCACCAGAGACACCGCCAGCTCAGCGTCTAATGATACATCATACTCCAGTGTTTGAGGAGTGACCACCATCAGTGTCACAAATAAAAGGCTAGGACAGCATCCTAACCTGGTAGTTGTAAACCTCCAAGGAGTTACAAGATGCTTACTGGAATAGGAAATTAAAGAAAACAAGAGGCTGAGATGTTTATTATGTTCATACTTTTCTCCAAGCTTTGCCTTTTTTCTTGTAAAATGTTTAGTTTTATCTCTTCCAAAGCCTCTTCTGCCAGCTCTTTATAAGTTCAAACATTGACTTATTATAACGTGTTTACTAAATGCAGATTTACTCTGCACTAAATGAAAATGGGTTACACCAAAATACCGTTCTTATGTAGAGATTAGTTGTTAATATCAGCACATAGTAGCTAACCTAACTAACTTTAGCTTGCTAATGTGACCCATTTAGAGAGAAGAGTAAAAGACATAAAATGAAATGTTGAATGGCCGGGCCTGACACTTTATTAATTCACAAAAATAACCCAACAAAGCACTATGCCAATATCATTACTCTAAATGACCAAATAATGTTAGCTAGGTTCACATACCTGCATTTACAAAGGATTGACAGTTAAGTTTAATATTGTTTGGAGCCTAAAACTGTGACATTTCTCAGATATTGTACAGCCTTGTGGTGCTGCAGTGCCTTTCCGTTTATGTAGCTGTTTCATTTTGACGGCGCTACAGATGTTTCCTATTATTAGACTCTTAAGTAGGTAAGATATTTCTATCAGGAAACAGAGGGCACAGTACAGATAACTGGATTTGGCTGTAGATCCGTGCAGCCTCCTGGATGAGAGGTGAAACGCCTTCACGGATCTACAACCAAGTCCAGCAGATTTAACTCTTTGACCTGGACAACTGAAAACCTTTACAGACGTATTATACTGTTTCTGAAGTCAAGGTAACTATGTGACCAACGTCCCCAGCACACACGTCAACTGGACATTGTCCTGCAACTTACCAACCTTTCACCGTCCCCCCCCAGGGAGACATGTGCACACAGTTTGGTTTGTTGACACTATAAGAGGCCCAGAGGCTCCGTGACCAGCCTACACACAGTCACACACTCACAAGCACGATGAGCTAAGACACAAATAATGAAATAAACCCTCAGAGGCTTGAAGGCACATGTTCACAACTTGTGTGTTGAGTGAGGATAAAAACCAGTGTCGGGTTAATACATGTGATGTTTGCTGGTCAAGCAGTCACGTGGTTTGATATAAAACCTGCGTTAATATCTGCATTTTGGAAACATGGAAGGAAGCGTGTCCTAAATGTGAGGACAGCAGCTGTCGCCTGTCTAATGTGGGTTTTAAAGAGGGTGTGGGTGTGTGCATATGGATGTGTGTCTGTGTGCATGGCAAGCAAATGGCAGCCACAGTGTCGGGTTGTGGAGAGCCACACACCCTTTTCATCTCCGTCCAGCTGTCCTCTCTTCCTGTGTTCCCAGTTTGTCGGGCACGTAGGTGACAAACAAATCTAAAAAAATCATGATACATTTGTTGTATTTAAAAAAATAAAAAAAAAAGCTCACTTTAAGCTTACTGCCTCATCTCTCTTCCATACTTTTTCTGATGTTTTTACAGTCACTGGCGATTTCAGACAGTAAATGTTCATGGCTTCTTTTTATGAGGCTGCTTGGAGGACAAATAAAAAAAACTCAGCTGGTCAATAAGCCCTACGGCTGCCTTGTTCCTTTATCCATTACAAAGCCATTACATCTGTCCGTGTGTCTCTCTGCTGTGGTGTTTCAGCAGCATGACCATTAAACAACATGTACGGCGAAAAGGAGGAACATAATTTATCTGTAAACGGACTATTTTGTATCTTTAATTTGTTTCAGGGTCAGTATTCATTGTTCTCACTCTGAATGGGAAATTAGAGGATAAAAAACCATTTCCGGACAAAATACAGTGAAGTCTGGAGAGTTATCTTATTCCTTGTATCAAAGCCAAGTGGTGGCATGTTTTCCTGGTATTTAACTGGAAGGATATGCTCAGATTAATTACTTAAAAAGCAGTTAATTAATAAGCTTGTACAGTGTCTTCCTCCCTGCAGCCGGAGGGGCCCTCAGCATGTGTTTATCTGTTTGTGTGCGCTTGCGGTTTCACTGCTGCTCTCTCAGGAGGGTGGGGCAGCAGACATATGGCTATACGCAATGATTTTATTGATTCTTTGATCTTCACATTTTCTTCCTTTTTGTCTCCAGTTTCACTTGTTTGGTTTCAGTTTTTATTGACCAATTAGAAGAAGCATTTCACTCTTTGGGTGATCTCAGAGTTGTAGCTGCATCTATAAGCTCGTATGTTGCACTTAGGTGATGCTGGTTTGATATATAAAGTGATATTTAGTGTGATATTTATGGAGTATCTGAGTCATGTACTGTAATTTGTGCCCTTTTTAAGATATACTTATTTAAATATCAGTTTTGTCTTTATAAATGGGACAAAATTCTTCAATTTCTATGTTTTTCTTTGCATATAATTGATTGTTCTTTGTTCGACACTCGTCCGTGCAATGCCCCTCCTCACTCCCTGTATACTGAATTAGCATTGCAGATCATTGCAGTTGAGAAGTGCTGTCGGGGGGGGGCTCTCCCTCCAAAATAATTTTCTGCCACTCAAAGCACAAAATGAAACCACAAGCACATCCTCAGGGGAGCAAACAGCTCTGGGTGGACCCGACCTTCTAGCGCTTAACATCGTGAGCTTGCGTTTAATCACAGAAGTCATTAGGTATTTGAGTGGGAGGGTCATTTGCATCGATGGGCACCAAATTACCTGAAGGAGTTAAAAGGGGTCGATATTGATATGCGTGGAGGTGCAGGACACTTAATCGATTTCTCAGTCACAACAAGGAAGGACAAACTGATTTAATGAGCAACAGTAAAAGTGGGAAGGTTGCTAATAGATGGAGATAATACACAGTTGATCAATTTTTTGGTGATTTATCTCATAATTTTAACAGTGTTTGGTTTCCTGCTGTCGGTCTGAAGAACACCCAGAGCTAAAACCTCCAGAGGCAACATCATCATCAGATCTGGCAGTGTGATTAATCTGCTCATTGCCTGCTCTGTTTTTCTGGCCATAACTCAATTCCCTCTCTTGTTTGCAAAACTGCCCTAAGCTCCGGAGGGGGATCTGGCAGCAGCAAATTCAATCTCCCAGCTCTCAGTATTACCCTCCGTGAGCAGACCTCGCCCTACTTCTCGGACCAGTTATTAAAGCCTCATGTAGCCTGTTGCTCCAGTAACATCAAAAACTCTGTTCTGCCCTGGGGTGTTTTAACTAGAGATCAGAGAACAATCCCTCTTTGACATCCTTGTACATCAAAGTTTAACAGCACAGAGAAGGCAGGCTGTCCTTTTTAACTGTGTCTTTGCTTTTTGTCTTTGACAGGTCGCAGGGGAACAGAAATATCATCCAGAATGCTTCACCTGTCTGAACTGCAGGACGTTCATCGGTGATGGAGACACGTACGCTCTGGTGGAGAGGTCCAAACTCTACTGGTGAGCCACGAGTCTGTCGAAATCAAATCAGACTGAGAGATGTGAGATGTTTCTAATTGGGCTACTTGTTTTAACACTGTGCAGATTGTGGTATTCTTTTATTTTTTTTTTTTTTATTATTCTTTATTTGGATATTTTTTATAGTTTTTCTAATTCCCTCTTCTGGAGCAAGCTAATCCACTTGAAATCCCTTTGAAGTATCACCAAAGCCACAAAAGCCACAAAAAAAACATACAAGAAGCCAAAGCTGCAGTTGATTGACAAAATGTTAAATTCATGCAGCTTATTTTCAGCTTCAAAGGACTTGTTGATGACATTATGACCAACTGTGATGACAACTGACTCGATGCACGGTGGAAATTCACAGCAGCCACCGTTTTACTGCGGATGTTTGAGCTCATTATTTCAAGTTTGGTGCCTTTTTTTTGGGGGGGTATTTTGCAGCCGGATAAACACCCAAAGCGACTCAAACTATAGTTATTTTAAGCTGCAGACAGATTCAGGGAAGAACATTTGTATTAAGATATTAACAGCTCTAACAGTCTCAGTTGTAATGGCTCTCTCACAGGTCTGTTTCACGTTCACGTTGTTCTCGACTCGTGTTGCTCCGAGGTTGTGTTAATGTGACTGTCATAAGCCCAAGGGTTCGATGCGAAACAAGCTGCGTTACACAGAGATACATACAGACAGAGCAGCCTTTGTCCTCTTCCCTGAAAGTGGAAGTGGATGATGACAGTGTGATTGTCTCGGATCATCACATTTATTGAGAGATTTACCAGATTGAGTTGACACGGGCAAGAAAAGTGGCGATAACATTTCTCGTCTGATAGAGGGGAAGCAAAAAGGAGAGAGTGAAGCGTGCAGTGTGTTGAGTAATCAAGTACTGCTGTGGTAGTTTCATAGCTATTTCATGAGTCCTCCGTAGATTCCCAGCATTCTTCATGTTTTGGGGAAAAATAGTCATTCGTTTTGCCAAACTTATGAAACAGATTTTGACTCATCAGAGGTCACGAACAATGACAGCACAGTGTCCCGTCTAAAGCAACATCTCGTCAACAACATGTGATGCTGTAAAAACTGTTGCAATGAGAACTTGACGTTCCTCTCATG
Source organism: Argyrosomus regius (assembly GCA_946959425.1). Classification (NCBI taxonomy): domain Eukaryota; kingdom Metazoa; phylum Chordata; class Actinopteri; family Sciaenidae; genus Argyrosomus; species Argyrosomus regius. Next base: position 14,500,041 of record OX336889.1, read on the forward strand.
ATTGCATGGACAGTTATCAAGCCAGAAAACCACATTTTCACATTTTTTACAGTAGTTTTTTTTTTTTAAACTTCTCTCTTCCTTTCCATCCTCCCCTCATCCTTTCCTTCTCTTCCTCTCCATCTCCAGCGGTCACTGTTACTACCAGACCATCGTCACCCCGGTGTCGCTGCCGGACTCTCCATGCTCACGGATCCCTCACACCGTCACACTCGTGTCCATCCCCGCCTCCGCCGAGGGCAACAACGGACGCAGAGGGCGAGGTTTCTCTGTGGCCATCGACCAGCCGCTCAGCCCCACCAACGGCTACAGCCCTGAACATGGACACACTGTCAGAGTCTCCCAGTGAGTCCATCTGTCCATGTTTGTGTGTTTGCATCATTGTGTGAAGAGGAGAGGCTCCACCAACCCTCAGTGTGGTGGAGGACAAAAGATGAAGAAGAGTAGAGTAAAAATGGAGGACAGGGTGATAGATGAGATTCATTTAAAATGTATAATAGAGTGGAAGGAAAAGGAAATGAGCCACTGTTATTCAAATGAGCTGAGACTTTATCACATCTCGTGTCTGTGTGCAGAAAGGTTTGATTATAGCTTTTCTTCTGCTTATTGTTCTTCTTTATTCAGGGTGGACGCAGACTGCATCAGTCCAGATGTGAAAAACTCCATTCATGTTGGAGATAGGATCCTTGAGATCAACGGGACGCCCATTCACAATGTCCCTCTGGATGAGGTATTCATCACGCTGTCCCTGACACATTGTTACTGAAATATTTTACTTTGCTGCAAATATTAAAATGTATATCACGATGTATTGGACTGTCCTGTGGCTAAGGAGAGAAAAGGGACAACATTTATCTTAGACCTATCCTAGAAAATACTACTCGCTTTGTTGTTTTGAAGATAAGCACTACCAATACTGACCACCTTTTTACAGTTGAATTGGACAAGATAATGGACACGAGTCGCTGCAGAGCTATTAGTTTGTGGTTTATTTGTTCATTTATTCATCCCTCTGTGTAACCTTTAACTTCAACTTTTAGGTAATGTGATGTAAATGTTGATTCTTTCGTCTTTGCAGCACTGTAAAGCACTTTAACAGCGCTATAGCTATAACAGCGGTCTCTGCTGTTCCAATTGTGGACTGACCGATCTATCTGGGCTCCCTCTTCCTCTCCCAGATCGACCTGCTGATCCAGGAGACGAGCCGGCTGCTGCAGCTCACCATCGAACACGACCCTCACAGTCAGGGGCAGGAGGGAGGCTCTTCAGAGGCTGAAGAGCAAGTGGACGGACCCCTGTCTTCCCCTCTGTCAGAGGGCCCCAGCCCCATTCTGCCCATCACCCAGCCCCCGAACCCTGACATCAGCTGCCTGAGATCCCGCATCATCACGTAAGAAAGTCACAGAAGTGATGACGCTTATTTAAAACAACTTTTACCGTATGCAGCATATTTTCAATCATTACTTTGTTTGTATATATGCAAGAGATTTAAATTATTACTCAACCGTCAGTTGTGTTATCAGTAATAGCTGCAGTTTCACTTCTATAATTAGTGTAATTGCTGAACTTTACTAAAGTGTGTGTTAACACCCCAACACAGTGATAATATTTCACTGAAAGCAGAAGTCATTTTAGCATCCTCGTCTCCAAAGTGTTGAGAATTCACCCCAGAAATGACGTGAAAACTCTGAAAGGAAGTAATGGATTTACACAAATTATTTCAGAAACGTCAGTTAAATTAAAGTTAAATTTAATTACCAAAAAAAAAAAAGATTCATTTAGGTTCAGTTGTAAATCAGGTTAGCAACAAGATGAGTTTCTTTCTGCCCTTCTTTTAGCAAATATATGTGTGTGTGTATATCTATATAATATATATTTCTTATTGCAGCAGCAAACATTAATCAAGTACTGCTCTCCTCTCACCATTACTGTATCTTCTTCATCTCTCCCTTGTCCTTCCTTTCTGTTCCTGTCATCCCTCCCGTCTCTACTCTCACCCTCCAGGCGAAGCTACAGCATTGACAAGTCGCCAGGCTCCAGCAATGCAGCGTCCCCCATCTCCCAGAGGAAGGACATTAATCGATCAGAGTCGCTCCGCGTCGTGTCCAATCGGACGCACCGCATCTTCCGCCCATCTGACCTCATCCACGGAGAAGTGCTGGGGAAGGGCTGCTTTGGACAGGCCATCAAGGTCAGACGCTGTTAGCATACTTTCATACCAGCCTGTACATGTGCAGCATGCGTCAACGGTTAGAGAACAAATGTGGTTGTCCTTACATTGTCCAGAAGATGGCAGCATTTAGAGGAGTAAGAGACAGGAGGTTAACTCTGTGTTGTTATAACACACTGACGTTTTCAGATTTCGTGTTTCTGACACACATAAAAAATAAAAAACACACTTTTTAATACACACACATGTTTAATGTTAACTTTGTCTGTCTTGTCATAGGTGACCCACAGGGAGACGGGAGAGGTGATGGTGATGAAGGAGTTGATTCGCTTTGATGATGAGACACAGAGAACATTCCTGAAAGAGGTGAGTGGAGCTGGACAATCCCAGATGTTACACCATGAAGGAGTGTGAGATTTACTCAGTCAATGGTTTGTCCTAAACAGAAATCTGGAAATCAATAAGTGTTGACCTCAGATCATAATCATAATCAGCATGTTTGTAAATCATTTCCTTGAAAGCAAACATCATTTTAGTGAGACTTTAGTGATGACTGAATCGTGGTCCAAGTATTAAAGTGAGAGTAAGTTTATTACAGGTTTGTGCTGAGGAAGACTCGTAGTTAAAATTAGCAGCTCCTGTGTGTGGATGTAGGGCATAACTGAATAAAAAAGAGGCTTAAAGTTCTCTCGCCTGAATAAATGAAAGTAAAAGACGTGAAATTACCTCTGAAATAGAACAGAAGGACGTGTTAACACAGTCCTTTCTCCCAGAAATGATGGACGAGCAGAACTTATTTTAACTCCCACATAACGCTTCATCTCTCTCCTGTCCTTCCATTAATTTTAAAAAGAGATTCATACGCAGAAGTTTAAACTTCTGTAAGACTTTCGGAGTTATTGCTGCCCTCCTGATGTTCCTGTTTGATGTTCAGTATCGTAGACTCACTCATCCAACCTTCTAATTGGGATATTTTAATTTCAGGAAAATTGTTCCCGTCTGGTTGAGTGTATACACAGTGTGTGTGTGTGTGTGGGGGGGGGGTGTTAGATTTATGATTGGGTTGCGATAACACCGAGTCTTTGCTTTGTAATTGGTGCAGCTGACGACAGAGCAGAAAGAGAGTCTATAAAACAAACCCCTAACCACAGTGAAGCATGATATTACTCCCACTTGGCTTTTTGTTTGTAGGTGGCCTAAGTCTCACATTACTGAGCCTCTTGTGGTCTTGTTTGGTGCTTCACAGCCTCTTGGGTGAAGATTAGAAATGAATGCACCAAACATTTCAGACAAACGCATCATGGGACTTGAAGGGTAATATTTCAGGCTAATGTGTGTGTAATAGTGGCCCGCATCCTCCTCCTCCTCCTCTTTCACAGCCAAACCTTCAGGGAGGGAAATGTTTTATGAGGTGTCATCCTGCAGTATTCCTGTGAACACTTGTACCACATGTTCTGGGCACCTTTGCCCCCTGGCCCCTTCGGGAAAAAAAACTACTACACTTAAGCTGCCAGTATACTTCAACAAAACTCCTGATGTTTATGCTCAACTTAGTATCTTTAAACATGAGTTAAAAGAATAGTTTGACTTATTAAACTAAGCTTGTTGGCTTTCTTAGCAAGATGTAAAGATTGTTAGCAGCTGATTCCAGATTTGATGCTAAGCTAAGCTAACCAGCTGCTGGCTGTAGCTTTGTATTCATTTGTATATGATAGCAGTTGTATGGATATGGTTGCCAAGTATAGTGAGAATAGTGACATCATACCACCGTGATCATCAACCTTGATTAACCTTTCTAATCCGTGTGCAAAAGAGATCCTAGAGCAGCATTCAGGAGTGTGTAAAGATGTGTGACGTTGTTTCATCAGGTGAAGGTCATGCGTTGCCTGGATCACCCCAACGTGCTCAAGTTCATTGGCGTCCTCTATAAGGACAAGAGGCTCAACTTCATCGCAGAGTATATAAAGGGAGGCACCCTGAGGGAAATCATCAAGAAAATGGTGAGAGGAGAGAGTGTACCTACTTCCTGTTCAGTATTTGTATTTGTAGTTTGACGATGTTCAGTTTGAGGTAGAAGTTCATCAGCATCAACTACAGACGTTGACCTTTAATTGTGGTTTTTGCTCACAGGACGGCAACTATCCCTGGAACCAGCGGGTCAGTTTTGCCAATGACATAGCTGCTGGCATGGTGAGTTCAAAGACAGAGTGTATGTTACTGTAGTAGCATCTTCAAAAATTGTAAATCTGTGTAAGGCAGTGAAGTGTTTTGATAGGTGCAGCTGTTAGGGAAGGTGCTGTGTTTTGATTTATCTCCATCTAGTGGTCGTGTACGTGAGCTACAACACTTCTGCTAATAATATGCACAATCTTTTCCATCCCCCATGAATTCCTGCAGGATTAGACCACTGTTTTCCCTTGATAGTAATACAATGATGAATGTCACGCATGACTGGGTTATTGTATTTACAACTCCAGCTACTTGAGATGAAACAAAGCAGGATTGTTCCTCTTGGCATGGGTTTAAAATCTTCTATTTTTTCTGTTTATTTTTTATTCTGTCCTCTCCTATCTGTCATTCAGACATATCTGCATTCCATGAACATCATCCACCGGGACCTGAACTCACACAACTGTCTAGTCCGAGAGGTAAGAACTTGTGTATTCCTGTCCACTTGTGAGTGGATATACCTGTGCGCATACAGTATGTTTTCTTTGAGGATTTAACACAGTACACCTGTCATCTGCTGGGGCACCTCAGGTACAAAAACAAAGGAGAGCTTTGTTAGCAGTAGCTGTAACAGACTAAGCCTTCTTAAAACACGCTGCGCACAAGTAACTTGCACCGGAAAACTTCCAGTTTACTCAAACAGAGGCAGCATTGTGTGTGTATCACATGAAAACAAAAGGTTTGCATTGTAGAGCTCACAAACCCAAAGTGTCACACTAAGAGAAATTGGAGCTAAATTTCAAGCTTTCTAATAACATTTTGTGTTGCATGTTTCATTATCTCTGTGCAGAACAACACAGTGGTAGTGGCAGACTTCGGGCTGTCACGGCTCATGGTGGACGACAAGCACGAGGAGAAGTTGTCACAGGGTAAACTGCCCGGCCTGAAGAAGCCCGACCGCAGGAAGAGGTACACCGTGGTGGGAAACCCCTACTGGATGGCTCCTGAGATGATCCACGGTATGATCTATCAGGATTTATTGATTGAAACCGATTCACACTTTCCTGATATACCTAAAGAAAACAGTCACTGCTACACAGCAGCTACAGCTGTTGAATATATGTTGCAATCCTAAATTCTTTCTCTTCTGTTTCCAGGGAAGAGCTACGATGAGAGAGTAGACATCTTCTCCTTTGGTATCATGCTCTGCGAGGTGAGTTTCACTACAAATTAAAATCCAAACGTGGTTTGGCTCGTAACTTTAACATTAAATCTTTTAAATCCTCTGGACTGAGATGATTAAGCAGTTTTAATCTTTGTCGAATTTGGTCAGATTTTACCACCTAAAAAGATTTTTTACAATCTTTTCTCAGCTACAAGATTATGATTTTCATTCGTGCACAACTGCTCTTCAGTCCATTTCACTTCTTGGTCCAGCTTCAACATAATAAACCTTATATTTTGACAGGTTTTCTACAGAATACTGGCAATTCAGTGATCTGTCAAAATGTAAAACTGTTTCCAGTGTTTGTAAAACATCCATTTCACTTTATGAGGGAAAAGTCTTGCTTCTCCACAGAGCTAAAAGATATTTGTTTGAATGCATACCCAGCCTCAAAGTGTGGTAAGCTTTTGGGCCTGGCCACACACCATCCACATAATTCAGGCTTAACAGTTTAGTTCAGTCACTCAGAATACGACTTCCTCAGATGGACACCATTAGCCAAAGAATAGCGCGGTGATTAGAGAGAGCAGAAAATCAAAGTTGTCTTCATGTGGCTACAGGCAGGCAGACGGACTGTAGTTGTGGTTCATTGGGAACGATCAGCTTCAGTTTGGAGGGTTTACTGGTTTTCATCAGCTCGGCACAGGAGGATTCCCTTTGCTCTGACAGCTCTATCTTTAACTTACTCCTTCTCTCTCTTTTTGTTTTTCTTGCTCTCCCTTCAGATAATTGGCAGGGTGAACGCAGACCCAGACTACCTCCCCAGGGCAATGGACTTTGGACTGAATGTGTCTGGCTTCCTAGAGCACTACTGTCCCCCAGATTGCCCCCCTGCCTTCTTCCCTGTGGCTGCTATGTGCTGTGACCTTGATGCAGACAAACGGTCAGACATCTACCATAGATTCATATACATATCAATCTAAATAAATCAAAAATTATATTAAATGGAGATCCTCTCCTGCTTTCTTAATCTTTAGGCCTGCTTTCTCCAAACTCGAGGAGTGGCTGGAGAACCTGAAGATGCACTTGGACATTGGTCTACCCCTGGTGTCTGAACTGGACCAGCTGCACAAGGCCTTCTGGGAGAACCACAGCATCATGCGCCCTGAAAACGGCTTGCACACTCACCCCGAACAGCCGGAGTAGGGGCCGAACACGACTGGATGAGGAGTGGGAAATTAGAGATAACCCCACAGGGGGCAGCGATGGTTTGCCTCAGGGCGGATCAGTGGCTGGAGGAGTCATTGTAAATACTCCTTGTTTGAAGCTGCGGGTGTAGGCTGGCTCAGGCTTAACGAGTAGACTCAGGGGGAATAAATGTGGATCTGAAAAGCCACCTGTGCGAGCTGCACACACACACACACACACACACACACACACACACACATTCACATTCACATTCACAGTCAAATCAAGAGACATCACCTACGATAGCTTGATTCTGCTGCACCCGAAGCTAAAGTGGAACATGTCATATGCAATTAGACCTTTCAAATCATGACTCGACTTTTGAATCATGTAGATTTAACATTAGTGCTCATTCCATTCAAGAAAACCTACTGTAGTGTGTATATTCACGTGGATAAACTAGTCCAAAAAACAAGACATGAGGCAAACGTTCAGCCTCCTCACTTTGGGCCTCTACAGAGTACATTGTGCAGTATGTGTTTGCAGGTGTTTCTGTGTGAGTTTGGTTTGATTTTTACTTTTTGGTTTGGATATCAAAACTGACCTTATGGTAGGTGCAAAGGAGAGGGGCCCGTCAGAGGCTGAGATCACCATGCTGTCCACTTGTACAAGTCGAACCTTTCCAGCTTTAAATAGCTCACTGAAGAGTGCATGACTGTAAATAATGCTGTCAGGTCATATCCTGGTTCATCGTGTCCCTCTGACCTCTATTTGGTCATAAACTACTAGACCCACATGTGTCTGTGACGCCGCCCCTCTCCCTCGTTTAGTGTAGCACTGACTTAACACTGAGGTACACATCTTTTGCATAAATTTTGGTACGTTCTCTCACGATTTTAAGAGCTGTTACGTATCTCATTCATAATGACGTGGCATCTCATACAGTCAAACACATACCAGTGTACATAGATGGCGACATTGTAAATGTTTTAAATATTGAAAATGTACAGACATATTTTATATACGTACGCTACATTGCCATATTTTTATTGGCCGACCAGTTGAAATTAAGGAGAGTAAAGTTTGACTGCAGTTAATAGGGCACAGCCGAAAGCTTTATTGTTTTGTTTTTTTTTCTACATTGTCACTCCTGTGGCAAGTTTTTGGCTTTTAACATTCGAGATCACCACAAAATATCTCCAAACTTCAGTTTAAGCTCAGTAAATGTCACATTCTGTCGTTTCCCTACACCCAAAAACATTCGATTGGTCATCTTGGAGTTTTCATGCACCCGCAGAGGTGTACTGGAGTTAATTATAATTCTAGATTATCTAATCACATCAAAGTTGCTGAACTAAATCTGCATATTATCAAAATTATATGTGATTTGAGAATTTTGAGGGCAATCAATCTGTTCATTGTTCACTCTCGTCTCATGTACTGTACACTAGTTCAGGTGTGGGAATAACATCACCAGGTACTGCCTCATCATGTCAGCTATCCTACCACATATCTGTTTCTCCTCCGGTGGATGACCCACTGTTTGTTTACATGTAAATGCAAGCTGTAAATATCACTGTATGTATGCGTCTGCCCTTACTTCTGTCTGCGTGCATTGCATAAATATGCGCACTCCTCAGAAATAATCTCTTCCACTGTCAAAGTCTCTCTTGCACCTTCTATAACATGCATTTCTATGTCTTGACTTGTTTTTTATTTTTAATTTCCTGCTGTTTTTTTTTTTTCACGAGCTGCATGATGAACTAGCTTGATCTGTTCAGCTTCTAAATCAAGCTGTTTTTGTCTCTAAATTGTGATTTTTAAATAAGAAAACAAAGAATGAAAGACAAAAAAAGTCAACACAGAAAGCTAAAAGGCTAAAAAGGAAAACACAGCATCTGTTTTTTTTTTTTAAATATATATAACCACTGAAATCTTTTTGTATAGATTTGAGTACTTTAATTTGCACTATATTACCAAATGGCTGGTTGAAGCCATGTTTGTTAATTTCCTCTTGGGCTAACTTGTGATAAGGAAATAAATTATGTCGGTTCAGGTCGATATATGAATGCAAGACACTGATAGAGCCTTTCAACTGTAAAAATGGGAGCTGGGAAATCCATCCTCTTGATAGCAAACGTGAGGATTAGTAAAGTTTATGATTATTGGACATTTTTTAAATAAGTTTTGGCAGGAACTTGTTATATTATTGTAAGTAAAGTCATATATCTATATAATAAATAATGACAATATTTAAACTTTAAGGCCTTTGGAAGAAGTCTCCAAAATTTTGAATACCATCATATCTTTTTTCTGGTCTTTGCCACCAAGAGGATGTGTGTCCCAGCTCTGCCTGCTGCCTACAGACTGGTCCTTTGTGAATGATGTCCTGTGTTGTTTCTGACTGCTTGGTTCCATATGTGATGCCCACAGAGGCTGCAACCACTGCTGGTCCTTCTGATAATAGAGCACTTAAACTGGCCTGTCTCACCTCTCACCTCCTCATCACACTCTTTTTGGCTCAGGGCCGTACTTTTCTGGAAGCTTACTTCACAATTCAGTTAATTCAGCAGCTTAATAGGAAATCATCATTCGACAGTAACAGTGAGACTCAAAGAGCATGTAAACTTCTGTCACTGTATATGCGAATAACACAAAATACGCTTCTGTAAAACAAGCCCCTCCTGGTTGATGTGTTCGTCCGTGGGCATGTACTGTACATGAGTGGCTTTGCCATGTTTCTGTCTCCATTCCTGTCTGAGCCATGTCGAGCATGTTAGGTGTGTCTGTGAGGACGTGTTGATGATCAATGAGAATGTCGCCGCAGCACTTCTTTGCAAAGGATCGTTACCTCTGAACAATGCTGTGCCTTTGTTGTAAGCTAGCCTTGCCAACGACTCGAAAAACGTGAACTGATTTCCTTTTTTATGTATCATAAGTGGAAGCCTGATTCAAGTGGATTGAATATCATTGCTGATACTATGTTGTATGAGATTTCATTTTGTTCTGTATTATATTTATATTTTCCAGATTCTCCATTGTCAGTTTTGATATTTTAAGATTCTATTTCTTTTCTTTTTCTTTTTGGTCTTATTTAATTTTTTACACAAGCTGTGAAAACAATTCTGCACTTTAATCCTGAACATGAACATTTAGACTCTGAGGAGGCGACTGTTTTTTGTTTTGTTTTTTTTCCCTTTTTGTCACAGCTAAAAATAAAACTGTTGCTTCTAAAACAAACTGGAAGTGTTTGATGTCACTGTTCGTCTCTTGCATCTCATTTTCACTCTTATCATTAACAATGAAGCTCACACGGTAGTATGCAAACTCCAATTATATGTGCAAAATCCGCTTCACTTCTTGGATTCACACAAACAGAGCTCTGCATTGTGTGAGATCCATTAAAGTTGTAGAAAATAGTGCTTCCAAAGGTGAATTCATTAGAAATGTGTTAACAAATTGACCACCAGGTGCCACTGTTCACTCTCTGCTGTTCATTTCTGTGGTGAAACAAGAATAACCTCATTAAGTGTCATCAAAACAATTAAATACAGCTGCTCATCTCCCAACCTTGCAGATAGTATGTATATTCACTATTGTCACTCGTTCTGCTACTGCAGATACAGCATCAAACCAGTGGTGGATGTAGAAATGCAATAGATTTTAAGTAAAAGTACAGTTTAACAAGTATGACAAGTATCAAAATAAAGGTACTCATAATACTGTCCCCAGGCAGTATTAGTATATTATTATGTTAATACTGAGGCATTACTGTGTAAGCAGTTTTTTTAAGATTGTATGTGGTCGAGGTGAAACTATTTTTTGTTATATAAAATGCATCACAACTTTATAAACATCACATGTTTCACCTGTCAATTCACCTGTCACAGCAGCTCACAGAACACAAAGAAATAAAACAGAAACTCTTAATATATAGTTGAAATAGAAAGAATAAAATAAAAAGGTATACAGTATATACTTTATACACCTATCAAGTATACAGATATGCATGTTGGTTTATTTCACAGAAACAACAGTAAACAAACAAACAGGAAATCCAGTTAACACAGGAAAAAAGTAACTGCACAGTGTAGTATAAATATTTTATAATATTTTTTATATAAAAACTCAAATAAAGCAGTAAATACAGTTGTCAAAGAAATATAGTGGATTAAAAAGGACATTTTCTTTATAAAATGTAGTACAATGCAAGTATTGGCACTCCACGTCATTCTGTGACAGTTCTCTGAAGGTATATAAAGCATAAAGACTGCATCAGGTGAAGTACTTAAGTAAATATACTCCTGGTGTTAGTACTACATTTAGTACTACTAATAAAAATAAGTAATGATGATAATATTGTAGCATGTTCGCTACCTTGCCATCTTGTAACCTTAATGATAAACAATCATAATATTCTGACCATAATCATAATTTAAAGTGTGTAAAATTCAGTGATTCATCTTCAAAAACATTTGATTTTATTTCTATTCACGTCCTGTCCCTCTCATACTAACACTTATCTGACCACAGCTCTCCTCGCGAGACACGGTGCTTTTATTTTTTTAATTTAATTTAATTTCCTTGCAGGTGCACGTGACCCTTCTCCCATCTCATCCACGTGCGATTGTTTTCATTCCGACGCCGCTGCTGCAGCGGCTGATGTCTCGTGACGTCACTGGCTGGCTCGTCAGTTTTGAACGGCCGTGTGTGTGTGTGTGTGTGTGTGTGTGTGTGTGTGTGTGTGTGTGTGTGTGTGTGTGTGAAAGGGAGACAGAGTGTGTGTTTAGTAGAAGCAGCACACACACAGGGGGACGGGTTTGTCCAGTCAAACACAACACACACACACACACACACACACACAGACACACTGTCATTTCACCGCAGTTGTGTTGAGATTGAGAGAGGACATTACGGAAATACCGAAGGAGAAGAAGGAGTAGTAGAAGCAGAAGAAGGAGGAGGAGGAGGTCTTGAAACTTTGAGAGATGGAAAATTCGTCCAGCAACAACCGGTTCAGGTCCGCAATGTTCAACCACGGTGAGTAGCACCATCTCAAACAGCGTGTGTGATGTTGAATTTCTCCGGTGTCGTAAATTATTTTGTAGCGGGAGTGAGTCAACATTAAAGCCAACATCGACCCTTTAAATGGTGTTTATATTCACTGACATACGGGGCTTATAGTCGTTAAGACACATCAACGTCGCTGTCCTGATACCTGGACCCCGTTTGTCTGCAGCTCTACTCGATGATAAGAGTGTGTATATTTTAAAATAGATGTTATGAATTACACTCTCCCTGAACCGAGGGTACACTTCGTTCTGCTGAACGCAAATCCCTGAAAAGCCTGGCATTGAGCTGCACACGGGACACGGCAGCAGCAGCAGCAGCACACTGTAATTCTCCAGTTATGCAAGAGTGGTACCAAGACTGACCACAATAAACTATTTCTGGATATAAAGCTGGTTCACATTGATAAAATAAAATGTAAAAAAAAAAAAAAAAGCTGCAGCCCTGCATGGTCGAGGTCTGCAATGAGAATCACACTTATTTAATCTACAGCAGTCATAAAACAAGCAGTCATCTGGCTCAGTTTGTTGTGTCAAGACTGGAGGCAATGGCCTCACTCACCATACTACAGCCCTGAGCAGTACTGAGTGTGTGAATCACATACTGATGTCAATATTTGAGAGTTTAAAGACTCAAATTAGACAAAAAATTAAATGAGGATTGTGATCTTGATATGCACTTAAAAAGGCATTTTAGACATGAAAACCGACTGTGTAAATGAGACACTTTCTTACACCAACAACATGTGTCTGGATTAAGCCAATATCATCTGATATAGAGTCTAGCTAGTGGGCAAGAAGGTTCCTGGTTCAAACCTTGACTGGCGCCTGGAGTTTGCATGTTCTCCTCGTGTCTGACGGTTTCCTCACGCAGTCCAAAGACATGCACTTAACAGGTTAATTAGTGACTCTAAATTGCCTGTAGGTGTGAATATGAGTGTGCATGGTTGTTTGTCTCTATGTGCCCTGAGATGAACTGGCAACTAGTCCAGGGTGTACCACACCTCTCACCCAATGCCAGCTGGGATTGGACCCTGATGAGGATTGATAGAGTCTAGCTCTGCTCCATACTTAGTCCAGGTTGCCTGTCCAGTGGCACCAAAGAGAGATTTGGTTTCCTGTTTCAAACTGTATCAAACACAGATCACCTGTTTCTTACCGTGTCTGAAAACTATCAGCTCGTTTGAGCTCCCACTCTGGGCTAAGAAGGTATTTTCAGGCACATGAGTCTCGTGATGTGGAGGTACTGTAGAATGCAGTCACACAGTCACACTGAAACATCTGGCTTGTTGAAAGTGTTGCCTTGTGGTGGTGGTGGTGGTGGTGGTGGAGCTGGAGACAAAGATGGAGAGGAGGAGAAAGTGGGAGGTGATGATGGCTCTTATGCAGATTGTGGGCAGAGATAGTGTTGAATCTCTTGCTGCTCCTCAAATCTGATGATTATACTTGATTACAAACAGAAAAAGTGCAAAAATCTGTGGTGAATGTGTCCAAATGTTCTCCTTTACTCACTCACTACTGCTGCGTTGATAGATATACGACTAAAGTACATAAATAGATCTAAATATAACAGTATATATTACTGCACTGGTTTAACCAGAAACCACGAAACAGATCTATTTTAAATCTATATTGTCTGTTTAAAAGTTTATTTCTTGTGTGGTTAGTCGTGCCAACTGTATGCCCTGAGATTCACCTTTAGCATCTCTGTCTATTCATTTTTTGTGCAGCTACTTCAGATTTTACATCTTGGTGATAAGTTCAAATGTTAGTTTTTCCATGTCGTGTGTGTTCCAAATGACTGTTTCACCTCAATGGAAAATAGTATCTACATCTCTGTGGTGATATCTCAGTTGACTATCAGTCAGGGGATTGAAAACCTTGCAAACTTTAACATAAAACTCCATTTTTAGCTGAACTGACCCGTGTGGAAGTAGAATCTAGGCCTGCTTTATTAAAAGCCTTTAACCCATTTAACAAATAAAGCAACACGTTCCTTTTCTAACAAAACCAAACCCTCACGTCGGCTCAGACTCGCTTGAAAACAAAGTGTAAAAGGCTCCCAGTAGGAAAGTAAGTGGTGTGGATGGGTGGCAGAGTCAGCAGTGGCTAACATTCCTCAGGGAAAGCCTTGTGGAGAGAGATGCTACCATCTCTGCTGCCTGTGGCTGCGCTGACAGCATCACTGGCTGGTGGAGGACCTCAGCATGTAGGTCAAGAGATGAACCACAAGAAAAATTAACAAGTCGAGCGAGTAGCGATTATAGTACAGCGCAGGAATTTAACGTTGATCACATGTTCTGCGTCTCTGTAATAAGATGCTTTGGATCTGCAGACACTTTTTGGAGGGCTGTGGTTGCGAATGTTTAATTTATCTGTTCATTTGTTTGCTCTGTCAACAGCACGCAGGAGTCTTATTTGCATGTCGTCCTGGAGTGATGCATACTGATGCCAATTCTGTAGCAATGTGCAGCTCATGCATTATATATATCATCCATATGCAGGCACTACTAAAGCAGAGCCTGTCAGCTGTAATATTTCTTCCATTCCTGAACTGGATGTAAAAGGTGGCGGAGGCTATCATGAAATTTCAGTCCCCTGACCTGTGTTTCTCTGCAGTCTGCTCTGTGAGCTTACAGGCAGTGATGGTCCTGAGTTTAAAGTAGTGAATCAATACTTGTAACGCTGCCAGTAAGTTCCCCAGGACAGACAGCTTGAAGTAAAGAGGATTGTTTTGCCTCTTAAGATCTGAGAGGATCAGTAAATTGCAAACATCATGAATAATTTGGACAGGCATCTGCTCTTAACTAATTATTGCAGAGGCCAGAACGGCGTTTTGTCTGTGTGCAAATGGTCATTTTACAAATGTATCACCCAGTGATAATTAATGTCTGGTTTGCAATCTATTTTCTTTGTTTCAGTAAAAAGTCTGATGCTGTAATCGCCCACTGTAAATCTGAAAACCTACCAGGATCCACTGCACCAATTTATTTATGAACACAAGCACACTCAGCCTTTGAAGAATAAAATCTCATGCAGTCTTTTACTCAGATACTTTTGCAACATCATCACTGAAGCTTTGCACAGACGTACAGTATGTGCACACACACAGCTGTGCTAATGTTGTCCAAAATCTCAACACCTTCTAATCAGAAATGAGCTCATCATATGTCGTGCGTACGAAGTGTGAACAGTAATTGAGACATTTAATTGTGTAGACAGCTTTGGAAAGTATCAGTGTGGAGCCAAATAAAGATGTAGAGATGTGCAGAAGAAAGACTTTTTGGTAGGATGTCTGATGAGTGAAGTACTTGGCTATAAATAAGTCTGCTTAGTGTATTTTTGATAAAGCATTGATGGTTTGCCTCGGGGAGAAATGTGCATGTCCATGACGCAGAACCTGTTTTATGCGACGAGTCTAAACAAGTTGTAGGGTCTCCCTTTTTTTGAAAAACCAAATTATGTCAGGCAGATTCAGAAACTGCATAATTCAAGAGCCAAGTGTGTTTAGATGTAATCCGAGATACCTCAGCGTGTCAGCATCGATAAGTTCACACAATAAATGTTGATTCGATTGATGTATTTCCATCATGTTGACAATAATTTGTTTCTGTTCCTCTCCTCATGTGTCTGACCGCCATTCGATGCTGCTCAATCGTCCTCCACTGACCAGACGATGAGGTAAGAAACCAGAGTTTTCCTCGATCCTGCTGCTGAAGATGAAGTAGGTCATTGGTGAAGGGAGATTTAGCCTCAATTATCTCACCAAAAGGAGGACATTGTGGCTTGTTGATGTCAGCCCATTTTACCCCTGATAGCCACTGCTATTCAAGCTGGCTTTTGTGCAGTTTGGGTTCATTTGAAAGCAGTTTTATTAGATTTAAATGAGCGGAGGAGTTGATAGACTGTGAAGTTTGCTGAAGTCATAGGCTGGCTGATCTAGGAAATATTTTATAATGTGCGTGATAATTATTCACAAAGTGTTCAAGCTGATCATGTGATTTTTGTGGTGACTTCTCTGAGCTCATGTGCTTCAGGGTTTGACTTGAAAACAGGACTAGCTGTTTAAGAATAGGTGTGTTCATGAAGCCCAGATTTTCTTGTTCCTTGTCTCGCATGGTGAGAATCCGCTGTGTGCGCGCCAGCTTTGTTTGTGTACCTGCTGCTTTCATCTGAGTTTCACTCGACCTTTCAGTGGTTAAATTTGGCTTTTTTTCCCCCCCCTTAGCTGACAGCTTGATCATCCTTCAGCAGTCAGCAGTTCACAGTCTCAGAGTGATGGTGTTCATTTGTTATCACCTTTCCAGTAGTCAGTGGTCAAAACCTCCCCCCTTCCTTCTTCTCCATGTCACTGTGTAGCCCCTCAGCTGTGTTTGGCCCAGGCTGAGTGGGGATGAAAAAGAGGAGGGGGGGGCGTGTTTGTTTTCAAGCCCAAACTGTTCACAGGCGGGTGGAGAGAGGAGTGGATCTGTATGGGTGTGACAAACTCCGGTTCCTTCCTCAGCAACATTCCAAGCCTATGTGACAAAGCTGCAGGGTATGCTGACAGAGGGAACACCTTGTGAGGAAGCTGTCAAACATCTGTCCGAGGCCCAGAGGCTGCTGCCGCTGGCTGCTGGCTGCTGGCTGCTGGCTGGGTGACGGCACTCACTGGTTACTCTCATGATGGTTTTGCAAATCTCTCGCTGCTGGGTATGTGATTAAATAAGCAGATGTCCAAGTCTGCATAAATTTAGTTTCTTCTCGTCAAACCACACCCATTGTGTGATACTCAATAAACACAATATATCTCTCCTCTGCAAAGTAATCATTGAGTCCAGGTTAACATAATTGAAGTGCCCTACCCCTTCGCCCACACCCTGCCGCTGTAAACCACGCAAGGCTCTGGGGTGTGGTGGAGCAAGAGAGTGGCTGTGGCTTCCTTTTGTTAGCCTAAAAATGCCGCATAACCACACACACACACGCAGAGTGACGTCACTGTTCTTGGGCATTGCCAGCTGTGGTCAGAGAAGCAGAGGAGGGGACGGTTGTCTCTCTTGAGATGGTTGTCTCTCCACACACACACACACACACACACACACACATTCACCACGGTGCATTCCTCTGTGGCTTTTACTCAACTAGCCATTAGCTTCCTGTGCCTTCAATTGCTGCTTGCCACTGCAGCCAAAGTGTAGGCAGTCTATACTTGGGCTTTATTAGCACCATTAGCTTGCTAGCTACTGCAGTGGATGCCATTTTTTCCCCCTCCTTTCCTCTGTTTCCCCCATAGCTGAGTCTGTTTTTCTCATTTGCTGCCACAGCTAGTGAGTGCACGCACATTGCATTCATTTGCAAACTGGAATGGCAGACTGTGGAGATGCTGCACCACACCCGTCCGTCCACTGATTGACATTTCATTGTTGAAAAAGAACATACAGTACATATTATTGTGAACAAAAGATTGCAAGTAATAATCCATGGGAATGTCAAAGGATAGGTGTGAAACACAACCTGATTAACTTCATAGTTCAACACCTGACATTATGTGTTAGATGAGGAAGCAAGCGACATATTAAAGTTGTAGTTAATTACAAGTTCTCTCTGTACTGTCACACAGATCTAGTCACGTGTCTTTGTGCGTCCTAACCACCATACAGTATTAAATGTTAACTTTATGTTCTTGCCTGTGCAGTAACTCTATCATGCATTACATTATCTCAGTGAATACACACACCGACAATAGTCCCACTTTACTCTGTGAGCCCTTCAGTGAGAGAGGGTGGCGTATCACTCATCAGTGAAACCTGACCCATCACTCTGTTTAAGTCTCCGCTCGGTAAAGTGTGTGGGCTTCATTCTCTGAGCATGTAGTGACGACTCAGCAGTGATGCAGACACTGAAGCTCCAGCAGCCGGGCTTTTTTGGCCTGTGGGTTTGTCCCTGACAGGCAGCCCTCTGGGCTTTTTCTAGTTTGATGCGAGGGCAAACAATCGGGTTAGGGAGCAGGCACGCAACACTTGAGTGAATATGAGGCCGCTGTAAGACAACAATAAAGAGGCGGTGAAAGATGAGTGCTTAAAGAGGGATTTGTTGTGAACATCAGACGCCATCATGTGTTCAGTCTTCTTTTATCAAGAGTCAGTTTTTCCACAAGAAGAGGCGCAGTACTACCTTTCAGTCATTATGAATTATGCAGGTTAATGTAGGATGTAATCATCTAGGATTTCCAACACAGTATAGAGGGAAATGTTTGCAACTTTTTGTTGACGGAGCGTGCAACACCATACACTATAATTAATATAATGCAATGTAATAGGTTCTTTTCACAGAAGACATTTTGATGTGTCACAGCAGGAAACGTTTGATGAGCAACATTGGGGAAAACACAGGTGTAAATAATAAAATCAATGACCCATTAGCCATTGTGCATGCTGGCTCACTGTGACACTTGAACAGAGCAGAGCCACCATTAACGTTATTAGTAACAATGCAGTGAAAAAGATCGACAACACCGCCCACTACCTATCAGCCTTAAGATTATTGTAGAGTTTATTCTTAGACACACAACAAATACTCAATTTTTATCTACACATACAGTACAGTAGGTTATAAGATTGAACAGTTTCCTCAGCAAGGATGTGATTTTTGGCTATGTAAACTATCCGTTCCCTCTCCTTGAATGCATTCCTCTGCAGACCGCTCTGGAATATCTGCTCCAAGACTGCTGTTGAACGTAATACCTCATTTTTGTAAATGGTTAGCTTTGATTTGGCTTGCTGAATTGCCCTATTTGGTCCTCCTCTTGACATTCTAACTTCCTATGCTCACCGCTTCCTTCCTGTCCCTGCTGGGCCTGCTCACCAGACCCTTGAGCTAATTGGCTCGTGCCTTCGTCTCCGCAGATGTCCCACGTCAGCCCGAGCTAGCCTTCCAACCTCCAGCCTCAGCACTCTGCAAAAGTTTTGGTCAGAGGGCGACCTTAGACATTCCTCTAAAGCCTCATAGAAGTGGCCCTTGCCAAGCCCCCCCACTCGCTATAAATAATCTCAGCCCAGTTCCCATGGCCCCCACCACCGAGGTCCCAGCACTCAGCTAGCAATGCATAAAATGCTATGGTAACATCAGAGAGAGAGTGCCAACCTGCTCTACCAACCCAGGGATGATTAGCTTTCTGGTAGGAAGTGTTGCAGGTGTTGAGGTTATGGCAGCAGTTATGAATGTAGTCTGGCCACTATGATTAATAACAGGAAAAGACTCCTTGTTGTCTTTGTTTGAGAGACTTGAGCTGTCCATTTAAGTACTGCATGTTCTCTACACTGTTGACAGTCGGTGATGTAGCTGTGGAGCTGACTGCACAGTTTGTTATCACACTTTAAATTTACATCTCTAGTGCGACTGTTGTCATTTTTTTGGCAAACTCCAACTCCATGTTCACATTGCGCAATTATAGTATTTCCAGCATCCATCCCTAACCTCTAACCCCCATCTGAATTCCTCCAGTTTTTCAATCTGTGGTTTGGAGTGCAGTCTTGTGTAAACCTTCTGGGATCAGCCAATTGAAAATGTGCTTATAGTTTAGCATATGTGTGTCTAGTTCATGCAGGCGTAAAGCCATAATCCAGTATTTGGTGACTAGAAGGCGTAGCATGAAGGGAAAATTCACCCTAACAGGGTGAAGCTCAGCTCACACATTAGCACAAATATTCACATTTAGCATTTTTTGGTCGGTTCATGGTTTATTAGGCTTACTCGCACTTAGATGGTGACACATTTTTTTCCATTGCTGCTACTGTGGAGCTTATTAAAGGAAAAAAGCTTTGGAAAACGACAGCAGTTAACGCCCAAGGTTTACCTACATTTAACAGGAATATAGCGAGTGTTCCTTAGACTTAAACTTACCAACCAGCAACAGACTCAGTTACCATGAATGCATTTAATTAAAGTTTAATGAAGGACTTCTTCTCCAGTTTCACTGTCATACTGTCATGTAAAAGCTACAGTGTGATGAAGCAGATATGGGAAAGCTCTGTAAGTGTTGTAGAAAATGTCTCAGCTCTGAACTACAGTATACCTTGTGGAGTTTTCTCTCACTGCAGCTTCTCATAAGTTGTGTGTTGCAGTGAAACTCCATACAGGCACAGTGTATCAACCAGACTGATGTTCGTTAGGACGGATGGACAGTAGCCTGGGCGGGGTGCCAAGGTGCCTTGATCTAATCTTTGTGCTTCTGAGAGTAAAGTCATAGTTTATTCTAAATGAAGGCACTGTGAAGACACAGCTACACACCAGGCAGATAACTAATGGCGGGACAACATGCACACTTACAAATGGTCATAGGGAAAACATCTGACCTGTCTGAAATGTAGAAATTATGAGAGGAATTTCACAATTTGAGCCCACGAGATCATCATTTATGTTTTTCAAATGGCAACTCTTATAATTATTCCACATCATGCCCAACATCCATCAGCAGCAGCAGATCACTGACGCCTTCAGCCTTTTAGTTATTTTTGGTACTTAAGGTTTAAATATTACATGGGTTTGACATCTTCCGATGGTGGCCATGGGTGAGATAGAGATGACAGTTCTGCACGTCCATAACCAGCACGGTCCTTGGCTGCAGCAGCCTCCACTCCCCTGAGGGAAACACTTCCAGATGCTCCCACCGTGCTGCGGGACAGTGAGAGGAAATGCCAGGCAAGCCGAAAGGAAGAGCATGAGAGATGGTGCAGATCTTCTCAGTGGAGAGGGGATGTAGTAAAGGATGCTTAACGCCCCTGGAGAACATGAATGCTCTATCTTAGTTCAGCCAGTGGAAATGAGCCGCCTATCATCAGGATCTGACCCAAAACCACTGTGTGGAAATGTAGAAAGTGTGAGCAGTGATGAAAAGCATGAAAATTGATACACTGCTGTAAAAAAACTCAAATCACAACAGATAAGAGAGCTCACAGTGATGAAGGACAGCTTCTTACCAGATCCTGTTCTGCCTAGGAAGCATGGCACCCAGCATGCCCATATTTAAGATACAAAATGGCAGCAAAGAATCCAGTTTGATGGCTCATCCTACTATAATCTTCATCATCAGCACCAGCAGGCACAAATCAGCAGCCACACACAGACAGACAAAACAGATACTTATACCGATGGCGGTATCACATTTAAACACTTGGGTGTAAGTAAAGCGTGGAATGTGTTAGCATGCTGCGACACGATGATAGATGGAGGAGAGAGGGGGCTGGCAGTTTAAGACACAACCACAACATTTAGAGAATGTTACTGTAAGCGCGATTTAGGAAGTGGTTTAGAGAGAGGGAGTGAGAGGAAATCGGTGTGCACGAATCAATCAGGCAGCTGTTTAATCAGTGGTGGCCGTGGATTTCAGTGACCTTGCGGCCAACATAAGCAGGAGACCCCAACTGCAGCAGACAGATAGGCACTATACAAACAAATACACGCAGAGTAGCTGCTCACCCAGCGTGAGTAAACATTGTCAGAAATGTAACGGGGGGGTAGGCAGAGACCAGGTGCACTTTTATTGACCATCAGCACAGTGTGTGAATTTTTCCCTCCTCCATGTATCACATCAGAGTCTGAGCCTGTTGTGTGTGTGTGTGTGTGTGTGTGTGTGTGTGTGTGTGTGTGTGTGTGTGCCCATTTGAAACCAGACACTAAAATAACCACAGCACCAGCACGCCACCATTCAGTAAATATTTACTACTTTGAGTGCTTTTAATGTGAATAATTTCTGGAGTTTTATAAGTCAAAATATTGACTGCTATTTTCTGCTCTTATCATGATCTGGTAACAGATCGAGTTCACTTGGTGTGCAGTCGTGTTGAGTTGGAGATGACTCAGCATTGTAGGAGATTTGCCTGTGAATCTGAGAGACAGAAAGTAGCAGATTATGTCGAAATGATACTGTGAATCAGCTGTGATCTGATCTGCTACTTCTGCCTTCATCTTTTCTGGTATGTAATGTGGGAACCTATTTTTGACACTGTCATTTAAAAAACACTACTACAACTGCAGTGTATATGACCAACACTGTCAAAGATCATCTCATGACATGTTTATGTTCAGTTTCGTGTCCCTTCTCTGACATTACACCCGTGATCCTGGTCGTCTTGAGTCCAAAGGTAGTCTGAATGACTCTTCTGTATTGTGGTAAATGCTTTGAAATATGAAGTGTTTGGGGGAATCAGAAACTCAAACAGTAGTGTTGCAAGTGTTAGGATTTGGGACGGAAGTGTCTGAAGTTTGCCTCTGTGAGAATCGGGATCATACAAACTTGGTGAACACCGCAACATGTGCGTCTCATTGAAGGATCAAAGAGGAGACATGTGGCTCCTGCCTCACTCGATCCCTGGAGCCTGCTCCCCCTTTTCCCCTTCACCTCTCTCCCCTTTTATGTGCTCCTTCTTTTTGAAACTACTTTTTTCACCTCCTTGTCTTCCAGTGTAAAAAAGGAGCTCCCCCCCATTTGTCTAAAATAGTATTCACTCCCTCTGGCATTCAGGATCTCTCTCTTTAACCTGCACTCACATCCCTGTGGCATGTTGACCTCTCTATTATCCAGGAGCTCAAACCACACCAGCATCCACCCTCACTGCCAAGTAGCAAGTCTCTGATCCTAAAATAACAAATATGTTTTAAAATAGACAAAAACGTCACTATGGACATTTTTGTCCATTTGAGCAATTTTTTCCTCTTTATCTGGTCGTCATTTTGGCTGTGTTAGTGCAAAGTCAAAGTCTCCTGACACATTTTGGAATTCAAATTGTAATTTTTCTAATAGATCAATAGAGCACTGTAACAAAAATTTACTAACCTCTTTAAGTCATTAAGAACAAAAATGTCCACTCCCAAAAAACTGCCATAAAAACATTACAAATTAATATTTTTGTCTGTATGTCTGCTTTTTTTCTTTTCTTTTTTTTCTGCCCAAATCTCAAATTCTCAACTAAACAGCTTCAGCCCTGCTCAAAACTACCAAACATTCAATCATTTTGAGGATTTTAACCCTTTAAATGCCAGTTTGATTACTTGATGTCACTGTTGTTATTCATGAAAAAACACAAACAAGTTATTTTCTCCTTTTTTTCACAATTAACAAGTAATCAAAGGGTTAAATCCTCAAAATGATTGAATGTTTGGTAGTTTTGAAGTTGTTTAAGAGATTTATGCAGAAAAAAATATTAATTTGTAAAGTTTTTATAGCAGTTTTTTGGAGGTGGACATTTTTGATAATGATTTAGAGGGTAGACAAACTGACACATGAGGGTTAATGTTCTTAATTACTGCTTATCAAAGGCGGGTGCACTGGAAATGTCAACTAATTAAGGCTTTGTTAAAAACACTTAACTCGACCATAAGGCCGAGCTTTGAAGACTGATCAATGTACCAACAGTTTCCAATCAAATCTTGATATTTTACAATAAAATAAAAAGTCAAAAATACTTCCTCCATCCCTCATACTTGTTCTTCTATTTCTATTTCTTAATTTAGGGGTACCCACAATAAATCTACAATGATAATGCTTGAGATTTAACCAAAATTGCTAAAATATAGTGTTTCTAAACCTCTGACTGGCAGGAAACCACATACTCACTGCTCTGTGTGAGGTGGTTTTAATTACAGGTGTCTATTTTATCGTGTGTTTGTGTGTGCACATATGATCCTCGAAGATTAAGAGGACATGGATGCCCATTACTGACTGCTTTATAGAGCTGGCCTTAGTATTTAAGCGCCATGAGCAGCTAATGACTTCCTTATTTTTACTGCTGGAAAACCTCTTCCAGTCTCCCTTTTTAGTCTGCTGGTCATTGAAAGGAAACAAGAAAAACATCCGGTAGTTTTAGCAGATTACCAGGTTACCACAGGCAACTCCTCATGAGGCGATGAACACCGCCAGTGCTTATTCAGTCCCTACTCTAACTCTCACTGCTATTTGTTTTTATTGGGGTTTTTTTAATGAAACATTTTGACAAAGACTCAGGAAACAAGGTTTTTACAGCAGGTGGATCCCAGCTCTTAAAGCTCTCCATAAAACGCCTGCACAAAAAGAACGGGGTCACGCTCACTCCTCCGGGGACATTATTAAGAATCACTGTAAAAAAAACAGAAACTGAAGAGACACTCAGAGCCAAATACGTTATTATTTGTCCTAAAATAACTTTTACATAAGAAGATCTGTGTTGTCAGGGTGACCGCATTTTTTCCAGCTAAATTAATCAAATCAATTTCACATAAAATCTAGAGCCCTCCAAGGTCAGAATAATGTTCGTGGTGAAACTGTATTTTCAGCCACAGACAAGCTCCCAAATAGCTCACGTAGTGTTAACTGCTGTGCATGTACACCTGCTGGACTTGACCCAAGCTTGACTTTGTGAGTCAATGTCAATTTTTAACTGAGCACTGTCTTTGAGTGACCTCATTAGTCTGTAAATCAATGCAGATTCATATAGAAAGACAGTCTTATGTTAATGTAACACTTGTTTGTTAAACAGGCTGCTTTAAGAGTCATAAATTCAGAGTATACTCACTCCTCCAGACACCGCTACACCACTGTGCGCACACCTTCAAAAGAGTTTGTTCATCCAGACGATATGTTGACCTGGAACTGTCTGTTTCCTTGAGATGCCAGGGGAAAGAACAGAAACCAAACTCACTTTTTGTTGGCAGAGGGGAAGCTGGGATAAAAGCACACTTTAGTTTCTGTTGAATAGGTGACGGATAATAGTTGAACTACCGGAGGTCCCAGGAGTGTCAGCTTCTTCGCTCAGCTGCAAAGTGCTGGTAAACTAAGACAGATCGAGAGACAGTGCAGTGCTGCAGTTTGTTTTACCAGCATTTCATTATTGATATTGACCACAGTGTGTATGCGTGGCCCTTCCAGGCACAGTTAAAGTCAAGCGAAAGCCTCTTGATTTAAAAACAGACCCATAATTTAAAAGGTTTGAAAGACCCCTCCAGGCTCCTGTAGTCTCCCACCACAGAGCAGACCACTGGGCAGTAAATAAACACCATCGGTGTCCTTGCCCTTCCACTCCACCTGTTAACCGCTGCCACAGCAGACTACCAGCCGCCTGTTTGTGATATTTATGTTTGCAAGGAATGTGACATATTTTAGGAGCACCCTGAGGGAGGTGGAATGTGTTTAACCTTTGATGATGTGTTGGATCGAATTACAAAACACGCGCTGAGGACATTTAAAAATCGGTGTTTAAAATATGTGACCTTGTAACCCGGTGAGTGGCACAGTGTAACATCTCATTTGGGCTGTTATAATGAGTCTCAGAGGTGTCACATGACATAGAGACTGTGTGTATTTCAGTCAAAGTTAAGTAGCACTGGAAGCCGATTTTGGTTCTAAGACAACAAGAAGAAACTTTGTAGGCGGACAGTAAGATGTAGCTCTGAGACCATGTTTATCTAAAATGACAGCTGTGGCCATTTCCAGTCAGCCACTTTATAGTTATAACATTGTTTTCACTGGGGAAACTACAGCACGAGTGGGTCGGGAAAAAGATATCTTGGCATTGCATAACATCCCAAGACAATGTATACCATTCCCCCGGTGCTTTAAAGAAAGAAAACCTCACACAAACAAAGTCTATCAGTAGGAATTCCTGTGTGACACAAAGAAGCCTGAACGGTAAATTTCTGTCACCGTAAAACACAGTCATAGTTAATAGCATGACGGATGTCTGGCACGTCTAAAAGCATATCTCTGAAGGCTGTCAGAAGCTGTTAATCTCTTGCTGTATTTAGCTGAGTTTTCGACTGATTTACAACCAGCTCTTGTTGGTGTTGGAGCCGCAGTACACCAATACTCTCTGAATATGTTTCTGTTTTCAGAGTTAGTAGAGACAAAAGTTTCCCCACTCTGAATGAGCAGTCTGGTTATGGTGTTGCAGTGTCTCTCTCTCGCATCGTTGCCCAGTTTCCCTGGGATTCATGCCAAAAGGGGTGCCCCCTTCTCTGCAGCATTAGAGCAAAATGTTGAAGTGCATTGTCATGTTGTAAGCATACCATTCTGCTTAAAGAGACACAGGTCTAATCTCAACGCAAGTGCAGATAGTGGTATTTTAAAATGACAGGCATCAGCTGAAATTCAACATCTTTGCCATGTTTGGACTTATTTTTAGCTGCATTGTACTGTTTCCCGTAAACTCTGAAGGATGACTAACTTGAATGGGTTGAGAAGGCGAATCAGGAGCCTTGTTTTTCTTTCTAATCAACAGCCTGGTCCATCCAGAGCCAGACTAAAGCGGGGCCTGGTGAGCAAGCTCTGGCTGCTGACTTAGGAGTCTTGCGCTCGCTGGTGTCTGGGCTATTAATAGAGTTAGCCTGAGAATTCAGACTAAGGTCAGCAATCAGATTCCTGCTCCCAACTAGTGGAAGGGAACGAAAAAGGAATAGTCCCTCCCAGAAATGATGCATGTTTCACATTTCTATTCATGCATTTAAACTTCCACTCATGTACTGTGAGGTAGGGGTGTCCACCCCTGCTGCAACAGGTTTCCCTTCAGAAAGTGCGAGCTGTTTGGTCCTGCTGCCTACGTTTGGTCACTGCATTGGGCTTTTTTTTACAGTGGAAAGTACTTTACCCATGGGATGTGTTTTTATGCTCAAGTACAGTGCTTCACTGAAGCTAGCAAGTATAAAGGCTTCAGGATGAGTGGACATTACATTGTACATTAGGGGAAATCTGTCTCCGAAATGTCTTTAGCATGAGTTTGTGTTCAAGAAGTAAGAAAATGACAGATGTAAACATGTGACAGATGTCTATATTTTGACTCTGCATGATGCAGTTGCACTCCTTAACTCTGCCAGCCCTTTTTAGTGAACATAATAGATTAAGGCTAGTGGCTTAGAGATCACCACTTCCACTGAGAATAAAGAAATATTGTCGGAAAAAAGTTAGATCAGCTCTGCTCCAGTGCGATCAGATATCATTACCACAGGTCAGCATATAGCCTGATCTATGAAACTGCACATTTTGGAGGTGTGTGTCAGCTCCTCTGTAAATCTTTGTAAGCTGATGCCACCACCATCAAACTATTAGCAGTATACCATAGTGCAGTGACAAGGACGTCATCCAACACTGGCTTCCCACCCAGGAACACAGCCAGGTGTGCTCACAGGTGGATCTGCACCCATACGAATACCTCTCAATCACATTTTTAGCTTATGGTTGCATGTGTGTGTTTTTGCTTTAGAATACACATTTTAAATCCATATTAATATCTGATCCATGAAGCACTTGATGATGATGATGATTACACATTTGATTGTAGTCTGTTGGTTGAATACACATTATGAGACCAAAACTGTTTTTTGTACCAGGCTGTAAACATGTTTATTTCTGCTGTGATGTTGGACGTTTTAACATGGAGGCTTATGGAGACTGACTCATTCTGCAGCCAGCCCCAAGTGGACGCTCAAGGAATTACAGTTTTTGGCACTTCTGCATTGGCTTCATTTCCCAGCCACAGAGGTTGCAGCTTGGTAGTAACCAGTACAAAATATAATAACTATAAATAATGTTTATTAGTATATTTTCTATATGCTAATATTTAGGTTGTGTGTTATGTGATGTTTTTATGAAATTCTTCATTTCATAATTTGCAAAATCTGGTAAATGTACTCTTCGTAATAATGGATATTAAAATACTCACAGACACAGAAACCGCCATATAATTCCACTGGTTCCTTGTGACATTAGTGGTTAGATGGCATTTCATTTATTTCTCCTCTGACATAGTTGTGGCTGTCTTTACATTACAGATGCGTCTGATTGGATTATTGTTATTAGCGCAGCACAGCTGCTGGCTAGACGATGCTTTGTCAGCAATCTGTCCACTCGCACAGACAGATAAATAGACACACAGCGACGTGTCAGTGAGCATAAACACACAGTCAAACACATCTGGAGTTTACAGTTTAACTCAGAGCCACACGGGCTATCACACACTTATTCAAACAAATATCAACACTGGACTGCTTATTCCTCAGTCACAGATGGTCTGTGTGAACCCAATAAAGCCCTGACCAGATTATGGCACTAACTGTTCACCCAGTTTGTAACTACATCATGACCGACACAGATTTTAATCCACACCTAATCCAACAGTTGAAGGGTTAAATAGTGTTTCACTTGGACACCCTTGACTTTATTATCTGTGTGCTTGTTGTCCGTTACATAGTTTATTGTACAGTGACTGTAATCTGTTCTGTTCTTGAGTGTGTGCTTCGCCTCTGTATAACATAAATCTGCTATTTTTGGTTTATGGAGATTATACTATGAACATCTGGTGGAAAGATTTTTTGAGTGCCACAGTGAGCGCTTCTGTAACATATGCAGTAACACAGTGCCAGAGGCCCTCTGCTATGTACAGTTAACCCATTTTTATGGCCATCATATCCATATTTAACTTTTCCTAATTGAGCAGGGTTCAATGAAATGCAGGAATGTGAACTTTATGACGGCACTTCATAATCAAGCTGATCATTTTTGTCCTTTTGGGGTCATGCCTGCGAAGGATAGAGTGAACAGAGCCAAAGAAGAAAAAAAAAACAACAACCCTCGTGGGTAGTTTAGATGTTATTTGATTCTGGGCGTCTGGATCTCTGTGCATCAGTCTCTGTACTGCCCAGAGCTTT
The DNA here is from genome assembly GCA_946959425.1 of Argyrosomus regius. Classification (NCBI taxonomy): domain Eukaryota; kingdom Metazoa; phylum Chordata; class Actinopteri; family Sciaenidae; genus Argyrosomus; species Argyrosomus regius. Next base: position 14,528,452 of record OX336889.1, read on the forward strand.
TTTCTCTCCATCTATTGCCATCTTCCCGTCAGTGTATTGTTAATTCCTCCTATCGTGCCCTTCACCCACATCCTTCTCTCCACATCACTGTCACGTCGTGCCATGGTGGTCGAGTCTCTGCTGTTTCCAGCAGCCACCATGACACCAAGGCTGTTTTAACAGTGGAGTACATCACCTTGTGTTTATGACTGCAGCTCCCTTAAAAGAAAGAAGCTTCTTACAGTCCCAGATGAGTTGAGAATGTCTCTCCCAGAGAAGCTCTCTGTGCCATTTATCAACGTCTCTGTGCCAACTGCAAAGTTATTTATGGCCCAGGTTAAAATTCACTTTATCACCAAACTGTGCAGCCATGCCAGGCTTGTGTGTTTGGTCTTGGCTGCTAAATTAAAGCATCTCATGAATGCAAGAGAAAATTTAGCTCCAACTACAGAAACGAGAGAAAACCACACAGACCAGAAGTAGAAAATATGCATGAAGGCATTATTTTCTGTAAGGAATTCATTTGCACAGTAGATGCACTGTTAACGTTGACCATTTATCCACGCATACTCTGGTATTTCCCACCTTTTACTGCACTAAATCCTGGATCTACTCGACTGCACACAGGACCTGTCTGATGGTGCAGTGACCCACTTTAAGATCGAGGACGACTTTGAGATTGTTTTCTGCTTTTGACTGTTTTTTTCCACAGACCATGACAGTTATTGACTTACCATTGGCAGGCAAGTAGCACATAATATAAGGCTAAGCTACTGTCTGACATTTATTGCTCAAGTGTTTTCACATCTGCAAAAATTCCCGTATAAAACTCAGTCTCTCAGTACATTTAGCGCAGGTGGAATCAAATGTTGAAACACAGTATTTCCAAATTAAAGTTGGCAGCCTTAACGGGTCTCTAGTTGAGCAACCACTCTTTGCTTTGGAAGATGGTGCTGCAGCAGGTTGTTATACATGTTAACTTCAACACAACAACATAGATTAACTCTATAATAATAACATAATCATGACAATGTACAGCACATGTTATAACTCCTTTTGTTGGCCCTGTGTGTTGGGTTAAACCTCACACTGTGTGAGACCCTACAGGATGCCACGTGTCACTGAGTCGGTGCCATTTCCTTTTGACGCTCTTTTGACACCTCATTCACTTGAGGTGTGAGTGCTAGTGACGCACGCCATGTGCTATACATAATTTCACGCTCTTTGATTTGGATTCAAGAATCTCTCTCCAAAAATCCGCAGCAGTACTCTTCTCACAACTCGCCGTGCACTTGCGCTGCTCTTTCTTTGGTTCGTAGATAATTGAACAGTAAAGCTCGGTGGAAATGGTGACAGGGAATATTTTAGCACAACTGAGGTCACAGAAGTGAATGAAAGAATAAAAGGTTGTCGCTCACTCATCACTACAAGTCTGGTGACAAAGTTTGAGCTTAAAAGGCGGTAGAAGTGCTAACTTTTGACACGATCAAAGGCTGTCAAATTCACCCACTGTAATTCTGTTCATGTGTAATGAGGGAGCAGACTATGAACAGCTTAGATAAATATTATCATGCCCCACTGAATGTACCCAAACACACTCCACCAGGACAGGAGTTACCTAAACAAAACAGGAGGTGACAGCCCTCTCCACAGATTTTAAAACCAGAGTAAGCTTCACTTGTTGCAAAGGTTTCTAGTTATAATCCCACCGCAGTGACCTTGGGTTTATTTTTTGTTTTCAGTTAAACATAGATGTGTCTACAGTGGTTTTGGGATGACTTGAGAGAAAATGAAGTGGTATAAAGTGCACATTTAGTGCAACATCCCATGTATTTAATCATGTTTTGCAGCTGAAAGTAGCAAAGTGAGATTTATAAGCTGTAATTTTAATGAAATTGTGAAAGTAGCAATGCTATAAAACATGTTAAGTGTGTGTTTTGAGGTGTTAAAGACCTCAAACAGAACACTGCAGAGTTAAATGGGTATCCCAAACATATTTTTTGTTGCCTTCTTTTGTGTTTGATACTTAAATATTAAGATTATCAGAGTTTATTGATTCTCTGAGCTGTGCCTGGTGTTTGATCTCCCACCTGAAGTCTGTCAGTACGCCTGATCTACATTGAGCTCTTCCTTCCCTCCTTCTGTCTGACCGTCACACTCAAAGCAATCCTCTCCTTGTTCTCCTTTCTCCACTATCGCTGCTCCTTTTGCAGTAGCACCAGCCAGTCAAGCCCGGGATGCAGCGTGTGTCAGTGTGCAGCATTACGTTATTAATGTCTGGCTGTGAGACTGTGTAGTTCTGCTGGAGGCGGAGGCGCAAAAGGTTTCGTCCGTTACAGACCTGGAGCAGCTCGTGGTCGGTGGCTGTCCTCTACTGGGTCGTGTGTGTGTGCATGTGTGTGTGTCTTGGCCATCTGCAGAATGGTAAGTGTAGCGTGTCGTCTGCATTGTGATGAGAAGTGAGCTCGGCTACACTGTCTATTACAGACAACCTCTCGGCAGACACACCGGCTGTGTTTTTATCAATCCGGCTTCTTGTTTTTGACAATGATATGGTCTGTCTGATGCTCTGACTGGGAGTTTATGTTTGTTTCTCTCAGCCCTGTGTCCTCCAAACCAGTCAGGAGTCGTCTTTAATAGGAAAATTTCTCTGTATACTTCACCTGCAATGTGCATGTCTTGTGATATTTTCTTGGTGGCAGTATTACTCAGGTCAAAAAGGATGGAGAGGAGTGCGTGGTGGGGCTTTTTCCATCTGAATGGGACTGAACCTGGCAGGCAGATGTTCCTACAGTCTTATTCCAGCTGCATAGCACGTAACATTAGTCAAACATGCAGCAGAGGAGTATGAATCCCATATGAAGGTTGCACATTAGTTAGCACAACGTATGTTCGAGCTGCATGTGCTAAAGTCACTGGCATCACAGATGAGTCAGTTGGCAAGGCGTCCATGTGTATGTGGGTGTTGAGGTTTCCAAGCTCTTTGTGTTTGTGTGTTGTGGCTCTTGGTGTGTTTGGGCATCAAGATTAGAGAAGCGGATTATATCTGGGAGGAGGAGAGCAGATGGAAAGAGAAGGAGGAAGAGGACAATTATGTGTAGTTCATGTTGGAGCCCAGGCCAGCCAGGCACCACCCCAGAAGTCACCAATGCCATCTGTTGAGGGTACAAGTCACAGGCGGACGCATACCAAATTCTTATTGAGAATGTGCAGAGAAGTCGTCTAAATGTAAATGTTAACTTTTTAAACACTCGAGCAGACTTCAAACAGGCTGCTTCATACATAGGAGAGCAGAGACTGATGTGGCCACATGGTGAGAAATCAGCTCTAGTTGTTTCACTCGCAGGTGAAGCCCAGATGTAAGAGCCATGTTCCTCGAGCAGGGCTTTGCACTCAAACAGCGTTGAGCTTTTTTATAAGCGCCTGAGCCCCCAACAGCTAACCTCTCTATCAGCTTCATAATCCTGAGCACACAGGGATTCCTCATGTGGTGTCTGGAGTGTCAATCACAGGGTCTCGTAGGCTCAGTTTGGGAGCTGCTGCCTGTCAGTCAACGATGCCTGTAGGGGTATAACAATCGTTGACATATGAGATAAACAGCTCAATCAGCAGGGAGATGACCTGAGATGGCCCAGGAGGGGTGGCAGGGAAACCAAAGCGGCTTTGCACTTGACAAATATTGGATCCAGATGATCATAATGTTGTTTATTTGGGGAAGAAATGGTGACCTATTGTATATTTATCTCCTTAGTAAGTCCAGGCTTTATTTATGGAAGTCTTCAGACCAAAAGATGCAAATCTATGCAGCTACTTTATAAGAATTTAACACGTTCAAATATCTGATTTATTCTCACTTGAAGTAACACTTTTGCTGTTTAGTGTTAGAGAGAACTTGCTTACCGTGTAATCACTGTATCAAGAGTGTACGTGTACACTGACCATCTGTGTATCTGAGTGTGTTACATTGTGGTCTGCGATCAAACACACACAACAGCATTTGTGACAGTGACACAGCAGTCTGAAGCCTGTTTGTGCAGCGTCATGTTACCTCTTCTCTGGTCAGTATATTAGCAAAGAACATTCTGGTATCGGGCACATTATCTGCAATACCGTGTATCGTAAATCTTTCCTCCTCCTCCTGCTACTATCTTTGAAATCTGGTCCCAAGAGACAGTCTGAGATATAACAGATGTGGGGATGGAGGATGGAGGGGATCCTGTGAAAGGACATTATGGGATGAAAATGTGTTCAGTGATGTGTGATCTTATATTTGCTGGCCAGCACATTTTACCATTGTCTGCTCAGCACAGTAAATCCTATATCCCCGCAGCAGCAGAACATTCTGTATAACCTAATGATCGGGGCAAATGTTAAGCCTGAATAAGACCCGATAAAACATTTAAAAATAGCGGCTATCCACATTGAGCTCAACAAACACTTAATCAAACCCTTCCACACATCTTGCGGCACTGTCGAGAACGACATTATAAGATGATGTGTTAATGGAAATGCCCTCAGGAGGCCGGTGGTGTGGGAGAATTTATAGTACAAAGAAAAACATGGAGAAACAGGTGCTGTTTGTTATCTATACATAAGAAATCTTTATCAAATATTTTACATGTGGCAGCTCTTGATAAATGGACTGCATTTAAAAAAGTGCTTTTATCCAAAGCGATCTACATTTTGCCTCTCATTCATCACTTCACACACACACACACACACTGATGGCAGCAAGCTGCCATGCAAGACACTTGCCTGACCATCGAGATCAATTTGGGGTTAAGTGTTTCTTTGACATGCGGACGGTAGAATCAGGGATCACTGGTGGACGACCTGCTGAGTCACAGCCGTCTTATTCTGCAGAGGAATTGTTCAGGATGGAGCTTCTAGTTGCAGAAACGGTTACATAGACATTGGGACACAGTTTTAAAGTGTGCATACGGTTGCTAGTTTGTGTTGCACATTAAATTCCTCTTATTTGGATCAATTTGAGGAATAGCTCTATCAACAAAAGCATATGTTTGCATTTTAAGACAGCAAAGCTTTGGGAGGCCAAGCTCAAATTTGACAAACTGGGTCGATAACTTTAATGTGGTAGTAACGCTGCTAGTTGTTAATCTTCACAGATTATCTTGCAGGCATGTGTTGTGCCTGTAGTGCAAATTTACACTTTATTTCAACTTTTTTATTCATATTACACATGATGTAACAACCAGTCAACCTCCAACATCGCCTGCCCTGCGGACTGCCAACTGCGGTTTCTTAATCTACTGTTGCGAAAGTAATGAATGTGAAAATAGTTTAACTACTTTGTGTTTGTTTCCACTCGATTGGTACCTTTTGGTAAAACAGGAAACCCATTTCAGACGCTGATGTAATTTCTCTTATTGAATCTACTCAAGACACAATGCCAGCACTGTTTCAGCAAGATCTGTGGCTCCGACTTCAGACTTCACCCTCTTCATTTGCGTCGTGATAAGGCCCAGCAGGAGCCAACAATCATACAAGGTGGTTTTGTGTTCATGTAATGTGGGAGTTAGACGGGCTGGAATTCAGCGTTACAGAAGCACGGCCACACAACAACCCGCTGACTTCCTTTCACCAGGGCAAACGGAGTTCACCACCTAGCAGATGTTGGGGCTTGTTTTGTCTGCTGTCCGCCTTTTGGCTCTCTTTGAGTGCAGAACATAACCCTAAATAAATATTAATAGCGCCTTTCTAGACTGGATCCAAGTCGTGCAATTTGTTCTGTGGTTTCTTCATGATTCAGCCACAATTCAGTGGAAACAAATAGACATAACAATTCCTGGTTTGCATAGCAAATACTGTTCATTAAAACATCCATGTCTCTGCCAAAGGTGGAATGAAATGACATTTTTGGCTTCAGGGGAAACCAGACCCTTTGTTGTGGGTTCTGTAATTTCACCACCTCGTGTCCGCTGATTTTGATAAGCTGCTTGATATTTTAAACAATTCTTTCTTAAATTAGCCTGCCGGTTACATTATGCCATCCGTGCGTCTGCTAAATGATGCACTTCAGACTTCTCAAACTGTTGCAAAAGATTACAAACAGCGCAGTGCAAACACCACAAATTGAGAATGCAGTTCATATCGCCATAATTGCCTTATTTTCTGCTGTTTTCCCTCTTTGTGCATTTGTTGTGCAGCTCTCCACTCTCAAGAGTAATTTGTAAAACAGCAAAAAAAAAAAATTGCTTAAACAGATTTTCAGCCAGCTGGAAATCACACTCTCTGCCGGCAGAACTGGGGTGAGTCTGTGTGGCTCTGTGGACATAGCCACAGGTGACAGCGCCTGACCACACACACGACACATTAATCTGGCATCTCGTGAACATACCAGCTATGTCCCCTACTAAACTGGTGCTGATTGTAATATAGGGTCTGATTAAAATGAATAAAAATGAACAAAGGAATTCCTCAATCTGGAAAAGCCTCTCCCATTCTTTAAGTCATCCAGCGGAAACACCTCTCCCCCCATTCCCAAGAGCCACATGAGCCTTTGTTGCACTACGCCACCTTTTTTAAGGGGGGAAAAAACAAAGTGAGTAAATGCTTTAGCCGCTTTCCAACAGGAATCTCTCTGTGTCAGATAAAGAGCCTTAATTGAATGGAGGAGGAAGTGTAGGAAGTGTAAGTTCAGCAGATCCAGCGTCTCCTCGTTCCTCGCTATTGTGGAACAATATTTATGTTCCTGCAGAGGTGGTGGATAATCTGCTTCAGAGGGCGTCAGCGTCCACTGCTTGTTGCCGTACAGTTAAGACGTTTTTATCCAGTTTCCCAGACAGCCGAGAAGAAAATGTGCATCCAATTCATATTTTCTGCATATTTCCTCCCTGCCTCTAACTCACACAGGTTTTCTTTCTTTTCTGGATTTTCCTGTTGAGAAGACCCCACTGGAGAGAAGGTCACATGACTGTGACATGACTTGAGTTGAAAGAGAGCTGGTTTGTACAGTGTGTACACAGCACACTTTACAAAACTGTCTGCAAAACTGCTGTCGGCAGAACAAAACCAATATTTCAGCTCTTTGGTACGCTGAATGTACTGGACACGGAGCAAAGGTTCAGGGTTTAGTTGAAGGTGGAAACACATCATGTCAAAATGATTATATAAAACATGTCCATGCAAATTAAAATCAAAACAGTTTGAAACAGATTTTTTATTTACACGTGTGATCAAAGACTGATGATGCATACACATACAACACACACAAAGGCCTGTGTGCACAACTGCAATAAAGTCAGGCTGTTTCCTGTCATGAGCAGCAGGTGGCACTGCCCTCCCTCCGCTGTGTATTCCCATGGGGCACCGTGCCAACGCTGCATCCTCTGCAATAAGTGAATTGCATTTTGCTCCATAGACATATACAGACACACACACACACACAGGCTCTGTCCAGATGCAATTAATAGATCAGACTCCTCTCTTGTTTGTTGGCCGGAGTCTTGGACATCGTTGAATACCCGTGTTTGCTGACTGCAGAAGCTGCCCTGTGTGCAGTAGCTTTTATCAAAGAGCTTATTCCAGCCCTGCTGGACCAAAGCCAGGCGACCTCACAATGTAAACAGGGACAAACAGACATTTTAATTACGTGATCCTCGCAGCACCGTAGACAGCACTTTGATGTGTGTGTGCACCATGTAAGTCAATGTATGTACGTATATGTGTGTGTGCGTGCAGCCTGAGATTGTATATCTAAAGCCATCCATCCCTTGGGCAGTGTCAGCCCTTTCAGACGCTCCATGATAATCACCCCCAGCCCGAGAGGATTAAAGCAGACCTGAAGTCACGTCCCCAGACACCATCTTTCCTCACAGGAAGTAACGTCTCCTGTCTGTCAGCCTACATTTTTTTTTCTTCTCAGCACCCTCTCATTCAGGCCAATTGTGTACATGTGTCACATTAAAATGGGATTTAGTGAGATTTGTCCGCTGTGTGGTTTGTTAGACTGGCATGTCTGTTGACCTGATTCTATTTGTGTTACTCTCTGTCTACTACTTATGGTAGTTATTACTGTTGTATAAGTTGGCACACTTTGCAGTGAGAGCTATTAAGATTGGGATCACGTTACGTTCAGTTCTTCCTCCCAAAATGAATTCTCAGCTGAATTCAGCCTCTGTTTTCGCTCTCCACTTCTTTCTCATGTTCAGCTCTGAATGCTGAAGATCAGATCTCAGCCCAGACACAAGCCGAGCATTTCAAACTACATCTAGTCCTTGTGGTTTTTTAGACAGTGTCAGGCTATGGTAAGTCACTGGGACTGTCACAGTCGCAGACTCAATGAGCCCATTTACTTCTGTACAAAACCCCAAGCAATAACTTAATCACAAAATCCTAATTCCTCAAGAATGAGTGAGTATTATAAGACTCGCAAAGCACAGAGATCCATCGAGATTAATGGAAAAGCTTTGTGCTGTGGCCCACTTAAGTGTGTGTGTGTGTAAGAGAGAGAGAGAGAGAGAGAGAGAGAGAGAGAGGGTATTAAATAAAAAGATTATTTGTAGCATGTAGGCCACAAGTCACCTCTCATCCCCACCATGGACACACACACATTCACACACACACACACACACTGATTCCTCTTGTGCCACTCTGGCCCTGGCACCACCAGCTGGGAGGTCTGGGTTGGATGTGACGGCCATTGTAAGAAGCTGTTGTCCTCCTCTGACGCTCAGATCTGTGACAGATTCATGTTTCTACACTAATATTACAGTTTTAATTCATTTGTGAATCATCTCGTGCATGTGTGTGTAGAGACAAAGGTTTTAATTGCGTGTGTGTGTGTGATCATGTGTGTCTTTAAGAATGAGGCCACGACAGGCTTGTAGCGAGGCGACAAGGCAGATGTTGTTGAACGCTCCCCACAGAGCATCACCTCTTCTGAAGTCAGGACGGCTCTGCAGCAGACACGAGCTACACCACACTTCAGCTGCAGCTCATCTGCATATCAGCTGCAGATTGGACAAAACTCGAGAGCAGGGTGGGGCTATTGACACACTCCAGATGCAGAGTGGCAGAGATCGAAGGTGTACCTGTTTTTAAATAAAAAAAAAAAAAGTCCAGTCCAAGTTGGGCGAATGGGGGGCTGGAAAAGAAAACTGGATGCTATCTGATTGGCGAAGCACGGAAAATAGGTGTGCTTATGTAACACGGGGTGTCCTGAAACTAAAAAAGTGACAGTCTGACAGTCTGAGGAGCTTCCAAGGCCCTTTTTTCTGACTGGTTTCTGTCTCTTCTGTGGCTGTCTGGAAGGAATACATCTGGTTCTGAAGGGATAATATGGCAGCAAATTCAGAAACAAACAGTGACACAGAGGTATGTGCTTGTTGCTTTCCTCTTTCCTGACCCTGCAATTAAGTGTATCTCACTGTGTGTGATTTGCTCTGTTGGGTTTTTTTTTTTTTTTTTTTTTCATCTTAACCTCTCAGCACAGTTTATCGTGAGTGGCTGCAGGTTTTCTGTGTGCATATAGAGCATACATGTGTCCACATGAGCTGGACGCATGTGACTAAGCTTTGTGCTTTTGCACATTTATTATAAAATTGTCTGTTAAGCTACTGAGATGACTGACTGCTTTTCACATGACTACAGTATATAGTGGAGTTGGTTAGTTTCTGAGCTTTCCCTGCTGTCCATCTCTAAGATATTAAACACACAGGTATTGATCAGGTGTGACAGCTTAATGCATTGAGAGATAGTTTTGACTGACAGGTATATATTCGAGTTAGAGATGCACACACCTTTCGGACACCAGCTGGCATCTTTTTAAAGCAAAACAAAGAGAAGCTGTATGTCTGAATCGTGTTTTCTCTGCACTAAATATGTGGAGTTTTTGGTCACGTGGACATTTGCATCAGCTCTATAACTGTGGGAGTGTGTGGTGAGAGGGGGACTATTTCTGTCTCTCTCTCTCTTTCTCTTTCTCTCTCTCTTTCTCTCTCTCTGTGTACCGAGCCAGCTTCACACAGAGCTCTGCTATAACTATCCAAACAACCACAGCATTCACACAGAGCGCACATGGCTCACTTCACCACCTGCTACTGGCCGCGCCACAAGGGGAAACCTCACTGGTATTCAGCCTGTGCATTCCACAACATTCACTAAAGAGGAATAAACATAGAGCGTCGTTTCAAAGCCGTTGAATAGCCACATTTAGATTAGATGTTGTTTTCTAGAAATCCAACAGGAGCACAGACAATTGGCAAAGTGCAACCCACTCTTCATCAGCATACAGTGAAGTAAGCGTTCCTGCCAACACGGGTGTAGCCTGCCAAATAAATATGATTTAGCGTTCATTGAATAATAGCATTGCAATACTTTTAGCTGCATTATAAACGACTCTGTCAGCTGTATTTCCCCCTGTGCTGATACCTGCTTTCATCATAGGAGGTCAATAACAACATGCTGTGTAGTCTCTTTATGACTTCTGGCAGCTTCTGATTGCATTTCCCATGTCATGCAGGGAGAATTGTGAAGTGGGCTCTCCCCCCCTGAGAGTTGTGTTTCATGCAAGAAATCATCATCCATCAGCACTTGGGCAGCCAAACCCACTATCACCATCCAACAGCAACAAAGCAGCGTAGTTAACCGCACAACTTGTTTATGTTGAATTGGGTTTCATGTCCTTCAATTGTTTCTCAGGGACTACACGGGCTATCCATCGTAGTCCCATCGTAAAATATGTCCCACTCAAGAGGTTACTTCTCTTACAGGGGTCTCTTTGATAAGCTTTGACCTGGGCTATCATTTGTTTCTGAAGTCATGCATCAACCTGTCATTTTCCCCCTCAGACCGCTTATTAAATTTCATTAAAATGATTGGAACCCTTTCGTCTGCGCTGTATATGCAATAAACTCTGCGGTCAAATTGTTGCTTTAGCCCCACTTTACTCAATTCACATGACAAACAGGACATTCCAGGCCTGGAGCTCCCCTTTTGAGTACAGATCTTAGATTGGGCCAAAGCTGTGTGAGTCCTTTAAAGAGGCATCGACACATGTATTGCAGGAAATGCCAAAGAAGCAGCTGTTGACAAAGTCAAATACAATGTCATTACCGAAGGCTTAATGTTCCCGTCCACATACCTTTTTTTAATTTCCCCGTTTCACTTATTCGTGAATGAATGTGTCATTTTTTAAGTAATGTGAGGAAGTCTTTAGAGCTAAGTGTGCTTGAGTCGTCCTGTTGTATATAAAGGCTCATTTGTCACAAAGTAGCTCTGATGTCTGTGTTTTCAGCTTGTGTGAGGCATTTCCAGTCACGTGTCTCTCTCCATGGCCTCCAGTCACTATTTTTTCTGCCACTTTGGACCCGAACCAGCCACACTGTGTTTTTTTTTTTTTTTCCACCTGGTCTGAGGCTTATTTATTCTGTTTCATCGCTGACAAACACTGCATGACTTTATCGCTAATGATAAAGGTCGCTTATTAGTCCCAGTGGACCGACCCTCAAGAGGAACTGAAATTTCAGTTTGGCCAGTTGTGGAAATTGTAATTGGTTCAGGTCTCAGCTGTGACTCGTTCCAGTGGGAGTAGCTGTGTGGTAGCCTCATGAAAATGTGAGAAATTGATGTCAGAGCTCATTAGGTTTTATTCTAGTTTTTACATCATGTATGTGATATCGCAGAATAAGGACATTTCTATAGGCCACAGTTTTTTGTTGTAAAAAAGATGTCATGTCTGTTGGTGCTAACTCTGTAGATTTCTGCTCTTATTTTGAAAGGAATAGTGTATTATTATTTATTCTAGAAGATTTTGTCATATAGTATTTTAGACTTATTGGATTTTAGACTATTGCTGGGTACACCATACTCTTTTCGTTTGAGGTGTAAGCATGCAAATGACAATAAACCTTAAATAATTAAAGTGGTTACTGTATCAGGATCCATTACTACTGTGGCTCTTCTGTCTTTGTATGGCTCATCAGAGCTGGATTGATGTATGTATCATTGGTCAATCATATGTTTCACCATATATTGATTTATCTGTTCTACACATGACGGCCTGGTATTGTTTTTTTATTGGCTGTGGTCTGGAAATGGCCTCTTTAGTTTGCCAGTAAGACCTGTAAGAAGGTGTTTTTGCTGATCTCGAACACACTCAGCTGTTGTCAGATAGTGCAAATGATTTTCATTGTTGTTTCTGTGTCTCTGAGTTATAGACTGTGCGCTGTCAGGCTTCCACCTGAATTGCGGTGCATCTGTGGAAAACTGGAGTTCAGTGAGTGACGCAAAAGAGCAATTAACTGGCATTGAATTCAAGCTAAGATCAAGTGCTGCTTCTTCTGTGTGACAGGAGAAACTCAAATGGCATAATAATGTTAGGATCTGGTCTAGTGGAAATGTTTGCATGTGGAAAAAGTGCACACAGTAAAATCAGATCAAATCTCTCTTCTCTGTTAGAGAGTACTTAAACGTAATAAAACTCCTATATCCATTTTTCCTGAAGGAGGGAATGGGAATCACACATCTGTGTGCTGAGAAATCGCTCTGATTGGACAGTCTGACCAGTTGATGATGTCAACTCTCCGCAACAAACACTTTCATCTCTGTTCGTCTGCTCTCTCATGAGATCCATTACATTTTCTTTCTACTTTGTCTTCCAGCTGACTGTCACGATATCGAATATGGAGCTCAAGAGAAAATTAAAGTGTTTTTGGCTACCTGCTCAGCCAGGCTGGCATGTATAAGAAGAAAGATCCCATTTACGATGAAATTCATTCTCCTCTCCAATGCCTTAAAAGCTTTTCAGCTGTAACTGGATTTTTTTTCCAAAGGACTTTAATATCAAAACTAATAATATCCTGGAGTGACGGCCTGGCTGGTCCAGTGGCAGAGGAAAAAGTTTGCTATACAAAGCTGCTTTAGAGTGCTTATTGGAAAGCGAATCTACTACCTGCCTCATCGATTAGACTTAAAGACAGTGTAACCAGATAGTGTGTGTGGCTCAGAGGAGAAAGCTCAAAATGTAGGGTCAGCATTCAGGAATGCCACTGAAGGAGAGTGGAGAAACTTCTCGAGAAGGTAACATATTATACAATATATATATGTAATATAATGTGCACTTATTGTTATATCTGGTAAGACAGGTAGGACTGATAAGCGTGCGGCACAATGACGGCTCTAAATTGCCCGTCGATGCAAATGTGAGTGTGAATGCTTGTTTGTCTCTATGTGCCCTGTGATGAACTGGTGACTTGTCCAGGGTGCACCCTGCCTCTTGCCCTAAGTTGGCTGGGATTGGCTCCAGCCCTACCGTGGCCCTGATGAGGATAAGCAGTTACAGAAAATGGATGGACTGATAAGCATTTATCAAAAGTTCTGTCATCATGGTGCTGTTTCAGTAGTGCGATTACATTTTGGAGCAACTTTCTACATCATTTGCATATAAATGAGGACATCTGCTTAATGCTTAATGTAATCATTAATCATTAATACATTTATTAGCTTACTTAGTGAACTCATTATCACAGCAGGTAATGTTTAATACATCATTTGTGATTATAAAGGGGTGTTAAGCAGCTAACAAGTTGTTCATGGATACACAGGTTGCACTCTATACGGGTTGTTCAGGAGAATATGGTTTATTTGCTCAGTGTTTCCTTCCCTCTCCGCCTCATGCTGATGTGTGGCGAGCACTCTGGTGCAAAATGGCTGCTGTGCATCACCCGTGGTCATTGCTACACATTGCACAAAGCACTATATTAATATAATCCACTATTTTTTTTTACTTATGTGTCATTTCTGATAAAGTGCTCCACTGCTACAAGTTGCAAGTGTTAATGTACCAACACAGCAGAGTCGATTCAGCATTAGAGCTTGTACTAGGTGTGTGGGTTGGTGACGTGCAGGGCTTCAATGCTGCTGATCAGTTCCCCCAGGGCACTGAGTGGCTCGATGGGGCTGAAGGGCACTGTGTCCTCTGGGATGGAGGCATATAAATGCTGGAGCTTCTGGTCTCTGCTTCCTGCTGCCTGCTGGAGTGGGCATGAAGAGCAGTATACACAGAGGCCAGAAGAAGAGGGTTTACACGCTGATAAAGGGTACCACAGGTGAGGCACTGCAAGAGAGGAGGTGAGGCTCTGTGTAGACGGAGGGTGGGTTTGGTTTGTGAGTTTGTGATGCAGCTTTTCTAAAGGGGAGAAAGTCTTTTAGTGTTTGTGCATGTTGTTAATTGTAGTAAGAGATTCTGTCTGATTTTGTCAGAGACCCCGTTCTGTCAATCAGCTCAGTCTGAGAAACTTAAACTAAAACCAAAATCAAGCAGAAAGTATTAAACTGAGAGATAAACTTGTTAGCATTTCTGTTTGAAAGTTGTCAAAGCTTTGCCATCGACCGTCTCTTCTATGTAGGTCACAGGATCCAACATGTTGGACATTGATCTCTGTGCTTTGGTTGTGGCACAGGAAAGCAGGTCACCGATTTCCTAAACTGTGAAACTATCAATCGCTCCTCTGCCCTAAAGCTCTAAATCCCAGTATAATTAAAAGTGTACGCCAAGGGCGGAGGGCATAAACCAGACTCAGCATGAGAAGATTATTTAACTCTGGTTGAACACAAACTGGAAAATTAGCATTAGACTTTAAGTATTTCCAGTGCGTGAATTTTCATCAAACTTTCAATAGCTGGAGAAGATCATCCTATTTGCTGGTACTGGTGGATTTTTGGTGCAACACTGAACAGGATGTGCTGTGATGGCAAGAGGCCAGATTGGGTCAACATTATACTGGAAGACTGTAGAAACAGCTGCCCTTAAAATGTCATTATGAATCACTCAGTCATCTCTCTGGTTACTCAACCAACCAGTCGACTTATCTGCCCTGCAATCATACCATTTCCTGCGGTAAATGGTATGTTCTTGTTTCATATGTTGTTACTTTGGCCTTATTTAATCATTTGATTTTTTTTTCTTCATCTTCCTTATTGTCTTGCCTGAACACATTCACTCCTCTTGTCACGTTGCTCCGTGGCTCTTGAACCACATGTGTCTGATTTCCTCATGGCGGCCCCGCTCTCCTTCCTCTCCTCACATGACCCACCCTCCTTCATTCCTCCATGTGTTACTCCCTTCTGGTTGGAGATTGCAGAGTGCACTGTAGCCCCAGTTGCAATGGAGGACAGTGACCACGAGGTTCACTCTTCATCAGACGAGCAGGGCTCCTGCCCTGCCTCACCTATGGTCCCTCACAGCAGGGACCACGATGCTGAACAGGTACCAGGGACACCCCCAAGCCTCCTGAACTCAGTCACGGTTCATCTTTTGGTCAGCTGAGCCTCGACTGTCTCTTAATCCAAAAAGCAACATGTATTTTTCATTCAGACCAAAAGTATCTTAATTTTTCCTCCCGCAGAAACCCCCTGTACCCCTCAGCTAATGTATAGTGCATAAACATAGTTCACGTCTCCTGTACTGAATTAAAATGGCCTCATTGCTTTCCGAGGGCCACTGCATTATTTATCTTTGTGCTCGACTAGCAGGGAGACTATAGTCTGTGGGACTGGGTTGTAACTAGAGTCCAGAATATGCACAGCAGCCTCCACTTCAGCTGCATATCGTCTTTCAGGCAAAGCTTCACTGTTATTTTATATTTCGGCCTTGTGGCAGCCAGGTGTGAAAACTATGTACCTAAAGCCTGAAATAGTCCTTGTCCTTTAATTACAACCATAAAGAAGGCTTCCCATTAGCTCATTAAGTGATGACAAGTTCAAGATGCTTGGCATTATTATCACCTCTAACGTGATCTGTCCTCATTAATTATAAGAGAGAGTGATTACCAGCTGAACTGCACCTTACAGTGTTTATTGGCAGGCTCGTCAACATGTATTATAACCATATATAAGCACTTTTACGTCAACATAAAATAGGACCGTCTCTAAAAGTGCATTTTCTGCCCCCTGGATCTCTATCCCTTTCCTCTGCCCGTCTCTGCCTCCACCCTCTATCTTTTGCCTCATTCATCCCGTTCAACCATGGCGCCTCTCTAGCATTCAAGCCAATCAGACGACTCAGAGGTGGAGAACATTATGCAAGACCCTCACCACCAAGGAGGGCACGGCCACCACCACCACCACCATCATGGCCACGGGCCTCATGTTGCAGACAGGGAAGCTGAGGGCGAAGACCGCCCCCACACCCCATCATATTTGCGGCCCCCTGTGGCGGGTAGAGCGCAGTCGGATTCAGGTTCAGACCCCAGTTTACCACAGAGCAGGAGTGTGGAGTTTGACCTGTCGTCCCCCGTCAGTCCCACCCGACCCAAGAGTCCCTGGGGTCGGTTTGACCCGTACGACAATAACGAGGTAACACAAAGAGGCCCGGCCAAGAAACCCGGAGAGAGGGGAAACGAGATCTGTGTGGTTTAGCTCTGCTTTCGAGCCAATGTTGTTTGTGTGCTGCGGTGTGTTGAACAGGTCATGTTCAGACTGATGAATACAGTTCATAGGATGTGACCGAGTTTGTGCAAGATTGTGTAAAAGTCTCAAACTAACAGGTTGTTTTATGTGGTAAAGGGAAAAAAAGTTGATTTGTGCTTATTTTCTTCTGGTGGAGCAGGCTGTGATTGTGGTTCTGTGATGGTAGCGTTGATTTTTGCTTTTGTTTTGCTGTTGTGTCAAAACTGTGGGAAAGTTAACATGCTTTGAATAGGACAACCAGATTTTTATAGTGACTGATAACAGTCATACTTACATGGCAATGCACGCTTCTCTGATGTATTATTTCACCCCTATGTGCACTCTTTAGGACCAGGACAAGGAATATGTGGGTTTTGCAACTCTGCCAAACCAGGTGCACCGCAAGTCAGTCAAGAAGGGATTTGACTTCACGCTTATGGTGGCAGGTAAATCCTTGTTTGCACATTAGCAGAAATTTGATCTTAAACCCACCTTTTACTTTGAAGAGACTCCTTCTCACAAAGTCTTAAACCTCGCTCCTTTTTCTCTTTGTTGTTCTTTGTTTGAAGGCGAGTCTGGCCTGGGAAAGTCCACCCTGGTCAACAGTCTCTTTCTCACAGATCTTTACAAAGATAGGAAGCTGCTCAATGCAGAAGGTAAGATTCCCACAGCTTTTGAAAAGTTTTATTTGATAAATATTTGTCCTACAATATGTGATAACTTATATTAACTGATATTAAAACCTCTGTAATGTTTGTGTCCTCTCCCTAGAGCGAATAACGCAGACAGTAGAAATCACCAAACACACAGTGGATATAGAAGAGAAAGGTGTCAAACTGAAGCTCACCATTGTGGACACCCCTGGGTTTGGGGATGCTGTAAACAACACTGAATGGTACATGTCAGACATCTTTTAATAAATAAAATACCAAAATGAAGCTGTGAATCTTCACAGAATACAGCTGGATAACCCCATTTTAGCCTTTCCTCGGAGCCTGAA
Source organism: Argyrosomus regius (assembly GCA_946959425.1). NCBI lineage: Eukaryota > Metazoa > Chordata > Actinopteri > Sciaenidae > Argyrosomus > Argyrosomus regius. The sequence goes on from OX336889.1 coordinate 14,545,841, forward strand.
TGTCCCTCTGTGTTTCTGTTGTAGCTGGAAGTCGGTGGCTGACTACATCGACCAGCAGTTTGAGCAATATTTCAGGGACGAGAGTGGCCTCAACCGCAAGAACATCCAGGACAACCGCGTACACTGCTGCCTTTATTTCATCTCACCCTTTGGTCACGGGTATGACAAATCTGCAGTGCTCTAGTTAGCCTCCTAATAATGGGGGATATTAACCCCTGTCTGTGCTCGCCTTTACTTTGCCTACATTACGGTATATCACAGCAACTTGCAAGCTCATACATATCCACCTGAGTCACTGAGATTTATAGTAAATATCTAGCAGTGCACCAGTATTTACTTGCAGTGCATTCAGCTTTATAAATTGTTTATGCAGCGAGCTCCTGCTGAGAGTTAAAGCAGTTCTCAGCTGCCTTCAGGTGAATTTACATCAGCTGCAGCACTTTCGCTCTAATCAATTGTTTGTGCCGAGTGCTGATGTTGTACTTTTCACCGCATTTGTGCACATGCACTGTTCCGTTTCCCCGTGCCCATTAAAGAACAAACACACCATAAACCCAGAGTAATGCTGCAGTGCATTATTAAAGCCACAGTGATGGAGAGACTGCGCCCTCTGTTGATGAGCTTCAGGCATTACTCCACACCGAGAGGTCACTTAAAGAGCAATCCTGACCAGAGACATCATCGTGTGTCTTAAATTGTATGTTCATATACCAAATCAGTCTGCTAAAGACGAGCATGTTTACGGATAGACAAACATCACCAAGATAAATTGCTTGTGATCGCAACATCTCTCACTGACAGACAAAGTATCTAACGGTTCAAAATCATAGACTTCATCTGTAATCTGCAAATAATCAGATGGCGCTCTCTGTGCTCCTTTGAGGGTAGTATCGTGCTTCTTTGTACTTAATGCGTACATATGTTTCGTATCTCTTCCAGCCTCCGGCCTTTGGATGTGGAATTCATGAAAGCTCTGCATGAGAAGGTGAACATTGTCCCCATCTTGGCCAAAGCAGACACACTCACCCCCACTGAGGTCAAGAAAAAGAAAATCAAGGCAAGTCTGTATATAAATTAAACTGTAGCTTCAAAGCAGATACTCACACAACTCATTTATCAGATTCTTGGTGAACAAATAAACTCCACTTATATCACTACCGATCAAATTATTTCCCCATAGATCCGAGAAGAGATTGAGCAGTACGGTATCAAGATATACCAGTTTCCCGACTGTGACTCTGACGAAGATGAAGAATTTAAACAGCAGGATACCGAGTTGAAGGTGAGAGTCAGAGCTGTCAGGTGTCTTTTGTTTTGTCTTTCTAGTGTCTTTTCTGTATTTTTTGGTTTCGCCTGCTGTGTATGAATAAGGGGGTTTTGCATCTGGAAACCTGGGTGCTCACATGGATCATTCAAGCCATTAGACATAACACTTATAGAAAGTGTACCATGACACATTTATTTTTTATTTAGCAGGATTTGAATTTACGAAACACAGCTTGTTTTGACCCCACAAAAGATTATCCAGTTAACTGAGTGAAGTGAAAATGAATATACAGACCATATAATAGAAGACCTTGGCAGCCTGTCCACAACTGACTGCACAGTCGTGATGAATCAACCGTTCTTTGCTCTTCTGGCATCATAAGCTGGCAGCAAGGACACTGTCAGCATGCCAGTACATCTCTCTGTCCTTGAGTAGCCTCTGATAAGAGCACTGTGTTAGCTGCAGCAGAGAAATGAAGAAAGGGAATAAAAGATGGAGGAATTTACATAATGAATAAGAAGAATTAAAAATTAAGGAAGTTATTTATGATTAGAAAATATCAAGTATAGATTCAAATGAGAGCCAGCAGAAATTTGCACAACAACAACAACAACAAACACGTCTGCACTGCACCACTCTCTGCTCCATCCTCAACAACTAACTCGTCTACACCCTCCACTGCCAAACACTGTTTTGATTTCACGATCCTTTCTGTTCTCCCAACAAGGAAAGCATTCCCTTTGCAGTAATTGGCAGCAACACGGTGGTGGAGGCCAAAGGGAAGAGGGTGCGAGGCCGTCTCTACCCCTGGGGCATCGTAGAGGGTAAGCCCGACCTCCTCACATCACAAGTTTTTGAAGAATGCTCGATATATTGTTGAAACTGATCCTCACGTTGTGGTTTGCAGTGGAGAACTCGGCGCATTGTGATTTCGTGAAGCTGAGGAACATGCTCGTTCGCACGCATATGCAAGATCTGAAGGACGTGACCCGGGAGACTCACTACGAGAACTACAGAGCCCATTGCATCCAGAGCATGACCCGCATGGTTGTGAAGGAACGCAACCGCAAGTACGCTCAAGTGTCTGATGAAGACTACTCTGCATGTTGTGGAGATTATAGTTTTTGAGCTAGTGATGATGATTGTGAAAAGTAGACTTGACCTGGGGTCTGATATTGATGTCTGGACACTAATATCTGCACAGATACACAGTATGTTTATATATATTCATGTTCACCTAGCATTTTAGTCTCACCTCTTGTGATACAAAATAGTAAAGTTAACAGTAATTTTGAGCCTTTTCCAAAAAACAGACTTCAAACATTAAAAGTTGAACTTCTCGACAACGTGTATCTCTCTGCAGTAAACTAACCAGGGAGAGCGGCACAGACTTCCCCATCCCCATGGTGCCTGGAGTGGCGGACAACGACACAGAAAAGCTCATCCGAGAGAAAGACGAGGAGGTACGGCACGCCGACCACGAACCGGACTCGCACCACCAACATGATCACGAGCACTCAGCGTCTGAACACAATTCTGACCGCCACGAGCACTCAGACCCTCAGCCCAACCCAGAGACACACTCAGATCATAAAGGCGATGAAGCCCTCTGAGTGTCTGTAGCTCACAGAAGTTTTCTTTGACGCACGCTCGGGTCATGTTTTCTGGGGCTGACAATGAGTAGCCTCGCAAAACATGAATTGGTGTAATTAGACATTCAAACCCCGTCTCCTCTGTCCCCGCACGTCCTTTGGACCTTTGAGTTGTGGGTAGGAATAAAAATCATGCACTGAAGGCATGATTGGGTCTATTTCATACATGCACGTACTCATAGAGCTAGAGTTACATCCTGTTGGAATCTCTGAATATGTTGAATATGATGCTTTATACTTGTGGTGTCATGATAACCGTACACTTTTAACCTGAGGCTGAAGTGGAAATCCTTGGAGGTCATCATGTGTTCCCAAAAATTCCCAGGTTTTTCAGCTTTTGTCTGGTTTTTCACAACCGCAGATCAAACCCTAAGCAATGTTTCATAATACGAACCCTGTGTTAGCACATCTTGTTCCATGGCAGGTTAAACATGTGCAGTGCAAACACCTAAGCTAACATACTAATATTGTTAGAAATCATCAATAATTATATTCAAGGGCTAAATAAAATTATTAGGAAATATAATATAAATTGTTTCTCTGTCAGGAAATTCAACAGAAGAAATATTCTTAGAGGAAATACCATTAGATGATTAGATTTTAGATTCCTAATATTTAAATTTTCACATACAGTTTGAGCCCAGTCACTGTGATTACTTTCCAGTTAAGGTAACTAAAGATGAACTGATCAGGCATAAACTGAGCAGATGATACACCAGTTCCTTTCCCCAACTAAAGTTGTTTTATTTTGAGCAATAAAGAGATAATTTCTTCTCAGTTGTTTTTTTTTTTGTTGTTGTTGTGTGTGTGTTACCAACATTAGAACGTGGTTAAACATGCAACAATTAGTCAATTAATCTACAAGTCGATTGACAGAAAATTAATCAGCCGCTATTTTGATCATCAAATTTCATGGTTCCAGCTTCTTAAATGTGACATTTTATTGCTTGTCTTGTTTTAAAATATATTAAAATGAATATTCTGTGGGTGTTGGGATGTTGTTTGGACAACAGTGGGTGCTGTTTCCTGATGTGAATTGTCAGGGTCATCGATAATGACAATAATCTTTAAAGAATCTGTGTGTTGGGAAAGTAAAGAAAGGAGAATATTTTGATAATTTGACACCTAGTGTGCGACAAAAAGCACAATCACAGCCCAACACCAATGTAGACTCTTAACATGAGCACCTTCAGTGTTTCCAACAAATGTTCAATCAACGATCAATCTGAAAGAACAAATATTTCAGTTTGATCTCCCTAAAACTAAAGAACTCAAAGTGATTAAGTGGTTCTCCTGTTATGTCTATATATTCATATATCCTTAAAAGCTGCTTTTCTAATATTAAATACTGTGTAGTGAAGGTGGAGGAGCTTCAGTCCATTCAGCACAGGTCACGTGATCAAGAGAAAACAAACTGATCCCCCGAGTGTTATTGATTTGTTGTTGCGCCGTGGGATTAACTAACACTTGTGTCATCTCTCTTCACAGCTGCGGCGGATGCAGGACATGCTGCAGAGGATCCAGGATCAAATGCACGCTCAGAAAGATGCCTATTAACATAAGGACAACAGTCACACTCTCTCTCTTTAACTGGGATTTTAAAAAAAAGAAAGAAACACCCAGGAAACCTTTATTCCTCTCTAGGACATTGACATCCCTACGTGCCCACCCAAACACCACTCAACCTCATCAATAGCACGTTACACATGGATCAGGGACCTGCGAGGAGGTGGTAAGATGTTCTGACATTTGCAGCTCGACGACTCCCTTTATCCTCTCCAGAGTCTCTCTCATTATTTAAAACCACCGCTGCAAAACACTTCGACCCTCCACTCTACTGTTTTCTCCTCTGTCAAAACTTTAAAATAATTAAAAAGGTTTGTTGTCGGTTTGAATAACTCATCTCTAGTTTGAGGGTTTGTTTAGTTGTCTGTAATGGTAAGGAGAGTGATTTTTCAAATATCTGAACTTCATTTAGCCACTTGATCACAGGGTTGTTTTATGTTATTTTATTTTTTTTTACATAAGGTCTGATATAAGGTCAACATGTGGTGACCTGCTCAGATATTTTAAGCACATTTTTCTGGTGCAAGTGTTTATTTTTACTATCTCTATAGGTCAACATGCATATATACTGTAATAATTTAATTTTCTATATTACACTCACAAACATTTGTTCTACTGTTTATCTCGTATGTGTTTCCGGTTTTATTTAACTTCACCCTTCTACACTGCTAGACATGTATGGATGATTGTTTCCCTTCAGCTGAGCTTCCTGTCGGTTTAATCTTTATGTGAGTGATTGTTTTGATCCATTTAAACTTATTTTTATCAGCGTCTGCATGTTTATCATAGTCGCCACCTCTGCTGCCTGACAGCATGGATGTTAGTGGCGCTGCTCAATGTTGGCCAGTCTTAACTCACTGCAATGCTTACTGATTGCCATATCGACATTTTAAAATAGTCTAACTTTTTACATGACAAAGCTTTATTGTTTGGAGGATTCCCCAAAAACAGAGTTGTGTCAAAGTCAGTTCATCTCATGAGGGCTGATCATGACCATCCACAGTTCACATGTGAGAGCTGATGACACCTTTGATAAGACAAGACCCATAAGTTTGCATGAAGTGAGTGTCCGAGGGAAGGGTCGCCATGTGGTGTATTTATTTTTGCATGTGTTGTTGTGAAGGTTACTCGATTTGCAGATCAATTAAGTGATCACCGGGTTATTATTAAGGCAATGGAAATATGTAGCTACTTAATTGTTGGAAAATATATTGAGAAGAGGTGGGCTTTTTTAAAATTTTGGTTGGTTAAAATTATATCTTCATTTCAAGGGAACTCATAAGTTGGATGTGTGCTAACCTTAATGTTTATCTTATAACCAAAGCCAACAATGACAAACCTGTCCTAAATTTTGGATTTTCCTTTAGTGTGAATTTCTTTTTTGTATTGACATGGAGAAAATTGTTTTGAAAAAAACTTGTCAAAGCCAAGAGTAATGATCCAAATTATTGCATAAACTTGATCCTCTTGCTAATCATTTTTATGTTCCAAGTACGAACCCCCTTTTTTGGAAATTAAATGACTCTGCCATGTTGTGTGACCTTTGTTATGTATAAAAAAAAAAATTACATTCCTCGAGCTTCTGTCCCGGAGTCAGGTATTACTTTTGTTTCTGAATTTGTTTTATATTAAATTTGTCTTTTGTTATTCTACTTTTTGGAGTATATTTATGTAATAAATTTATAAATGAAATGCGTATGGGGAGGACAATATGTACAAATTCTAATATTGTAATAAAATACAAGTATAATTTCATGTCTCCATCAGACACTGGGTTTTGCTTTATGCTGTAAAAACTTTAACTGAATGCTGTGCCTTGATTTTAATGTGACCTAGATTATTATTCCCCGAGTTATGTCTGGCAGGCACTTGTGTAGCCCCGCCCCGTCATTTGTTGCTAGGTAACGGCTGTAGTTAACTAATAGTTAACTAGCGGGTATCGCCCATTACATGTTTAGATAAACGTTTTTATTATTCCCAAAACAAATCTGTATTTTAGCAATGTGCATATATTTCAGTGTGAATAAACGGATGACTGCTGAGGACGGTTATCTAACGCCATCTTGCTGCTACAGAGGCCAGCAGATGAAGCTACATGAACACCAAAAAACTGTAAGTCAATTCCTACTCATATTTTTAATTTATGCTAGCCTGTTTGTTATACTAATCATCAAATTAAACATCTTTCTCATCAAGTATTACGGCAAATAACGTTCTAAGGTGATTTCTAAGGTGGCAGCTTGCTTACTAGCTTGTTAGCCAAGGCAAGATGATAGAGTCAACAGTTGCTGACACTTTACTAACTTATAACTTCCTTATGTTGGAAGCTGTTAAACTATATGGTGTCATACAGAGGTGTGTTTATAATATTTACTGTACCGTTAAAATGGGGTGGACAAAATATTGTCTCAGCATTATTAGTTTTAGCTAGGTGTACCCAGACTTTTGTTTCCATAGTTTTGACTTGAAGGCAGGCACTGTGTGTTGCTAGGTAACGGCTGTAGTTAAGCACTAGTTAACTAGCTTGTGTCGAACATTACGTGTTCAGATAAACGTTTTTATTCTTCTTCCCAAATCTGCATTGTATCATTAGCAATAAATAAACTGCTTTTTAGCCATGGTAAGACATTAGTCAACAGTTCCTGACACTTAACTGGTTCTTCTTTTAAAATCTAGCTGTTGAACTGTGTCATATAGAGATGTGTTTGTAATATTTATATATGTATATATAAATATATATATGTACCATTAAAATGGTGTGAACAAAATATTACCTCAGTGTAAGTTCTAGCTAGGTGTACCCAATTTGCCAAATTGAGCGTGTGTGACATTGTGTATGGTGTCTAGTTACACAAAATATTAAATAAAAAATAAACAGTAGAAGTGAAGTGAGCTTCAACAAATAGTCAATTGTCAACAATTAATAGTCAACTTTTTTGATCATCCCTTCATCATTTCAGTCTTCTCTGAACTCATTTTTGAAAATAATTAAAATATCCTGTAAATAACCATCAGAATTTGTTTTTGTATTTCTGCAATACAAATTAAAGTTTGTTTGTATTTGGATAAAAGCAATAAAAAAGTGGCAGAGTCATTTGTAAACATAATACAATTTATTAAGTATCTTTTTTATAAATTTTTAATTTTACATATTTTCCCCCAGCTTTTTACATAATACAGTTAGATCTAAATGCAGCCCAACATTTACAGGCTATATACAACTTAAACTTTCTCCATAGGGAAAACAGACGAGTATATTGTTGCTTCTTTAAGTATCTGAATCCCTGTTCATTTTTCCACATTTTGTTTTGCTACAATATGATTTCAAAATGCATTTGATAAGGATAATTTGCATAAAATCTGAAGGTAATCATACTGTGTCAGAACAAAATACATAAAAAAAATAAGGGATGAATACTTTCCAAAGAGGCCGAATGTGATATCAACGTGGGAAGAGGTCTGTGTAGTCGTCACCCCCTGATATACAGCACTGTACATGGTCCCAGAAAAAAACATCTATATTATCAAATTTACACTGAACAGAAGTTATTCTCCAGATGAAACAAGCAACAGTAAATCTTAAAATACAAAGTTGGTTTTAAATGTTACACTTTACTTACACGTGATACTGAAAGTAGTCACATTTATTTATTTTGTTTTTTAAAAAAAGGGCTTCTTAACTTCTGATGAGTGCGCTACTAAACATCCTTTCACAGGTCAGTACATTCAGATTAAATTAGGAGAGCATAGCATGTTGCTGTTTTAGCAAGTGCTATGATTAACTGCAGGTCTGCTGCTCATTGAAACTAATAGAAATGTTCACAGTGCTAACTTTGGAAAAAAAAAAAAAGAAACACACATATTGATTGAATTTATGGCAGAAATCACTTCATAGTGATCCCAACCCGAAATTATGAATGACAGAGCTTTTGTACATCCCTACTGCAACTTGACAAAGACAGACAGCGCTGTCATGAGTCCTCACTTTCAAACATGATCACTGAATTAACAAATTCATTCACAGCATGCAAACACACATCCTACAACCATCTGCCCTTCGAGTCACCATAGAAACCCGCTTTACTATATTTTATGGACCTTTTATGTATTCACATTCAACTCCGTTCACTTTGTAGCATCTGATTTGACATTGAGGTTTTTATCTCAGACGTTGAAACACACCACTGTCTACTGTGGTGTTTATATTTTAGGGGGGCATGTCAATGTACAAAGTGATTCTATTTGGCGAAAAATATTTTAAAATATATTAGCAGCTATGACAAAAACATAACTTGATCCTAAAATGCTACTTTGTAATTGTGCTCAGTGTACACTCGTGAGTATGTTTGAAGGACAAACTAGAGATCAGTAACGAAACCCTGTCAAAACTGTGTGTTTTAATTTAATTATTTGGATGACAGCCTTTTCGTCGTCATGGGGATAGTAGTGTTACACTGAACACAATAATCCAGCAGAGGGAGCTATTGCTGTATGCACCATCACTGAGGACTGCAGCTCCGGTTCAGGAGCTTTAGTTCAGTCCGTGGTTTTGCTTCAGTCATGCAGCATGTGCCTCTGATGGAGAGGAGGAGCTCCTCTAAATCACATTCCCAATGTGCTGGTGGTTATGGCGGGTTGAGCACTCTGATCCTACACTGCCACAGCCCTCAAAACCCAATGTAGCCTCTCGAGTACATGATCTGATATTTGTTAATCCACAGCAGTCACAGTGATAGCGGGGGTCAAGCTACCAGCCCAGGAACCTACATTAAGACTGTAACAGGCTGCTGTCGTGGACGCAGCGCAACATTTCCCTGTAAGAAGCTGTAAATCTCATGTGAAATTGACTAACTGCTCCATTATCTGCAACAACGGAGGTCTGAAACGACACACCTGCCCACTGTACACTGCCGCACACACTCTCAACATGATTATCAACCACATTCAGCCTGACACGTCCTAAATTCAGGATCATCCGGGTCGCTGTGGTTGACTAGTATTGAAAGAGGTTTGCATTTTGTCTGAGGAATGTTCCCGGCGATTATATCAGCTGCAGTGCTTCTGAATGATAGTGAGACTCTTGTGGATCAGCGAGGTGTCCAGCAGCTCTCCTGCCCTCACTGTGGCCTCGTCAATGACCTGGTCTGAGGCCTGTGGTTCTCCCCTATCGAGGGAGCATCTCCGCGTCCAGCATGGTGGTGGTCCTCTTGGCAGTGTTCAGGCCAGCTTCAGAGTGCTGATGGGGAAGGAGGGCATGGTCACCATTGTCACAGGGTTGAGCACCGTCTGACCCACCAGCTGAGGGTGGTGGGCCACCATTTGGGTGCTCACAGCTGTCTGTTTACCAACTATGGTGGCAGCCGGTTGGCCAGGCGCGGTGCCATTCATCTGAGGGTGGGCGTGGTTTATGGTGTGGGTGATGTGACCGACGACAGCTGGTTGTGTGACAGCCACCGGTTGGGGATAGAGGGCAGGCAGATGCTGGCTCAGATGAGCCACCGGGTGCACGGTGATGTGGCCGATGGGTTGGTGGCCGGGGGCTAACTGGACAGAGCTGGTGGTGGTGGAGGGAGCCAGGTGTGCAATGTGTTTGGGACCCCCGCCCTGGATGACGTGATTGACTGCTTGGATGACCGAGGGATGGGACACTGAAGCGTGGGCGATAACTGTGGGGTGTAGGCTGGGCATGGTCACCATTTGTGTCTGGGTGGGGATCAGGGGCTGACTGGGGGTGGCGGGAGTGCAGGATGCCGTGGCTGTGAGTGTGGGTGGAGCTGCAGGCTTGGACACCGGCTGTGGAAGTGTCACTGGCAGTGGCTGGAGCTGAGGCTGGTGCAGAGGAGTTTTGTGCTGGATGGAGATGTGTTGGGTGATGAAGGAGGTAGTGGTGGTGGTGGAGGGTGTCAGGGTCGGGGTCTGAGTGGGTGTTGCAGTCTTGTGCAGCTCAGGTTTCATGGTTTGAGGCACGGTGGGTAAGGCAGCCTGCGCTCTCGACGCCGTCTCATCTTCTAGGTCTTCATCCATGACGTCTTCACCTTCTGCAACACCAACAAAGGGCACAATTAACTTCATATTCACACAGGGGCAGCCCTCCAGTAATCCCACCCTGATTATCAGCCTACCTGAGGCGGTGGAGGTCGAGGCCTGGTCCTCCTCTGGCTGTACAGTCTGTCGGAGAACGCGGTCGATCTCGATCACATCCATCCACTGGCTCAGCTCGTTCTTCAGCTCTGCTAATCGTTGCTGCGTGGCTATCTTCTCTCTGGCCAGCCGCTCCATGTCGTGTTCGTACTCCTTCTCTTTCCGTTTCAATGTCTGAGAGGAGAAAAAAAAAAAAAACTGAGTGACTCCATGATAGTTTATTAGGTTTGCATGTACTAATCTAATACAACAACCCCACAATTAATCCTGTCTTTGGGAAGCTTTGCTTTTGTTGACACTGTGTCAAGGACGCGTTGATTCAACTCCATGCTAATGTTTTCGGCCTTTGTTGGTGGTTTTGACTGTAATGATTACGTTCACCTCAAATAAAGCTTGACAAAGGCAGGTGATTTACAGAGCAGACAGGTAATCTGTAATAAAAAGAAAAATGCTGTTTATTTCCTTCTTCCTCCACCTGATACCATGTGAACTAGACCTCTGGACAATTAAATATTAAGCTTCAGTCAAGAACTAACAGAAGAGGAAGATTGTCTATTAATTCATGTATTAGTCATGTTAGTTCAGGCTCCATCAAAAACAAAGCGCATCTCTCCAATAAACTTCAACATAAAGAATGCATTAATGCTCAGTGTCTTTATGACCGATTAATAAGGAACAACAAATAATGATATAAAAATAAACCTGCGACAAGAGCCTGTGTGCAGGGAGCAAAATAACAGAGCCACTGAAGCAGGAGGGAAGGAGGAGGTGGAGGAGACGAGTATGGAAAGTAGGTGGTGCTTCCAGGCAGTGGCTCTCTGTGACCCAGTTTCCCCCTAACCCGTCAGCTGACATAAGGCAAAGCCAAACAAACTGAGCTGGACTTCCCTGTGCACGGCAACAGGAGGAAAATGTATGAAAACTATAACAAACAAAGGAAACACACAGTGCATATAAACTATTAAGAACTTATTCCCATATAAAATAAATGCTGGCTAAGTCAGTGCGGACAGGATTGAGTTATGCTGTTAGGGATTAGTGTTTTGACATCAACACTTCACGTCGTTTATCGCATGTCAGGTTCATCTCGGTTAAACTATCCGGCTCAGGCTCTGGCCTCGGAGGCTCAGGGAAATGACACTGTGTGAAATCTGTTACCATCAACCTGATGACTCAGGATCATAAAGTCATTTCCTCAAAGGGTGGACTTCCTGTTGGTGTTCACAACACCGTGCATTTAGGTGTGTGTGTGTGAGAGAGTAGACGTGCGATTGAGTTGTTATTTTTCTTAGCATAGCTGTAAAGTAGAGAGACTCTACAACATATACTGTATGTACAGAAATAGCAAAGGGGGACAAAAGGCGGGCCTTGTGTACTTCAGCACCTGTCTCTAGTCCTTATCCGGGATTAGAAATGCACGGGCCAAGCAGTCTGGCTTGGGCTGCATCCCACTGGGGGTGTTTTCAGTCACTCACGCAAACTCAGAGGAAGTCCTGTTCACATATTTGTTTGACAGAAGAAAGATAGGACAAGAACACAATAAAGCCCATTTAAATCCACATAAATGAGCTGTTTAACTTGGTGAACGTTTAATTTAGAAGACAGATACTTGAAGAAGGTAGCTGTATCAGTACTTCTACTTTTAGCAAAGTATTGAAGTAAAGGTACAGGCTTTGAAATGTACTCAAACTATAAAAGTACTCTCTTGGTTTCTCAGAAGGATATTTCTCTGTGCAAAGCTTACTGAAATGTCAAATAGGGTACAGCCTCTTGTCTGTTTTGTCATTTAAATCTTTTTTCTCATTTGACATTAGCCTTATGTGATATGCACTGGTCTTGATGTTGGGAAGACGTTAAATGATGCAAAAAAAATAGTAAAATTTGCCTAGTTAAATACAAATACAAATATGAACAAACAGCAAATTAGAATAAAAGTCTTCATTTAGTACTGTTAAAGACGAAGAGGCAGGAATCACTGCTGGCTGCTATACGTCTCATTACTTGTGTAATTCGGTGGTCGAGTGTACTGCACCAATTCTCAGTCATAGATTGGTGTTCAAACAATAAAGTTATTGTATTCTCATTGTCTTTTGTCTAAATTTTATAAATACAAACTCAATTTTAGAGCCTGATGAACAGGACTCAACGTGTTCCTTACACTCATGAACATGTGGACACAGATGTGTCAGCAGCCACTCTCTGTCAACCAGAAGAGCTGTAGTAGAGTATCCTCTGTGCTAAGACATGAGGTACTGAAATGCCGCCCCTCCCCATCTTTGGTTGTCATGGAAACAGCTGAAAACCTCCTTAAAAGGTTTCCTCCGGGGACCTAAAAGACAACACACACACCTGTATGTGCCAAAGGTGTTATTTAGTTTTTTTTTCCCTGACAGTGTAAAACTGAAGCTGGGTGTAATTATGAAAACGATTATTCACCTGCAGAGGGGGTGGGGGTCGATTTTCACAAACACTGAGGCACCTATCTCAAAAGGACTGGCAGAATGAGATGGTAATGGTGTACAAAATATGTGACACGTGGACCGAAAAAGGGCTGGCTGCCTCCCTTTTTACCCTCACGTATTAGCAGGCAACATTACGTGAGTGGCGCCACAACTGTGCATGCCACAAACTATGACTCATGGAGAGCGAGAACGCTCCACAAACACTGAGACCCACTGAACTTCTCCCTGTTACAGTGCTGATGGCGGAGAGAGCAAACCCTGTGTGTCGTCTCTTTAGTCCGAGATTAACTATGCAAACCTGATGAGCGAGTCTGTCACCACATGACTTCATCAGCCTGTTAATCATGTCACCAGGTTGGTAGGGCACAAGGTGCCAAGTACCTTTTTGTTTCTTTGCACATGGCCGCACCCCCCCCACCCCCACAAGCCTCCAGGTCCTCCTCCTCCTTCCAGAGAGGAAAAATGCTCCACCTCGGCCTTGTTTGCTTGTGAAAATCTAGATCAGCACAGGGGATAGGCTGCATTATGTGTGTGTCTGTGTGGAAGGTAAACAGTGCTCGAGCGCTGTCACAAGCAATGCGAGTGCCGAGCACATGGCCCCACGGAGAACAGGAGAGGGAGGGAGGGCGGCAGATAGCGGGGGATTGAAAGAGAGCAATACAAGCTGTACTCACTGACTCACTTTTGCAGCAGACGGCACAAGGCTGGGCTTTCTTAAAGAGCCAGGAGCTCGGGAGGCCACGTTGCAGACATGCTGCTCGGCCTGGCTGACTGATCACGCTCCTGCATAGAGGTCTTGTGACAGTGTGGTAACCATAAACCCTTGTCTTACCGTGCCTTCGAGCTGGAACGGAGAACTTCACGTGGTGTCTGACTTCAACAATAAAAGGCTTATGTGTGAGGGGGGGAAAAATCCATCCACCATTTCTTGTGTGCAAGCTTGTGCTGGTCATAACTAACCTAATTACCTCATCGTAGCTATGGAGTCGACAGTACAAACACTGCAAGAAAAAATACTACAGCAAATCTAACAGTTGTTGAGACTTTCAGTCTTAACAAACATGAAATATTAAAGAGCAGTGACTTCGACTGACAAGAAAGCCAAATGAAGGAAATGTCAAAGCAATCAGTTTAAAGGCAAAGCTTTTAATGAAGCCATTATGTGCACACTGAAATGTCATTTTCTTATCATGCTAAAAAATATTTAAATCCACATTCCTCCACCTCTACACGTTTCACTCTGGCACCCGGGGGCACGAGCAAGAGGAGGAACAAGCTCAGTCGCCTTTGAGTGGGGAAATGAAGCGCGAGCGAGGAGTAAACCGAGCCCTGTGTTTACTGCTCTGTGTTCCCTCCCTGCTGCTGCCAGCTAAGCCTTGGTGGTATGGCGAGTCCTGCCTGTTGCAGTGCTGGGCGGGGGCCTCAGCATGGGGGGGTGACGTCACGCGGCTCAGGCTAGCCATGTGCTTGCTGCTCATGTGGCCTTAAAAGCTCAGAGAGGCAGGATGGAAAGGAGGGGGAGTAGAGAGGAGGAGCTCCAGTGCATCAAGGCTTTTATTTTTTTCATTTTTTTTTCTACAGCGTCTGCTTTCGCAGCGCCACTACAGGCTCAGGGGAAAAGCCTTTAGGAACAAGATATAATGCATTTAAGGTGAAACTCCATGTATAGATAACACGCTGACATGCTCAGAAAAAGATAAATAATCTATCTCCATGTTCTGCTTATATTTGCTGAGTCACTTGGTATGAGGAAGTTGAATAAATAGCTGCTGGTTAAGCGAGTGACTCTGTGTGGGACACACTTGAGATAACAGGCGAGATAAATCAAACAAAATGTGATGCCAAGCCCAAAGCCTCTTATTTGAACCTCTCCTAAGCTCTCCTGTGTTTTATGTGCAGGCTGTTTCTCTGCTGCCAGCCCAGAGGAGGGCAAGGACAAGGGAGGGAGGGAGGAGGCAGCGTTCAAGCAGAGAGGTGGTGTATGCAGGCAGCACATGCGACTGTAGCACCCATGTCAAGATGACAGTGAATACACGTGTTGTTGGGGGGGGGGGGGGTTGTTGTCGTATTTTGGCTTCCCATCACCTCCAGTTCGAGTCGAACACCAACCAGACCACTGAAGAAATACATGATGAGGCTGGACATTTCTGCAGTTATGATTTCTCTCCTCCGTCTTTTTGCTTTTAAACATATCTCTTGTCCAGCTCAGATGTTGATGGGAGTAAAAAGAAAGGCAGGTCAGTCTGCCAGTCGAACGCAGCACACTGAACGCCGTGCTGCTTAATCACACAAAGGGAGGGGGCAGAGGGAGGGAGATTGGGTGGCGAGCTCCGCACCCACGCTGTCCTAGTTTCCCTCAGTATCCATGCGCACACAGGAATAACCAAATTGCTGCTGCTCACAGAATCAAATCAGCAGCACATCGTCTTCTCAAAAATTTGCATTTGCACCACAGTTATAAAATAATAAAGGATATGAATAACTACAGGGTTGGTTCTGTCAAAGAGGGCTTAAAAGCTGCACACCAATTACTGAAAACCAGGTAAATACTTAATAAAAATAACCAAATAAGTACATAATTATTATGTAAGCTTAACATCAAACCCCCAGTCATCACTAGACAAATGTAAATACAGTAAAACACTGGCTGCATTGTGCACCTGAATAATATAATTATGGCACAAATACTCACAAAAATATGACAGGCATTCTTGGGTTGCAACTTAGGCCCATGGGTGAACTCTCAGATTTAAAACTGCCACCCAACAGTATCTATCTATGGGAGGAAAACGAGCCACGGTAAACACTGTTCGACATGCTTGGCAGCACCGTCACAGTCTGAAAGAGTTAAACTAGGCCAGTGGTGGACCCTCGCACCAGCTGTTTACAACCAGGATACTCTCACGGTGACTCAAACACATGGTGAGTCACTTCTGGACATGGCACTCATTTCTAATATTAAACACAGAGTCTCTTTGACATGGTACAAATGAAGACGTGTTGGAGATTCCTCAGTAAAGACAAGCAGGATCTAAAATACAGAAATCTACAGAAAGAAGAAGAAGAAAAAGCTAAATGAATACAAGTGATGAAGCTGAAAATATTCTCCAAGAGGCTTTCAATGCGTCTCAAACTTCTTTGGTCTGACTATTGGTAGTAAATGTTTATCAGGGACAGACAATGATAAGTCAACCAGACATCCGCTGTTGTTGTACTTTGTGTTCTTTCAAATCAATTTCAGGACTGGAAAAACCCTTTCTACTACAATAAACGTGACTGCACAACGTAAACAACCACAGCTCTGTGGAAAAGAAATACACCCAGACATCACTATCTCATCAAATTCAGAATTGTTTATGCAAATCCTGATAATTACAAGGAGCATGTTTAGTTATGTCTTTTTTACAAAATGCCCCTCCTCTTGTACCCGACACTCGGGCTCATATTGCAGTGTGGCTTCAAAAGAACGGAGGCTCCATTGTTCAATAGTATTCATGAGTGTAAATAAACCTGTACAAACAAGTCTTAACCAGATTCACAAACATCTAACAAACGCAGTACGCAGGCTGAAGTATATGTGCTGACAATTGCTAGGTGCTGCAATATTTTGTTTAACGATGAATACAATAAATTGAACACGTGTTTCAGGTCTGGCAGTATACAGTATATAGTATAGGACAGATGTTTAGCTATAGGTCTTTGCTGAGCACTTTGTATTAGAAAGCTGGACTTTAGTTTATACCAGTGTTAAGCCACAGTCAAACAGACAAGTTGTCCTAGACCCACCTCAAGCCGATCATGTTCTTCTATACATATATCTTATATCCATATCATAACTTCTGTTGCCATGGCGCCGCGTGGGTGGCAGCCAGTTACAGCAGCTCTGAACACTTTTCTGGCATATATTTCTATGTATATGTATATTTATATATACTTTTTCATATTTTTTCAACATCAATGTTCATCCGTTTTGTGCAAACATGGACTTGGCACTATGGAGATTAGCAATTTGCCTTTTTTTCTGTCATATGGACTACATCATATATCAGATGACCTATTAGAGAAAAGCGCCACGGCTCTCTTGTTTACATTCGAGAACAGCTGTTAGCGCTAAGCAACGCTAGCATACTCTCTTTGGAGATCTATGCTTAGGTGAGGAGAAGAAGACAGAGATGCAGAGCTGGATCTAAGCACCAGGACTGGAAAAGATGCTACAAACCATGTAAATGGACTGTACTTAACCGTAACCTCAGAAACCAGCAGCTTACCTGAATGTATCTCAGCGCACTTCTTAGCACACTCAGATTGGAGGTCTTCTTCTCGTCTATGTTGGGGATGTTCTTCTTCAGCGTCTCAAAGCACTCTTTCAAGTGTGCTCGTCTGAGAGACACAAGACACAGAGAGGAGATATGAGACAGCGGAAATGGCAGACACTATTTGTTTTGTTTTAAATTACACAGCAAAATTACTGACTAAAAAAGATCAAGCTTAGCATTAAAATTAAACCACAAGGGCACCAAAACTTAAAGAACAGAAGAAGCTACTGGGGAAAAACACTAGGTAACTAGAGAAGTATTATTCAACATTAACAATACAAATAACCTCAGATCTCTCTCTCTCTCTCTCTCTCTCTCTCTCTCTCTCTCTCTCTACGGTAGACAGGTTGAACCCACCTGTTTTTCTCAAGCTTGTTATGCACCTCTCTTGTGCCTGCCCTGTAAGAGCACAAATGAGAGCACAGTAAGAATTTGGTGTCCAAAAGGGCAATGTGACAAGAATAATCAAAATCAACCAAAGAAGGACTTTCTTCCTTTGTAGTGGTGTGCAAGTCCAATTTTAAAGTCTTTTAGCAGTGAAATAACAATAACGTAACTTCAAATCATCACAAGACAAACGCTTTGAGGGGATTTTAGGAGGCTACAGCTCAAAAGTACTTAAATATTTTATAGACTTACGTAATGATCGACAAAAATTAGCAGATCAATTAAAAACAACTCAGTTGCAGCCCATTTTAGTGTAAACAAGTTCATAGGTTCAGACTCACCCTCCAGGCCTCTTCTTGTTGTCTAAGTGCCGGCCGTCATCAGGAGGACTCCCCCGGCTGATGGGACCGTTCTGTAGAGGAGCCTGCTGGAGCACAGCAGGGCCCGACTGGGGGAGTAAGGCGTGTTGCTGGGGAGGTGAGACGATGGAACCAGGGTAGCGCTGAACCAGCTGCTGGTGTGTCTGCTGCTGTAGTTTAGTGTTAGTGTTAGTTTGGGCAATGAGCTGTGGGTGATGATGGTGGTTCTGTATCAGCTGCTTGTGGTTGGCGGTCAGCACAGAGTTCAGGTGGTCGGGTTTGGGTTGTGGAGAGAGTGGCAGAGTAGCGGCAGGTGGTGCTGCTGCCGGAGGGGAGAGCGTGGCGACTGGCAGAGTGGGTGAGCCTGTAGGGTTGGGGGTGACCACTGGGATGGGGATGACGGTGATGGGCATGGAGGGAAGAGGCAGAGAGGGTGGTATGGGCGCTGGGCGGCACTCAGTGTGGAGCTCCTCTGCTTTACAAACATTGTTGATGTGGATTGTTGAGTTATAGTTGTGGATTGTTGAGTTATAGTTCACATCTGAGTGCTTCTGTTCTGCCAACTCCAGACGCAGCTTTTCCTTTAGTTCATCCTCTGTGGAGGAAAGGAGGCCGGTTAACAGGACAAATAACAGTTTCCATATGTACATACCTGCTTATAGTTAACTTTGTATGCAAATCTACGTGTGTGGTCCCAGTTGAGAAGGCATTGGCCACCATCATCCCGTGTCTTGGAGACCTGGAGGACCCCAATTTGAGCGGCACCTACCCTGACCTGCCAATCCCCAGTCTTCAATTTGACCATCTACGTTATTTGAGTTAGAACCGCCTGACAGTCAGAGCAGCTTGTATTTTTGTGTGGAGCTCATGTTTGTATTGAACTTGTCGCCTTTGTAATTTGACTTTCTTTTGGTTAAACTTATTTTGTTGGTCTGAACAGCATCCGGTCGCGCTTTGTTATCCTTGTAGTTTATCTCACCTCTTTTTGTTTTTCAACTTTTAACTTGGTTTTTACCAAAAACAACTGGTTTATGTTATTCTCACGACCTGGGACGTAACAATACCACACCACAAAATATGAACACCCTTTATTTTGGTTGAATTATAGAGAAACAATCAATAATAGAACCGTGAGCTTGATGTGAGAGGAAATAAAATCGGCCTACTTTCACTTACGACTGTCTGGATGGACTTGTGTATTGTGAATATAAACCGATAACTGACAGTCCTTTGGTAAGTAACATAAAAAAAACACAAACCAATGCCTGCTACCTACCACATTCATCCTGATTATCCTAATTACAGTAAAAGGTGTGACACAGTAAAGTGTTAGCTGCAGAAACTGTTGACCTTCATTACCCAACGTGCCATGTGACATGATGTCAGTAGCTCACAGCAGGTTTCTGTTTCTCAACACGGCAGTAATGCCAAATAAATGGGTCCAAAAAAGATAAGGACAAAACAAACAGTAGTGAGGGCACCATCCGTACATCCCTCTTAAAATTCATGTGATCGCTTTCTGTGGTTGAACTGTGACCATAACCATTACCAGAATTTCATATAGAAGAAGTCTTTTTTTCTTCTTTGTAACGGGCTTTAAGTGCACTCTGAAAGAAGGTTCTAACGGAGGGAGTCCTTATCACCAAAACATGTTCAATCAATTACTTTTGTAAAAACATATGTCAAGGACAAAACATGCTACATGTTGTAAAAGAAAAATAGATTTGGGAGGATAACTGTGACTGAGATCACTTCTGTAACAGCACTAAAAAACAACAACGCAGCACACATTTAGAAAATAAACTGTACTTGTTGCTGTGTTAAAGATTTGTGCATTAAGAGAAAAATCAGAAAGCATTAGAGCTGTCTGGACACGCTTCAGACAGAGTGACATGCTTGGCAATAGCAGAGTATTTTGGCATTAAAAGAATATTTAGAATCAAAGAGCTTCATCAGCCTTGCTATGCTATCCAATCATATTCAAAACACCCTTTTTGCAATAATGTATGGATGCTGGAGAAAGGATCTGTCTAGTTGCTATGGCAGCTGTGCTGTGATTTCAGATGTCAAGTAGTCGTCGTTAACATTATTATTAAGTGGACCAGGGTCACTGCAGCACTACACACTGGTCACTTCACTGGAGGAGCCTTTATTACATCTCGGGAACTTTAGCATTTACAAGCGATAAAATCAATGTTAAGGATTAATGCAAACAGAGACTCGATGTAAAATATCATGAGTATAAAGAAGACACAGCACGCCACTATATTATCAGTTTATGGGGATTATTGCAGACCTGTAGCTAGAATATACACCCAGTTGCCAGTTTATCAAGTACAGCACTCACTGATCTAAATGGGATGGACTATTTAATAGAAACACATCTCAGTATAACACAAAATAATTCAACAACATCACAAATTAACTGCAGCCTCAAAACAAAATGACAATTTCACACTCAGTCGCGGTGTTTTCTGAACATTTTGCAAGTCATGATTCAATTTGCGCTACCTCTGTACAGACAATGCTGTGATTCATTTTCTACAGTCTAATTTAATTGTATATGTTTTTAACATCTCTATTTCTATTTCTTATTTCTATAAAGAAAATCTATTCATATTTTATATTTTTTATACAGTTTTCTATTGAATTTCAATTCAAATTTATCTTTAGAGGTCTAATACTGTGTCTCATGCTGCTACTGGATGTCTGAATTTTCCTCAGGATTAATAAAGTATCTCTTTTTCTGAGGTGTAGTGTATAATACTATGGCAGATGTATGCCTCTGTAATCAGATACTTGGATTTAAAGCAGGTTGAATGTTGGGAAGTCAGTACGTGGTGTCATTTGGGTTCAGGTGAACCTTTTGTTAAAAAAAAAAAAACAGTTAAGAGTTCAAAGTTCAGGAACATTATAGTCCTGCTTTTACACACACACAAACAAACCTTCAACTGAAGCTTTGCCAAACTATGACAGAACAAAGCTACAAATGTTGTTCATAGGAAGATGTTTATAGGGACAGTGACGCACCTTTCTGAACATAATCTGTCTTTGTAACAATCATGTGAAAGATGAAGGCACATTTCCAGCTTTAAATAGCTCTGGAGAACAATTTAATAGTATCGTATTTAACAGTCAAGTGTGTCCCTTGTTTCTGCATACATGGGTCGTGTTGCACTGAAAAATCCTGCCTTCAAAGTGAATAAAAAATAGAAAAGAACAAGATGTTCTGTACGGTGCCAGCAGCTTTCAAAAGATATTAAACGTTCTGTTATGAGAGTGATAATTTAATATTGTGGTGCAGAAACACACGTGACCGAGTAGTGTCTTTTCTGAGAGAAATCCTATGAAACACGTATAAAAACAAGAGGGTTTCTATAGACATTATATAACTGCAGCAGCACATTGGAAACACTGGCCTACTTTTCTCCACACAGTGACCTGCTCTACAGTAGCAAGGAAGGAGGAGGCGGGAGGAGGTGGGAGGAGGACTTTGCTCTCCCATTGCAGCATGGGAGGAGCTGGGAGAAGAAGGAAGCAGGAGCTCCCACTCTGAGCTTTTTCTGAATATCACAAATGGCTCCAAAATGTTAAGGAGTGGATCTTCGAAATTTATGCTGGAGGGATTGTAAACAGGTTCGGGCACGCACACATTTTGGGGATTGTCCCAAATTAATAAAACGTCATATTGGGAAGGCATTCATACAGCAACACTCGCCATTTTGAATGTTGACTTGACTCATTGTATATTATAGGAGCAATCCCTGACAGTGCAATGGAATAGACAAAGATTTAATGTTGCATATTCTCTTACTGATGGCAAAAAATGATAACTTAATTAACCTTAATTAGTAACACCAGTGTTTACCTACTATCTCGTGTCAAAATGGCTGCTGTAAAAAAATATATCCATTGATTACTTTGGACTACCAGAGTTACCAGTACTTGTTATCTTTTGGAGTATTTGTATTTGGACACCTCTCTATGTTGATACGCATGATGCCATTATTGTCATGGCAATATAGTTTTTGGGGATGCTATACTGAAAAATAGATTTGACACATCCACAGAAAACTGCAGGAAAAACAAAATGGTACTCAGGATTTAGTGGCACCTAGCAGAGAAGTTGCAGACTGTAACCAAATTAATACTCTCCCACGCCTCACCCTTTTCTTTTCAAGCATGTAGGAAAAACAAAAGGTCACATCTAGATCAGGGTTTGGTTTGTATGCTCAGGGCTACTGTACAAAAATGGCGGTTCAACATGGCGGACTGCCTGAAAGAGGACCCGCTCTCTCTGTAGATATAGAGGGCTCATTTTAAGACAACAAAAAAACAACAATTCTTATTTTCAAGTGATTTATACACTAATGAAAAACATACTTATGAATATTATATGCCAATAGATACTCCTAGATTTTACACAACAGACCTTTAAAGAGGACATGTGGTAGACTAAGCAATAAATATAGCACGTCATACACTGTGTTTCTTTGTCTACAGGCATAGATGTTGTCGTATTTCACAATCCTCTTTGCAGAGCTGGAGGTTTGTCTCCAGTCTGCAGACCGTAGTGACCCATCTTCTTCATAAACAATCTTTGGGGAGGGGTTGCCCAGCACGCACGTGGTGAAAGGGGCGTGACCACACCCCCCCCCCTGCTGTTAACATACGGAGGCGTGGTCGGATGGTACACGTCATCGACAGACGTTTCAAAGCTTTCCACGAGCGTCTGAGAGGCTCGGGGAGTTTGTGTGTGTGCGCGCGCGTGTGTGTGTGTGTTTTTATTACATGCATAAAACACATGAAACATGTAGACACACTGTGCTGTTTTACAACACATGGCACAAGCATCATGGATGATTGAGGAGCACAGATGCATGTAAGGGGGGAAAGCCTGAGAGTCACTTGATCCCCAGCGGACGATGTCAGGTCATTATGTAAAGCGAGCTTGGCATTCCCTGCGCCACCGCCCTTTACGCTCCCGTGTTTTGTTTTTTTATTTTAAATATCTCACAGCAATGCGTGCAGTCAGTGTTAAACTTGAAGACAAGCAAACGCACGAAGGTAAAATGTGCGTGAACTTTACAGTGATGCTACTGTGCAGCTTAACCACTGTAACAACCCTGTGTCTATGCAGCAGGTTTCAATGCAGTCACCCCTGATACTGCAGCAGCACCAATATGTGTGTGGACAGCTATGATTTAGGGTTAATTAACACACAGGTGAACTGTTACATGAACCAAAGCAAGGGTTTAGAAATTATACAACATGCCTGTGCATAATAATGAATGTGAAAGTAAAACTAAAATGTCACGAACTGACTAAAACACCGCCCATAGCAAGTCATGATTTAATTTAAAAGCAAAAAAAACGTGTTTTTATAGTGTAATTAGTTCATGAATGGCGCTGATAATCAACTACAAACGAGGTTTGTCAGGGAATAACTCATTCAGAAACACATTTCACCCAATTGTTGAGTATTTTACATTTAATATCTCATAGTTACCAATGTTGGGAAACCTATAAATTATATTTAAAATAAAATACCAACTTACCACGTGCTTTCTGTTGTTGCTGGGCTTGCAATTCCAAAAACTTGGCTGCCTCCAGAAGCGTTTCGATGCTCATTTCCGTCCAAGTTGGAAAACACTGTGGTTTGATTTTTCAAAGAGGAGAGGCGGATAAAGCGAGTGCAATATGCGCCTACAGAGTGAGTACTACAAGGGGAGAGGTTCCCAGTCTGAAGCTGGAAAACGGGTAATCGGATACCCCCTCAGCAGAAACTCAACCACTTACGTAGGGAGAGTTACAAACAAGATGGCGCTCAAAGTAGTGGGAACAAATAAGGTTTGTGAATCACGCAGCGTTTGTAACCGCCCACCGACAGACAGACACACTCCCTCCCATGCACGGCAGAGAGAGACCGCCACAAAACCTGGAGGAGAGAAGAAAAAGAACGAGCTGGATGGGATTAACAACGGTGTTATAAACTGTTGAGTCACGTCCGTTACAGTTAAAAAGTAAAACTGACGCTACGCTCGGCCGTCATTAACGTGACCGTTAATAGACGGTTGGCAGTTACAGCTACATGCGAACACTGGTGTCTGTAATGTGTTGCTTAGCAACCACCTTAGCTACACAAGCTAAACGGTTTTTTTTTTAACGTTTTCTAACGCAAACGTTGGCTTTTTATTTAACTTATATATCTTTTTTACTTAGTTATAATCTAATGTCTACTTGTGGCTCCTTCCTCAACTGTCACTCTGTACGTGTTTACACCGGCTCAAACTGTCAGGTGTGTAAAGTGATAGCTCTCTCTCCGTAATTTACCAGTAACCATGACTGCAGTACATTTACATGTCATTGATTGTATTGTTCAGCCACCAATCAGCGTGAAGAACAACAAGGTATGGCGTCTGCACACATGGATACAAGCCATGTACTCTCCCGCGTCCAGGCCTTAAACTGTCAATGAATGCA
This sequence comes from Argyrosomus regius, assembly GCA_946959425.1. Lineage (NCBI taxonomy): Eukaryota > Metazoa > Chordata > Actinopteri > Sciaenidae > Argyrosomus > Argyrosomus regius. Next base: position 14,570,474 of record OX336889.1, read on the forward strand.
AAATATATCGGAAGTAGTCTTGATAAGCTCACGATTAATGAATCTAAAGTCTGCATTACGTTTCGATTACAAGTACACAGACACTAAGAAAGTATTCACTCAAGAACTACACCCTAAGTAACTAATTACTTTAGTATTTTCTGCTACTGTACTTATACTATTACATTAAATTGTAGATAGAAATATGGCACTTTTTACTCCACTGCTTTACTTACTAGTTACTTTGCAGATTCAACTTAATACATGTGGTGTGTGTATACTTTGAATATCTAGTTATAGGTTATAATCAGACTTTATTGATCCCTTAGTGGGGCGATTACTTTGTATATACAAAGATTAGCAACATATAAGTGGGTGGCACGGAGGTACAGTGGTTGTAGGCACTGTCGCCTCACAGCTCGAGGGTTCTGGGTTCGAATCCACATATAAAGCTGGCATCTTTCTGTGTGGAGTTTACATGTTTTCCCCGTGTCTGCATGGGTTTATAGGTGACTAGTTGTTTGCCCTGTGATGAACTGGCAACTTGTCCAAGCTTCAGCTACCCTGAGACCTTAATGAGGGTACATAAAAGTGATGTGCACATTGCACTGCTTTAATAATTATAATGGGCCACTCTGCATTATGAGTAACTTCACTATTTAGTTGTTGTATTTGGATAAGTAGAATAAAAACTGTTAGCAAAACACGTTATGTTCATCTAAAGCCGACAACCAACACTAATTTTTCACTATTTATTTTTCTATCTTCTATTAATCTTTCAGCAAATGTATTATTTATTCATTCTATAAAATGTTAGAAAATTGTGACAGATGTCCACTCAGTTTCCCAGAGGCCAAGGTGACATCTTAAAATTGATTTTTTGTTTTGGCCAGCCAACAGTGAAACCCAAAAATATTCAGTTTATAATGCTGTGAAACAGTTCAGCAACATTTGAGGGGCTGGAGCCAATAAATGTTTGATTTGTTTAGTTAATTACTTCAAACATAAATAAACTAGAATTAACTTTCTGTCACTGTTGATTAATCAGCTAATCATTTCAGCTATAGTTGACTTATTTGTGTAATTACTCTTACTACAGAGCAATTCAACAATAGCTAGACTGACTTATAAGTTCACAGTGTACTTATGAATAAAACTTCCTCTTTATAAGTCACACCATCTGTAAACATGTAGAAAGAAGTACCTACAAACGTGTGTGAAACAGCATCAAAGAGAGAAGTGCTGCCTAATCTGACACTGTTCAAGTCCCTGTTTTTAATATTGATGGTGCTCTCACATGACTCTCACACGACTCTCTCTCACACACACAGGCTGGTGGAGTCAAAGTCCTGGCCAAACTGAGATACACGTAGTACAAGTCTGCTTGCAACACACCGAAAATGCACGTATACACACATACCACATGGCCCTGGCTATTTAGGTCTCTTTCCTGTTATTCACTCGACTCCAGTGAGGAAATATGTCAGTAATGATAGTGGATCACAATACTAAAAAGGAAAGACTGAGGGGGCTCCAGGAACATCCTGAATGACACAGGCTGTGGGCAGTGTGTAAATTTAAGACGTGCCAACTGTCAAGCTGAAGCCATTAATAAAGCTGATGTCTAATAAAGCAGCAATTAAATGATTTAATCTTAATACAAAAGATCCTTGACAGGAAGTCTCTCATTGGAGAAACACTGTCCTCATGTGGTCAATTAAAGGTACTGCATCATCAAAAATACTCAATACACACCATGATGTTAGAAAAATGTACATTTATTGCAAATGTTTAACAAAAATACTGATGTACAATAAATGTTTTACCTTAAAAAGGTAAACTGCCAGGTACAAGACTCAATTATTGACTGGAATAAATCTCCAGGAGTCACAGTGAACTGAACATTTTCCAAACTTCTCAAAAGCTGTATGCAGTTATGAACAATATTGTAATTTAAACCATTCAAAAAGAAACAGCCACTACATAATCATCTCTAAAAAATAAAATTTTTACTTGTCATTTCACGTCTGAAAACACTGTTTTAAAAAGAAAAAAAAAGGACATGTTGTTCTTTGTTTTTCATTTAGGACTTTGCGACAGACTTTAAAAGCGTGTTCTTCAGGTAAGTGCACAGCTGGTTCATCAGGTCTTTATTCGGACCCTCGACCCAGTGCATCTCAATCACTGCGTCGCCCTCCTCCAGCATCACATTGAGCAGACACTTAAACAGGAAGTGTTCGACAGCACCGGGGCTCAGGGGTCGCTTAGCGGGCGGCTCACTTGCCGCAGCAGCAGTTTCATCCTTTGGTCCAGTTTCCTGCCCTGCTTCTGTGGTGGTAGAGGACTCCATGTCCACATCTTCACCCGACACACTTTCTAAGACCTCTTTCTGTTCTCCAGTTGGGTTGTGTGTTGCATCTTTACTTGTCACATCTGAAGAGGAGCCGTTTCCAACCTGCTCTGCAGGCGTCGTTTTGTTTTGAGCGCCGTCATCTTGCGTGCTGCTCTTCTGCGTGGAGGCAGGTTGGTTTTGAGTTGCTGGGGTTGTGGCCACGGTGGTTTGAGAGCTGGTTCCAACTCCTTGAGGCGCCCTGGGAAGCTCTCGCAAATGACGCGCCCCTTCACGGCGCTTCTGTCGTCCGTGGATCCAAGTGTTCTCCACAGCAGTCAGAAAGAGGCTCTGCTCCTGCTTCCTGCATGGGACACGTTTGTGCAGCACCTAAAGAGCCACACATGCAAGACAATCAGACCAATGATGAAGTTTACTGGAGATGTATGATGTTTGAACACAAAAGCTCAGTGTTGTTAAGGTCAAGGGGCACAAAGAAGCAGACAGAGACCATCTAAGTACCATCTAAACTGTGCTAGTGCAGCTCTAAAGCTTACCCGCAGGTCAGTGAGTGTTTTCTCCAGCAGAGCAGCGATGCTGTCCACAGGACCATGGGCAGTCTGGCCTAAAGCCGAGGCCTTGGCCTGGAGCTCCTTCAGTCCCGCCTCCGGTAGTGTGAACGACAGGGGCTTCCGTGTCTTCTCCAGTTTACGCTTCTTACTGGGAGGAGACTGAGATAAAAGAGGGAGAAGAGAAAATTAACCAACAATCTGTAACACGAGGACAGAAATAAACTGCTATATAAAAAGGTTTTTTAGTTTGACAGATCAATAACTACTTTCTTTTCTTTCATCTGTTTCTCTTATTCATTGGGTTCAACTGACCTTTTGTGTGTTTTTAAGTCACATATTAGGGGCACGATGAAGTCCAAGCAGCTGGGTGAGAGACCACACTCTGTTTTGTTATCATTTACATTTTCAGCCACAAAGAGATAATAGTAGTCCAAAAATACTACGTCTGGAAAAAGGCCAGCCATAGGTAACCATATTTGGTTTTGATTTCAGATCCCGGAAACTTGTATGAATTCCTCAACTGTGTGGCATTTATCTGAGTTTTGTCTCTTTTGAAAACAAAGCTGTCAGTCTCATGATCTTTGTTTGCACCCGTGATTTTCTACCTCAACACTGACCCTCCCTGGCATTATTTTCCATTTCCAATATAGTCATGAGTGTCGCGAGTATACACTGACACAACAGATGATAAAAAGTGTTCACACACACATCAAATAGCACACATACTCTAGAAATTAGGTCTGAGCAACAGTTAAATAAGAATATAAGAAATCACCAGTCACTGGTAAAAAAACAAACTGGAAGCTAAGCATCAAAATCTGTGCAGATTTAAATAGAAGCAGGTTCCAGTGTCAAGTGTACAATAATGTCTGTAACAAGCTGGAATTAACAGGCATGTTGCATCAGCAAAGCTATTCTTAAAACTTTAAAATAGAAATAGAAATTTGGTCTAGAGTTGGTGCTATTCCAAAGAGTGGACTAATAAATCACAGTTTAAAAATGCTCAATGTAACCACTGAGTAGACTGCAGAGAGCCAAAAGAAGAAGATATAAATATATAAAGCCCAGCTGCACCATTGTGGTTCAGTAATCATCTTCGGTGATTTACAGTTTTCTGGACAGGAAACAAATTCAAACTCGAAGGTATTTGGGAGCAAAATGTTTTTTGCTTTTTGGGTCTAAAACTATTCATTTGATTTCTGCATTATACTGTTTTTGTCAAAATACCAATATAACAACAGGTGATATACACAAAGTACATAAAAGCTGTGCAAGCAATTTTTATTTCTCTACTGTCTCATAAAAGGCTTAAAATACTCTAAAACACTAAGAAATACTGACTATACATTCATCTTTCTGTTGCTATCAGCTCTCTACAGTCTACTGTCTTAAGTTTAAATTTAATGAATGATGAACCTAGTTAATTGTCTGTTGCTGAACACGATACAGATTACTCATTATGAGCTCATACTTTAATCTGTGGCGAGTATTCGTGGTCTCAGTTGCATCGCTTGCACATTCATTACACACCAAAAGAGGGCGCTCAAGCTGCACGAGCTCCTCCTGAACCTGCCCTGAATTAAACACTGCTCCTCATTTCTAATCCCCTCTAATGTCACGCCGCGATGACGGTGGAGGTCATTACCCAACCGTGTCCGAACACAACAGACGCTCTGCAGCGATCGTCCCCCTACGCATCCACTGCAGCCAATATGTGAACGCTGCATACGCAAAGTCACTGCAGGCTGCACTGAATGCGGGGAGGCAGCGGGGGTCTGCGGCTGCACTGTACTGTGGCCGAGCAGACAGCATGGCCGACTGACCTACAAACAGCAGAGGGACGGAGCAGACTGTGACCTTCACACTGATACACTGATCTGAGAGTCAAGTTTGGACTACTCGTTCACTTTAGTCCATCAGAAGACTTTGCAGTTTTTGTTTTTAAAGTACAGGATGTAATATTTGATTTCTCTTTTTTAGTAGCTCGTAAGAGTAGCAGAGGAATCGGAAATTAACTTAAAAATAAATGTACATGTCTTCCCTGCATCAGCTTCATTTCCAGGACATTTCACTCTAAATTATGTATTGATTTTTAGTTAAAACGATGGTCCTTGTAGATGCATGTTTAGAAGAGATGGACATATTTAATTAATGGGTTGTCGATGGACGCTGCCTCGTCTGGCTGCTTGTTAGAGCTTCTTTTATTTCTTATTGTTTCTCACAGACGTCTCTCCCCCTTTTTTCCTCCATGCTCTGCGAGCCCTGAAGCTCATTGTACAAGGACCGGAAATCAATAAAATCCATCAAGCCAAACCTGTCTGTTTGTACGGACATCCTTGACACATTCAAACACACACAACATGCACATGCACGCACACGTAGATTCACAGACAAAGAGTGAGAAATCCCCATGTGTACAATTTTACATAGACACCTCTTCAACTGAATCACATCCTCTTCTGACTCTGCTGCTCTTTCACTCCATTATTAATCCCACTTACCCACTCTCACCTGACACACACACACACACACACACACACACACACACACACACACACACACACACACACACACACACACACACACACACACACACACACACACACACACACACACACACACACACACACACACACACACACACACACACACACACACACACACACACACACACGATATGGGTAAATGACAACCTCACAATAAAAGCCTGGCCTAATTTTGAAAACCAGGCACAGTAAAAGCTTACAGGACCAATCAGGGCTGTTCTCTGCAGATATAATGTCATTCAGTCATCCATCTTGACCTCCTGAGTACATGTACACATAATGGAGAAACAAAATGCTGCAGATTTCACCTTCAGGCAAACACTGGGAATCATACTCTGATCACCCCTCTACTCCCAACCCCCATTTCCTTTTTGTCAAGTCCCAAAACCCCTGCATGGACTCCTGAACTCTGGACCTTCCCGAACCCCCTCCTAGTCTGTATGAACAACAACAACCCGCCTCAGGGCTTAGATAAAGCCTGGCAGGCCTTGAGTTATCTATTGTCTACTGGTCCTTTATTCTGTCTGTATGTGCTCTAATCTCACAGTCTCCATACCTTTGTCTGATTTCTTTATCAGCATTGTCCTCCTATCCATTCATCCTCTGCCTCTTTCTCTCTTGGTAATAAAAATAACTAAAATACCTCATATTATTCCACCTGTAAAAGGAGAATTCAAAGATTTTATACCCAGATCAAAAGTTAAGTGCTTAACAGCTTATGTTGGAGGCTCTGTGGTGGACCTGGAGGTCAAACCACACTCATGTTTTCTCAAGTTGTTGGGACAAAGCACTGTAAAGTCAACCACAAAAGACATTATGGGACGCTGAACAACTGTGCTGTGGGTGAATCTAGGGAACAATGAGGAAGCTTTACAAGAAAGAGACAGATAACAACAAAAGCTATGACAAGATATCGATTTTATAGGGCGCACAGACTCACGACAGTTTTAAGAAGAGAGATTAAAATTAATGCAGCAGAACCAGAGATATCGTCTTTTTTTAAATTCAACACACTTGTTAGGGTTCATTCAGACAGGATCGAGCACTGCGGCGTATCGCAGGGTTGTCTGGCGGTGTGTGAGATGAGGGGAGCTGCTGGGGGTGTCTATTTGTGCTGCATGTAACCGCTGTGAAACAATCAGGAAATAACTTTTTATTTCCCTGATTAACCGGCTTTATCGAGGCCTCTCTATGTCGCTCAACCAACGCTCTCTCTCTGCCTCAAATTAAACTCCTTTGTGTCTCTATTTTGCAGCGTAAATTGCGAGTCAGACTCAGATTTAGAAGCTGCGTACATGAAATACACAAAGCCAGAACACAACAGGTAGAGTATCAGAGTTTAGTCCATGAATCCACCTGGAGATTCTCAGCTTCAGCGACATTTCAGGCCGACTGTGGAGGTTTGACCGTTGCAATGTAATGTTGATCATTTTCAAGCATCAGTGCATTTATACCAAGAGCTGTTGACTGAGGGCGACTTCTTAAATGAGATACAAGTCAACACGGTGAATCCAGAGATAAACAAACCTTAAACACACCAGGAGAAGAGGTAGAAGGAGACGATGAATGTAAAGTAATGGCAGGTATAGTAGTTTGCAGGCTGACCTGGTAATAAGATGGTTAAGTAGGTCACGGTTGCATGCATGTCACATATGTTAAAGTCTATATGTAACATTAATGAGCAGCCCCATGCACATACGTACAGACCAGACATCCACAGGAACACACACATGCAGACAGAATTATGTAGTCAACCATGTGAGGAATTACACAAGCACACACACACACACACACGCTCGAGGGGTCTGCCTTGTAATGATGGAGAGCAGCTCGTGAGTGTAAATGACGGTGGATGTGCGTGTAAGTGGAGGAGGAGGAGGAGAAAATGTAGGCCGATCATTCTGCTCCGCTGCTTTTCTGCTGAAAAAGGCCAAAACAGAACCAACAAAACACAAACGGTCCTCGTCACACAGCCTCTGCTGCACCTGCTGACCGCCTCCCACCTGCCTTTACGTTCAACACGTCGTCACTCCAACATTATTCTTAGCCCTTTAACTGTTTCAAGCTGTTTCACCGTCCCTGCTTTGTCTTTACCTCAAACTCTTCCACTGTCCAGACAAGACTACGGCGCTTTGGTGCACGCAGACCTGCCCTGGTAACTGTTGCCTGGATACAGCAGGTTAAAAATCACAAACATCTCCCAGGAGGAAGGAATAAGTGCTTCTAATGGAACGAGGCTGAAAGGAGAGAGGGCACAGTCTGGAGATGATGGAGCGGGACAGAGGTGGTGCATAATTGAGGCGGAGGCTTTTGGGTTTTGGAAACATCCAGCTGCAGGAAAGTGAGCAGTTCAAATCGACCGAAATTACTCACTTGTGTATTGATCTGAGGTACCGAATGTCAAGTCTATTTTTCAGTACTACTACAAAAAGGTGCTGAATTTCATTACTCAGCTGTAATCACCACAAAACAATCTGTTGAGTCTAAAAGTGTGCAGCAGGAGTGCGGGTTGTGGACAGGCAGACTCACCGGAACAATCACGTCACCATAGAAACTCCAGGCCAGCGCCCACCGCATGGTCCGCCCCTGACAGAACTCTGTGTGCGTCACTTTAGGCACCTGATAAAAAGGGAAATACAAAAACAGTCACGTTAGCCGCATGAAGCAGTTTATTTCACAGTGGAAACAGCCAGAGCAGCTGAGGCTCGGAGGTGTCGAAGTGGGAAATATACTGAACCCCAAATTGCACCCGAGGGGCTGTGCCATCGGTGGGTGAGTGTGTGTGAATGTGATTAGTTACTTTCTGTTGAGCTGTTGGCACCTCGCATGGCAGCCTCTGCCATCAGTGTCTGAATGTATGAGTGAATGCACCCTGATCAGAAGACTAGAAACGCGTTTTATAAATGCAAGTCCGCTTACCAGACCACTATTTACCTCAATATCTACATTATATAGAAATGATAGCACAGAAATGTAGAATGTAGAAACCTAAAGTGGAGTTCATCCCAATTGAAAGAGATTTTCGCCTCAGACATCGTCACTAATTCTGTGTAGATCTTAGGCTGAAAAGCATTTACATTTGGACCGGCCCAGAACAGGTTTTTCAGATTTTTCTCCAGCAACTGGAGGATCATAAATGAGGAGACTGCTGAACCAGAGTGATAAAATATCTGCTAAGACTCTTTCAGCCAAACGCTCTCCAAGAGCTTGAACTTTATATCTTCCATTGTAATTCGCAATATTTTGTCCTGACGTGCTCTGTAATGTTTCCCTTTCACATTTCTGTTTAATGTAGGTGCTACTAGTTTTCTGAAGTACTTCAAATTCCTTATAAAATCTTGAGATTATTCAAACAGTTCCTAGTTATTTGTGGTTCTGACAGGGAACTCATGCAAACATGCAAAAAAAAAAAAAAAGATGATTTTCTTTGTGTGAAATAGCCTTAATTATTTTATCTTGTAACTTTACATCTGTTGGAAGAAATATGGTTGCCACCTTATCAATTTGTGAAAACGTTGAAATTACAGTGCTCCTATTCTAATCAATCAACACTGATAAAGAAATACATTACCCACAGAATAAAAAAATAAAAACATAAAAACATAAAAAACATAAAACTATATTCTGTGGCTGGAGCCACTGAAGCAGCTGTCACGGTTTTGAGATTATGATGAGCACAGTATGTGATAAAAATGTAAAACAGCTTTGCATAACCAAATCCTGTCAACAGAATTTACTCAATGAATCCTCGACATGTGATGAACTTTGACAGTGTGATGCGATGTAAACTGGGCATGCTCAGTCCGCAGGTCTAGTGAACTACGTTCTGATGTGAACTGAGACATTTGTCCTGCAGTGAGCACCTCTAATCGTGGGTGAGAAAATAAAAGATCCATGATGTGAAAAGCCTTGTGCTAAGAGAGCACTTTCGCTGCCTCTCGGGACTGCCTTCGGTAAATAGGAGGAGGAAGGTCACCAAGATAAAAAGGTCAGAGGTCAAAGAGCTCTGTATCGGAGACAGTAACCAACATGCACATTTGCTAAATTAAAAAAAAACACAAAGAGAGAGAGAGACGAGGAGATGCTGCAGAGAAGCTCGAGTAATGGGTGATAAAAGCATTAGCATATTAACCAGGTGAGGTTTCTGTTTACACACTTTAAAATGGGGCGACAGTCTCTTCTCTGGACGTACGCCAACGCTGCACTCACTCTGATGAGCAGCGACAGCACCCTAAAACTCTGGAGGAGCATGTGAGGGTAGTGACTGGCACAGGACCAGCGGCCTGCAGCAGTCAGGGAGTCATGTGCTGGACTATTAGTTAAGCTAATGACACTAATGCACGTTAGCTACAGAGGGCCGTGTGATTCAGTCATGCACTGCTAACAGAAATCAGCTCATTCATGGCTTGTTTGCGATGCTGCTTAGCTGGCATGTATCAGAAAGAGCTGATGTGTTCTATTTCTCTGGGTATCTCCACAGTCCCAGAAGAGGAGACTCTGTTTTAACAAGCTATAATCTGACCCTGCACAGAAGGAGCTCCTTCCTGCATGAACAAACTGAGATCAAAAGAGGTGGATGCAGATGTATTTGTGTGTCTGCCTTTGCTTGGTACTCACCCCTTGCTTCCTCAGCTCCTCTTTCAAAGGTGCCAGGCTACATTTCTTCCCCAACATGCAGCTGTACCACCTGCAGAAAGAAGAATCATTATTAACCAGCTGTGTGTGTGTGTGTGTGTGTGTGTACACACGTGTGTGTCGCTGTGTGTTGAACTGCGTGAACTGCCAAGCAGAGATCAAACGAGCCGAGGTGAGCTTTGGGGAGCAACACAAAGACCGAGTAAAACATGAGAGAGGAAAAACATCCGGGTGAGTACGGTCCTATGGTTGGAAGAGAAGCAGCTCTGATGTCGTCTCCCGGTGGAAGCCTGATCAATAATCTCCGCTGTGCAATAAAGAAATGAGGTTGGTCCTGATCAATAAGCAGTAGAGTCCAGTGGGGGAAGATAAACACATCAGAGTCGGTGTGGAAGCAGGGCTGGCCAATTTTTTACAAACCTTGTCAAGGGTTCATTTGAAGCTAATCATCTGCTCTTTATTTAATCACCATGAACATGTACAAAATGTGATAAATAAATATGCAAAGCACGTGACTATCCATACAAACTGGTGGATGTTAATCTTTGTTTCGTCTCCCTCACTTTTACGGGTGCGTCTGATCTTCTCACCAAAAGATAGAGCAGACTAGATCTCTCTGCCCAGCCGCCAAAACTCAGATGAAAGGCTCTGAGTTGATAAAAATGTGGATAAACTCATCTCATCTCACTGTTTGAGGAGCAACAAAGTAATCATAGCTTTTTTTGTGTGTGTGTGTGTTTTTCCCCACACTTTCTCCACTTCTTGGTGGAGGTTATTACGCAGCCTGTGGGAAAGACTGCAGGCTCAACTGTGGTTAAAATAATTAGTTGATTAATCCATTGATGGAAAATTAATTTGCACTCGTTACAGCTTCTTGAATGTTGCATGTCATTATATTTTGAAACCAAGAGAGTGAAGAAGTCACCTTGAAATTAAGAAATTATTTATACGATAAAATAACAAATTTAATCTGGAGAATGGTATATCTGTCATTCCCACTCTGTGCTAAATAAACTAATATACCAAATATTTCACTGATTTTGATGAAACTGGATCATATTCTATGGAGAAAATGTTTTCTGTTCTTCCCTCTGATGTCCTCCGGCTGCTCTGCGATTTACAGAGTTTCCTGATGGACAGTAAAGTAAACGAGCTGCGAACTGTAGCTGTTGTTAGCCAATGTTAGCTCAGTTTGTTAGCCGGGCTGCACAGACTGTGAGCTCAGAGCAGAGAGTGTTAGCGTTTGTAGCAAAGTTGCTCGCTAGTTTTTGGTCATAAGTAACTTAATCATAACAAATACATGTGTACAGATGTCCATGTTTACGACAGTGGTGTTACACTCTGAAGATGGAGGCGCTAAATCACAAAAAAAAATCAATTCCTACATAGTGTTGCTTTAATATTGGGTCTAAATCAGGACGGTGTTCTTTGTGGTGAAGAGCTATATACAAAATAAGCAACCAAAACTAAACTAAATGTGATTTTAAGCAGATTAGTTCATTAATGATAGAGCAGTTTTAGTTAGCAGAGTGTCTGGGTAGATTTATATAAATGTATCTAAGTGCAGGAAATGACTTTCCTTCTTTATTTTGGCTTGAAGGACCGCTGTGATCAAACAGCCACATCTCTAAATGTACAAAGCTGCAATCACACCCGACTCCTGACGATGAAATTACATCTTAAAACCTGTTTTCACTGTGAATGATGGTGAGAAAGGATGATGATTTGTAATCAGGTTAGGAAGGTATGAAGATAACCAGAGGGGTGACGGGGTGGGGGGAGAGTAACATGTCAGCCTCGGTTGACACAATGAAATATTGAACAGCTCTAACATTCACAGATGTTCCTCCACTTTCTGTCACAGTGGGGAGAAAACACCCGGAGCAGCTCTCCGGCTTCCCCCCCCCCCTCCACCTTTTCAAACACCCCAAAGTGTGCAGCTGCATGAGCATCCATATTCATCCGTCCCTCCTCAAAATGTTGAAGCACAGGCGTGTGATTACAATCTTATTACCCGAGATGGTAATTTTCATATCAATGGCATGATAAATGAGGAGAATTACCTCACTTCTAACTGGAGCTTTTGGGCGTTTGGATGTGTGTTATACTGTGAACTAAGGTGGCTTGCCCTTATTTGACAGTAATTACACTTCAGTGGAAAGAAGAGGGGCAGGGCGGGGTGCTGTGGGGCGTCTCTAAGGACCAATCGGTGAAGCTGGCAGTGTTTCCATGGACACCTGGTGGCTGCAGTGTCCCAGCATGCTTTTGGAAGTGACAGCCGGCTCCGGTTGGTTTGGCCTGAGCCTCAAACCTGTTCAATAAGACTCGGTTTGTTCTCACATTGCTACACAAGTGTAACAAGGAGCCACACAGGAGCAGGCAGGTGTTAAGATCAGATCTCTCACAGTGCCGCCCGTCTTTCCAGTGACGCATTATGCAAACACACACACACACACACACACACACACTGTACTCCCCTGTAGGCCGAGCAGGTACGGCATGTCTAATCAGTTTTAATAGCACCGCTCTGCAGCTCCCTCTATCTGCGTCTCACTCTGCTGCCCCGGTGACAGCCCCGGTAACGGGGGAGGGTAAAGTGACGGCCGCTGGAGACACTCCCACTCACCCACCCAAACACAGCTGTTCCCTGTGGGTTCCCGGATACAGCACAGGGCGAGCGTGTGCCAAAATCATTAAAACAAGTCTGTGTGACAGCTCCATCACTGTACGGCAAACCCATCTGCCCATTTCACCTCTTGGTGTCTCCCATTCATTGGTGGCTCTCAGCGGCCATTTAAACCCCTCAAAGCCTCTTCAGAGAGGACAAAACTGCAGCACTCATCCATCCATCTGCCAGTTCAGATAATATGTAACCCCAAATACTTTCTGTCTAAGATTGGGTTTGATAAATCTGATTAAACACAAAAAAATACACCTGCAACTAGAGAAAGAAATCAGGTTTGGTTTGATTTCGTCCAGATCTTTTCCTCACCGCAAGCGTTTTTTAAGCTGCAGGCTGTCATGAATGATCCTCTTGACAAACTCCAGTTCCCCGCCCTCCGCCATGATCTCCGTCACCCCGCCCGTGTTCACCGAACTGGGAGGAGGTCGCCGTGAGTTCCTGGAGTTAACCCCCTGGTGGGAGCAACAAGACAGACAGAGATTAAGATGAAATCCTTTAAGGAGCTTGTTACTATCGTGTAAACAAATAGTGTTTCATGTCGGGCTTGCTCCGTGCTGTGCTTACTCTTAATGAGCCAAACATTTATGTTCAAAGAAGTTTGTCCTTTTCAGGCTGGACACCTGGACAACATGTCAAGAGTTAAAAGCAGGGAATCTCTTTGCTTACCTTTGCTTCCAGCTGGTTGGCGAAAAAAGGAGGGTTGCACATGCAGAAGTCGTACACTATTTCTGTCTCTTCTTTCAAGGCGTCCATCAGTAAAGTCTTCTGAGGGACTTTGACAACTAGGATAGAGATGTGGGGAAGATCAAAAAGAAGGCTAAAGACCCTGATACAAGGTGTAACTTCAGGCTGTACAGCCATGACAGAGATACATGGTTAAATCTTTGGTTCTTAGTCCAAATCTGTGGCCTTAAATCACATTATGAGCAACTAAAATGTAAAGCTTTGTTGATCAAAGACCAATGAAAGTATAAAGAATGGACAGAGCCTGAGTGACGTCACACACAGGTTTCCGAAGAGCTTTTTTGAAGCTTCTTCCGCCTCCTGGCTGATCTAAATATCGGCAAAGACGTGGATTATCGGTGGACCTGCGGCGGGCCAAATGAAGCCTGGGTGCTTGAATAATCCATCTGTAACTGCACTTACTTTAATATAATTTGAACAGGCGAGTTTAAAAAAAAAAAATCACTCCCTCACAGTTGTCATGAACGAGAAAATTAGATATAAAAACCAAAACTGTTTTTTGTACCAGGCTGTAAACGTGTTTATTTCTGCTGTTAACATGGGGGCTTATGGAGATTGACTCACTTCTGCAGCCAGCCTCAAGTGGCCGCTCACAGAAATACAGTTTTTAGCACTTCTGCGTCTTAGACATACAATATAACAGCTGTGACAAACCAACCAATCAGGATACGAAACACAGAACACACTGACTGATGCAACACTGAAGGAAATTATTTTCATTGTAGCGCTAAATGCCTCAAAATTGATAGTGTACAGTCTAAGGCTGCAAATAATGTAATTATTGATGAATCTAGATTGTTTTCCCCATTACTCAATTAACTGCTTGATGTAGAAAATGTCAGGAAATTGTGAAAAATGTAACAAATGTGTCAAATTTTCTTTTTTGTCCAAGAGATATTCAATCTACAATCATAAAAGAAAGAAATCTCTCACCATTTAGAAGCTGAAACTAGAAGAAAGTGGCTTAAACAACTCATCAATTATCAAAATAATAATAGACTTTAGGTAGATATTGCTGATAGTAATGACGCTACACTTTAGCATTCATCATTATCCTGTAGATTGTTGCTTGTAGCCACATTTCAGTCAAACGTACAATCTCTAAGTGAGTCAATATACCAATAAAACAGTGTAAGAGTGTTGTTTAATGTCCGGAGACACGTTGTTCTTCAGGATGAGTGGACCGCACTTACCTTTAATCAGGTCAGACAGGCTGTTCTGCTCAACGTTTTTCGTAGCGTAGTCAAAACAGATGTCGTCCACCTCTGTGGCGAGAAAGTACCAGCCGTTCATTGTGGCTCCCAGCAAGGGGTAGATACAAGACGCCCCAGTGCCTGAAAACACACACACACACACACACACACACACACACACACACACACACACACACACACACACACACACACACACACACACACACACACACACACACACACACACACACACACACACACACACAGGTTTTGGCAGCTTGAGGATGTGTGTAATCATCAGGATGATGAATCATTACGACTTTGATTGAACAATATGGAAATATATCCGGATGTGGTTTAAAGTAAATGCTAAATGGACTGCATCATCTTTAACCTAGTGGCCATAATGGACCATAAACGTCAGCTCCAGCAGCTGTTATTGAATCATTCACATACGAAAAGCTGCATACTTCAGTCACGGCTCAGACAAAGGTGGCACCCGCTAGTACAAATAACACCCAGTGGTGATCCATCAGAGAGGAGACAGCTTCAATCTGCTTACAGAAAGATTCAGGGGTCACCAATCAGTGACCTGAGGCCCTAAAGAGGACACGCACACACACACACACACACACCTGCACACAACAAGGACGGACAGCTTTTTCTCTGACAGACAGAACGGCAAACAAGCTGCGACATGTGGATGGGGATTTGGCTGGTAAGTGCTGGGAACACTGGGAATGACTGGGATTGTGGGTACCAGCTGGAAGCACTAAGTGACATTTCACGTGCCGCTCTGAGCTGCTGGAAGCCACATCGAGAATAAACAAGAGCGACTTCTAAAGACTCTAATTAACTGGGGGCTACTCGCTTGAACTCTCGACACGTTTCTTTGTATTTTTGTTAGAGTAACTGACCTTTTCCTCTCCTCTTATTTGTACATTCTTGTGAGGGAATCGACTGAACACTCACGCAAAGTAACATCAGTGACAGAAAAAGTATTACCGATGTCGATGCCCCTGCGTGGTTGCTTCTGGCCGTCAATAAGGTCCTCCACCCAGTGGATGTAGTTGAGGCGGAGGGGGACGGTGGGTATGAGGCGCTCCAGAGGGATCTCGATGGTCAGACCAAAGTCCTCCTTCAGCAGGGTGCAGGTCAGCGCTCGCACCGCCTCCGGCTCTTTGAAATTCACACTAGAGGAGAAACAAGCGAGTTCATGTCAGCATTTAAAGACTACAGTAGCACACGAGACAGAAAACCTCCATATTACCTCTATATTAGGAAAATTCAAGTTTATTACAGTTTCAGTGATTATTTTACAACAATCACCAAAAACATGCTGACATCTAGTCAGATTATCTCAATCAATCAATTAATCAGACTTTATTTTTAAAGCACTTTTCATACAAACAAAAGGTAACACACAGTAACCCCACAACCCTCCACTACAAAAGCACAACATGAACTGAGGAAGCACGATCTCATCTTTTTGCAGTGAGGAAAGCAAAACATAAGAAATAATGACAATTATTAATAATTAAATAAATATATTAAATCCATTAACATGTATAAGTAGACAGACAAAATAATGTAATAAGCATAATAATAAAAATACAGATAACCAAAATAAAAGGGCCAAAAACAGGTTAAGATGTATAAACAGACAAACTAAATAAATAAATAAATAAGTGAGAATAATGTAACAGATTAAAATATATAAATAGACAAATATATAAATATAATTAAAATAAAAGCCAGATTAAAAAAATAAGTCTTGAGTTTGCTCTTAAGAAAATTAATAAAAATAGGAACATACTCTGCTGCCTTCAGGTCACCAAACTATCAAAACCAGTTTGAAAATACTAGACAATTTTATTCACAATTAACTTTCAAGAATTTTTGGGTTGTAAAAAACAAACACAGGTTTAAATTTCTCAAAGTAAGGCAGCATTAGATTTGAAAAGTTTCTAACAATATCCAGTTGAAGTTAAATCAACCTGACAACTCCTCGTCTTATCCTCGTCCCATCCCATTTGCCACATCCCAAATCTCAGCCTTCAACTTAACAGTGCTGTCTCTGATATAAATGGTAGTTAAAGCTACAAAAATAAAAATAAAATTCAAGGTTGTATGAAACCTGAATTCCCCATTAAGGAGGATTTCAATTTAGGGACTTGCTGATCCTCTTTGTTTTACCAATGAGGCGACCTGACAGCAATTTACCAAACGGCTCTTAATGCAGCACTTCATTAACCCTCTGCAGCTCTCTGCACTGAACCCCATTACTTCACATTACACACACACACACACACAGATGGAGGACAATGGGGAGATAAGCAGCCCATCAATTCACAATCCCCGGCTAATGACAATGAAATTCCCATTTACAACATTGCTGAGACCTCCCACGTTTTTTTAAAAACAATTCTCAGTCCCCCCTCGTTCGGATTTTCCGTCTTTTCTTCTCGCCATGTTTAATGATTTCAGCTGTCACACGAGCGCAGCAGACAAAACGAGTGGGCGAGATAGGTATAATTAAAGCTTCGCTGAGTGCTTTCGCACCTCGGCAGATGTAATTAGACACATCCTGGTGATTGGAGCGTCTGGCACCTCGCTGGTTTGGTGTGAGCGTATTCCAGTCGACTTAACGACGGACACGAAGAAGATACGACTCAGGATATCCAAAGAAGCTAACTTCTGATTTTGTTTTTATTTTCATTGTCTCACAAATTAATTACCAACGAACAGCTGAAATGTTTTGCTCTCTCAGTATTCAGCTCCTCTTTGCTGATATTTCACAACAAATCGAAGTGAATCCCGTCAATTCAAGACCCACGTGATGACCCAAATGCCTCCAACAATTAAGTGTTTGGAGACTGAGAACAGTTCTCGGATGGCTCCAGCACCAGGAAGTCAAGTTTGAGTGTGAGTCAAAGAGTTTGAAAGCTTACAGGAGGCTGCATAACAGGTAATAACATAAAAGGATAATAAAAGGAAGGATTTCGCTCTGTAAAGTGGCAATTATTTAATCTCTGATCGGCCAATTCAACACTGTGCCAGATGATATCGTGTTGGGTCCAAAGTCAGTCTGAAATGATGAGATCTGTGAGGGGCATCAAATCTGGTTTTAATGCCTTTAATCCTTATGTTGATATTTTAATTACATGGCGCATATACTCTTGAACATGTCAGTATTTGATAAAGTTACCGTCATGGCCAAAACTACATCTCTGCATTTCTGTCACATAACGTAGTACTTCTTCCAAAAATTGTCCATTCTTTTCCAAGATTTTGGGTCAGACAGCTCTTTCTTTTGTCAGCACACAAAAGGTTGAGTCAACTTTTCTCCATTTTCCCCATTTTCTCCATTTCATGCTTGAAATTCAATTATTTCTTGAGATTTTGAAAAGGTGCCAATCATTTTGTCTAGTCCAATTTTTGGCATTTTGTGTGGAATATCTTAGATTTGTCTTTTTTTGTGTTGTTCCAATGCCAACAAAAGAAATAAACCGTATAAACAGAGCGGCAAACATTTTAAGCAGTACATTACGTGACAGAAATGCAGGGGTGCCAATATTTTTGGCCATTACTGTATCACGAAACAACTGATACAGAGGTGTTGAAATACTGGACTCTGGGCTAAATTAGTTGGGTGAACATGAGTTGGGATCACAGCTACTTTTCACCCCATCATCCTCTGACAGGTTCAGTCAAGTCAGGAGTCTCAGGTTGGTATCAATGAGATTCTGCAATGGGTAATCTGTGGTGTGAACGCAAAAGCAGACCGGGCCATCCTTGGCGATCTTTGTTTACTTATCATCTTACTACTATCAGCTGTGTATTAAAAAGGTGGAAAATGTC
The DNA here is from genome assembly GCA_946959425.1 of Argyrosomus regius. Lineage (NCBI taxonomy): Eukaryota > Metazoa > Chordata > Actinopteri > Sciaenidae > Argyrosomus > Argyrosomus regius. The sequence goes on from OX336889.1 coordinate 14,589,016, forward strand.
TCAAAAAAACCCAAATTATCAGATTTTTTTTTAAATCTGAAGGACAGAGGACAAACCTGCCTCACTGCTGAGGCGACTCTGGTCACTGAACTCTGCGTCTTCATCTCAGGAGTACAAACAAAGACAAACGACCCTCGAGCAGCCAGGTGTGAGACGGATACAAATGAGAAGCGATTTACCTGTAGAGCCTGACATCAATCTTACCCAGTGTCTCCTTACCTAATGAACATATTAGGTTAATGGTCCAGTTTAATCAGCATCTGAAGGAGTGTGACCTCTTGGAAAAGAAACACCTGGCTCCTTTGAGGAAGTACGACACGTTTACAAAAGACGAACCAGAGAAGAAATTAAAAAATAAATAAATAAAAAAAGCTTTAGGGAGGAATGAGGTTAATGAGGGAGAAGTGACAGATCAGCATAACGCTCTCTCTCTTTTAAAAAAATTAAAGCTCAGATATTCTGTCCTCTTTCATTTCTCCTCAGAGGCATCATTAGATCAGGATCAATATTCAGAGAGGGAAGCTGCTCAGGCCAGACCTCTATTTTTAGCCCCTGATGAGTGTGTGTTAGAGTGTGTGTGTGTGTGCAATGCAGACCGATCACTCCCATCAGCAGCACTGCGAATGGCACGTCTCCATGGCAACCCCACCTACTGAACAGATATGAGGAGAGCACGCAAATCCGGCCACGCTGGAGCAATGGCTGATGCCAGACGGAGCGTGAGTGTGCCCGCGATTTACGCTCTTCCGCTGCCACGTAGGTGCACCGCTGCGTGCTTACGACATTAATGTGGAAGACGGGATACAGCGTGGGACAAACATGAATGAAAAAAGTTGTGATGGGAAGTAAAGATGCTGCACTGTTTTGACGACAGGATGACTGTAAAGGGGGATTTTAGCTCCAAAGCTTAAGCTTATGCTCAGGTAGAAAACCAACTGAAGCAGGTGAGAAGGAGTGAATTAGAGTTGTACAGCGACACTGCAGGAGAAGAAGAAGAAGAGATTTAAGTGCTGAGAAGCAGAAAAGTCTTTGGTTCAGATGGATGAAGAGGACGGCATCATTAGACCGGAGGGGAGTTTACTGCTGAGACAAACAGCTCGAGCTCACCTCCCGCTACATGATCAGCATGAAAGCGCACACACACTCTTTCAATCTCTGTCCACACACAGGTGACCTTCAAGGTACATCTACTTCACTCTGAGTGTGCAGGAAAAAAATGTGCTGATTAGCAGCAAATTCTTCTCTTGTGTCAGGTGTTTTGTTTTGTTTTTTAAAACACTGAGTGAAACATATTTCAAGTCCTCACAAGAGCAAAAATGAGTACACCACTTAAAAACCCAACGTGAATTCACAGCTACGCTGACTCTTTGAATATCTCTGAGCTCATTTACTGATATTTTGCAATACTGCAGATATGCAGATGATATAAAAATGGCTGGTTAGGATCCTAAAATAACCAGAAATTATGGCTGAAATAATTATTCTGGTTATTTAGATGAATAAAATGTTTATTTGAGTTGTCAAAATCACCCCCTAAACAAGGACAAACACAGGTACACCTAATTACATAGGAGTTTAGGTTCATTTGCCCTAAAGTATTAAGTCAAAACGTAAAGAATATAGAATCACGTCTATCACGTAGACGTGATTGAAAATGCGTTAGCGTGCATTCAGACAGGACCAACTGCTGTGGCGAAAATGCAGTTTTTCCATTGATTTGAGTGGGGGTTGTCCGTTTTGGCTGTGGCAGTGCAGGCCACAGGGCTGTCTGCCTAAAAACATAGCGACCTGCAGCAGAGAAGGATTCAACTTTTGGAAAAAAAAAAAAAAAGCAGCCAGACGTCACACTCCGGCCATGAAACATCACTGAAGCTGAGGCTATCCAGGTGGACTAATCTCTGATACTCTACATGTTGTGTTCTGGCTTTCTTTATTTCATGCACGCAGCTTCTAAATCTGAGTCTGACTCACAATTTACGCTGCAAAAATAGAGACACAAAGAAGTTTAATTTTAAACAGAGAGGGAGAATGAGCGAGCGTTGGTTGAGCAATGCAGACAGTGAATGAGAGTGAGGGAGCCCTGACATCGAAGCCGGTTAATCTGCTAAATAAAAGTTATTTTCCGATTGTTTCACAGCGGTTACGTTCAACATAGACAGACAGACAGACAGACAGACAGACAGACAGACAGACCCCCAGTGCCTGATCCTGTCTGAATTTCAGACAGGATCAGGCACTGGGGGTCTGTCTGTTCAGACTCTGAATGTGCCCTCAGTTGTGCAAACTCAACAGCATTCAAAACTAATAGGAAATTATCTTTTAGGGTTATTATCCAACGAAAAAACAATTCAGCAAATCACTTTAGTTTGTAAAATGGGATCTGTTAATGTCTGCTGTTGGAGCTGATTGTGGCCTGCCCCAACACAACCCAAATTATAATTTATAATTAACTGGTTTTCAGATAAGTGATTTGTACAGTGCACTGATGGTTGTGCAAGAGCATGGCGCTGAAGCCACAGAGCAAGCAACTATCTCTTTACAGCAGATTTGGGAAGTGAAATATGTAAAAATAAACCTAAAACCTACGGCATAGAGTTTCCCTTATCGCTCGCTCATCACATGGTAAGAAATATCTGTATGGTAATAGCTCTGCTGGGCTCACCAGTGAGGGAAGTGCTGCTGATCACAGTGTGTTTACATATATCAATTTTAAATTTGGCATCAGAGGTACCAATTATTCATTAATTTATCCTCTAATGCCAAGAACGTGTTGAATAATATATATCAGAACAAAACTGGTAGTCCTTCCACAGATTGTTGTCTCTTAGCACATCATAAATATGACTACCAAATTAAATGTCACCCAGGCTGTTGCATTTTTAATACCCCATCATGCCACCCCCTCTATCCGCCAAATCTGAGCCTGCTTCCTCTTCCTTAAAACACTAAAACAAACCAACATCCAGACTGTTCTGTGGTTTATCTCCTCCTCACTTCAATTCCAATCACACCCCACGTATTTCTTCTCGTCCTGCCGCCTCTGGTCTGAGCTCGACTCTCGGCCCGCTGCTATCAGTCCTCTCCACCGCCGGTCCCTAAATGAAGGGGGACATATCTCCCCTGAGGATTGAGTGAATGTCTCCCCAAGATTACCCTCATCCCCCAACTCGCTGCTTAAATACTTAAAACCCCTGTCGATGAATTCATTGGGAAACACAAAACCACACTAATCCCTCCACTGATGGAATGACAGTCTGACGGGGAAGGAGAGCCAAAATTTCTGCAGACGGCTAACCAGAGTGAGACGCAAATCCTGGACATCCGTTCATGTAGCAGGCAAAGAGAATAAATTGGCAACTGACTCCAGGCTGAGTGTGATCATTGTGCACTGTACTGCTGACAACTGTTAACTATTGTTCAAAAAACTGAAGGCTGGTCACAACCCATCTGAGGGGCTCCCATTGAACACTTCTTTAGCCACGGTACCAGCATGGCTCAATGACAGTGAGGCAGTCCATTTTTATCTTTTATTCCTTTTTTATATTTTCATAAATCTGAACCTGTGTGGCTCTCTGTTGGGTCTTGTTCACCTTTTCTTTTGTTTATTTTTTATTAACTTTGTTTCTGCAGAAACAGAAAATGCTAATCACAATGTAAACAAAGGCACAACATTAGCATGTTAGCATGACTGTGTTGACAAAATGTACTCACAAACAGAAAGCAAATAATACAATAAAAATAACGCTAAGGAACAATAATAACTATGATAATAATACAAAAGGAAGCACATAAACAAAGAGAGAGAGGTTGCTGGAGGCAAACTCTTTTTCAAATGAACTCAAATGGTGTCCATAGCTTGTCAAATTTCAGAGTGGAGCCACGTGTGTGGTGTAATTTAACCTATACAACTTAAAGTGGGACATGACCTAACCCATTATATGTGTTGTGTCCAATAAAGGGGTCAAGAGCAATATCTTTTCCACACATGTGAGAGAACACCCTAAAAATGGAGGACCAAAATGACCCCAGTGCCAGGCATGAGCCTTGGCAGAGCTTTGATGGCATCTCACACATGTTGGGTTGACGTCTGGGTAGAGTTTGGCGAGTCTACTTCTACAGAGGCTTTAAACTGCAGCAGGCCATGGCCTATACAAAGAGGATGAGTGGCCAAGTGGGGGTTTGTCTTGAATAATGTCTTATAGTTTAGATATTCGCCTGTTTGCATATGGATGCATGTCCAGGCAGTCTTCAATACACCCCGCCAGCAGGAGGGATGGAAATGGGACATTCTGGTGTGTGAAATCTGATTTGGAAATGTCTTTTCACATTTTTTGTTGTCTAAAAAATGACACACTGGCTAGTTGTCTAATTCCCTAATTGTCTAAATTCAATTTCCACATTGGACGTCCAACCCTGACGCTACCAGCCCATTGTCTGTCGTCTGTCTGTGGCTCACCAACAGACAGACAAACTCATAATTAACACCTGTCACAGACAGACATCAAGTCGAGCTTTACAGCGTGCCCACACACGCACGCTCGGCCCGGCATAAGATGATTGACTGGCCACCTCACAGCCACAAAGAAGCAGCCCACACCAATATGTTCACAGTCACACACACACAGATGTTCAGACTCGCTGCACTGACACCATGTCCGCATTCATCTGCATAACACAGACAATAACAAGTGATTTCCTCACCGAGCAGACGTGGTACCTGTTTCATAAAAACACAAACAAAGAGGGAGGAGAGTGTCTCAGTGCTGACAGATGAACAGCAGGCCTCAAATACAAGTCCTACAATAACTGTCAGCTCGTACATTCATCAGGAGTTTGCTTTGTTTTGGTATTTCCATCGATTAAGAATAATTTTAAAAAATGACAAGCTGACATCTTTATGAAAAGATTAGAGCCAACTTAACCAAAATAAATTGTTATTGCTATTTTGAATACATTTTTAAATCAACGGACAAAATCGGTACGCTCAAATCTGTGCAAAAATCTTTATCTAGCAAGTGAATGCATCAGCACACAAAGTTAAAGTCTGTGTAAATGCAGATTTCTTTCAAAATACATTAAATATGTTGGAAAATAGTTGTTGCAAACATGTGAAAAGACTTTGAACGATATGTTACTGAAATGTGGAGTTAGAGGTTAAAACAGTTTTCAGTCCAGGATTTTGTGGGCGGTCCTAAAGGGTGGCTCGATGACACACTGAGGCCACCCTGAGCACACCCCTGCACCCCTAGCAGAGAGATAGAGATTAATTCATCTCACTCAGAGTGATTCAAAGTTAGTCATACCATTTTCTGAACTCATCTGACACGTTTCAGTCGCTTCAGAATGGCTGCTTGGCGAGTGGGCGTGGCTTCAGTACATTCAGTGGACACGCCCCCACAGTCCTGGAGCTGAGAATCATTTTTACCTGGTTTTGACACCTAATTTCATAAACGTGTCGATATTTTTAATCATTTGAATTTGGCTGGGTGGTTAATAACACTTTCTTCTTTGGTCTGACAAACTCAGAACACATATTTATTCTTACTTCACACAGACTTTAAAGGAACAGCCCTCGATGTTTAGCTGCACAAGCTCCAGCAGGAAATATCTAATCAAGGAATGAGTAAAAAGACTCTTAGCCAACATTTGATTGTAACTTTCAGTATTTGATTTCAAGGCCAATCACATTAGAAAATATACAAAGAAAAAAAAACTGAGGCTATCCAGAAAACATCTCTGGAATCTATCCATCCTCACAATCCAGGCTGTCATCTCAGGTTTAAATATCCTCCTCTAACTCATCTCCTGCCTCTAGAAACACAAACATCCACCTGGATTTACATCAATGTTTGTGTTTATTGCACCAATGCATGTGTCAAACTGGAAACAAGCGCACAGGGACAGGGAGAGGCAACCCACTGAGCACCCAGGAACTCAAGTATCCAACTTCTCAGCGCCACATCTGCACATACAGAACCAAAAAAAAAGCAATCATGAGCTCAACACCACTAATCCCACCTGACGTTCTTTCTTTGTTCTCCAGCATGGACGTTTTCACATCATGAAAAGCAGATTTTCAGTCCTAAAACTTGTGTGCCAGTTTGAGCACAAGGTGAAGCAGTAGGTGAAGCTGAAGGGTTTGTTCTTGATTGACAGACTAACCTATTTTTTAAATTGGGAGTCACTCACACATACTTTGTGAAGAAAAAACCTGAGCAGCAAACAGAGGATGGAGTGAAAAAATCTTTTGATGTCGACTTCATTAATCATTTGTCCAGGTTTCGTCTTCTTCCTCCTGCTGTTGCCAGAAGCTGAACGAGCAGTAAAGATCAGACTGAGTCAGCTGGGGCACGAGCTGTGCTGAATGGGGCCCTCAGGGCACGACCCTGGTATGCTGGTGAAAAGGTTCCCCCAGTGCATTAATACAACTTTTTTCTCTCCACAGTATCAATACCTCAACTCAGGGTATATGATAGTAGTGCCTTCTTCTCCCAAATCTATGATCTGTATCGCTAAGATGAATATAACGCAGACATTTCAGGCAGTGAAAAACATGATCCCCTGCTACCAAGTAAGGTCTCTTCCATTTCAGCCAGTAAAATCCAAAATCAAAGGTGAGGGAGTCCAAAGGTTTGTGGACAAACACTGAGTCTAGATCAATCAGCAACCCCTGTGGCTGTGAAGTGAAGCTGATGCCGAAGTGCAAAAAAACTGCAGTTCTTCAAACGTCCACTCGAGGCTGGCTACAGAACAAGCAGAAATAAACATGTTTACAGCCTGGTACAAAAAACAGTTTTGGTCTCTATAGCTAATTTCCCCGTTCATGACAACTGTACTGAGGGTGAATTTTTATAGAACTCACATGTTCAAATTAATATTAAGGCTTAAAGTTGTGCATAATTAACAGCGTGGACACTTTGATTGACAGGTGGGTGCCGTTACAAATGGCTTGTTTGAGCACCCAGGCGTCATTCGGTCCGCCTCAGGTCCACAGATGATCCACATCTTTGCTGATTTTTAGATCAGAGGGAGAAGAGGTTGGACTACCAACATGGCGGAGATTTTGAGCTTCAAAATGGCTCTTCAGAAACCTGTGGGTGATGAGGCAGATACGGTGTGATTCTTTATACAGTCATTGGTTTTTCGTAAGTTTCATAACCACCATAGTTGCTCCTTCACTTGAGGGGTTACAATCAGCAACTGCACCACAAGATGACACTATATCCTTCACATTGGACCTTCAAGTATTCAGTCTCATCTGATTGACATACAAGTACGCCATTAAAAAGATACTACTGCAACAACTAGCGCAATAAATCAGACGCTCAGGGAGTACCAGAGCTGCTCTGAGATCAACACCACCTTCCCCTCTGAATCACTGGTGACAATGGTAAGACATTTGACATCGAGGATGGACAGTGGGCAGATGACTTGGTCTCCTGTGGTCTCACACACACACACACACACACACAGCGTTCAGGTACTTACACAGGTCTTCCAGTGAGGCTGGTGTGCACATGCTGCTGGAAGTCTGGATATTTGGAGGCCAGGTAACCAAAGTCTGGAGGTTTGTCTTTGTACCGGTTCCGGGGGTGCATGGACTTATTGAGAGCCATGAGCACTGACCACAGAGAGGGAGGAGAGGAGACATGAGCACTAAACTAAATAAACACACAGATAATTTGACTTTGAGGGCGAACATATGAGCTTTAACGTTGTATGGACACGAAACTGACTGCTGGTCATGGCTGCACTGATGCTACATTTTAAATTAAGACTTGAATAACTGTTTTAGTTTGACTTTAACGCGTGCAACAACTTAAAACTGAAACTAACGGAGCTAGTTTGAAGCTAACATTTGAAGCTGACGCGTAGCCTGTGTTTGTGTCCGCCTACCTTTGTTGGAGTCTTCCTTGCTGTGATGAGGTCTGTCGATGTTTTCCGACAGGTACAGACTTCACTGGACTCAAACAACTGTGCAGAAAAGAGCTCACGTTGTCCAAACGTTGTGACTGCCTGCAACTCTCTTTTCCTGGTTGCGCTCCGACGTCACAACCTACGTCCATGCGCGTTTACGTCATCAAGGAAGCCGTTTAAAAAAAAAAAAAAAAAAAAAGCTAATTCTTTTTAAAAATACAATAAAATGTTAATTATTTTTCAACATTATGAACAATACTTCAAGTTTAAGGTGTCATAATATATTTTGAATGTAAAAACCCAAAAATAATTTTTTATTATAGCCTGAATTTTGTGATTTCTAATATTTTATTAATAATAATAATATAAAAGAACATCAAAGCAGCAAAACAACATAAAACAGTACACTAAAAACACATTTGACTAAGCTAAACATTAAAAGCAATTTTAAAAAGGTGTGTTTTTGTCAGTGATTTGAAGGTGGGCAAGTCAGTACAGTCACGGATGTGTTTGGGGACAGAGTTCCAGAGGGAGGAGGGCAGCCACAGAGAAGGCTCTGTCGCCCCAGGTTCGGTGCTTGGTCCTGGGTGGTGGAGTCAGGAGGTTTACATCAGATGAACGGAGGCTGAGGGATGGATTGTGGCAATGGAGCAAGTCAGTGAGGTGGGAAGGGGCCTGGTTATGGAGGGCTTTGTGTGTGAGGAGGAGGATTTTGAACTGAATGCGCTGTGGAAACTGGGAGCCAGTGGAGGTTCTGGAGGACAGGAGTGATGTGGTCACATGATGTGCACACACCTCCAGAGGTTCTCTGATGATACAGCCACCATTGGACGTCTATCAGAAAGAAATGAGCAGGAGTTCAGGGGTTATCACAGACCTCGTCAGCTAGATGAAGGAGATGGTGATCGACACCTCAGACCACACCGGTGAACATCCAGGGATTGGATATCGAGATGGTGGGAGCATACAAATACCTGCATGTTCACCTTAACAACAAACTGGACTGGTTGGACAACACAACCGTCCTGCCCTCATAGACTCCATAGAGGAGGTGTGGGAGAGGAGGATGTTAGCGAAGCTGGCATCCATCATGAACAACTCCTCTCACCTTCTGCATGAGACTGAGGAGGCCTTAAACAGCTCCTTCAGCAACAGACTGCTACTCCCACCATGTAAGAAGGAGCGCTACCACAGGTCCTTCATTCCAACAGCTGTCAGCTGTAACACCAGCATGACTCCATGATTTTCTTCTACATATCTCTTATTTCTAAGTAGGTGAGCTGCTGTGACAAGTGAATTTCCCCAATGTGGGTCATTAAATTCTGTCTTATCTTATCTTAAGATAGTCTTTATTGATCCCAGATCGGGGGAATTCACTTGTTGCAGCAGCTGACAATACACAAGGTGGATAAGAATACTCATAAAAGAAAAAATCTAAGATATAATAATATTAAAAGTTATATACAGTCATTAGCTCAGTCCTTGCTAGTGGCCCAGCATTCGAATCTGTCATTCCCCCTCTCTGTCGCTGCTTTCCTGTCACTCTTAAGCTGCTACTGTACAATAAAGGTTCAAGAGATAGAGATTAATTATTAACTGTTAATCATAATTTTATTGACCCAACTTCACTTCTAAACTGTAACTCAAGTGCAAAGTTGAAGTTTAGCTCCAGGTTGTTCAAACTACACTGACCTTCAGTGTCATAACTAACAGCTCAAACAAAAAATGCGCAAGGCGACACAGGTGCAGATTTTCTTCTTTTATTATATCGCAAACAATAATGACATCCAGGTATATTGTTAACAGTTTGCCGAGTGAAGAGTGAGACCATAGTGGTGAAAACATCATGAGCTCTCCTGTAGGAGCTTGTTGTTGTGCAGTCTGAAGCCCTCTGATGTGGTTCATGGGCAGATTACAGAGGACAGATGGTCTTGAGGTCGGAGGAAACGACCCACAGACAGTCAAAAACATGCCTGTCGGTCCCTTCACACACCGGACCAGAGCAGCACAGGGATTGCTTGGGACCTGTGAATGGCAAAAGGGGATTTTTCTTCAACTTGAGTACAACACCAGCAACTGTTGTACCTTTTTCCACCGATTCTTACAAAAGAAACAGAACACACATCGTCCTGACCTTTGATTAGCCGCCTTCCTTGAGTAAAACCAAGGAAGGGAAGACGTTTTTTTGAAATTTACATTTTATGGTCTGGCATGTCATAGCGTGATCCTGAAGAAGGCTAGCATCGTTTTCAGACGTTGGTCACACAGTGCTGGACCAACAAAGGGAGGCTGAACCAGATTGTACTGACAAATGTCTCCATTTTTGGCTTCAGCTAGAACATTTAACACAACGGCATCTTCATCAGCCGTGCCAAATTTTACTACAAAATTAGCCGATCCTCCGCCCAAAGTTCGGACAGAGAAAACAGCTTGTAGAAATAAAAAATATAAGACCTTTGTAAAGAGAGGGGGGCACACACCAAAGGGAGACATGAGTAATATTCCCTGAAAGAGAGAGCGGGTTTCTCCTTTGGGACATCCTAGTCTGCCACAATCCCAATGCATTTACAGAAGAGGAGGTGAACCTCCTTCAAATAGCATCACACACAACAAAACCAGCCTTTCTACAACCAATCAACAGAGGTGTCTGAACCCACTGAGCCTGCCAGCCAAGGATACAGTAATATAAGAGGTCGACACTTTGAGAAATACACTTGTTTGTTTTCTTGCTGTGGAGAATTTCAACGGTCTCAAACTGTTTCAAATTTCAATTTTCAACTGTTTGTACCCTAAATATGCTGGAGCAGCCTGTTAGCTTAGCTTAGCATAGAAGATTGGAAATGGCTCCGTCCAACAGCAGAGAGCTGTTGCCAGGGAACCAGCGAGACTCCAGCAAGCTACTGGTCCAAGCTAATACACAGAGTTTCATTTAACTGGGAACATTTTTGATTCATTAGTCAAAAGTTTCACTCTGGTTCCAGTTGAGCACAACTTTCCATAAAACGACATACGGATAGCTGTAGCTTCGTATTTACTCCCAGCAAGAGCTCAAATAAACACATTTCCCAAAATATCTAACTACTTTGAGCACACAGAGACACTTTCTCAGCTCGTTATTCAAACCAATTGGGTCTCTACTAGCAGGGCTCCCCAAGTATTTTAAGCTTATATTGTTCTGACAGCTCTGCCTCTGGTGAAGGTTTACATGCAGCAGTGCTACATCAACAGGTCACATTAGGCTCACAGTAGCCACTAGCAGGAGCTTGAGCAGCAGATCACCACATCCAGTACACACAGGAAGAGGAAAAAATGTGGCAAAGAAGCGAAAGATAAGAAGATCGAGTTAAGCAGTGGAATTCTTTATTAGCCGAGAACTGCATTGGAATGAAAAGGCTAATCAGAAATTATAGGTTTATGCATTTATCAACATCATTTAACTTTTAATGTTGTCTCTGATCGTCATTAAACGACCAAAGATTTAGTGAAAACAGGGATGTGCAAGATTTAATGAATCACCTTGTCAGCTACAGTTAGAAAGAAGCAAGATGTTTCATTTTTTTTTCGTCCTCCGAGGGGAGTGGAATGGTCGTTTCTACAGCATGGACTGGTTTGCGGTTATTTTCCAGTCTTTCTTTACAGTTTGAGGAAAGCCACTCACAAGACGTTCGCATGCGTCTGTGGGGGGGGTTTGTCTGTAGAGATCCTCGCTGATCTGATCCAGGAGCTGCCACGGCACTTTCTTTTTTTTAAACCGTGACAACAAAAAACAAAATCAGCGTCCAACCCCTCTACAGACAAACATCATCGACAGATCACTCAGCATGTCTGCTGCTAGCATTCCCTCGCTAACTCTAAATTCCCATCCAGTTCATCCTTTAGTGCGATAATACAAAACTGCCAAATCTCTTAATAACAAGCTAAATTTACATTTCATATTTTCACAGAAAACTGATTTTTTTTTTTTACTCAAAACCATTTTTTTTATTATTAAGCAGAACATATATGTCACCCCTCAGAAATTGGAGATCTTTGCACATCCCAGATATCAAACCCGGGGGGCTCACTTTGACTCCTCATCGTGCCTTGTTTCTCTTTAGCGGGTTTATTTCACTCGAGGCTCGTGTCTGTAAGTCTTCAGAGGCGCCGTGGGACGACTGAGCGTCATCTGACTATAGTACACCAAACCATGCCGAGACGGAGGCTTGAGTTCAACAAAAGTCTGACATGCAAGGTCACAGGAAATCTTCTCCTAAAGGGAGACACACCCGAGGTCTTTATCAAGTGCTAGAGATTAAGCAGGTGTAATCTCTGAACTCTGCTCAGGTGTTAGCTGTGACTCTGACAGCGAAAGCCAAACAAACTTTCAGGCTTCTTGTCACCAAGCCACTTTAAACAACTTTTTTAAATTCTTCTCTGCAGATTCAATAAACGGGATAATTTACCTAAAGCCTAGCAGTGGTTCATGTGCCACCAAGACAAGAGTACAAAGCTGTTTTTTTTTTTTTTTTAAGCCCCCGGGGTCCAAGGACAACAGTTTGAAACATTCGTATATACAGCCATTAAAATATTACCTAGTTCCACATGAAGAGAAATGGTATGCACACTTGAGAAGTGATGTTATAAAGCTACGGATTATTTCAATAACAAAGCCCCACAGACAATCGCATCTTATCGCATCGTATATGCTTTTCCTGCCTTATCTCTCGAAAAGTTTCACCAAGCTAGGCACCAACAGACTACAGACAGTGAAGGAGAGAAATAACAGAGAGAGAGAGAGAAAAAAAAATCCTAAAATAAAAAAATAGACAAAAATAAATCTTACACATAAAGACACTGTCATTTCTTAAATTATCGGTTTTTAGTGCCCTACATTTTACACCCAGTCAAAAACATCTGCCTTCGGTTGGTCGGAAAGGCTGCGTGACAGACGGCCAGCCCTGTGGTAAACCTATGGTACTTCTAGACGTTATGTAAATTTACAGTATACAATTTTGGATTACCATGCAAGAATACTTTTTTGTGTAACATTTAATAGCTCGATCTACATCCAGGAATAATTTACATAGAAGGACAATAGTTATTGGACCAGAGAGAGCGATGGGTAAATAACCATGGTGGTAAGTGCAGCCGGAGGAGATGACGATGTGCGGGTGAGGTTTAGGTGACAGGGGAGGAGGGAGAGGGAAGGTGGGATGAAAGGGGAGGTGGGATGGCAGGAGAGAGGGAGGGAGGGAGAGAGGGAGGGAGGTGGGATCCAGAGGAGCGCCTGGGTAATTGGGGATGGTGGTCCAATCCTCCAAGGTCCAAATCAGCGGCACTCCCACACTTTTACTGTTTGATCTACACTCCCAGTGACCACGTAGGGAGCGGCCTTGTGGAAATCTGTGGAGGAGACAAAAGATCATCAGAACAAAGCAAAAAGGAGGAAATAAAATCTCCTTAAAGGTGACAAGTACTAAAGAATTAATGCAACACGACGGCGGCTCACGGTTTCACAACAATCTGAAGATTATCCTGGCTTCAGACGTCTTACGGTGGAACCCCACTAGGCATGTCTCTATCACGTATCACGCCAGACTTTGTTTAGACTTCTGGTCATTTTTCCTGGTTTAGGTGCTTCTAAATATGTAAATCTGTCAAAAATCGGACAGCTGCATATTTTCGGCGGAGATGATGCTTCATGGCGTTTTGGTGGGGTTTGAAACATTGACTATAACGGCAGCGATGAGCTCTGGTGGCCACGGCGCACACAGAATGCGGCGCATCCTTTGCCCGGTGGAGTCTTACCTTTAATCTCCGGCCACATTTCAGATTTTTTCCGGCGATTTAAATAGCAGTCATTGACGACTGTTTCTGCCAGAAAATGACCAATCAGAACTCTGTAGATGGGATTAAGTATAGCGACATCATTTTCTTGTTCCAGAGCCAAAAAGAATTGAGTGACACAGGTGTAAATGAGCTTATTGGGGGAGGGGGGGTCTAGCTGGACAAGACACTGACTGAATGTAATAGCAGCATTTCTTTTCCTCCTTTGAGGCTGTGAAAATGACGCCCGCAGCACTGAGACGTCACTCACTGCTAATTAGTTAGAGAAAAACTAAACAAAATAATCCTCCTCGCAAAAATAAGCCAACATGAAAATGATGTCAGGCTGAAAAGCAGAATGCTTTTTGAATGTGAAAACACATTCGGGGGATATTACAGACAGGACAATACTTTTTAGAAAAAGAGCAATGCTTTTTTCCCCCCTTCCAACGATTTCAAACAAAGGTGCTTTGTCTTTTCCACACCGCTCCTGAATTCATCTCGTCAATAGCTGACAGCGATATCCTCTTTGGTTGAAGCAGGATTTAAGAGGACTGGGTTTCAAGCGGCTTGCCAAGGAAAAGTTGGCTGAAGAGCACCTCAAGAGAGTTTCCCGAGCCTTGATCTGCTGAAAAGCTGCATATACGAGGAGGGGGAGGCGGGAAAATCCTCCAGCGCTTGTCTACCTCTTAAACCCCAGCTGCCAGCAACCCCCAGGATGCTCAACACGCCGCTACAGTGGAGGAACTGGGCGTCTATACAAATATTCAACCTTTGGCTAAAGCGGATATTTGTGAAGCCAGCTCCACTGTCCAATGAAGGTGGACTAAAGAGATTCCTGCTGCACCGCAGGACACCAACAGGTCAAACAGCTTTTTTTTGAGGTGAGGTGAGGTGAGGGGCTGCTTACCCAGAGAGGTAACAAAGTGTTCGTGGGCACACAGGGTTTTCATGCAGCGCTTGTTCTTGTAGTCCCAGATCCTTAAGGTCTTATCATCCGCACAGGTCACAATAAACTTGCCTCCGGGGTGGAAGAGGATACCACGCACCCAGTTGTCATGGCCAACCTGTGAGACGGACAGATGATGGACAAATAATTCATCTCACTCTGGACGATTTACCCAAATATTTAGATAAACATACAGATGACAAACGAGTGTACTTAAAGATGGTCCTCACCAGTGTCATAAGGCACATGCCAATGCTAACATCCCACATCTTGATGGTTTTGTCTCTGGAGCCGGACAGCAGGAAGGGGCCAGGCTTCCCACTCTTCTTGGACTGGATAGACACAAAGAGGGGAAAAAATTAAGTATGGAGAATAACGGTGTCAAAAAATGTGTGTTTGTAGCTCAGAACACAGATTATATCACACATTTATCACCATTAAATCATTGAGTCTCAAACTCAAAGACCAAATGCTGCAAATATTTTAAGGTAATCTCATATTTAAATGAATAGTAAAAAATCAAAGCGTCACCACGGGGAAAGAGTTAACACCGTAAACACAATAACACAGATGCTTAAAAGCTGCGTCAGGCACGCTCATTACATGCCTGATAGTTTTAACTGCGTCAGTGGAGATTGTGTTTAAACAGGCTCGCAGGTGTATCTTAGCAAAACCCAGAGAAACAGTGAAGCTGCGTTTTTAAACTGGCTTGGTCAGCTAAAAGTACGCGATTATATGATTGATCATTAGATTAAAAAAATGTGTCTCTAAGGCACAAAGCCAGATTTGTTTGGTTTCTTCCAAAAACACTTCCTGCACAGATACAATCAGGCAATCACTGTACACCTGTGAGACAACAGCTGTCTCTCTGGCAGTAATATAATATAGTAATAATACACACCTGTATTAACGAGGTACACACCTGTATTAACGAGGCGGTCTAACAGCTCCATAAAATTCTGAATATTCATTAAAGAAAGTTGAAATTCGGATGTATTACTTTAGTTGCAAGTTGACTTGCAGTGTATTTATTCGTATCTGTTTACATGTTATATATTTTCAGGATGGGACAACGGAGAGATGGCAGAGTAATATTTTTAGTCACGAGTCAGGTGTGCTGCCATGCTGATTTGACCACATTATAAATGTCGTGTTGACCAATCAGATTGCTCGGTCGGAACTACTTGTTGTGTAATGGCGCTTTAAACTGATGTACTACTGGTCCACTTGTCTGCTCAGCTGTGCTTTCATGATTCATCACACTAGACACCACCAGAACATTACTCTGAAATCACTATACTGAACTCTGTAGTGTGACTTTGATTAAATGTATATGCCTATGTCATTAAGAAGTGCATGGCTCAAGAGATTGAAGCTGCAAGGTCTGGGGATGTTTTGGGGAAACAGGAGTTCTCCTTTACCTCTGAGCCTGTGGCGTCTTGGATGGTCGGGTAGGCGCTCTCTGGTGCCCAGGAGATGCACTCCACCACATGTTCGTGCTCTCGCAGCTCAGCCTTGCACTCTTTGGAGGCCACGACCCACACGCGCACCGTTTGGTCGTTGGAGCAGCTGGCGATCAGTGTGCCGTCCTGGTTGGGCCGCACCATGCGGACCCACTCCCTGTGGCCTGTGAAGGTCTTCACACAGTAGCTGATGCACAGAAGAAAAAAAAACACAGCAAAGGAGTTATTATGTTGTCAGAGTGGAACAACAAATCATGCTTTAATAAAGCGGGTATAGGGATGTCAATGGAGGGTGCGTACCCAGTCGCCACCTCCCACATTTTTATGGTTTTGTCCCTCGAGGCAGAAACGATGTGATCTCCATTGGGCATGATAGCTACTGACGAAACATTGTGGTCATGTCCTGGAAAACAGAAAAGACAAAAACAAGATCTCAGTGAGATATCGGAGCAACACAACCTGAAGCAACACCTGAAGTTAGCTAAAATTTTAAACAGAGGAATCAAAATTCAGCAACTTTACAAAAAACAAACAAACAAAAAAACATCTCCAGCCACCAACAGCGCCAAAAAACGATGGGTTTGGTCGTAATTAGCCAATTAAATGACAGGCGAGGCGGCCAATTTGCTGGGGTTTACTTTGTTCCGCGGAGAATAAGAGATGCCTAATTACCTTGACGCTGGGCCATATTTAAGCTGCTAAACAGATGAAGACAACAGTAAGTATACTCTAAAAAGTCCAGCTTAACACTGTGTGTGTGTGTGTGTGTGTGTGTGTGTGTGTGTGTGTGTGTGTGTGTGTGTGTTTGCCATCAGGCTATAATAATGGGTGGCAGCGACACAGAAAAGTGCTATCTGGTGCTGAAGAGGATAATTAAACTGCTGTCCAAATCGGCACTAATCTACTTCACCAGTTGGCCTTATGGTTTTTTTTTTTGGTTTTTTTTCAAGATGTGAAAGAAGCAGGAGAGAATGGAAAAAGGAGTAGTAGTAAAAAGGAAAGCTGGAGAGGAAATTGAGGGGAACAAACCTCGACAGTGGGCTCCCGTTTAATCAACGGTTTTAGACGGCAATCTCTGCACTTAAATGTTTTTTTTCCTGCGCAGTGTGAACGCAGCTCGTCTGTTTGAGGAAGTGTGCCAGGAGCTCACAGCCTCATTTACAACAAAAAAAAGAGAGATTGGCAACCAGTGAAATCTGTTGCACACAAAACGCAGGATTTACACAACTCCAGCATAAATTGAAGAATGCCAGAGCGCTTCTTCTCCGAGCACTAAGTAGGCTTATTTATTTCATGGATATTCATTCATGTCTTCCCTCACAGTCAGACGTTAATGTGCACTTCAAGCAGACTTAGGAAAAGGAGAACAAAATGAGAAATGCTGAGGTTTCATATTGTTTGGGCTGCTGCTGGCTGGTTGATGGAGGGGGGTCTTCTCACAGCTTCAACAAGGAAAAAAAAAAATTCTGCTTCTTAAAAATCAGCGGGGCCTGAGGGCACATGTAGACGACGCTGCCATCATTTACTTGGCAATTAGGGTGTGAAAGAGGGGGAGTGATGACATGACCAACGGATGATTGTAAATGACAGTATAGGAAGAGCTCACTCCATGTGCCTGCAGTAGTATAAGTGTGGTGGGGGGTGGTGTAGTGTGGGTACAAGAAAAAAGTCCATTTGTCAGAGGCTGGTTGTGAATCTCAGCATAGGCTGCTGTGAATTGGAGCAGATTGAGCCTCATCAGCAGCATCAAATGTGATAGCGAACAGCATCTGCACCACCTGAGCCCCACGAACGAGTCACAAGCTGCATTTATACAGCAAGTTCACACAAATGGAAGCAGCTGTGATGCATAGCTGCAAATTCCTGCCAATGCTCATTCTCTCCTCTCTCTTTCTCTGGCTCCTGCCAAAAAATAAAGTGGACATACAAGGTGCAGATTTTTTATACAAATAGTTTTATCTTCTTACCATGCATGGTCCTGATGCACTCAAAGCCTTGGAAATCCCACAGCTTGATAGTCATGTCTGCAGAGCAGGATGCTAGCAGTTTGCCGGTCTGGTCAAAAGAGATATCCTGGACCGAGTCTGTGTGGCCCTTCAGTGTGCGTTCAAAGTCTCCTGTTTCATAGTCCCACACCTGGAAAACAAATATGTTTGTACATTAGATCATTACATCATTATCAGGCGAACAGCTCACATATTCGTCGGTATATCACTGGGAAATACCCGGTTCATCTCCAACCACAGCAAAGCCCCCGAATGTCACCTCGTTTCCAGCAGCCAAAACAAGCTGAGGAGAGAGAGCCAAGCTGTTCTGAAGTCATATCACAGGCCCAGCAATAAGATACACTGATGACAGAATGATTAAAAATTGCCGTACTGCAACGGCATTCGTCTAACAGGCCTCAGTTTGCACACAACCCACACACACTCTTTGTATATTGAATTACAGAATCTGTGACGCATTGCTGTTGCTAATGGCAGGGGTGCATGTGCCAGAATGCCGATTAGGGTTACAGTCAGGCCCGATAAAAACACAGAGACAGTTTATTGTGTCGACTTTGGAGGTGCCAGTTGGAGTACAGACAGAATATGGCGTGAACAGTAGTGAGCCTGGTTTTCTAGCCTGAGAAAGCTGCTACGTCTGTGGCCCTCAAGCAGACAGACGGTTTGTCACAGAGGGATAAACCCTCCTTGGTTCCCCTCTTGGGGTGGGGGATTTTGGGCAGACGGTGACGAGAGACTCCCCTCTCCTCCCCCCTTGTCTTAGACCTTCTGCTCCCCCCCTCCAAAAACAGAGGCTACAGACAGTGCAGATGGCCGTGAGGTACAAAGTGCAGAGGGGGGGGGGGATTTATCCTGGAGAGGATCACTGCAGCTAATGTGTTTGGAGGTACACCAGGTTTAACAGTCTTCATACATGAAACAGTATTTAGCATCCAAGATAATCCATTAACTACCTGTAACTCAGTGCTGAAAAGCAAAAAAAAAAAAACCTGACCCATTTCATGATTAATAGTTGAAATTCTTTCAGGGAAAATGCCTCGGATCCGTCATTCAAAGGACAACAACAACACAAAGACTGTCTTTGTACACGGCACTTATGAAGTAAGCTGACACCCAAGCTCTTAGTCCTTATTTAAATTAACATAGCCTCTGGTTGATATGTCTGAATGAGCACAGCGCTATGCCCGGGACCTGCTGATTTACATACTGTGAAAGGTTAGAGCTGAGCTCAAGGTAACATCTTGTCATGCAAAGATCCGCCACGTTGGCAGACGAGAGAGGACAAGGAGAAAAAAAAAAACAAAACACAGAGGGGAGGAGGACGAGGAGGACCAGAGAATGTCAAAATTAAAAGGAAAGAGGAACACAAACAAAACAAAAACCATGAGACATTTAACACAGAAATAGCAGGAGGATTCACTGAATAAGAGCCCCACCTATCTCAGATGATTGATTAAATGTTCAGGCATTTACTGCACACAGGCAGTAACGTTAATGTTGGACAGAGTTTCCAGTCTTTATGCTAAGCTATCCGGTTATGGCTCTAGCTACATATTAACAATAGAAATATGAGAGTGATATCAATCTTATAAACAAAGCCAATAAATGTGTTTACAAAAACTACTACTTCTCCAGGGCTGCAACTATTTGTAATTAACTGACTGGTTACAGTTGACAAAACATAAAAAACAAAACAAACAAAAAAGAAAGCCCAAGATGTTGTCAAGACAGTTTATTTTGTCCAATTAACAGATCAAAACTCCAATTTAAAAAAACAAAAAAATCGTATTTTATGTGGACTGATAATCAAAAATCTTCTACCACCCACTACTGCGACTTCTGTGTTGTCTAAAAATTAGGTTAATGGGATGGAATACAATACTCGCTACTGACTGGTCTGGCCAAAACAAAAACAAAAACAAAAACAACCCTCCTTTTAACAAGAAACAGGCTAACATAAACAGTGTTACAGTGCTAACGTGTTAGGCTGAGGGAATTTAATGAAACAAAACAGCGGCTCGGTCTGATTTTCAGGCTGGACAGCCTCGCTCGCATGAGGTGGAAAGCTGATGAGCCTCTCAGTCGGTGATGGAGGGTAAAGAGCACAAGGTCTACTCCTCAGTTAAAAATTTAACAGAGCTGTTCAGGAGGAGAAAAGTAGGACACAGGGGGAGTCGGGCCAGGGCACCGAGAGAAGAGGCGACCAGGAAACGAGGTGCGAGAAAGCGGAGCTGAATTTTAGATTTCGGGTCTTGAGGCCTGCCTCCTCCTGAGGGATGGATAGCTCTGATGGTGGGTAGCCATGTTGGAACCACTGATGGCTTTAAGATAAATGAGAGGCGGGGTTGCAGTGGGAGGGAGGGAGAGGCGGGGTTGGAAAAAGAAGAAGATGCCAAAACGGAGAGAGGAATCCCTGCTGTGTGGGTGTAGCTGAGGAGATGTACATGTGTCTCTTATTGTCTCATGAATAAAATATGCAGAACAAACAGCTCAACAGAGTATTGGCATTGTGCGGTGAAGCAAAAGAGAGCTGCTGCTGCAAAAAATAGCCTGGAGACAGACTACGGAGTTTATATATGGAAGCTTGGGATACATAGAAGACGGAGAGAGAAAGATACGGGTAATCCAGGGTGTGTCTAGGAAGCAGAGTTATAACTGAGAGCGAGGCATGAAGAGGAGGAGGAGGAGGAGGAGCATTCAACAGACTGAGTGAAAGCAGTGTGTGGCCGAGCTGCCACCAAGCTGGCACTAAATTAAAAAAAAAAGATCACTCTGTTGATTTTGAACCTGAATCCTATTATTGTAATGTGGGGAGGATGTGTGAAAACAAACAAACAGAGGGACACTGCAGTCTGCCTCTAAACTACACCCTGTAGGTCTTCAGTTTTAGCTGGCTGAAATCCAAAAGAGGAACAGAGGAAGCTCCTAAAAAAAAAAATCACACAACAGATACATCTTTTTGTCTTTGAAATCATTCTCTGCACGAGATATGTTTGCACATTTCTCCAACGCAGCCTGCGTCAATCCAAACATCCTAATGAAAACATTAGCATACTCAAATATTACCCAAACAGAGCCACAGCTGTGCTGTCTGTGTAAGATGGGAATGTGTAGCTGGAAGGCACCGTGCACTGAATACTGGTTTGTAGAAATCGCTCTTTTAGAAACAATCTGCATAAAAATGGCCTTTTTCTAGTTTAATATCAGATTATATATTAGAAAAGTATTCTCTCATAAAACAGGATGTCACAGTCAACACTAAAGATATACTGTACAACACCTTGCCTTGTGTGACTACTGTGCATATTGTACACTACAGCTTTATTTATACTTGAATGAGAGTGTCATGTGACGACGTGTGGGCTGACAGGTCTTTATATTTTTAGATCAGTTGCTACTATAGTAACTGGACAACTGATTTTTGTTTACATTACCTGAAAGAAGTGGCAGCACATGTTGAATTAATGGAGGAGAACAAAAAATGTTTCTTTTTGGCGAGAGGCAACAGCTCAAGGAAAATATTATTTGGTCGGTTTATCAGGTACACGAGGGGAAACTGAAACATCACATCTGTAATCTCTCCAGTTAAAAATATGCTTAATGAATAACCTTATCCTAACCCCAGCTCTGCAGTATCTGTGACCTCACTTTGACATCAGGCCTTTTGTCTTATCTTCAGTAACGTCTTACATCATGTCAGCTGACACGGTTTCACTGAATCATAAATTAAATATATAAAAGAAATATATCTTATCCCTAATCACTGCCAAACCCTGTTTAATCTGTTTATTATGATGCTTCATTTGAGCATGTCCACGGTGAATAATATCCTAAAACTGAAGATGTCAGATAAGCATGGCAGCTGCCATGTTACAACCATCTGAGTGGGTCTGTACCAGTCTCAGAATTTTGCCAGTTGAATCGGATTTGGCTATTCAATACGAGGATTCAACTATTCCTCCTCCTCCAGTTCAGTGCCACACTAAACTCCTACATCAGCCAACATGAGTCTCATGTTTAACTCGCAATTAAAATGTTTTAATGCCTTCCTTCGTCATCTGGAATGTGGAAGTGAAAGTGTGCATCTTTGCTCATAGTTAAGTCATAAAATCTCAGCGGACCACGCAGCGTCTCTCCTGCCTGGCTGCCGACAACACTGTCACAGTTAGTTTTGTGGTTTGTGGTCAAGTTTACAGCCTCTCATGCTGTTGTTTGCATTGCTCTGTGTACAACGACGCAGCCAAAAAGAACTGACAAAATGCGAATCGAGTTCACTTCTGCTCAACCGATGACTCAACATCATTTTAGCGGGCAGCCCGCGTACTGAGAGGTGAGTATAAAGTACGTACAGTGCATGGATATGTTGAACAACACACCTTCAGCATGAAGAGGAAGGCTCTCTGCAGGACAGGCTAAAGACCTAAGGATATTAGTTTCACCGCCCCATTTGAAGGCGAGCTCTGTAACAAATCCAACGTTAAACACTCATACATTCCCACCAACCAGCAGCACTGACCTTTATTGTTGCATCCTCAGAAGCCGACACCATGACACTGAAGACTGGGTGAAAGATGACGCGGGTGACTGGACTGCGGTGGCCACTCAGTGCGTACCTTTCTGGTGGGCGTGGGATCCACTCTTTGGGGTCACGCTTCTGACTTACGGGCCCACCCAGAGTGATCTCCTCTTTAGCTTCATTCAGTTTGGATTCAAGTTCCATCACCTGCACAATGTGTACAGACGGAAATTAACAATATGGAAGCGAAAAGTACATGCAGTCAGCAAAAATATAAAGGCAACACGTTTGTTTCTGCTCCAATGTGAGTTTAAGATCTAATAAGTCTTCTATGCACACAAAAGATTCATTTCTCTCAAATTGTGTTCACAAATTTGTTACAGTCTCTGCAAGTGGGCACTTCTTTGCCAAAATAATCCATCCACCTGACAGGTGTGGCATATCAGGCCACAATAAAAGGTCACTCTAAACTGCAGTCATGAAAAAAGACATTTATTATGCACTGAACTATAGCCATCTCAAATAGGTGCTACAGATACCATTATTGTCCCACGTGGGCAAAGTCATGACCCATCCTACTCTGCCTCTAATTGGTTGGTACTCATTGGAATAGCAGGGTAGGCCAATACGTGGCAGAGTAGTGTAGGTCATGCTGATATGCCGCTCCTGTCAGGGTTTATGGATCATCTTGGCAAAGGTGAAGAGCTCACCAACACAGATTTTAACAAATTTGTGAATTTGAGAAACAAACCTTTCGTACATAGAAGAAAAGTTTTTATGCTTTTATTGATTGTAAAAACACGCACACGTCTTGGTCATTATACCGAGAGAAAACGTAGGTTTTTAGTGTGTTAAGTTTGCTGAAGTCTGTGTTTTAAACAACTTATTATAATTAACAGTTGAGTTAATGCTTTCTGTTCCTTGGTAAACTTCCATTCAGTGTTCAACAGCGGATTCAGCAGTAATGTCACGAACCATTCACAAGACTACAATCCCCACAAGCATTCTTGGAGGAGGAAAAACCCCTACAAACCTTCTTTTGTAATCTGATGACTGAAGTCCATTTTTTTTCCAAAAGGCCGGCGTACTTCTTATCCAATTCTTCATTCTGTGGAGGAAGGAGGGGCAGGAAAAAAAAAACACATCAGGAAAACATGCAAATAAAGCCAATCAAAGTCGTGGGCTCAGTAAAATCGCTGAGGACTGTGGGAGGGGGGCCAGCCGTGGTGGCATGCTGATGTCTTTGGCTATAGTAAGAAAGAACAGGGAATTATTAACACACCCCTCACAGGCCAACACTAAGTGCTAGACAACGCTAACCTACTGTACAACACACACACAGACACACACAGACACACACATAAACACAAACACGCCCTAGTCCTAATCCTTCTCACACAAGCTAATCTCCTGCAGACAAGAAAGGCTTAGGCAGCTTACAGCCACACACCCGGTACTGGAGCAGCGGTGCAAGTTAACTTGTGGCGGACCTGGCAGACGGACGCCTGATTCCGCCTGCAGACTAATGCCACGAGCTGGCCACTACCTTTTACATAACAGACTTCATGGCACACACAGTGTGTTTCTTTACTGCCAAGAAAGAGGCAGAACAATGTGGTGGCATGTCTTCTCCATCTCAACATGGAGAAAAGAAAAAAAAACTGGGGCTGCAACTAATCAATTAACCTTGGCGAGTATTTTCTCATCACTATTTCCCAGAGCCTAAGGCGATAAATCACTTGCTTCCTATCCAACGATATTTAATTTATTATCATGTGAGGCAGGGAAACAGCAAATCATCACACCTGAAAAGCTGTAAGCAGGGACGTTTATTTTTGACATTTCTGTTTGTCAAACGACTAATTGTTTCAACTCCAAATTAAACCAAATGATGTTAAAAAAAATACTATAATGACTTAATGAAACTTTAAAATTCTTTTCTTTCCCTGAAATGAAATAGAAACACTGACAAAAGAAAGAAGAAGCTTTATTCTGTGCAGTCGTATTCTGCACAGCCAATAAAACATGTTTTAGTGCTGCCGACGATGCCTTGAGGCTGTTACTACCTATCAAAGCATCAAAAACACACACTGACAGACAGACATGGGTGTCAGTGAGGGAGAAAATTAGCAGCGCCCTCTAATTTCACAGCTAGCTCCTGAGACTCAGCTGCAAACAAAAGCAGACATCCTTGAGGTGTGGAGAGTGTGAAGGCACCACCACCTCCTATATTTAACACTTCTCAATGACAAGAGGTGATTCCTCGGACGAGCATGATGGTGTATAAAAAGACAAAGACGTGAAGCGAGGCTCTGCAGAGAAATGGAGGAGAAAGGAAACAGAGATAGAGATAGAGAGAGCGAGCGGGGAACCCAGTATGGACAAGTCTGCCATCATCTAATCTGCCATCTGCCTGGAGAACACACACACACACACAAAGACACACACACACACACACACACAAAGACACACACATACGGTGCCAGACTTCACTACAGCCTGCCAGTCGCTTGACAGTGGGTAGTATCCGTGCGTGCGTGTGTGTGTGTGTGTGTGTGTGTGTCCATGCAGGTATGAACATTTTCTTTTATAAAGTCAAATAAACCTCTAATTATTCCAACTATGACAACCTGCTTGTGTACACCGCCGTGCATAGCATTAACATTAAACTGGCCACAAAGAGCCGAGGTAAAAACGTTAAATCTAACATTTAAAAAGGTGCCTTGTTAATGAACTTCTAACATGTGGCCTCAGGGAAATGGTGCTAAGAAATTACTTGGCTGTTTAGCATGATGCTGCCAAGGTGTTGTGTGGCTGATCTCGAATACCCAACAGGGTGCACCTATCGCTCCATGCCATTCATCTATTATTCAGCCTGCTTCCATAGGGCTGCCACAGAGAAAACGTCTGGAAGACGAACGAATAAAGACACAGAGGAGAAGGGGGGTGGGGTGTCATGTGAGCACAAGGTGAAAGAAGAGGTGCTGCACAGAGCCAGAGGAAGAAAAGAAAAACAGAGCGAGATGAAAGAGTCTTAGATGAAAAGGAGGTTGAGATGAATCAGAAATAACATTACAAACAGGAGTGTGCGTTAACAGTTTTCCCATGAGCACTCCAAACTTTAAAAGTCCATCTATATTTTCCAGGGGTGCAAACAACTACATAGTTTGGCTCTGTGCTGCAGTACAATATACAGCATATGAAACAATACAATTACTAAGACTTCCATCTTTAAAAGGATCATAATATTTTCTGTGTAGTTTCCTCCCATTTTGAGACAGTGAGGCTAAACATAGCACAACATGGCAACCAAGGAGTTCTACCTGACCTCAATGCGACTGAGCATGTGTTTCACACACTATAATATCACGTTGAAACCTAAACATGAATTTGACTTTTTGTCCCCCAAGGGTGGGGCAGTATGTATGTGGAGGGCTACAATCCCTTCGTTTTCTACCTGACGTGGATGTTGCCACATTAACCTTACCCTTTAATGTGCAGGTTGCACTGGAAAATTCAGAGTAAGGGAAAAAAAGAAGAGGACAGGTACAAAGGGACAAATGTGAAGAACATGGCCCAGATGTAGCGTGTAGTGAGGCTGAAGGGAAAACAGAGGCCACTTTATTAGGCACACGTGTACAATCCAAATCAACTAAACATAATGGCTCTACTCATGAATACTATTTTATTAAGTTTGTAATGATCATTTTGTTTAAATTATAGTGATTATCACTGAATTAAAAAGGTGGTGTTGTACTGGAAACAGCTCTCAATATAGTGCAGCCCTGTACAACACCATCACTAACTGTGATCTTAATGCTAAAACATAAAATTCAACTAACACCTTACGTTATAGGCATCATAAAAACAGACTTTATGACACAACAGTTGTATTAGATCACACATCACTGTCAATGTGTAATTAGAGAGTGTATTTTAACCCAACAAATTCTCATTTTATCATAAAGTAAAGCCAATAATGTGAAAACAAACAAAGAAAAACAGTATATATATATATATATATATATATATATATATATATATATATATATATATATATATATATATATATATATATATATATATATATATATATATATCACAGTGGTGTTGCAATAATCACAAGCTTTTCTAAAGATTGGTTATTAGGGGGTTGCAGCATTGACCCTCTAATCAGACAGACCACTATAATTGCGTGCAGGTGCTCCCGGTCACACTCGAGAACATGTTGACCAAAATGATAAATGAAGTGGAAATCAAGGCATATTGTTGGTATAAATTGGACTGATTGGCTGTGGGGATGTGTGTGTCCACCCATAATCTACTCACATTATCTAATTCCGCCTCCTTCTTGAAAGTGGAATATGCCTCTTCATATCCATTGGAACGTAGATAATCGGCTATCGCTCGATTTCTGAAACAGACAGAGAGGACCCGTAATTAGTTCTCCTGATTAGCAGACAAGATAGTTGTTAAAGTGCCGCGAGACACGGCGTGAGTAATGGAGTTGTATTCAACACTGTAAAACAAAGACAACATGTCAGACAAAGGTGTACATTTTACATTCTTTTGACACATTCAGACTGCGTTATCACGCTTCTAGCTATATAATAAAAATGCTTGGCATGCGTAAATACAGTCTCAACACTTAGCACTATCTGTAACAATACACACAGACAGTCTCCTGCTCGCTCACATGTACACACAGCCCACTCCGCCCATTTGACACAAATCGAGAACACATCTGTCTGGCTTCTATAATGAGCTCTTGTTGCTGTGGGCAAATAATAGGGAGGGATGACTCCCCATGGTGTAGATACGAGGAAAATGAGAGTCAGTGTACATCCTACCATCACCTACAAACACACAGAGACAGACAGACAGACAGACATATCATGGAGAAGCAGGATCATCCCTGTGAACTGACTAAGCTTCTGGGTACTTCTTTTTTGCTCCAGTTCATTTGTTTTAATGCAGAAGAAGGCAATAGTCAACGATGCAATGGTAGCAGAGGTGTGTAACTGTCCTGATATTTGAAAAATGTGAACACATATATTCAGATAGGACCGACAACAGACCACACAGGCCGAGCTGAGAGTGAGGAGAAAGGAAGCCATCTTTAACCTTCCTGTTTTTGTCTTCTGGGTGGCCATAAGAGAAACATACACACTTATTAATACACACATACAGCTAACCTTCACACACACGCGCGTGCGCGCACACACACACACACACACACACACACACACACACACACACACACAGCTAACCTTCACACACATAGACATATGGGTCTGGTTTACGACTGCAGCCTCAGCAGCAGTTCAATTTACCAAGAGTTATTAATGAGGTTCAAGCATGTTAGCCTCAATGGGTCGGGCTTTTATTCTTCATCTAATTAGATTTTCATGAGTGTGCAGAAAGGTAAGTTATTTATTTTACTTCCCTTCTTTTATCCAAAATGTTTCACTTGGCACACAGTTCATGCAATCCTGTACTTCTCTTCTAAGCAATACTTTGATTCAGGGCTGGGCTTTATTCAATATCATCATACGTCACATTTTCTGCAGTCACATTTGTGTCATTGTTGCAACATGGACACATGAGAAGGTGTTGCAATACCGAATGAATAAAAATAAATAAATAACTACACTGCTACTCATTTGTGTTTGCAATACCAGTGGTTTCAGCCATTCAGGTTGTGCTAACCTGATTAGCATGGCTAATATTTAACAGGAGACACATTGCAAGTTCCCTTGGTGGACCTCAGACTTTGTCCTGCACGTTTCAAGAGGCAAACTACACGACTGGACTTTAGACTTATTATACTATATTAGATAAAAATTTGAATTTAAAGTCATCCTTAAAGGGAAACTCTGCTGCTTGGTCTGTGCAAACAGTTGTGTAATGTCTTCTTTGGCTCTGGAGCTTTTAATCTGTCTCTTGTGAGTCTCCCAGCTTTTGCAATGTGCAGTGATAAATGACTGGAATACCCCTTCATAAAAATAAAATCTGAAATCTAATGACCAAACAACTCCTTTTCATCTTTTGTAGTTATGCCGGACTTGGCAAAACAGACACTAAAATAATGTAAAGCACACAAACACAGACTGAATTCATGAATGTCTGATATAAATCTGATTTCCCTCTAATGGTAATACAATACCTCCTTGATTCCTGCCCTCCTGTGTTTGCGCACAGCACACCCCACCATTAATGCCAGGAGAAGCCAGACAAGCTGTCAGGCGGGCGAGGCTTTGAGGTGCCAATATGAAGGGGGTGGGGGGTACAATCTGTCAGCCCAGCCTGTGCCCCCTGCGCCCTCTCGGTCAGTGCTGAGCACTGAAACCCTCGTCTCCCTCTGCCCACCTGAATCCCCATGACAACAGGAGCAGGCCTTATTACAGCTCAAGGTTAGCAGGAGGTTATCTACTCTTCTGACAGCCTGCAAGTCTAGAAAACTAGTAGCTCTTTTCCGTGCACGTGTGCTGGCTTGGTTTGACTCAGCGCATCGGCTCAGTACAGCATGGATTTGCATCTCCATTACAACAGGACTACCTTCTTGAAGGTGTGTCTTTAAGAGAGAAGGCAGCGGCGGTTGCCTCAGCCCCGCCCTTGGTCAAACTCCTCTTGGAGGAAATCGGGCGCACTTTGACTCAGCTCCAGAGATGGTCCATCTCAGGCATGGCATTTAAATTGGTAATGAAAATGCAAATCATTGCGGCATGGTTTGACTTGGCCAAAAGGTGTTGATGGAAAAGCCCTTTAAGGGGGGGAGGAGTGCGGTGTGCTAACATGTTGGAGAAAGTGTATAAGCAGGTGAGGGGAGCTGAGGCACAGAGGAAGCTTTGATGTGGTGTGGGTGTGTCAGTCAATGTGTGTGAGCAGGTGCGACTCCACAAAACCCAACGAGATGTCACACCAGCCATTCACAGTCTAATTCAGAGGAGAGTATCAGAAAGACAAAACTCTGAACTACTACTAAAATCATTATCTGAAATTATGGAAAGGCATTCAATGGTTCTGCATTAATCTAATCTTTTTATGCAGAACATTAAAAATCAATGAAATCAATGAAAACAAAGGAAACACTCCTGTGACTGGAGACAGAGCATGGTTGTAGACAAAAGTCACTTCAATGTAAGCTTTATGCCTCACTTGCTATGTTACATGGTGGATGCTGTATGCAAACCACACAGCAGAACACAGTGTACACATAGCTGTAGGAGATAAGGTGGCAATCATGAATCATATTCAATATATTTTGAGTCTTTTTGCATGGTGCAAGAACAATACAGCACACACTTTATCATTTGCAGAAAACAGCACAGCCAAACACACAGCAAAGCAAGTAAACAAAATGAGGGGCTGATATTTACATACAACAAGTCCTGGTTCTGTTTTTCATACTGTTTAATATATGCACTAAAAAAAGCGAAGCTAAGCAGCAGTGGACATCTGTCTGACAGTGGTGACGTGAACAGAAAATATCCACCGCTCTGCTGACCCCTACTTCACCCTACATGTGGCCCAGAAAAACAACAACAACAAACAAACATTCAGTTTTGAATGTGTCAGGTTCCCAAACACTATTGAAAAGGGAAGAAAATGGGGGAAAGATGTGTACTAATGTCGACAGAAGGAGAGCATACCGGCTGGTTTCCATGGTTACTAGCAGCCCACAGCTAGATGACGTGATGGGGAGATAGTGAGAAAGAGGGCAGGGCGACTACGTGGACGGAGAGGACAGACAGAAGAGAGGAGGGAAAGAACAATAGGAACCGTGGAAAGCCTGTGATGTAGCTGTAAACTTTGTCTGTTTCACTGAGATCAAAAGAACAAATTTAGCAACACAGCAACCTGAACACAACAGCAACGTCTTTTTAAAAGTGCAAGTAATGTGGTGCCAATGGTGATCAGTGTTGTGGTCAGTCAGACTTCTGGTACAGAGCTGCTCTCTCATGTATAATAAACCCTTAATGGAGTGAAAGGGAAGGAGCAGCCTGTGACACAAACAGACAGACGGGGTGAGATGAGGGAGAGAGGCATGACTTCATCCTTCTGAGAAGTGAGCTCTGCCACTGACATCACTTCCTGCCAGGTCCTGCTCCATGATTATTCACTTTCACATCATTTTAGAGATGAGCTACTCACCAAGAGTCTCCACCTTGTCTTAGATTATCACTACATTCTGAGTAAATGATAAAAATAAAAGTGTGTTAAGCTGTTTGACGTGTGCTGCATAATATATCAAGTACATCTCATGTAGTTCAAAATCAGGATAAGCTGTACCTAATGGTAGCCTGACCGCTCTTTAAATGGTCACTGGATTACCAGAATAATACTACAAATTCAATGAACACTTTCTTTGAAATGTAATGCCAAGAAGGTAGCAAACTATGCCAATTAGGTATTTATAAAAAAAAATGTAAGCCAAAATAGAAAATACCATATTACAGACACTTACTATTCATGCAACGGCGCACGTTTTTGGCAATATCAAACGTGCTTTTAGACAACGTGGGGTTGCTGCACCAGTTGCTCCCCAAATCCTACCAGCCTGTACCGCAGAGGCTAAAGCTATCCACTAAAAAGCTAGCTGCAGTCTCTCATGAGACGATCAAGTTCAATTCTAATTCTTTTCAAATATATATAAAAACAACAACAATTTTTTAATGCAGAAAAAGAACTGACAAGAGTATTGCTAAATCTTGTGTGTTGCGTGTTAACAAGTGCAGCAGACGCCCTCCCTCTCCTTGTGTTTACATTGAAAACAATGGAGGTGGCAAAGACTCGCCGTCTGAAAGAACCATAACACTTTACAAGCGCGACATGGGGGCTGCCACGGACAATTATTTCCAATGTACCATTTTATTTTAGTCAATCACCCAGTCTAAAAGACCAACAGCAATGTAGTTAAACATTAACATTTTAGTGCATAGCTGAACTGTCCAATAATTGTTTTTTGAATGATGAATTTTTGGACTGACCCAGTCTGGACACAAGTCATCCAGCACCTTATCAAAGCACCACTTATGACACACTTCATAACAGACACTTTGGGCTTCCTGCCCACTCTGCCTAAATGTTAAAGAAACACTGGCCTTCACAGTGCATGCAGCACTTTCATCAGCTACAGGCGGACTTTAAATGCTCTAATAAATCTAACGGGAAGGAGAATTTTGCTTGCCTGGTGAGGCCATTGCCCTGCACCATATATCTGTCTACAGGCGCAAACCTCAGAGTATTTCTCTAGCAGACAATGTATGGACCTCTTCAATCTTTCAAAACTACTGATGAATGTTTAATAGGACGACGCTGAAGTCTACATTCACAAAGGTCCCTTGGCACATATAAAATTCACCTTCCTATGGATTGTTTCACAGGCATATATCACATCTGCAGTTTGTGTTGTTTACCAGCATACTGCCCACACCACAGACATGCACTGTTTGAAAACAAGTAGACTATCACCTCAAGATGAATATCTGAACATAGCTGCATTAAAATGAAGATTTTGGTCTTCTGGTTTCCGTCTGTTTGTAGTCCGCGTAGTACTGACCAATCATGTTTGAGCTGGCTTTGGTTGCATGCAGCTGAACAGTTCGTGCAAAGAGCAAAAGAGCAACATTAGTCCAACATTAATCCAACCTGGGACGGCTCCATTTAGCCACCCAACATGCTAAAGCCAAGTTCAACAGGCTAAACAGCAAAATAAACACTAAAACAACATAAGACATGCCAAAACTATCAGCTTCTAAGCTTGATGTCTGGTCACGGAGAGCCAGTAACATTATCAATCCATTATTAAACCATTTATTATTAAAACAGAATCCCATTTATTGAGTAATATAGATGTGAATGTTTTTCAATGTTATTTCTAACACAGTGTAACTCAAAAATACAACGCATCAGAAAATAATATATTATGAAGTGCTTTTCTTCTTATGATAGTAACAGCAGCAATTGTCCAGCCAATGAGAATTTGGTCAGACAAGAGCATATCGACTAATCAACCAACTGACCAGAAGGTGTCAGTCCTACTTTCAAGACGTTGGGAGTTGATGGAAAGTCTAAAAACCAGGAAGGTGAGGTTGTTTTTCAAGTTTGGCAACTGAAGAAAAAAAAAACCCATATCAGTGCTACTAAACACCTAACACTGGGTACATCCTGTCTCGTGTCACATGCCCAGGACGGTCACGTCATGAGGAAACAAACTCTACAATGATATTTACAGAAAATGAACCACTGCTTAAGCTCACAGTTTAAATGTGTGAAAGGGGACATATTCAGGAAAGCAGTGAAAGGAGAAGCCGGCCGGTAGAGAGCTAAAAAGGTTGAGCCTCAGCCTGAACAGCTGATAACTTCTCAAGGAGACCTTGTTACCAGAAACATTCCACACAAGTCATATGACACGATTGCATAACTGTCCAGATACAGTTGGATCTCCGTGAAAACTGTAACCAATCCACCATTTCTCTTGCTTGACTGACGAAGAGGGGCCCCAGGTGCTGAGATATGAAGCATTCCCCCTGAAGGCACAATTACTACCTAGATTAACCAGACAATTAATCCACCACATCATTTCAAAGAGAAAAAACATTAAAGGGAGAATTTGGTTCATCTATAAAGGTTTCTGCCCTTTACTTGATTCCCAGCTTTCAATCATCTCAAAGCCTCTTACAGGGACCATTGTCATAATGCTGTTCATTTAAATGTGAGACAGGTAGGTTGTGAAGGAGAAGATGGCAGTCTTACTTTGTTTAAGTTACAAGCACTGCAGTAGGGATCAACCTTTAAGCCAGAAGAAAGCTTCAAAGGGGAAAGTCCCCATTCAAGGCTACCTTTTTAGTGAATCCAGACTTAACACAATGACTACTCTTCACCATTGAGAAGGTGTGTGTGTGTGTGCTGAATGGTTTCACATCAAAAAAGCAGCCTGCTTTCTGGTCTACACACCAGAATACACAAAGAAGTCGGACACTTTTTGTATACTGGGTGTGTAAGCATACACACATTTTCTGTCACATGGTAATGATGGAGCTTTGTTGGCTGAGCTGAAGCCAAAGCTTTAAAAGAGTCAAGTGTACTTTCGTAAATCCCATGACGATGTGTATAATGTAAGCTTGAATAAACAAAAGGATAACAAGGACAGGCATGAGACTAGGCTTCCCTTCACACATAATAAGGCTACATATCTACTGAGGTAATATCTCTAACTGTATTAATGCTACTGCGGACAGAGCTGACAATGAGATGGATTGATTTCTGTCATACTGGATTCACAAGATCAAGATGCTCAGATAGCTTGTTTCATTAGGCCGACAGTCCAAAACTCAAAGAAATTTATTTTTTAATCGTATAGTACAAAGGGAAACATAATATCCTGGCATTTTAGAAGCTGGTATAAGCAAATGTTTGGCATCTTTACTTAACTGATAACCGATTATCAAAATATTTCTTTTTCAGTCGATCAACTAATCCATCAACGTATCGCTGCAGCTCTAAAATAACTATAGATATATTATCAAACATAAAAGAAATGGTCTGGTTGAAATAAAAAGCAAGTGGTCAGGAAACTTAAAAACAGTGAACCCTGAATCATGAAAATAAATGAGGATGAACAAAGTCAGATACGCTCTTGGCCACGAAACCACTGGAAACTCAAATGTGCAGCGGATTCAGGTTTCTACCTCCGGTGGACTGGTCCTATTCCTAAAACAAAGTCCTTTTTATACAGGGGATGGTGAATGATTGATATGGGATGATGGGTCCAAACCACAGAGACTGTTACCATGCCAATCCATCTGTGTATCAGTCCCGAGGCAAAATCAGATCCGTATTGCTGATAGACCCCCTGCAGACGCAACCGGCCATGTTCAGTACACTGAGCGCCAATGGAAAGGCTCGAGGACAGAAGAGACAAGACTAAGTGTCTGTATGTGTGAGCTACGGCTGCAGCAATACTTTGATACAATGCTATACTGTGCTATTCAGAACTGATGGTTACCAAACTGGCTATATTTGCTTATCAATGCTATTTAATTCTACTGTATTAGTTTTAAAAAATGTACAATAATAATAAAAATGGATCTAAGTAGGGAACAATGTATGCAATAAGTCCAATTAAAGAAAAAGGTACAAGATTTGATCTTTAATCTACAAATCTGATAGAGCAACCGTGTTTTCAATATGCTACTGAAGAGGACCAACTGATTTAAAAGGCACCAAATCAATACCAATGCCTGCTTTTCAATCATGACAATATCCCATTTCTTTGTTGGCCAGTGTAGCACTGGACTGACAACGACCCGCGCAAGCTTGTGCACACAGGACTTATTTTTCATGCAGACATGATTAAAAAAACGTCTTTTTGAGTTCCTGTATTTTAACAAAAAGCCCCGTGCTTTCCCTTTTCTGGGGGAAGTCCATTCACTTTCTTGTGGGAAATATTAGCATCAGGAGCACTTTCTTTGTGTTTCATGTTCTGATCATTTGTGCTTACTCCATGCTTGCTTGGGTATGTTGATAGTAGCCAGGGTAATGGGACATGTAAACAATACATCCTCAGCTAAAGAATCACAAATTTGCACAAGTGGGTGAAGGAGTATGTAGAGAATGTAGAGTTTTAGATAACTTGCATGTGCATGGACTTTGGAATATTAGAGGACTGATACACGTCCATGTAAATAGCATATTCAAATAAAGACAAATTCATACAATATCTGTTAGTATTTGGGACAATGGCTGGTGAATTCAACATATCTTTTGCTAGTGTTAACTCCTCATGCCACAGCTTTGACTGAATCACTTCTACACTGCAGTCTTTCATCGTACCTTTATGTTTTCTTAATGGCAGACGTCTTGGCGTTTGATCTGTTATGTCACTACAATTACAGCCCGGGGGGCGATGGAAAAAGGACAAAAATCACATGAACCATCTTGTAGCCTGGTACATGGAGAAGGCTGATGGGATTTTCTTTTCAAACCAAAGAGAGTTCAAAAGCAAAAGGCCTATCTGCACACGGGTGCCTCCAGGTCTTTCAGGGGAGCAGATAGTTTGTGTTCTATATCTATTTTTGCTACCCGCCAGCAGGGACAAGTCCCCTGACCCTGGAAAGAAACACAAATGTGCTTTTCATTGGCCACGCTCATAAAAATAGAGTTGTTGTGAAGATGCTGCGCCATCGCAGCATCTGACTGCAGTGCTGACAGAATAGCATCAGTTTAGCGGAGAAAGATTAATTCTCTTTTTAGAATATGTTCTTCCTCACTGGGGTGATAAAATTGTTTTGCTGTCTTTCCTGACCGATGTCAAAGAGCGGGTCAACTCTTACTGGAAAAAACACCAACAAGCTCGCTCTTGTTTTCAGCCATTTTCATTCTCTGTGATTTCATGTAGGAAATAAAAGGTAAAATATATAAATAAATAAAAAATATTCACTCTAATAGTATTCAATAAACATGCGAACGTGCAAAGGGGAGACAAAGAGGCCGGACTGCAATGCGAACTAAAGCTATGTGTTTGCTGCCTGATGCTAAACAAGTCTGTGACAAAGAAAGTAGGGGGCCCGATGAAAAATTAGTGTGACTAGCTGACTGGTCACTGTTCCCATTATCCCCTCTGCTATATTCCCTGATTCAAAATCTGCCACATGCTTCTCAAAACCGGGTTGCCAGTTAGGAAACAAGATCTTAGGGCCACTTGAGAGCGCCAACCGAGCCAAGCGACATCTCCGACGGGAAGAATGCAACAGATGCTTGAATGCGACTCAAGTGGTGCGATGGTCCCACACCAGTTTCCTGTATGCTGTGGGGCCAGAGACTTGTGCAACAGAAGAGAAAAGAGGGGCGAGAGAAGGAAGAGGAGGGGGGGGTCCCTGGCAGCTTCCTCTGAATAGCAAATAGCTTGAAAGATTAGCATTCCAATAGATCTCTCCATACCAACAGACCCCTCCCACAGCGCTAATCTAAAAACACAGGGACATAGTTGGGAATGCTAAGAGGCTCGTCATGTGAACACTGATGCGTGATTTCTCAATGACAGGAGGGCAAATGACAATAAACGGGGTCGTCATCTCAAATATCTCGATCATATGCTTTTTTAAACAAGCCGTTTTAACGCGCTTCTCAAGTGGAGGGGGATTCTTAAGGACTGAAGCTCAGCGAGATCATCTCATCTCCTTCTAATGACCTTGTATCTCACATCAAGCTGCCTTAACTTTTTATCCCCCGCCTCAGGGGTTAATTACCGAGCCCACAGACTCAGCAGGGCCAAATTACACTTCTTCCATTATCACAGACTCTTTCAGTCCCCCCCCCCTCATTTGCTCAATATATACGACACAGCACATGTGCAAAGATATTTCTTTGTCTGTATGCCACTTCTGTGTCTGTGCCAGATAATTTGTCGGCAGATTTCAGACATCTCGGGCACATGGTTTCCCTGAGGAATCACTGACAGTGTGCACGAAGCTTGGTGCAACACTTTGGATACCTGTTTTTGTTTTGAGGGCAAAGGTGACGCTTCAAGCTTCTCATAAGGTCACAGAGCAAACTGTGAATACTAAACATATTCAGGGGTAGGTAGTGTAGGTGGAGGATCAATACATTTGGGCTACAAGACCTCAGGGGAGCTTGGGAACCTTCAACCAGCCATTGATTCTTCCTGAGGGGGACCAAGGAGGAAAAAATAACTAAAAATTTCCCAATTTAAACTAATTCCCACAATCAATGCACATCCTTGCCTGGAAGCAAACTCCAGATTGTCCTTAAAAGAACAATTACAAGTGTTTTTGCTTTCAAGGCTTCCGAAACAATTAAAAGAATATCAATAGCTTGGGCGTAGAGTCTCTTTTTTCTTGAGAACAGGTATACAAATAGCACACACTGGAACAGGTCCACATTAAGCTATTTATAGAGCTCTTTGATACTGTAATTGGCACTCATGTCACTGGGCAACTTCAAAAAACATCTGATTCAGATCAGGCCAACAGCAGCTTAGCTTAACCCACACATCTGATTAGATGAAAGCCAGAAGAACATCACAACATATCAACAAACAGATGATGAAGTAGAAGATCGTGCTCGTCAGAGAACATTTGTTGCGTGTCTTTCCACTCATTCTTCCCTTAGTTCTCCACTTTCGACTCAGCAAAAAAGGTATAAATCTCCCTAATACTAAAAAGAAAAAGCTTTTCTCGACTGAGGTTTGTATCTGATTAAGAGTCAACATGAATGTAGCCTGAATTGTAGCATTTTGGTGTTTTCATACATAAAAATAACTGCTGATTCAACTTTCTAGTTAGCTGACAGTTGTCATAAAATCATGAAGCATACAATAGATACTAAGAGCTTCAACGATTAGTCGATTAAAAGATTGGTCAACAGAATTTGCTGCTTCTATGTGGTAGAAAACTTAATAACTTGATTAAAATAATTAGCACATTGATTGATATCACGCCTTCAAATTTCCTTTGAGAAAAGCACCTAACCTTCACCACGTCACCACAAAGCTGCATGGTAACATCAGAAGAATGTGGTTGTACCGGTGAAAGTGAATCTCATATGAAGGTGAAATGAAAAACGTCTCATCCCATGATGCAACAGCAGCATGTCAACCACAGTGTATAAAACCATATATTTTGAATAGAACGTCTTCATATGGCAACTTACAGTTCATCTCGTTGCCTCTGTGACAGCACCATGGTGACGGGGCAATGTGGGCGGGGCCGGGATCAGTCGTTAGAAGGTGAATCTTGTGCAGCTGCTGCGCTCTCCTCGGTCAGGAGATGAGCTGTGCTGATCCAAGCAACACGGGCGAGGATGAGCTGTGTACTCCAATGGTGGGCAGTTGGGTTTCGTCCAGACAGAAAAAGACTCAGACTGAGAGAAGGGGAACGCAGGAATCTGCCCCCCCTCGAACTGCCTGACTCCAGGGACAAGAGAAGTGGAGAGCCTGCAGACCAGTCACCAGCCAAGTCTACACTGCATCTGAGGAGAGAGAGGAAGGAGGGAAAGTCAACATTAGGTATGCATGACAGAGAACATGAAGAGTGGGTGGGGATGAAAATGTTTATAGGCCAGAGGAGTACTGCATCAATGTCTGCACCAGTTTATATGCAGATAAAATGGCTGAAGGACCTGTCAACAATAAGATAACCATACGTATATTGTGCTACTACCAGAAACAAGAGTGTGACTCCAGTTGCATAAATCCATTTCATAAAAATCACCTCCTTTCTATCACCCACTCCATCTGCTTTTCAGCTCCACTTCTATCTTCCTTCAAATCTGTCTGTCATGTCACCAGTCTGGTCGGCTCTTGCAGCAAATTCCTTTCTCCGTCAACATACAAGGACTGACCCACATTCTTCCGAGCAACGTACTCCCAGGTTGCCAACAGAAAAGAAAAACAGGACACAGCCGAGCGGTCTCGAGTAACCGCTGCGCTCTTGTCAAATTCGCCAACCTTATCGCCTCATGGTGGCACGATGAAGTCACTCTGACTATCTGTGTCAGTAAAACATTTAGTGTTAGTGTGAAAATTTATTTATTGTCAGCAGTGGAGTATTGATGTGAGGAACAATGAATGTCGACAAAATGCAATGCAGTTAACAGTACTGTGATGAAGTCTATTATTACACTGCAGTCTTGAAAAGCACTTTACCAAAGCAGGTACCCACTTGAATACTAACTGTAAGCTACAATAAGCCTCTTAGTCGACTGGGACCAGTCTGACTAAATCTTTGCCAGACCAGTAAACAAAAAAGGTACAAACAAAGCCAATTTACCACCTCCTAAAAGACCTGCAGCAAACAGACAAAACTACAACAAGGCTCAGATGTAGACAGTGTGTGTTAGGTATGAGATTTGCTGCATGGCAAAGGAGTGGTGAAGGAAATGGTGATGAGTTTGGAGCAGGCATGAGGACTGAAAACACCCTGGGAAGCTGCAATGATGGAAAATTCACACATTCACCATTTCAGCTGATGCTGCAGGAGTGACATTACCACAAGGGAGATTGTGTCCTTTTCAGTCCTGCTTTAGTCGCTCATACGTATATTCAAAACATGAAGACTGCAGATACCTGGCACACAGAGTCCACCCTGGTGAATTTATTAAGTAAACATGCGGCGTTTGCTTATTTATTTGCATATTAGACACGTTGGTGTTGTAGATAAACTGTTCAACAGAAAGCAACCAAACGCAGCCAACAGACAACCTCTGAACCCTGATGTCACCACCTGACAGCAGTCCAAATGTCTGCTTTACCTCTGACTGTGTGTGGATTACGGCGCTTGGGGAGTTTCTGGACGACTCCCAACAACCCTGCCATGGTTCAGGGTCACAGCTGTACAACAACACAATAAGGCGATAGCACTGAAGCTAAAAATGGCTCCACATACAACACATGAACTAAAAAAAGGCATTTGCCTTCCACATCAACCTGTACAAATGCTGTAGTGTGTGAAACGAGGTCATCTACTACATACTGCTACTTCCCTCTGTGCTATTGGCAGCTGTCATCGCTGTGTGCGTCCATTAATGTGTTAGACTCCCCTCTCTGCAAATCTCATTTGGAGCTTCAGTATTGAGCAAAAATGTTTGCACAATCATGTAATCAGACTAATTGGCTCGGCACAAGATGTGGTCATGTCTTGTTGGAAAGGGGGGAATGGGACACAGCCATGCTGCGTCTATAAATCTGCCCGCTGATGGTTAATAATGGTTAGAGTGTTCCTCCCATTGATTTGCTTGTCTTTGTGTAGCATCAGGAAATGCACAATAAAGGGCCTCTTGCAGTAATGGTGCAGACTGCTTTGAGATACTGTTTAATTTCCTGATGCGTCCCGACAGGTCATCTGACGTTAAAATGCCATTTTTAGTGAGTAATGGGAAACATACTCTGTCTCTGTCGGGCTTAAGAATGCAACAACCAAGTGCCAAGTCACAGCTGTAATGAACCACACCCACTGCATCACTATCTGTGCACAGTTTCTGTTTTTATACAAGTCCTTATGTTTGAGTGGACCTACAAAAACCAAACCACGTAACCAAAAACAGAAAAAAACATGTTAGAAAACACAGTAACGTGTCAGCAAATCTCTCAAAGAGGGTGTTAACTACTAAAGCAGTTTAACGACATTTAACAACACTGAAGCTGACCATTTCAAATCCAAACAAATAAAAGGCATCTGCTCAAAATGTAACATATCAGAGAGTGGTACAAATTCAACAGCTTCCCATTACGCCACCTGCCAAGCATGACAGATGAGGTATGTGTACAGCATACCTCGTCTGTCCCTGTGGTATGCTGTGCAAGAGAAGAATAAAAACGCCAGCGTCTAAAGAGGAGTGTGAAACTGTGTCTCCGCAGCTCTTTGCAAAACATGCCATCACAACAATGCTGACAGTTATCACCTCTCTGTCACCTCTTCGTCACAGTTTTCTGTCAGCGTCATTATGTTATGATCCTCTTTCAAAAGCAAACAGCTGGAATCTGGAGCGCCTTCATTTTCTGTTGATGACTTCGCCTTTGTGTCACTCGGGTCCTGGGAATGTTACATTAACCTCCCTGACTGCCCATTACAGGTGACATAGAGCAGTACTGATCAGGTGTAACATGAGCTAAACGATGTGTCAAAGTTATAATAAATGTATTTAAAGACACTGTTTATAATATGTGACATCAAGTCCTCTGTGACTGAATTTTGACTTGTTGTGCAGTAGCTGCTTCATTTATTCTTCTGTGGTTCATTTTTTTGTTGAAATGTGTGATATAGTTTGAAAATATGTAAAATATGTGTATGTAAAACTATTCCACTGACCTTTTAACACGTTTTAGGACTTCTAGCTTGAAGGACTTCAAAGAATATCAGTTTCATAATCATAATCGGGGGAACTCTTAAGCCCTAAACTTGGCAAACAGAGATACAATTTTCAATTTCTTTGATAGTTTTATAATTTGCTGTCCCGTTGACATATCATAACCTTGCTAACAGAAACAAAAGCAAAGCAGTCATGTGACCTGAACACTGCACAGACGACACATTTAGCTATTTAAAAGAAGAAACAAGGAGATGAGTGAAGATTATTTGTTGTGCTGATATATGCGGCGAGATTTTTCTTAGAAAGTAAGTTAACTTTAGTTTCAGCAGTGACACCAACACTATTAAAATAGATCGAAAGAAGATAACAGGAGACAGCTACACACCCAGTAATTTAAAATGCCACTGTGCTGTATCAGCTGGAGAAACATGGACAATTTATTATGCCAAGTAGTGAAGTAGGTGCCTGTGCAGAAGCCAGCTCATCACTAATTGTCCAGGGTCTCATAAAAACAGAAAAATGGGAGAACTTACTGAGAGGCTGATCATTCTGTAAATCAGTTTCTGTGAATGACTGTAAAGCGCTCAGACAGAAATCATCCAAAGAGCTTTATCGCTGACTGATGATGAAACCGAGCGAACATCTGGCTCTGCTTTCAATCTGCAGCCGTTAAGACCCGCAAGGTGGCTGGGTCAGTTATGTGGGTTGCTAACAATCAGCGAACCTTATTAAATTACACAGCTAATGACGTCTTCCGTCAGCGGCTAATAAAAAGAGCACAACACAGCAGCAGATGTAAAAATTCACTCTCTAGGACACCGACCAGCATCGGCTGTTGCCCCCATATATTCACCAGATGGGGAAAAACTACTCATCTCTCATACTAACGTGCGTGTTGCCAATCACTGCCAGGCCATTATCCGAACAGTTGTGTTACCTGATGGATGAGCCCATGTCAACTGAGAAAGCCTACACACAAGGACAAGAGCAGACAGGAAGCTCACAGAAAGAACAAATCAATCACATGCCGACCTACACAGAGGTGGGAACAACACATTGAAGACTAGTTAGCCTCCTTCATTCATACACGTTTGAAATAACTGTACAGTACAAGTTAATCTTACACTTGGCAGCCATAAAATGATTGAGATTTTAATCTCTCCGGGAAATTCACTTCATGCCAACAAGTTACCGGTTGAATATAGGTCTAAATTTAGACCGGAGGTGTATTCAATTCCTCATGCCAAACTGGCAAGTATGAAATGTGTTCAAATTAAACGTTTCATTTCTCCAAGCTACTCTGGCAACCACCATAACTGGTCGCTAAAAATATGTCTTCAACAGCATCTGGAGCTTGTTGACATGCCAAGCTTATCAAACATTTCTTCAGAATTCACAAAAAAAAAGGACAGAAGTTGTCTAAAGAGTGTGTCAAAGCGGACATTTGTAGGTTGACAGGCAGTTGCTGCTGGCAGAGGGTCAGTAAGGACAACCAGACAGCTTGTCTGGAAGGTCAACCGTGCTACTGTCAGCTCAAGGAAGGACAGTAATATGGGTAGCTGTAGCTGCCCTACAGCCTGTCACAATCACAAAGACAAACAGCGTCTCACTCTCATCACTGTCTGTTGACACTAAATAAAGAGGAGGGCCCCCCCCTCGGCAAAACTGTATATTTTCCTGCTTTCGGGCGACACTTTTGTCCTTACTTTTTTCCTACAAATGACATTAGAGAGGAACGCCCTGCAAGATGTGTGACTCTCCTGCTGTCGAACCGACAACAAGTGCCAGCAGAGCAGCGCTTGTAATGGCCGAAGCTTGCACAATTGGGGTTGCTGTGTTTCCATTGC
This sequence comes from Argyrosomus regius, assembly GCA_946959425.1. Lineage (NCBI taxonomy): Eukaryota > Metazoa > Chordata > Actinopteri > Sciaenidae > Argyrosomus > Argyrosomus regius. The sequence goes on from OX336889.1 coordinate 14,632,350, forward strand.
TGACAGCACTGAATAGAGCCTGGTTGCCGGGATGCACTTATTCAAATCAACTTTTGATAAAACTCGCAACGCTTTCAAGTAAAACCAGCTGAACACATCCACCAGAGAAACGAAGCATGTGTGTACTGTATGAGAAAGAGACGCCGTTCTCACATTAGCTCCCAACACAGACGCCGGGTCCAGCAATGCACAAGTTAAGACTGTTTCATGTGCCGTGCACTGTGGTTTGAACTTTGAACCATTTCAACATCATGGTCAGTCATGGTCATGTACAGCCTGTTATTTTAGCTTTTTGTGCTTCACTTGGCGTATGGTCATACAGTATTGTAGTGTTTCTAGACATTAAGCATGATGCTGTAACAATTTCCCTGTGTGGGATCAATAAAATTTAACTTATTTTGGGTTTGGGATTTTAAGTTGGGCAGAAATAAATACCCAGAAAACGTATCTGCTAAAATCTAAAAAGATATGGCTTTTCTCATGTGAAATCTTGTCAAACGGTGCTACAGAATAGTCCAACTGTATAGCATTTTCATTAATCAAGGTTTGACTTATCAAGCCTGCATCAGTGCTGCTCAATTAATTAGCTAATTTGTTGAAGGGATAGTTTAGTGTTTATGTTAGCACAGCGTTGCAAGATTCACAAAAGCCCCAACATCTGCTGAGACTATAGCTGTCAAAATACTACAAGCTCTTCAAAATGGTTGCATTTGACTCAGATCAAGTCAGTAACAGACTGAAACATACTCTTACCTGAGGAGACGACCATGCAGACAATGTTTCTTTTTGAAGGTTAACAGATTATCTTTATTTTATTTTAAATATAAACCATTTCATCAATCAACATCCCATAATTCAGATCGATCAAGCTGCAACGCGGTCCTCACAGGCGTGGCTGGGGAAAAGTAAGATCCCGTCTTCAAACCAATGCTTTATATCCGCTATCACGACAACAAGGTTGCACAAAATTACGAGCAGAGACTAGTGCACAACCTTGTGAGCCACCACAGCGATGATATGCGTCCATTCATCCCAGATCCCAACACGAAATCTCTCAAATCATACTTAAATCCACACAATGAGACAGAGAGAAAGCTTGCAAACTGAATACACGGCAGACGCAATACATACAAACTCATCGCCTCCGATGTGCTCCACCCTGATTTTCTAACACTGTGCCAACAAACCGCATGAAGCACACAGAGAGAGAGAGAGAGAGATGGTGGTGATGGTGATGATGATGATGGGGGAGCTTCAGCTGAGCATGGCATTAGCGAGCAAACACCGGAATGACAGCGACAAATAGCAAGAGGAAATATCCCCAGGAGCATGTCACGTTAGAAAGCTGCAAGTGCAATGATATCTGCGCAACAAATATAACGTTACAACGCAAACCAGATGACGAATATCACCCTTACGCCCTTTTTTTTCTTCTCCAAATGTTAACACGGAGCTGCAGCCGATTTATAACATATTATCCACATTGTGACAGCAATTACATGTAAACGAGTCAACCACACGCTAACAGCTGTAACGTCGTGTGACCTACATTTGATTTTGTTGTCGACATTTTAAAAACAAGCAGAGTGCCTGCCTGTTCAAACTATGCTAATTACTGCTTATTACTAACTTGGGATGGACGCCAAATGCCACTGTAATTTATGTTAGCCTTCCCACACCACACACACACACACACACACACTCGCTAGTTTCCCCCTCTGAGTATGGTTGCTAACGATGTTTGTCGACATGACGACGACAGCCGGTAGGTTAACGTTACATCTATGTTCGGTTAACGTTCGCTAACGTTAGCTAAAGTTAACGTTAGCTGAGTTAGCTCCCACCCCCGGCTATGCAGTCACAAAGTTAGCTCACAAGGCGTTCAAACTCAATTAGATATAATTAACTTACACGCTTATCTCACGTTAACCCGCTTGAATTATAATCTATGTGTATGTTATTGTTTATCAGGACACACAAGGATAAACTCCCGCTGTACCTGCTGCTCCAGTCCGAGCGGCCTATCCGCCATTTTGAGACATAAAAAAGGAGGTGCAGAAATTACAGCCACATCGTCATTTTCCTCCACCTAACGCCACATATCTTCGACCCTGACCGGCTTTCACAGCCCAAAACTACTTCAACTCACCCTATTGTTTGTGCCCGTGAATATCCTCAGCCGTCTCCAACGGTAACACGACCCGACAGGGCGTGAAATTTCCGCTCCAAGAATATGATCTTGTGATGTGGAGGTACACTGAGCCCGTCTTGTCTCACTCTCCGCCGCTGCCTGCCTGCTTGTTTTTTCGTAGGCTACCGCATTCGCCTTCAGAAGACGGGGGCGCGCACGGAGCTCGCGTTCACGGTCTGGCGGGAGCGCGCACGCCCTTGATAGCAGAGGTAAAAAAATAAATAAATAGATAAATAAATTATTATTATACCATTAACACTTACATCTACAGAACACTGTACGCCAAAACATCCAGACATAAAAACAGTTTTTTTTTCCCCTCAGGCTGTCTCTGTGATGAACAGCTAAAACCGGACACAAAATGTCAGTAACATCACCTGTATAATATCTGTAAATTATAAATTATTTATGTAAATATCATCACTACACTCACACTGTGCATACTGTATATTTATTACTTCACCATTGCACCATTTCATTGCACATTCCCATTCAGTGTAAACATTTTTTTATCTTGTCTATACATACAGATATTTATATATATATATTTACCTTTTTACATGTACATAGTTTTTGTTCTTGTTCTTGTTCTTGTTTATGTTTACGTTTACCTGCCAAGTCCTCTGTTTTGTTATTTTAACTGTACCTATGTCTATATATGTTTGATGTTTGCACTAAGAGAACAAAGTGATTCTGATTCTGTGTGAAGCCGTTTGAGCTTATTTTAATTACTACATTAGACTTGTCGTTATTATTAATTTTGTGCATGTAAACACATGAGAGGTTTGGACTGAAAATATGAATGCAATTTTCAGTGGTGAAAGTGACTAGTACTATATTTTTGAGCTGCCTGTATATTACTTAAAGGTCCAGTGTGAAGAATTTAGTGGCATATAGTGGTGATGTTTCAAATTGTAACCAATGACAGTATAAAGAATGGGCAGAGCCTGAGTGACAAAACCTAGCTTCTGTAGGTTTCTGAAGCCCTGTTTTGAAGCCGGAAATATGACAGTGTTGTTGGACACCACCATGTCGGATGTACTGCTTCTATTATCTAAATATCGGCATGGATCATCAGGGACCTGAGGCATGCTGAATGGGTGCTCGAATAAGCCATCTGTAACGGCACATACCTGTCAATCAAGCGGTCATGCTGTTAATTATCAACTTTAAGCCTTAATATCATCTGAACTGGTGAGTTAAAAAAAAATTTCACCCCCCTCACAGTTGTCATGAACGGAGAAATTAGCTATAGAGACCAAAACCGTTGTCTATACCAGGCTGTAAACATGTTTATTTCTGCACCGGAGGTCGCCTCTTGATTGTAACCAAGCAGCAAACTCTGGTGCTGGGAAATGAAGCCAATGTGGAAGTGCTAGAAACTGTAATTCTGTGAGCGGCCACTTGAGACAGGCTGCAGAAGTGATTCAGTCTCCATAAGCATATTAAAATGTCCAACTTCACAGCAGAAATACAGCGCTTCGGAAACCTACGGGTGACGTCACTCAGGCTCTGTCCATTCTTTATACTGTCATTGATTGTAACCAGTTGAAATCCCATCACCTCTCCCTCTCGGTTCAAGCATGAAGGAGAATTTACAGTGGCAATGAAAATACTGAAAAAGGTCCTATAGAGCCAGTATTTGGTTTGTCCCTTCTGGGCTACTGTAGAAACAAAGTGGTTCAAAATGGCAGACTCCATAGAAGAGGACCTGCTCCCACTGTAGATATAAAAGGCTCATTCTAAGGTAACATAAACATAACAGTTCTTATTTTCAGGTGATTTTACACTAATGAAAACATAGTTATGAATAAGATATTCCATTTCAGTCAATAGATACCTTTAAATGTTACACACTGGACCTTTAAGTATTTCCATTTTATTGTACTTTCTACTCTGTTAAATGTACTCGACATGTATGCTTTGAAAATTAATCATTTTTATGTAAAACATGACAAGCTGACAAAATTACCCAACAGTTTGTAGTGGTAATAGCTAAAAACAGGTTGCTCTCATGAAATACTACACTAATGTATTATATAATACAAAAGGATAACACTGTCAGGACCCTTCTGCTGCTAATACTCCTACTTTCACATAGTGATATTACAACTTTTACTTAAAGGGGCAGTGTGTAGGATTTAGTGTCATCTAGTGGTGTAGCTGCTGATTGCAACCCTATTGCCTCACCCTCTCCTTCCTAGAATGAAGGAGAAACTATGGTGGCTGCAAATTGTGTAAAACACGTGAAAAGCACTATGTAGAGCCGATGTTTAGTTTGTCTTTTCTGGGCTACTGTAGAAACATGGCAGTTGAACATGGCGGACTCCATGAAAGAGGACTCATGGCATCTGTAGATATAAAAGACTCATTCTAAGGTAACCAAAACATAATGACTCTTATTTTCCGGTGATTATACACGGATGAAAATATAGTTGTGAATATTCTATAAGTCTTACACACTGGACCTTTAATATTTGTTCCACCACTGGCAACTTGTAAGAGTTATCAAAACCCCAAAACAAAGCGTTTACTAGGTGTATTTTATTCATTTTTAATATATAAAAAAAAGCATACTCAGACCAAAATATAATTAGATTGTTATGTTGTAAAGAGCAACACACAAACACCACACATCATCAGGGGAAGCAGACTCAAACATTAGGGCCTAAGAAGCCTTTGTGCAGAAGAAATTTCATCAGCTGAGAAAACACAAAACCCTCAGACAATCAGCATTTTGGGTGACACACAGATACAATACATTATGACTAGCGGGCAGCAAAGTGCATAATATTTTGGGGTAGATATTACAGTTTTTTAAAAACCCCACAAAGACCTTTAGAAGTTATTTAGCATGTTTTATGAAAATGAAATGTATCTGTATTTATATGTATTTTCTGATAGTAATATCCCACGCTTGTTTTGCATTTCAGCCACTCAAATCGCAACTGCAAATGGTATAAATGCAAATTATATGCAAAAATACACTTTCTTCTTAGTTTGATATTATTACACTATGTCTTTTTTCCCCCACTTCTGTAGCAAACATCTAATAACATGAACATACTAAGCACTTTAACAGCTAAACTATTCAGAACAAAAACGTTGAATGCTCTTGTGCAGCGAGTCTAGCGCCTCCAACAAAATGGAAGCACAGTATTAAAAGAGCAACACAAGAGTATCTGTGCAGACAAAACGCTCAGTGAGTTTGTTCTAGATCATTAACCATTAATATACCCAAACAACAGGTTTTGGCTACTGTTGTTGGGATTTCAACAGGTTTAGAACATGTTCAACAGGTAGCAGTCTTGATAATTTTGGGCCCTAGGACTAATATTCTATTTAGAAATGCTAAAAAATATAATTTCCCTAATTTAAATTGATTTAAGTCAAATGTAGCATGTGTTTATTTGTGTGCACGGCAACAACGTCTGTCATTTAGGTCAATGCATGTCCTTCACAATGAGACAGATGTTAGTGTGCCACCCTATGGACACTGTTGGTATTACTGTTGAGCAAGACTTGAGGGGAAAAAAAGATACAAGAAACCCAAGAAAACAAAATAAGGAAGCATATTTCACCTTTATAAATTGTAAAGTTATTACCGGTTATCATCCTGGATCCATTCAGAAGCATAAATAATAGGCACAATACACACACCACGCTCTATTGATGTTATGACATCATGTTTTAGGAGCACAATCAGGAAAAAAATCACTGTAATAACCGAGTCACTAAGTCTGAAGAGCTCGCCTTTTGCTTTTTTAAACGGCTCCGTTATGTTCAGGTAATTCAGCAAGTACAGTAAGTAGTCCATCTTGCACGTCTTGTGCCAAGTAAAAAAACGTATTTCCGAAAAACAATCAGTTCCAGCACCATCTCTCTATTGCTTTAATCACATACATTTAGACACGGCAACAATTAAGTAACAAATTGCCATGGGAGGGATACATTGCATGTATACAAGCGCAAACAAACCTTTCATCAGTCTTTTTTTTTTGGTACATCACATTGAAGCAGCCCTTCTTTTGTCCACTTTTGGTTGTGCAATGAACGTGATCACACACACACATCCACACATCCAAGCAGCACGGGAAAGTGCACTAAACACTGCTCAATGAACAGACACTCCTCGCTGGTTTTGTCTCGGTTACATATGAAAAGATGACCCAATAATGGAAAAACAAAAAAGAAAACAAAGAAGAAACACCCAGCAACAATAAATCAGTCACTACTGCCAATGTTGAGCACCTGTCCAATGGTGAGAAGAGGTTCATTTCAGTACCAATTCATACATAAACAGATTTACAACATTGGTGGCCATGAATGTTTTAAGAAAAGAGGCAACAGCCATCCGACAGGTTTACTATGAGTAGAAAAATAAAACATTTTGGAAAGCCAATGTTCACTTAGCCTCTATTCAAACTATGCAGCAGCGAAAGCAGCGACAACCCTGACCGATAGATTTTCTGTTTGGACTACACAAAGACACACACACTGTCACACATACAAACATACATGCACATGTTCTTTCAATGTGTAAAAATAGAAGATTGAACACAGCTAGTATATAGATCAATAAATCTACTGCTTATGGTGGACGTTTCAAATCTGCGTTTCTCCATTAACATCAATCATGTACCTGTCTAAATCCGATAGAGATTTATACATCTTTTTCCACTTCTATACATTTTCTATAAAACAGACATGGCTTAAATTAATTGATGATCAACAGGCCTAAAATAATTTCTTAATTCTCCTGTGCACTTTTACAAAATCCATTGTATTTACTAAAAGAAAAAAGAAAAAATCCAGCAAATGAAATCAAACTAGTTGAAAGCTCACTAATGTGTCACTGTATTGTTTGCTTGCTTGCTTGCTTGCTTGGAGAAACAGGAACCATAGGACACAGCAGGCACCCACCTGGGATGTCAGAAGTACAAATGATACGAATGAAACGATTACATTAATCAACCATTGGGGATGATGTGGAAGAATGATGGGCAACTGCTGCAAAGTGGCTCAAAGAAGCCACTAAAAGAGGGGAATTTACATTCTGAAGCCCCGCTTGAAAAATTCTCAAATTTAGTGACTGTATTCTGGTCTTAGTGCACAGTAGAAAGTACCCCTGAGTTCTAGGACAGGGTAGGTGCTTTATCATTTAGAGCACCACTGGAGGGGGAGGGTGGTAAAAGGGGGGTGGCTACATGCCCGGGGGTTCTTCGAGGCTCTTTAGGAAGTGGCAGGGCAAAGTATGGTCCTGGGCTAACAGTGCTGTGGGACGTTTGAGCTGAGAAAAAGCATTACTGGGGGGATCTTGTACAGTGGATAAGGCTCTGGTATACAATGTCATGGTCATCCTTGGTCTCCCTCCCCCGGCTGCTATCACGTTTCTAAGCAGCTAACACCTTCATCATCATCATCATCATCATCAGGTTCTTGAGCCGGGGATTTTTCAGATTGCACGTTACACTGATTCTATGTTGTTTGTACTTTCTCCCCCCTCCTTTCCTACCTCGTAGGACATTCCCGCTCTGTATTCCTACAGTTCATAGAGTTTGTTCTCTTGGACTGCCCTGACCCATCCCCTCCCCCTTGTTTATTTCAATGCTGATTGCTCGGTTCTCAGGTCCACAGGCTCGGTGACATGGCTGTTGTGTCACGGCCTCTTTCTCCCCCACCCCCACCCCCTTAGCAGAAAGTAGCTGTGTTGTTGAGGGCTTTTAGACATTAATCAATGGGAATTTTGTCCTCTAATTCCAGTGGGCTGTCCTCAGTGGGCTCCTCAATCTTTCCCAGCTCCTGCAGCTGCTGCCGCCTCTGCACCTCTGCCTTCAGGTTCTCCAGATCCTTTTGGCTGCAAGGGAAATATCACAAAAAAAACAAACTTAACTTCTCGTAGAAGAAATTTCTGGTATAGCTTCACCATTTAAATTTTTTCCTCTTATTCCCTCACTCAGAGATGCCATTGTCAAGTAGCTTACTTGAAGTCCTCATAAAATCCCATGCATGTTTCCCTCATCTTTACATGCTCTGTCCACACCCAATTACCTGGATCAGGTGTTAAGTCAACTGAGCTCTTATCAGGTGTAAGCAGAGCAGGGAGAGATGAAAAATATGCAACCCTGGAGCTCTCCAGGACCAGGAGGAGGCAATCTTGTTACGGTTTCAATTTGAAGCTTACAATGTGTTCAAAACAACTTATGCAGCATAATTCAGCAGCATGAATTATGCATAGGGTGTCCAAAATGATTTAAGATATACAGATATCTGTACATCCATAGAGATATAGATGTATCCATTAACTCCGACTGGTTTACAGAGCTGTTTTTCTTAACCTGCCAATGCTGTGGCTGCTCGTAAAGTTAGAGAGACTGCCGTGTGGCACAGGCAGTATGGATATTTTCTTGACTAAATAAGGTAAATACAGAAGATAAGATGATAAATGTTGGAATTATGTTGCTTTTAAAGAAATGTAATCAACATTTCAAGTTGAGATGGCACTACGGGGACCCAGTTCCAACCTACATTTGAGTTAAAAACAAAACGAGTCCTCATTATGGGCTGAACTTTTCTGTAAAGCTATTTTCGGATTCATTAGATTACTTTGAGAAGCTATCTTAAAGTAATCTAATGAAATCCAATATAATCCAGCTGCAGTAATTCTTATCTTATTGTAGAAAGTCACATTTCTGTTGTGTCTTAAGAAAGTCATGTGTCTCTGCAGGTTTCTCACTTTACCTCAGTGGTATAAAGATGATGCCGTTGATAATGTTGAGCTGTTCCAAGACACTGGCCATGCTGGGAGCAGTGAACTGCAAAAAAAAAGAAGGAGGAAATAAAAACATAGCATCACTGTTAAATGGTGGAGAGGAAAGAGACTGAAGCACAAAAACATGTCTCAGAACAGAGCAGTCACCTTGAGCGGCATGATGCTGGCGTTGGAACCGTTCTTGTAGATCTCATTCATGGTTCTCTGCAGAGCTACAGCCTGTTGGGTGAGATACTTCAGGTACTCTGAGCTCTCCTTGGTTTTCTCATGTGCCTCACCCATCTGAGGAGAGAAAGGAAACATTTAATTGTCACTTCATCAAAACAGATGGAATTAAGTGTTCCCAGCAGTCCTGCAGGACTTACCTGGTTCTTGTAAATGGTGTAACCCTCCTTCTCGTGCTGTAGTGCAGAGCGGAACTCGGCCTTGCTCTCATAAACCCTTGCGACCAAATGATGGCTGAAAATATAACAAGGTACACACAATGTAAATCATCACGTCAGTCAGTATTGGGGTGCATTCAGACACAATCCGATGCTGTGAAGTGTGTCCAGTTTTGCTTGACGGAACTGCTGTGAAACAATAAGGTAAGAACTTTTTATTTCGCTGATTAACCGGCTTTTTCGATGCCAGCCCTCCCTCACTCTCATTCACTGTCTATGTCTCTTAACCATGTCTCTCTCAAATCATTGGACACAAAACAAAGGAAACTTCTTTGTGTCATTATTTTGCAGTGTAAATTGCAGGAGTGACTGTGGAGGTGTTTGCCCGAAGAGAGCATCTGACCGGCCGCCGCAGTGTGACGTCGGGTTTATCCTTTTGGAAAAACGGCTCCACTTTTCTGCCACAGGTCGCTGTTTTTTGGCGGACACCTGCCCCCACCACTATGTTTTCGTCACAGGGCTGGATCCTATCTGAATGCACTGTATACAGACTATATGCATACGGATGATGAATCTCTGCCCACCTGAGAGCCACCTTGAGGGACCGTTGTCCATGGTACTTTGTGTTGATGGTCAAGGCATTCTCCAGGAATCTCAGCGATAAATCATACTCCATCACTCCGTGCAGCACCAGCCCAATGTTACTCTGAGGAAAGAGACCCAAGAACAAGGACAGTAGTCATTAACTCTGCAGCACCATATTTATAACAATGTCTTTTTTTCCTTTGATAGGTTGGCTCGATTTTCAAGCAAAGACTGCACTCACATCCAGCAGTGCCATCTCTGGGTGGTCCTCCCCGCTAACCATCAACATGAGGTAACGGGCGCGATAAAGCAGCTTCAGGGCGGTCGACAGCTGACCGTTGGCAAAGCAGTACAGAGCCAAGTGCATCTGAGAAGTGAAGGGAACAAACATAAATGTTAGAGGAACATTAAACCACTTCAGCATGAATTAAATACTTAGACATTTGCTTTAATAACTTACATATTCTTGAATTGTGTTGGGGTGCTCGATGCCGAGGACTCTTTCGCTCATCAGAACAGCCTTTTGCTGGTTGCTGAGAGCCTGTGGGTAAATACACAAATGTCCGTCAGTGACATGTAATCAATCATGATTGCGTAAAAAAAAAAGTTGCAGATAAAAGTAACAGTGGCCATATTTCTGCCTACCTCAGGGTGGTCTCCCATGATGTAATTAAGGCGTGCCAGCAGGCGCAGGCAGGCACAGATCTCTACGTGCATGGCTCCGTACACGTTGTTGAAGAGGTTAAGAGCCTCGTTGATCAGCTCGCAGCCTTCCTTCAGGAAACCTGGAGGGTTTTTTTTTTAAAAATCAAACGTTCAGACTTTTCCATTTCAAAATGTTCTTGTAACTCAATCTTTTGTGATAAACGCGTCTCACCTTGCTGCACCTTGGCCTGCCCACTCTGGAAGAAGTGGAAGGCATCTGAGGCTTTGGGGTTCACGTGCTTCACAACAGGGAAAATATTCAAGATGTCCTCCTCTGTGAACGCAGGCTTGTGGCGGCTGTCAAAGTTATACTCCTTTATCAGGATCTAGAGGGCAAATGAACAGCAGAGGAAACATCATGAAGGCCGTTTGGTAAAGAGCTGTCGGGAAGTCATTATGAACTTAATGAGCGTTACCTGGATGCCCGTTTTGACTGAAATCTCTCTGAGTAGAGTGATTTTCTGGAGGCCGTATTTCTCCACCACCTGGTCCACACTATCACTGCACAACGAAACATTTCAAGACAAGATATTTAAAATGTGAAAGTGTACAAAAGAGAGCTTTAGCGTTTGTTTCACGTTAACAGATGGGGTCCTCACCACTGTATGGTGAAGTGATAATAACTCTGGGCCTCGGAGGCGATGTTCTTCCACAACTCGGTGGGCGTCAGGCTGGCCCATGCCGTGTTGTCACCGCCACCGGGGACCCTGTTGCGGCGTTTGCGGCTTTTGCGGCGTGACACCAGCTCGTCAGGAGGCAGGTGGGCGACAGCATCGGGGAAGGAGCTCAAGAAGCAGTTTAGGAAATGGCTTACAGCGGCAGAGAGGGCAGACAACTCCACACCCTGCACGAGGAGAAGCAACAACAAATATTAATCAAAATAAATGCCAATTTGTGTTTTTAAGAGGCTAGACGATGTGTGTTTGAGTGTTACCAACCTGGAGGTATGTCTTGAAGATATGTTTTGCACATCTGGTGATCAGCTCACTGATTCCTATTCTCTAATGTTTTGAGAAAAAGGAAATATTAGTGACAAAACACAAGGACAAGAAGCATGTGACAGTGGTGGTTGCGTTCAGACTCACATAGAAGTGCTCCAGCTGGGCTTTAGCGGGGGTCTTATCCACAAACTCCAGAACAGAGCCCAAATAGCGAACATTGATGCCTCTCTGGCGCAAGGCCTCGGTCAGTGTGGCTCCATCCATGGGCAGAGCGCTGTGGTCCAAACAGTCTTTAACCTGGTCATACAATACATATAAAGGCTCAGACATAACCAGAAATAAAACCTCTATATGTTGCGGATATGAAGGGAGTAACTGTTTCACTGACCAGTGATGGGATTTGACAGGACACCAGGAAGGCAGCGGCATCTTTGAGAAGCTGCTTCTGCTTCTGGACGTCATCTGCGCTGTCGTCTGGGAAACGTACTCCTGATTTAACAACACACACAAAGGTTTCATTATTTTTTAAGGTTATACACTGCAGATACATGTCTGTGTATGGGACAGTTTCTGCCAGCCTTTGCAAACTAGTTATCATCTTACAAATGTTTTGAACCGAGCAATGGTCACCTTTTTTTTTTCTTTTTCAAAATAATATTTAATTTTTTTTCTTTAAATATTTGAAATATTTCAAAGCTGCCCTAAATAGTTGTCCCATGAATCATCACCACAAATAACACAATTCACACAAACAGGACTGAGGCTGGTGGTCTAAAACTGGCATGCTTGCAGGTTTGGTTTTAGCTTTCATACCTGAGGAAAACCTCCTTACTTACTTTATACAAAAGATTCTTGTTTGCTTACTGTAATTTTCCCTATTGTTCACACCCTATTGTTCACGACATATGATGAATCTTCCTCGTTGTGCTTACCTGGGGAGAAGATGTCAGGGTTGAAACGAATGTCGAAAGATGTGTTGCTGATGGAGCCTACTGCTTTGCAGGCATTGAGGACTACCTCACGGCTTTTGGGATCTGTTTGTGATGAGGATCACACACAAGGAAAAGATGTAAAGTTAAAAGTGATAGTAACAGACACGAGTAAGTAAAATGACACGACTGCTCACATGCAGTTGGTGCTTTGGCTCAATGGTGTAAAGATGACAAATATCTGTTAACTCCAACTCTCTGTGTCGTCACTTATTTAATAGGGACACTGCACATGAATACTGATTATTGTAAATGTGCCAGAGTTGGCCATTTTAAATGCCAATACAGCTGATCACATAATACCGATCATTGATCTTGTAATTCAGTTCAATCTTCATAAGAGCGGACCGTACACATGGCCTTAGTCGAGCACACCACCACCATTTCAAGGCTGTCGATATACGAATACAAACACTAAAGATTAGATCACTCTGTTTGACAAGCAGATTATTGTTTGATTTTAGGAGTACCACACAAATCATGAGGTTATTTCTGCACCCAAAACACATTTGGATTAATTGATTATTGAATTTATTGGGTCAAATCCCACAGCAAAGGCACCACAGGCTGGGACATTTAGAGACGGGCTGATTTGGGGCCAACATCACCCCACTGCAGGCTGAGGACTGAGCAGAGACAGCCAGTCTGGTGAAAAGAAGCCACTACAACTACAGTGATAAATACTTTAATGCTCTACTGCTCTAATGCTAATGGACACACAAACACACTTTCTCTACCGATAGCTGTTATAAGACTATACATTTTTGGTTAAATACTTCTATGCAATAATCCACCAGATTAGCTCTCCTTGCGTCGCCCTGGCCTCATATTTTGGGGTATTTTTGGACATACCAATACAAGATCCATCTTCGGCAACTAAGGTCTCCGCCAGCTCTTTGGCCTGCGCTAATCCCGGTATACTTTCCTCAAGCTCCTTACCCTCGAGTGGGCTTTTGCATTCCCCGTTCTGGGTGCTTGCGAGGTCTAGAGGCCCGTTTGTGGCGGGCTTCGAGGAGTTTTCTTCACTGTCAGTCGCTGCCTGTGAAGCAGCAGGGGTGCCGTTGTCTGTCGGGCTTGTGCTGTCCGTGGTGAGCTCTGTTGCACTCTGAGAATCTGATGCAGTGGTCTGTGTCTGCGTTGTGTCAGCGTTGCTTTCTGATGTTGTTTCGGAGGTTTCCGTGATGGCCGGCGTATCAGTCTTAGTGTCTTTGTTTGCTTTCTGTTGCATGAGCTGTAACGCTGCCATCTTCATGAAGAGAAGATATCTGTGGCGGGACATAAACAGTTAAACACATGTAGAAAACTCTCCTGATTAAAGGGAAATGGTATGAGCGCACACAGACACATACCTGTGCTCAACAAAGGCCTCGATGAGCTCTTGGCGTAGACAAGCCAGGCGATGGCGGTGCTGACGAGGGAAGCCTTGACGCTGGCTCTCTGGAGGCAGCTCCTCTCCGTCCACAGGCAGGAAGTTGAGGTCAGGAGGGAAGGTGCGAAGAAGGTCCAGAATATAGTGGCGGCCATCATTTCCGATGATACCTTTACACTCGACAGAAGAGCACAGCTCCACGGCCTCATTTTTCTCGTTCAGCACATTGTGCCTCTGGACCTACGATTAATAGCCATTACATGGGAAAATTAACAAACAAAGGACCTGAACACACCATAAATATAACAATACTTTCAATAAATAATAATAAAGTTGAGATGAGACATAGGATTACTGACCTTAAGTGGCCTGCTGGTCTTCTCCAGCAGCTCCAGGTATTTGTTGTGAGACACAACCGTCTTTCCGAAGTCAATGGAGCCGTAGATGACGCTCTGCTCCTGCTCACGCTCCAGGATACCTGGGATGATGGACTGGGCGGTGACACGGTAGCCCCTGTAGTCCACCACTACTGTCCCAAGCGTGTACAGACCCTCCACATCCACCGCACCGTAAGCCCGTACTCCATTCAAGTCATTAGTGGGCGCGGCATGGGCGGCGGCATCTCCGCCCAGCTCACGATAGTGATCCCGCACATCGAAGCCCAGGCTAAAGAAGATGTTGTTCCAGATGAACATCTGCATGCGCGTCTCCTCACCGGGATTGATGGCCATTACGTTTCCATCGATGACTGCCATGGCGCCTCGAGTGGCAGCTGCGGCAAAGTCACTGTGGACCTGCAGATTATAAAGAAAGGGCAAAGAATATTTGTTATTATCTGATCTAAAGTCGCAATAATCTGATTCACACAATGGGACACAAAGACCAGGAGGCAGTACCTTGAATATGGCCCTCTCCCTCAGCAGGCGTTCGGGCAGGTTCTTCCGGGGCAGCTCTCTGGTGGTCTGCAGCTCCTCATTCCAATCTCTGGTCTGAAGACATATCAGAACAAAACAAACATGAATACAGGAGAGACTTTACATTATTTATCTGCCTGCTGTGCTGCTGTATTCAGCTGTGGCTACCTGTCCAGGTATGTGCTCCTCATAACCCAGGCGGGAGGTGTAGGCGTCCTCAGCTCGAACACAGTCCATGGCGTGGTCTACCTGCGGAGCTGTCCAGCTGTACACCTGGAAAGGCGTGGCTATCCTCTCGAACGGGTGTCTCTGGACCCTGCAGCAGAAACACGGTAAACATCATAAACAACATATCGGGCAGTTGGGCGATGAATGACGAGAACCAGAGTTCTGACCATATTTTAGTATTTCATATTTTGTTTTTTTTTATTGTGCTTTAGGACTTTGGCCTCCTGCATCCTCACCACATCTTGACTGTGAAAGACAATGTGCTCTCACCTGGTTAAATAAAGTTAATGAATGAATGAATGAACGAACTTTAGCATGTTACAGATAGGAAGCACTTCAAAGAGAAACATAATAGTAAAGAAGAGAAACCTTTGTACAGCGTGAGTAGAGTACAGAGGTTGTGGATTCAGGATGAGTATTCACTTTGTTGCTTTGAATTGCTCAGACACAATAAAGTCATTCAGTATGATGGGATGCCGACTGCTGGCAGGAGGAATAATGGTGTAAACTGCAGGCAGAGAGGTTTTTTTTACCTTTTCTTTTGCAGGGCAGTGAAGTTCTTCTTGAAGGCGGGGCTGATCTGGCTCAGCAGCTCCACCAATGAATGGCTCAGGAAGCTGGGATTGGCTGGCTTAGGGTTGAAGGTGTAGGTAGTAGATCTGGAATATTTATAACACGCACAGCAAATATTATTGACATTATTATTGTAGCAAATATTTATGTCACTGAAAAGGGAGAGGGGATGACAGAAGTTGTTTATTAACTGCAGAGAAAACCTGAATAATTAACTAATATTGGCTGGATAGGAAGTCATTTTTCCTGTAGTCCAACAGACGCAACTAGGAAACTACAAAACACAAAACCACGAGGGGACTTCAAATGGTCGCGATCAAGTTGTTAGAAACAGAAAGATAACTCTTCTCCGAACACCGCAGCATCTTTCCCAATTCTACTTTCCAACATAATCCAATTAGACCTCATTAATCTGACTGCTAAATCCTCACTGGCATTCAAAACTAATCTAAAATTAGGATTGTGCAACTATTAATAAACTGCTACTTGTTCATGGATCTCCATCGATGCTTCACTATCCTCCATTTAAAGAAAGTGCAACCATATGCAGTCTGTCTGTTTTGTTTCATTTTTTTGACTCACAGTAGCATCTCTTGTATTTATGATCAGCTAATCATAGTCAAATAGCTTGAATGGTGAACACAATCTAGCACTGCACGTCACTCTGCATAGTAGTGACTGCCAAATGCTTTGTGTATAAACTATGCATCAAGAGGTTACGGAGATTAAAGGCAGTCCACTGCAGTGAAAACATGCTGTAACAAAAGATACAAAGTTGAGATGTTCACTGACTGGTTGAGGTAGAAGCCGCGTGTAGAGGCAGTGAGGCTGACATGGCGCTCCTCCACAGTCACAATGTACAGGTACATGAGGTCACCGTGCATCTTCCTGTTTCCAGGTGGAGGGTTCCAGCCACTCATGGTCAGGACCTTCAGGCACTGCATAGGCTGTAGGAAAGAATTAGAAAATTAAGTCTCCTATTCGACCTCTTAAGTTTCAGTTTGGCTTCCTCTGTAATTGGCCCAACACTGCGATGCCCCTCACCTTCCAGTCCTTGTTCTGTGGCTGGAGGGGCACCAGGGGGCGCTCTTTGCTGCCGGGCAGGATGTGCTCCGGGGGAGTGCAGTCAATCTGCTCCAGCTCGTTGCCCTTTTTCTTCCGCTTACCACTGTCTGCAGTCACATAAAAAAAAAAAAACAAGCACGGTAAAGGCTACAGTCATGCACATTAAAATGCATGACGCAAGCCGAGCGTCCACCCGAAATGTCTCACACAGTGTCGTACCTCCGAGGTCTCCGTCAGTGAAGATGCTGAGGAAAGAGAGGGAGTTGCAGTCCACTCCGTTGTAGGCGTCTGAGGGGTCCAGACTTTTCAGCAGGTCTCTGATGTGACGCACATGGATGCGGGCCTCGCGCACTGTGTAGGGCTCTAGAGGAAAGAGAAACAAAGGAAAATTAATTTTAAAAAAGTAAGAGATCAAGCTAATGGACACTTGAAATTGAATTCACTTTAGTCTTTGGCAGCAGGTACATGCCAGAACCAAGCAAGATATAGTTCCAGGTTGTAGATGGACGCAAATCATTTAAGTTAAAAATCAATAATGTTTTTTCTTTTATTAAAACATCTTTGTATGTCCGTCTGAATAATGGTGAAACACTAACAACACCACATTTATTGTGGCTGATGCTGAGAAACTTCAGGATCAGGTTGGTCATGTTGTACCTCACAGCGACGTTTTCACTGCACACCAACAAGAAGGAAGTGAAACACAACACTACAAACTGTGCCTTTATCCCTAACAGACACTTACTTACACGGACAAGAACTGTGATTATGTCTCTTAAACTGCTAAAAGGGCTCTACATACCTGGCTTAAAAACGATGTAATGTGATAACAGCAAGACCTTTACAAGCTGTAAACATGTTGTACCATGAGGGTGAGACAAACCCGAGCGTGAGTAAAAGCCTCCGAATCTCACCTTCCACCACTTTGAGCAGTGAGCCCTCCTGCAGGCCCTCGATGGATTTGAGCTCAGCAAAGTTGTCCAGCACGTTCCCGTCCAGCTGCAGGGAGAAGCAAGTGCGGTGGCAGGTGTCCTCGCGGTCCATCAACACCTGATGGATCTCCTGTACCATTTCCTGGGGAGATACCTGATGTAGACGAGAAGGGAGATGACAGTAGGTAAGTACGGCTACAAATATTTTCATGATCACGCTGCGGTGTAACCAAGTGTTCAGACTAAACACAGCCCTGAACCAGTAACTAATATTATGATGAAGCATTTTACTCTGGAGGGTCGACCATCCCAATGATCTGCTGCTTGTGATGCACCAGTCCTTACCTGCAAGTCAAATGGCTCTGTTCCCGGTGCCTGGATCTTAACAGTGAAGCCCGTGTCCTGGATCACGATCACTTCCTGTTCGTTAGACTCCTCTCCTCCGTCTGTCTCGCTGTTCCCATCCTGCTTCGATTCTGCCTCCTCCGTGTGCCCATGAGCCCCGTCACCGTTCACCATGGCTGTATCTGCACTGTGCCCTGCGATGGAAGAGACACAGGTGTCATCAGTCAACTTTGTTGACAACAAAATATCCTACACCCTAAAATCTTTACTAACTATCACGTGTTGTGTGCGAACAGCTCCGTTCTCTGCAACTCTGCAGCTGCCATTTGTCACCAATCTGATCATGAGGCAACGCCACCTTCAGACAGGCAGCCATGCAAAGCGAGTCATCCTGACAACAAAAACACCAGACTGTTTGCTACCACATGAAAACATAGAGACGCTGCCAGGCAGCCAGGTCACAAACAAAGCACACAGACTCAGAGGCTGGATGACCTTACCACTAACCTCATGAAATATTTATGAATGGGTGAACAGAGCCGACAAAGCTCAGCTAGGGCGTGATGGTGCCGTGGTGGTTTAATTCAAATGAATGTGGGTGGTAGACTTCCATCAATCATCAACTGTACCAGCTGTCAAAAGAGCTCTTCTAAAAAAGTCGAGATTACTAACAGACCACAAATTATTGCGTCAAGACATTAAACAATAAGTAACCAGTCTTGTTTTCAGCTAAGAGTACTCATTTCCAACACCAACCTGTTGAAACCAACACTACTGGAATACTGGAGGGAGTTAATCCAGAAAGCCTCGAGGGGTTGATTGCAAAAAGATTTCAGCATTCACACGAGGGAATTATTGGTCACTTGCATGGTTGATACAATACAATACCTGAAAGTTAGAAACCGTTCACCAGCTGCCTTTACTCTTTTATGGACATTCAATCTCTTTAATTTGACAGTTACTCATTATCTTCATAAAATAAGCATGGCAGAGAGTCTGAGCTAATAAAGAGAACTGGTCTCATTATACAAACTATGCATGTATTTTGTAGAGAGAGAGAGAACAGTAAAGGTGAGAAGTAAATGATATGAATGAAAATGAGGCTCTCGGTTACATTTATTTTTAAAAAAAGGGGGCAGGGCCAAGTATGTGGATGTCAGACACCTGTTTTCTCTCTGTGGGACACAACTGCTGCCAGCCAGTGTGTCCTTGCTCATTGTCAAGGGTAAACGGCGTCAGGGTTACTGAAGGGAAGGGGCCTCCTCATAACTGGGCCGCGACCGGGGTTGGAAAGGAACGCACCAAAATGGTGGGGGAGCCAAAAGGGGTGGGCGAGAAAGCACAGGAGAGAAAGAGGCGACAGGCCACACTGTCACACACTCACACACACACGTTAATAATGTTACAAACCAGAGGACAACAAAGGCTCTGTGTGTGTTAAGTGTTTCTGTTTTGTGCCAGTACAGGAATGTTTCATTTCTTATCAGATCTGAGGTCAGTTTGTGTGCAACTGCAATGACATGAGAGCAACACTGTCATTCACATGGAACAATGCAAGTCCAATACTTCTCTGTGCTCCATTTTTGGTCTCTACCACCTCCTGAGGGACATATCTCTCTCTTTAGCTGCTAAATGCTCCACTATGTTCACTCGGTGCTAACTGGATCTTACTGTTGTTTGGTGCTGAGCAGATAGGGTACATCTTTTTCGATGAAACCAGCTGCCTGCTGCAGGCGAATAAAACAATGCTATGCGAGTAAATAAAAGCAGTAAGGTTGCGGCTGAACAGCAGAACAGTGAGCTGCAACTCAATACAAAGCTCCGTAACGTTGAGAGAATCCAGGTTCACCAAGCAAACACACAATTTCCATATTTCAGGGATCTTCTGTGACCGTCTTTATGGCTTAACTCCTAACCGCTCACTCCAACAGTTCAGATATAAAGCAACAAAATGTGGAGGAACTTCAGACAAGCTAGCTTTAGGTTTTTTTAGCTTGTAGCATTCACCACATCAAGAGTGCAAAGTGACAGAAGCGCTGCGAGCGATGACACAATCCAGCAGCCTTTTGTGTTGCAAAACTGACCCAATTTGGCCCACAGGAACGGAAGAAAGTCCAGTAAGTGGGAGTGAGGAGAAAACAGTGACAATAAAAAATGTCAGAGGAGAGAAGAATGTTTCCTTGATGCATTTCCTGTTGAAATGAGATATGGGGTGAGACATAACAATGCAATGATGGTGGACGCTAGAGTGACACAGCAGTTCAGTTTGACATTCCTGGTTAGCATTTCTATTGAGGGATACTAGTAGTAATCTATTAAAGACGTCACCACGGGTATTTCAGGTATTTAAATCACATGATCGGCTGAAAACAGATCAAACTATTTTATCTATTTGTCCATCAATAAACCACAAATCAACTGAGCTTCCTCTGCAAGTGTCTTCAGTGTGTGAACACAAGCGTATATAACATCATCCACCTCTATTGCCATGATATTAAAATCTAATTTTACCTCACTCAAAGCAAAGACTCTGTTTATTTTATGGTCTGCGTTCTGCTGACACAAATTCAACTCAGCATTAAAATCTTAAATCCAAGTTAAAACCCAACTGGCCAGCTTGTCTTCTTAGCCAAACTAGAACCAGCTCTCTGTCTGTAATTGGCTAATTATACACAGAATAACAGATCTGAGAGGCTCATTAAGCCGTGAGCTTAAGCAAACTTGTGGTTCAACAGTTATCTCCAGGGCACGAGGTGAAGGCGAGGAATCGCTGAAACAAGGACACCGATCAGATAAAGACAGAAAAGAAGCAAAAACCAGACACAATGAAACACCACTGCAAGCAGAGTTTACTAGAGTTTACTGTAGCTGACCCGGGAAACCTTTCTCTGAATCAAACTGCCGACTCATTGTGACACATCGTCTTCTTTCAGAAAATGTAACTCTTAGAAATGATATTTTCTTGAGTTTGTCACTTCTCTTGATAACAACAAAAAATAAAAATCCAGCAGCTAAGCTATCTGTCCACTCTGTGGCCCTTGACATGGAGACCCTGCCTGCTGCCATGGCAACACACCAGCCAGACAACCCTGAAAACAACAGCAGCAGCAGCAACAACACACAAGGTCTGTCTGTAATCATGTTTGCTCCACCACAAGGTGGCAACCCCCTGGTGGACAGACAGAGACCCTGAGTCATTGCCTGAAAAAATGAACACAACACGATCTGTTTTAAAAAAAAAATGAATCACTAAACACTCGCCAGCAATCAACGACAACAACAACATTCCCAAACTCTCAAATACAGTGTAGAGAGAGCACGCAGGGTTACCTGAAGATCGTTTGTGCAGTAGCACATGTTGAGTTTAAGTTTAATCGGTTTGTCCATCAACAGAAAATTAACAATTTTTTTTAGGATTTATTCGTTAATTCAAGGTATTCATGGGCAAAAATGTCAAACATTCTCTAGTGGAGGAGTCATCTCGTCACTCCTCTTTGTTTTCCTGTAAAGTTCTGCACAGTTTATTCAGACCTACATGAAGTACTCAAAAGAAACAGTCTACTATAGGTTGTCTGAAACAAGTAGGATGCAACAATTACAGATTTTGATGGTACATTATAGTCGGAGGAAAAAAGAAAAATCCCATTTTTATGATTAGAATGCATTAATTTATGTCACAACACTGTGGCTGTATAAGATCACACGAACATTTTATGTGTTTGTTTTTTGCAGTTTTAGTTCAAATGAAAGTGTCACGGCCTTGAGGTGATTATGTCTCATTTCGGTGAGCATTAATTGTATAAAATATGCAATGCTCCTTTTGTTTACGTTGCAGTGAAAGCCCAACTCTTAAAACTTAGCACCACTTGACTGTTAAGTGACAGAAATAGTAGCTGAGCCTTTACCGTGATGTTTTAAATGTTTGGAACCACTCGCCACAGATGATTACCACAATGGCATTGAATGTGGACTGGTGAGACACCTAGCCAGGAAAGAAGTAGTGCCAGGGTGTGAGTGATTCCTGGGATTAACCAGGTCACTGTTCACATCAGGGAGGAATTAAGCCCCTTAAAACACCTAAAAGTGACTCTCACCTCTATATGGCTGCTCTGCCATATGCTGCTACAACTCAGCCTTTTGTATCAGACATGCTTAGTAAGGCTGCAGCTAATAATCATTTAAAATATGAATTAATTTATTGATCATAAGCCATGAAATGCCCATCATCATGCCCCTTTTTTTTTTTGTCTGACCAACACTTAAAGACTAAACACATCAGGTTTATCATCACACAAGACAAAGAAAAGCAGCAAATACTCCAGAGATTATGCGGCATTTCAATCAATTATCTAATATAGATGTTAAATATTGTTCTGTCAATTCATTAACAACTTGTCTCAGCTCTAACCTGAAGCACCCACTGCTCCATGTGGGTTTCTGGGATCATTTAAAGCCAAATTTACCAGCAGATTTAACATGCAATCAGCACATGAAAGCAGCACCACCTCACCCCCTGACAGGTAAAGCAGTTAGAGACACTGTCTCCTGTGTTTCCCTATGAAATGACACAGGCAGAGACAACTCAAGGTCCCCCACACATGTGTCACACACACACACACACACACAGACAGGCTGCAGCAGCACTGACTTCTTAGGTGCTCTTCTATAAATTGTGCAACGTCAACTTCAACCGGCTGACTCTGGGTCTGTGTGCGCGCCTCCACCGACAGCCAAACAGCACTTCTTTAATCTCGCAGTATACTCACCAGCTAACGCGTCTGTTCGTGTATTATTAGCGTAACCTTCCCTCTCTCACTGTGCGTGCACCATCATGACTTTTTCCTTACGACGGCCAGCTTCCGCTTCCCGGTCGAGCCGGGACACTCGATCTAATCTTCCGCGGCGGGGGGGGAGGAGGAGGGTTAAGAGTGTTAGCGACGACCGCTGGACACTCCATCCAGCCGACATCTCTTAAAGGGTCATTTTTTTTGAACACATAAAACGAGGTGACACATATTTAACGCAGCTTGTTGGACGTATATCGCTTAAATAACAGCACGTCACATGTATGAACCCCCCCCCCTCCCTCTGTGTTCGTGTGAGCTGCTCCACTGAAGGTGACCTTCAATTCATGACATGCTGTTACCGAACATGTGCGTCAGACGCAGTTAGCACAACACAAGCTAATGTGCTGTGTGTAAATGAATAAACACTGTGCTGTGAAAGCTGGGTCATGTTTCATGTGATGAACGCCTGTTTTCAGTGTCCATGCTCCGGCTTTTGGGGGGCATGAGACGCCGCCAGTGGCAGGAGCTCATTAGCCAGCGAGCTAACTAGCTGCATACTCAATGAGGAGGCTAGTGTTAGCATGCCGGCTGTTTGGGTTAGCATCATTTGCTTGCTTGCTTGCTTGCTTGCAGTGTGAACCTGGAGCTATGACCCATGCATGTAGAAACTGAAGCTCTGGAGGAGGCACATCCCTTCATTAACACCAGATAGCTCATTAGCAGATGCTGTGGACCCTCTAAACTTGCTACCAAGGAGATGTTAGAGAGGAGGAGGAGGGTTAAACCCCCCCACCACAATCAACCAACCTTGGGTCTGAGGACTTTTCAGTCACATAGCATAGCATGGACGTAAATGTCACCTGATTTAGTGGATGCCATGCAGAGAAAAACACCCAAATAAACCAGCCGAAAAGCAGTTAACGCACGGGGATGTTATGCTGCCACTGCATGTATATATGTGAGGTGTAATCAGTGTATTTATTATGCGTGTCAGGTGTTATAACAGCAGATATGAAGCAGTCTGTGTTGGTGCAGAGTCCTCACCACAGCCGCAGGACTCCTTCAGACTAGTCTTGCTGGTTTCTTTGCTGTCCTGGGCTCCATCCCCGGCTTCATCCGCAAGATCAACCGGATTACAGTTAGGCACTGACGCCGGGATGTCATCTGTCTTGCTCACCATGGTCGGCAGTCAGTGTGGCACAACACAAATCCCCCAGCAGCGTCGCTTCAATATGCGAGAGTCTGTGAAAGAAATACAAAAACCCAGATCTGCTGCTGCTCTCTCTCTCGGCTAACGCAGGCTAGCTGGCTACATGCGAAGGGTACAGGCTTACAAAAACAAGTCTACCGAGGAAGGACAGTGCTGTACATGGTGGGGATCACACGTGGTTTTCTCCTCCCCTCCTCTTGACCTCTTTGCCTTTGCGTTGCACTTCCCCACCCACTACGCGTGGCGCTACGGAAAGCCACCTGCGACAAATGGTTTCTTTTTTTCTTTTTTTTTGCAAAATCCTCTGATGTTTTGTGTGTTTTTGCACCTGAAATCTGCACTGGATGATGAAATGTGAAGAAAGGCAGTGTGGAAACATGAAATATCACAAGATTGTTGCTGTTATTAACGCCACAAACTGATGTTTTATTGACTTTACTGATACTTTCCAAATTATAGATACATCAATCCTGTGTTCTTTGTAACTAACCATGTGTTTGCTGCTTTCATCAATAATATGCAGCATAAAATCCGGAAATCCTCTTCAAGATGGGACCTCAAGATCAGGTGATACAGCAGGACTCACCTTAAAGTCTCTAGATTTTATTGTCATCCATCTAAAGTAGTGCAACAACTTTCATGCCCATGAGATATTTACAAATACAGGTTATGTATATCTAGTGCAAGTAGTCGGACAGGCCGTGGTAAGTGGATGATTGTTCTGGGTGTGTGTTTAAAATGTAGAGGTGTGTAATGATAATGAACAGCTGTTTGACTACTTTCAACACTCACCTCGTTTCACCTTGTTTGAGGCAGCACCAGTGTGTTTTAACTTCAACTTTATGAAATGTCAAATATGATGATGACGTTCGTTAAACTCATTTGTAACTCTGTGTCCTCCCTCCACCTCTGTCAGCTGAGGGAGCACAGTTAAAGTTATCCTGTGTTTTGTAATGAGCCGACTGAGAGAAAGCCGCAGGACAAACGTATCTCAGATACAGTAACCTGATCAGTACAATTGCTTTTCATAATCATACTTATTTAATGATCATGGTAACCATTCATACATACATTATCCGTAACCTCTTATCCTCATCAGGGTCACGGTGGGGCTGGAGCCTATCCCAGCTGCCATGGAGAACATGAGCTGAGGTTCAAACTAGTAACTTTCTTGCTGTGAGGCGACAGTGCTAACCACTGCACCACCGTGCCTAATAATAATTGTTTTACATGTATAGTACTTTTCATATGCAACAGTCTGATCTCCTCTGGCAGATTGTTCCAAACTGTAGAGGCCCTGACAACAAAGTCTCCTTTGGTTTTGAGCCTAGACTAGATCTACCAGAAGATCTCAGTCTGCGTCCTGGCTCGCAGGAGGATAAAAGGTCAGAATCAATCAGTCCTAAGATAAAACAGACATCCAGTACAAGGATGCTAAAATAGGGATGATGTAGTTACATTTTTTTGAACTAACTGTAGACAGTGGACTGGTAGTTGGCGGGAGGAAATAAAAGCATGGATGAGTTTCTGTAGAGCTGTAGCTAAAATAAAACACTTCTCAAACATGACTGAAAAACTTTCTTTCCATGACGTTTGAAACACAAGTCCTAATCTGAGATCTCTGGCTGAGGACTTAGCATAACTTGCTAGTTCACCAAGGTTACTGAAAACACACACATTTTTTTTTGCCATTATTATATTAACAAAACTACAAAGCAGTCCACTGTTCTGTGTCTAACAAACAGACAATTTTACAAGGTGCAGATAACTGTTAGAAGTCTTTTGGGACATTTAGGCTCCCTCTCTTGCACTAACGGCTCTGACTTATTTTATCATCCACACTGTATTTGATTAATGTGAAAGAGAATTATATGTGAAAATCTCAAATCATTTTTTGGTGCCATATTTTTGTATTACTCCCATATAACATCTGATTTTGTTTCTTCCACCTGAGACAACATCGCTAAACTCAGGACTGTTATAACACAACCTGAACCACAAATGATAATTCACGCTTTTATATCTTCCTGCCTAGATTATTGTAACTCCCTTTTTACCTGCCTCAGTAAGGCAAATTGCTGCAGCAAGGCTGTTGACCAGGTTGAGAAGAGCAACTCACGTCACTTCTTTACTGCTTTACACTGGTTTCCCATCAAGTTTTATGTCATATATAGAGCCCTGCAGGTTCAGGCACCAGCATACATTTCTCATATGCCTCATCCTTACATCACAAGTAGATCACTTAGATCTTCTGACCAGGGCTTACTGGTTGTCCCTCATACACGACTGAAAACTAAAGGTGATCGTGCATCCAACACGAGGCGCGCTACTCCTGTAGACCTACGTACTGCAGTGTCTGTTGTAGCTTTTAAAAAGCAGCTCAAAAAAAAAATTGTTCAAACTGGCCTTTCTCTTGCTTGCTGTGTATTGTCTTCATGTTCTGTTATTGCTCATGTTTTATTGTTTATTTTATTTATATTGCTCTTGTGAAGCACTTTGTGACCTTGTTTTTTTGTTAGTTGAAGTTCACCTGTTGGATCCAGGTGATTTTATAGACTCAAACCACATGAACTTTAAGCTCTTCATCCATCAGAGATAATTAAAAAAAAAGACATTAAATTAAACCCAGCTCCATCATTTATCATTCATTATGTGGTAAACTTTCACAACAATAAGCAGGCAGGCAGCAGACTAGATAATCCTTCATTTTATTCCAATTATGTGTACAGTAGATCACTATAGGAAGCTAACACAGTATATGCGGTAATCAGTCAGTAGTTTACGCTCACCCGAAGACCTAACCATAACCCAGAGCAACATCTCCACGTTGAGTACCACACAGCATTATTGCTAGAGACCACATAACATGTCAAACAAGATGCTTTATGGCGCCACATACAGTCCGTCAGTGAAGATACAGAATAAACTTATTTGACCTTGACCAGGATTGACCACAAGGACCTGGAGACAATGCTGCTGCTGACATTTGTTTATTATCATTATGAGGATTAGATTTATTATATAGGCGTCTAAAAGATGGAAGACATTCCCTGTGGGTGTGAGTAAATTATCTGCTTTCTTGCTATGCTTTGAGTGATGCGAGATTTACTGTCAGGCGATGAAGATTTACTCTCTTTAGCTGAAATATTCATGAAAAGACATCTTCGTTAAGGCATCACACCGTTCATGTTGATTTTAGTGGTGGGCCTCTTTGGCTCATTAGCATTTTCCTTCAAAGCAGGCAAACTAGTATTTTGTATTCATTTCTCCATGTTGTTGTACAATACCAAAGTATAGATCATCTAATGTGAGATGTGGTATGGAAGGTGGATGGAGAGTTTAATCTACCTGCCGCTTCATTTGGATGTGACATGTGGAGTGATGAAGACATGAAGTATAACAGTCTAAGTTCAGGATTCCTGTTGGGGGGAAAAAAACAAGACAGCTCTGTACTTTTGTCCCCTCTCGTCTCATAAAACATGAGTAAGAATAGTGCACACAGTCATGCTAATGGCTTACCAGCTGAGAGGTGAACGAAAACCCTTGTCACATTTGCATTTTTGCTTAAAAAAGAAGTTCGTTTTCATCCAGACAGTCTCGCGTGGCATAATAATATGCCCATTTTGCTTTAACACTGCTTCTCATGCAGCATGTCATCCGTTCCTCACTTGGATGTGCCTCCTATAAATCGTAACATAACGATTACTCATGTAAAGATTCAACCAACAGAACTTTGTAAAGACAATTCAGAAAAATATTAGGCAAAACATACCAAGCTCAACAATTACAAAATACAAGTTAAACAATCATAAAATATATTTTAAGTGTCCTTAAATCAGCTGACGTGACCTACTAATAATATATAAATATATTGATATATTGCTTTATTGAAGATATACTGCAAAAAACCTAATGCTAAACTTCTAACCAGTAGCTGTAGAAGGCGACAAAAGCCTCACAGCGGCTAATCACAATTCAATTCAGTCCTACAGGAAGGCTCATTTCAAAGACTACAGTTACTGATGCTCAGTTATGTCATTGCTCAAGTACAGATCAAAAATAACTGAGGTGCCACGTTACATACAGTGAACCTTTATATGCAAATCCCAAAGTGTCTTATAAAAGTGTTTCTGAATCAAAAGGACACAATACTTCAGTAAAGAAGGCAGTAATTACAGTAAGTGGACAACAACGAAGCAAGAACATTTGAATATAGTTAATTAAAGTGATAGTTTTATCTTCCAAGATGCTATTTTCTCCTTGTTACGCTAGGGGCCACCATGTGCATGTGTTTAGATAACAGAGGACACACGCAGCTTTCTGCTGAGCCTGCCTTCTTGTGATTTACAGCACACAGTCACTGTTCTTGGTGTGTATTTTTAACACACCTACTTTGGGAATTTGTGTAAAATGGACATTGCAAAAAGATCAAACACATCAAAACCTCCAGTCGTGTCCTTGTTCGTTCAGTTTTCCTGAGGTGAAAACAATCCCCAACGTCAACACAGATCAGTTGAAGTAGTAGTAGTCTAGTGTGTGTGTGTGTGTGTGTGTGTGTGTGTGTGTGTGTGTGTTTAGTACACAAACCACACCTGAGTGAGACGCATGGTCCAACGAGTCAGAACTGACTATCACCTGAATGTGGCTTGTTTATACAAAGCAGTCACTACAGAGGAATAGCAGCGCACGTGTGCCTCGATGTGTATTTTTTAGTAAAACATACACGCTAAATAAGTCCAAGACGCAAAATTGCACATGTGCCAACACTGCTGCTGTCTGATCTGTCCGAAACATTAAAATTTGAAGAAAACAATAAGTTTCTAACTTTGAAGAAATAGTTGTATAATCAAAAATGTGTGTTTTGTAAGTGATAATGAGATGTGGAGACTTTAAATAAAGTTTCACTGTGATATGTATTCATAGTTTTGGTGCTCTTTGTTATCCGCATGATGATGTGTGTTCTCTTTTCAGTTGTTTAAATATGTATTAATAGGTAACAAAGAACAAAGAATTCAAAGAAATCAAATTTGTTAGCCTATCTGCATGAGGGTAAAGCATAACTATTAATGCTAAATTTACCTGCAGTTGACCACTGGTTTGAAACAGTTTCACTAGATCTCAAAGTCTGTTTACCCCTCAAATAGTGATTCCTGAAGCGTGACCCTCTGTCGTTGGGGTTTACATTAGCATATGGTGAGTTGTTGCAGAGATATCCAATTGAAGTTATGGGCTCTGGTTAGAGGAAACACAAATCAAAAGGAGATTTCAACACAATACGACATTATTTTTTAAGTGTCCTGATAAATTGTTTCACCTTTCAGCAAATCAAATATGAATATTTTCGGTTGCAAAGATAAGAAGTGTAAAACAAAGCTGCAGCGATCATAGATTAAATTCTGACAAAGTAACAGGATCACCCTTCCTTCCTTCCAGCCTGTATTTTTTCACATGGAGGTCTCACACAGACGTGCACACCTCTTCAGACTGTTTCAGCTGTGACTCAGTCAGGGGCCACACAAACGTTTGGTCACATGGTTGATTTATGGTTGGACTTGAAAGGTCACAGTTGGTTGGGCTGCACAACAGGGCTCGTAGTCCACCTAAAATGGCTGCTACCACGGTAAAACTCAAATCTTAAATCACCTTAAATCCAAAAAAAAGGGGTTGCTTTGAAATAAGGCCCCACAGTATACTGAGCATGTGACACCGGTGTAAACAGATTATTTATCTAACCTCATTTAAGACTGACTTAAAGTGACAGTTTTGCTTTGCAAATTATTATATCAAAGTCCATGTTAAAAAAAGTGTCTATGATAAGTGTGATATAACTTCAATAGCTAAAACCAGTCTCAGTATCAATTCAGTCAAGGTGCAGAACAACAGTTAACAGCATTAACAGTCTGACAGAAGATCATACAGTGATCAAACTGCAGTTAAAAGCACAGGTCACAGTAGTCGCTAATCTGCCTTTGTCTCGGCAGCAGGGGGCGCTGCAGCTGAAGATACCAGCCTGGCAGCTTCATCCTGGGGCTCCACTGGCCCCTCCCCACCTCCTTCCTCCTCATCCTCCCTCTCCAGGCCCATTGGAGGCTGTCTTTGTGCCACAGTGTGCCTGGAGCGAGCCCTGTGCCTCCGAGGGTGGAGGAAGAGTGCAGGGTCCGGCATCGCTGTGGGCTCTGCAGGGCCCATCACTTTCTCTATGGGAACACACTCCCGTGCACGCTCCACTCTCGAAGATGCCCTTGCACTCTTACGTTTGGGCTTAACCACAGGAGAGGAAGGTGAGGCTCCTGACGGCATCTGTGGAGAAACAGAGTTCTGCTCGGCACCATACTGGGCCCCCTGACTGTTGGCTCTGGCGAGGAGTGCCTGCCTCTGCTGCATCCGCTGGTGGTGCAGTTTCTGCCTGGCAGCGTGCAGTTGGAAGGAGAGGTATGCTGCTGCCTCGGTTTGTTTCTGCAACTCCGTGTTAAGGATGGTTGAACAGTGGCTGCGGCGTTTGAGCTCCTCCAGGAAATGGCGCTCCTTTTCCTTGAGATTGGCTCTGAGGGCTCCCACCAAAGCTCCTTTGTGAGTCAGCTCCTTACGAAGCTCTCCTAAGGTGCATTCCCGCTCGGCCAGATGGTTTTCCATGTGACGACAGCTAGCCTCCAGGAGCTCCTCTTCCTCCTGTAGCTCTGACACAGAGATGGACCACAAATGTTAATTATAAACACACCTGTACAGGTTAAAATTCAGATCATGAACCTCTTTATAATCCAATTCAGCTGATTTCATTCCCTTAAATTTCCATAAAGTGACAAAACTAGATTAGACCAAACTATATAAGACGGTTAACAGAAAACATTCAAGCCATTCAAGGTAACTTAATGTTGTTTTAAGTTAAACCCTCCTTTACTGCTGGTTATGCTGCACCACAGGTACATGACACACTGCACGTGAAGCCAGTCCTTGCAATCTGATATACCCTCACGTCAAAACAGTCCACTTCTATAATATCAGCTCGTGCTGATTCAGGCATTGTTCCCAAGAGATCAAAACACTACTCCTTGAGGCCCTCCTCTCCACATGAACTTCAACCTCTCTGCCAAGGTCAGGTTTAATGCAGTATACTGCTTATTGTTCTTTTTTTTTTTGCTTCTGTAGACAACCTCTGTGCTCTTTCATTCCAGTAAAATTCCCCGGAGGAGAGCGATGAAAAGTCAGTGCAGCAACCTCAGGGCTGACTGAGCTGGAGGAGAAGAGATTACATCTACAGAGGCTGGCACTGATGCCGCTGTCCATAGAAACATGTCAGGTTAGCTGGGCAGGAGAATCCCAAAATGTAAAGGGAGGTTTGAAGAGTACTGGAGGTGAAACTTTAAAGCCTAGAATCTATGTTAGGTTTAAATATAATCAGTGCTTCATATGTTAAACGATAAAACCTTTGGGTCTGAGGTTGAATCTACTAATATTATTACTATTATCATCTCAAGTGCTTTTCCATCTGTGATTTTCTTCTTCTAGTATCCCTTTCCTTCCTTCTATTTCCTCAATCCTCCGTCTTCCAGGATTGATCCTCCGAGGACCGATCAGTCTCAGGTTTTCTGTCGCCCATCACCACACCCAGGTTGAGCTCATATGCTAACTATAGACCACAATACCTAATGTGATCTTCATATCCTTCCATACTCCTCTCTAATACCCCTCCTCTCCCCTCCTCCATGTCTGCAGCTGACTGCACGCTGCCGCCTTGTCTTTTCCCTTAATCGCTCCCTCTCATTACCTCTCTCCTTCCACCTCTTCCTCTCTCTCTCTCTCTCTCTCCTTTCCCTGGCTCTACGTCTCTCTTGTTCTCAGCAAAGTCTGTAAGTGGACACCCCCGCTGGGACGACGAGGGAAAAACGAGAGCAGGAAAAGAAAAAGAGGATGGATCAATTTGTCAGGGTGGGAGGAGGAACAGAGGGCTGTGCTGTATTGATGGATCGGGGGATAACCTGTCCTGGTAAAGGAGATGGGGTCTAATGGCTGAGTAATGCAGCCAAGCATGACTTACTCTCTACAACCACACACACACACATTCACACAATCTTTTGACTTCTCGTTCCCTGTCTGTCTCTAATTCGCTGTGACAAAATGGTGCCTATCTCCGCATCCCTGCATCCAGACGCCACAAACTGCCAATGTCAGCTATGAGCCAAATATGTTGAGGCATGCTGTCTTTGCAGCACAGCGAGAGTGTGCAACCTGCATATAGCTGTGATCAAAATTACTCATATGTGTATAGATAATAGACACATACAGGGAAACGAAGATGCACTTTAGACCCTGTATATTATCTGGAGGCCTGCAGGGTGGGAAGAAGGAGGAGGGTGGCTGACATGGATCTATCCCCTGGGGGATGGGGGGGGGGGTTGGAAAGAGGCACAGAGGGATGCAGACGTAGGTTTATGGTGGACATGTGTCTGTCTTTCTACAAGAAAATACAACAGGAGCAAATACAGCTGGGCACAGACGGACAGCTGGTTCATGATGGAGGTGGGTGAGGAAGAAAAACCAACAGATGAAGGCGGATATTAGCACTGAGAGGATTTTTTTCAACAAACCTATTTGGCTTCTGCCTGGAGGGTTCACCTTCAGCTCACTTGTCAACTCTGAAAAACACAGGAGGAAGACAGCAGAAGCAGTTAAAGAAACAGAAATATAAAAAGAAAACACATTAAATCATACTGTTAGAGCTTAAATAGAGATGCTGAGCCGTGCTGAAATGTCTTAATAAAGCTGTAAGCTGACATTTCCTGTTTGCGGTAGCTGGTTAACATAACAGATGCCTGATTCACTTTTCCAGCATTTTTTCAGTGAGCTCATACATACTTTATGAAGCCTGAATCTGAAACTTTACATCAAAGACTGTGTGTCAGAGACTTGGCCAATAATGTTATATTACTTGTCACAGTGTGGAGAAAAACTTTCTTTACTGTAACCTCAATAAGATATATTAGCGTTATTAGCATTCTGCCCTGAAATCAATATCTACTTAAAAAACTGGCTGTGCAATCTGTTTCAAGAGGGAATGCAAACCAAACAAATAGGAACACCCCCCCAAAAAAAGTCGAAAATGCTTGACATAAAGCAACGTAAGCAGAGACGCGTTTATCAAAACATCTGATGTAGCTGAATAACCATTTACACTGTGTCGTACCAGATGTCAGACGGATTTTCAAACGTTTTTTTCACAGTTTCACACTGAAATATTCTGCAGATTGATGGATTATAAAGGTGATATGGGTGACACGGTGTTGCTGCACTAGCTAGTACTCCAGCAGTCCAAACACATGCAGGTTTATGGGTTAATCGACTCTTGGTTGTCTGTCTCTGTGTGTCCGCTCTGTGATGAACTGGTGACCTGTCCATGGTGTACCCCGCCTCTCACCTCATGCCAGCTACGATCGGCTTCAACCCTGCAACCCTGATGAGGATAAGTTTATAGAAAAATGGATGGATGGATGAAGGTGTAAAGGAGGTTTACTTCTGCTGTGTGTCGTATTGTGCAGTTTGTGTTTCTTCTGAATATTGTTGTACTAGATGATTTTTATGTCTTGCATTAGTGGACGACCTTTGCATCCATTTGTCTTGTGCCATAAAACCACGGAGAGACAGACAACAGGCACTGGACACAAAGCAGCTTACCCGGCTGAATTTATTGGACAATAAAACTGCTTTGATCACGATCATGATTATATGACTTTTAGCATATATTATTTATATATTTTATCAGCATTATTCAGCAGTGTAGGAAGTAGAAATAGGGCTGAATGGTGCTACTGTGAGCCAACGTGACGAGGATTATCCAAATATCTGGCACACTTTTTAGATAGTGGATGGATTATACCTCATGTCAGTGCAATACAGCAGCTAATGGCTCGTGTTTTTGAGAAGATAATGGCTCAGACTGGCTATTAGCGGTGCTGGAGTGTCCCTGTTAAAAAAATATTTCAGCTTAGAGTCTCTGACAGGTTTGTGGGGGTCAGACTGTTGGTCCTGTCTGGCCTGTCAGTCATTTCGATGGTAATTCGGGGATGTCTGACTGCAAATAAATTTCTACAATCAACTTTCAGCGCACACTCAAACACAAATGTGTGTGTGTGTGTGTGTGTGTGTGTGTGAGGCTCCATTAATCTTTAGAGGAATGTGGCAGATTTGTCCTATTTCAATACCCCACAGCCAGAAATATAGGCCATGGATGATGACTAGTTTCATTTTAAATCTGTAACTCTCTAATAATACTCACTTAGTTTGACGTTTACTAAAAATATAAGTAGAAGTCGTAGTACTAAAAATAAGGAAACACTGTAAACATAAATATGTTTTGCATTTTGTAATGAAAAAGATGACTGTGGAGCAGCAAATGTGTTATTCCTAGCCTTTCTTCTCCTCTTGCTCTGCCTGTCACACCCTTCCTCCTTCCCACTGCAGTCAGCATAACACGCCCACCCGTGCAGCTGGCATGAAGAGAGAACACGGGTAGGGAGATAGACAGATAGGGAGAAAGATAGTAGGGAAGAATGGAAGGATGGGGAGGAGAAGGAGGCGGGAGGACTTGCTGATTACTAGTTAAGTACTGAACTGACTGCCAACGGTGGCAGACTTTTAGAGCTCCTGTTTTCAAGTCATTATCTTTATTCACGAGCGGCAGAAGCACTTGTGAAGTTAATTTAACTGCAGGAATTCGGCTTAAGGAACTATTTCTTGAAACAACCGTCAAACAATGGAAACGAGGAGCTCAGCACATCGCAGCATCCAGAGTGTGTAACGCTTTGTAGGTCAGGCTTATCTCCTACAGCCACACCGAGCATTCAAGGTTTTTGTTTCATGGCTCGACCTTGAATGTTGAAATACAGATATCTTGAAGGACACACACGCACACACACCTAATTGATTTCTATGGCACACAATAAACATATTATATCAGAGAAAACGCCCTCATTTCAAATTGATTTAGCTCGTTGTTCAAGGAGACAAGAGGCGCAAGTGCCGTTATGCTGATGAGGAAACACTGAGAGTTTGGAACAATATAGGAGAGGTCAGCAGTACAAAGGCAGAGCTAATATGGACGGCAACATCGTCAGCTCAACCTTGCAGTAACCTTCCAGGCTACACATTAGTGAGCTGGCAGCAAACACTTATCACACCTACAAACTGCATTAGCCTATCAGCGTCCAGCCTCACAGCCAACCTCCGCACTCTTCATCACCTCAATTTATATCTGTTGAAAATCATCCAAAAACTGAGAATGACTGTGAGTTATACAAGCTGTCAAAATGTATAAACTTAGCCTGGTAACAGAGAGGACAGTTGTGGCAGCTCCAAACGGTGATTATAAGGAGGATTTCAGGAAGTTTGTTGTAGATTATTTATAGAAACTGCAATTTGTTTATTGCTGACTTTAAAACTATTGATACGTTTTTTTTTGTGGTTGTTTCAGTGAATTAGCTCCACATGTGAAAAAATGACAGCTTCACCTACATTTAGGATCATAATTAAATTTTTGAGAGTTTGCACCTTTCCCACGGAGCAGCCTCTTTGCCTCTCCGCGAACAACTTTCACAAACTTTCACAGAAAACCACAGCACTCAAAAACAACATCTGGTTAGAGGTGAACGTCGAAGGGACAGTGGACAACAACAGAATGCTAACATACGGATGATTAGCACCAACAACACTTCTAAGAAACAGGAGGAGCTGCCTGCCTGTGGTCCTCTCTGGAGCTCTCCTCTGGGAAATAGTAAGACGACTGATAGCCAGAGGCCAGCGCCCTGCAGGCTGACCTGTACGGCCATCCAGGCAGGGCTCCTCATCAACCCCTGTGCTTAGCCAGACACAGCTCAGTGCTCAGCTTCAGTCGCTTCTGTTAAAGACCACAAACCAAGCCAGAAGTCTCGGTTTAGTCCAAATTAAGACAATTAAAGAAAAGCCTTCTATCTCCTAAATTAAAGACAAAATCTAAACGTATCCATGCATGTATCTTCAGCAGGCTCGACTAACTGTAACGCTGTCTTTACAGGTCTGTCTAAAGTCGATCAGACAGCTGCAGCTGCTTCAAAACACTGACGGTGGAGTACTCACTAAGACCAGGGGAGTTGATCACATCCCTCCACTTCTCAGATCTTTAAACTGACCTCCCAAAGAATTGAGTTTATAATTTCACTGCTGATTTATAAAGCACTGAATGGAAATATGTGTCTGATCTGCTGCTATGTCATAAACCATCCAGACCTTTCAGACAGTCTGGGACCGGTCTGCTTTCTGTCCTCAGTGTCCAAACTAAACAAAGAGAAGCAGCATTCAGTTTTTTAATGTGTCACGTATCTGGAAGAACTTCAACTCTGTTCCAGCTCTCTGTATGTATTGTATTTTATCATATAAATCCAACTGAAATATCTTTTTAGTTTGTCTTTGTGCATCTTTTCTTAATGCCTTCTATGTCTCATGTGAAGCACTTTGAAATGTTGTTCAAAGGTGCTGTATAAATAAACTCGCCTTGCCTTGCGTAGTGGAAATCCATGCAGATGCATAGCGGCTATTTGATCTTACTTCACCTTAAAAACAGACTGAACAGATTTTCACTCTGGCATCATAAGAAGCTTTAAAAGATGCTTGAGCGTGGTGTGATATTATTATTACATATATGCGTATGCAGTCCCACATAAACCTCTGAGGAATGTGGAAATGAAAGGCTTCGTTATAGGCAGATACAAACTAGAGAGCAGAATAACGACACCATTTATATTTGTGATGAGTTTGTTGCCACAGAAATGCAGTGAAGCTCTCTGGAGACTTCTTCATTGATTAAATTGATTTTCATGATGGGAAAATGATTGTCTTTCTCAAGGTTTGGCCAAACATTGTCCTGTTTTCTTGGAGCTGACAGTGCACATAAACATAACTTTAACGCCATGAGGACAAAAAAAAAAAAGGACAATCTGCAAAAAGTGCGATTTGAGCTGTCCTTTGTGCTCACAGTGGGAGACCCAGAGGGAGACGAGAGGACGAGTAAACAGTAAGAAATACACACACTCTCTTTGTTGGTGTGTTAGTGTCTCTCTCTGTCTGTCTCTCAACACCACACACACACACACACACACACACACACACACACACACACACACACACTCGCTGTAACCAAGCACAGCTTTATTGACCAGATGTGGTCTTGCAGCAGAGCTACAAAGTGATGGAGGGGGTCGTTTTCTACACAACTGGTCACATTGGCTCCGAGCCATCTCACCCTATCTGTCTCACACACACACACACACACACACACACACACACACACACACACACACATAAACCCTCCCCCTTTTTTTCCATACACACCTCTTCCAGGTTAAATATTAATTGAAGGGTAAAGAAAATTTTGGTTAAAACCAGGAGCCGGTTAAGGTAAGGATGAGCCTAACACGTAACAATAAGAGTAAAGGATAAGGAATGCCTCCGGGGGAATTAATGAAATTAGATAGAACATCCTCACATGTGTAATAATACAAACGTGTGTGTGTGTGTGTGTGTGTGTGTGTGTGCTTGATTAAATGGATGGCATATCCATTAGGCCAGAAACAGGAAATGATGTAATCTACAGGAATTGTAGCATGACATCACCATGTAGTCATTCTAGTCTGGCATTGATTGATGCTGCAGACATACATTAGATGAACAATGGGGCCTGCATGCATGTGTGGGGTCTTTATTTTAATTAAAATAATAAATGTCAATAAATAAAACAAAGGCACTGCAGATTAGAACAACAGCATCTTACATTTCCCTCCAAACCTGTGAGTCAGATTAGAGTGAAATCAAGATATAAACATCAAGAATATGTGGGTGCAGGCTCATTAAAAATGGTAACATAACTGTCTTCTTACCAAAAATACATCAAGCCTGTAATTAAAAATATTTTCTCTGTGGGTCAATGAGACGGGTCTGTGCTAATTAATAAGCAGCGAAAAAGAAAAAGCAAGAAGAAGAGGATCAAGCAAAGGAATACTTCAGTTAAATATGAGCTCATTAGAGCGTAAATAATTATGAACACAGACCTTCAAACAAAAGATGCTCAACATTATCCGTTTCTGGCTTCTTGAATGTGAGAATCTGCTGCTTTTCTTTGTCATATATGATAGTAAAT
This sequence comes from Argyrosomus regius, assembly GCA_946959425.1. Taxonomy (NCBI): domain Eukaryota; kingdom Metazoa; phylum Chordata; class Actinopteri; family Sciaenidae; genus Argyrosomus; species Argyrosomus regius. The sequence continues at coordinate 14,670,500 of OX336889.1, forward strand.
TTAATATTTTTGGGTTTACAAGCAGCCTGAAGACATCAGCTTGAAAAATGGGGCATTTTCCATCATTCTTTAATTACAATTAGCAAATATTTCTAAGACCAAGAGCTATTAATTGGTGACAAATCAGTAAAAGTATATCATCTATTCATAAAGCATTATTAAATTATCTAAAAACTCTTTAGTCTTTAGTGTTAGTGACATACACATAGTGTAAACCCTTATTGTGAAGTGGAATAGTAGTTTAAATAAGTCACCTTCTTCTTGGCCCACTAACACATATGCACACACAGTAACAACAGCAGCAGCAGCAGCAGTGTGGTCCTCACCTGAGCATCGTTTCTGCAGGGAGAGGATCTCCAGGTGGAGGCCGTGGAGCAAAGTGAGGTGCTCCTGTCTGAGAAACACCACGTTCCTCTCCACACTCGCTATCTGCCGAGACAGGCTGCTCTCATCACCCATGGCCGAGTCTGGAGAGACAAGAGGAAGAGGAAACCAGAATGGGATGGGTGACTGATGGATGTTTGGTTTTACTCCACCAGCATCTGCCTCTTTCTAACTTCATATTACATTGTGAAGCACTTTCTCATACTGTGAACATTGCTTATGTCAGCCACAGAGAGAGGGAAGTGCAAGTTCTTTATTGAGGTCATGTGGGAGCTATAAATAAGGTATTGATGACCAGAGAAATCAACAGAAATGGGAGACACCATGCGTCTCCTCTCTGGATTCAGATCAATAACCAAGCTTTTTTTTTTCATTTGATATTAAGCCGATGCTTACCTTTAAATTTATGTTAAGTACCAAAATCTAATAAGGGTTATAAAAGCGTCCGATCCGGGCATGCTGGCCTCCAGTGCTGGTCCAAATCCTGTCGGCTGCGGCATTCACCCAAAGACATTTTATCTGAGGCGTTAAAGTGCTTTTCAGCCGCATGTGACGCCGTTTGATTAGAGGCTGGATAGCTGCGTAAAAATGCAAAAGCACCGCCACCATGCATGGCACCGAGCTCCTCCTGTGCTTGCTGCTGCAACATCCGCGTCGAGCATCCTTTAAGAGGAAGAAGAAGAGGATGTTTTCAAATGGGTCGATATGAAAGCCCACGAGGAAAGTGCGCAGTCCATTTTCCCTACATGCGCACCTTTTCTTTCCTCGCCCACCGACCGACCGACTGACAGACACATCAAGCTGCCTGCTGCTGAGCAGCCAAACGATGAAAACAACCCACCGTGAGCAGAACACGCGAGAACATCGTACGACGGAGTCAGCGCCACAGCTGATTGGAGGGAGCAGCCCCTCCGATCAGCTGTGCGTCGACTCTGGAGAGGATCAATACAGAGCGCGTGGGCGCACAAAGAGAAACATAAAAACACAAAATGTGACACCGGAACAAACCAGTTAAATCACACCTAATGCAAATGAGTGAGATTAATTATGTTGGAGAGGATTTCAGCACTGTGGAGAGAGACAGGGCCAGGCTGCTGCAGTGCTACTCAACCTGCGGCCCGTGGACCTCAAGGGGACGTCTCATGAGTTCTACTGTCTGAAGTCCTTTGGTAAGGTGGCCCTGAGAGCTCAGTGCACTGCAGTTTGAAGAAAACACATGCAAATGCATGAACCTACGGAAGCCCCAAGCGGTCATACATTCGTGTATTTTATTTCTTGTGATTAGGAGTTAATTTCATTTGTTGTCTGCAGATCTTGAGTTACTTATGTCGAAATAACAAATGTTGTTATCGGGTTATTTCAGGATAATTTTCTGGAGCTCTCAAGATAAGGAAACGTTGTTAATATAGCATAACATCATTAATTTGAGAAGGATAATATAGTACACTGGTTCTCAAACTGTGGTACGAGTACCACTGGTGGTACTTTCCTGTAGTGGTACTTAGAGGAATCTGTGAAACGCATGTCAAACCACTGACGACATTTTGAATTAGATTAAACTAGGCGATCCCTAGAATGTGATTTAAAATAAGTTTTGCATTTCCTGAAATATCTTGTTTCAATATCAGCCTGATACGTAGACATGTTCATTCACATAGTGTGCACATACACCCACGATTTGTTAAAATATAATGCAAAATACTAAGTGGAGGTGAAACAAAAGGTGGAACAGCTCGGCGTCTGTCTTTCAGCCATTTATTTCACCAAGCTCGCGCCAACGACTAAAAGTCAGTCCAAGATTTACTCTTGTCCAGTGGCTTCTTGCTCGTTCACTCTCTCCTTTTCGCTTTTGAGCTTCCTCTGTCAACGTCCCCTTCAGTCTTTTCGCCTCTGTTATTATGTCCATAGAGGTTGCTGAGCCCAGGTACATTGCCCGCTTACACAGCTCCGGTTCTAGCACGACACAGGCCCCGCTCCCAGTCAGCATTGGGCCTGAAATACTCCTCTTCCCGTTTGTCCAAAACGCCTGTGGTACAAACACAGTTTGCAGTTTACTTTACTGTCCATTAGGACTTTGATTTCAAATTTTAGTTATATTCATAAATATTATTATATCTAGACCTTGACCTGATTGACTCAGGTACTCTAGACTGCTTACTTTTTAACTATAACTTAACCTAAATAACTTTTTTACTATGTAACTATAGCTGTAAGACAAATGTGGTAGCTTAAAAACTGTTTGTGTGTCAGTGAAAAGAAAACACAACATTTATTCCTTTGAACTTTTATTTTAACGTGAAACAAATGTTATTATACAAACATATAAATTGGAGTTTCAATTACAAAACAGTCTCTGCCAAAACATGAAAAAATAAAACATATTTACGATTAAAGACAAAATTCTGTGAAATGTGACACTATGAGAAAGCTGATGATTTTGCTTTCACGACCTCAGTGGCTTCAGTGCTCCATGTTTTTTTGTAAATAAAGGGATTATAAATCCTCGACAAGCCACACAGTGTCAATAACCTTCACTGAATTTCATTTTTTAATAATCAACAATATTTTACCAATCACCAGGACAAAAAGAAGTATTCGAACCAGTTATTTTCTGATTCTCCAATAATGTAGCTATTAAAAAAGATGCGACACGTGTATTAGAGATGATGAGGAACATGAGGCAGTGTGGCGTTTGGAGTTCATAACCGCTGCCACTTCCTCAGGAATTGGAGCGCAGAGAGCAGTACGGTGACTTTTGCCATCATGACAGTGATATGAGAAGGCGTCTCGACTTGCCTGCTACATTTTTATCACAATTCCTAAAAGCACACAGCAACATAATAAACACAACATGGTATCACACATGTATACTGTCAATAACATTACAGCCTTATACAACACATTCACAAATATAAGCTTGCTTGTTAGAAAGAACTTCAATTGTCACCAGTCGTCTTCACGATAACCACAAAGCTAAGCTGCCCAAACGTTTTGAAGAATTGAAATAGAAAATCTACATTCCCAATAATCCAAATTTTATCTTCTTCAAACAGTGCTGCTTCTTTAGTGCAGTGATGTCTTGATTTTAACATGGACAAAGAAATTTGTGGACTGTGTTTGTGTCATCAGCTGCGTTTGTGTTCATGCCAGGTTTTAGGGCTTCAACATGAACACTTTCAAGATGAGCTTAGCCTTTTGTCGACACTGGGTTATGAAAATATTAGCAGGGGAACCAAACTAACAAAAAAAATTAAGACCCAAAGCGTCACAATGCCACGACAACATCTTATCAGCGTCACTATATTCAACTGTTCTTCACAACAGGGATATTCACTTAACATCGTGTTCATTTTACCTTTAATCCACAACTTCTTTTTAGCACAAATAAATTACAAATATACACAATTTAACTCCCCAAACAATGAATATACACACACAAAAAAAACACAAAAAAACAAAACACAAAATGGCATTATGCCATATAAGAACTGTAATGCTATGATGTGAGCAGTAAGAGTAGGCAACCTTGTAGCAGCCGTGTGTATAACAGTTTGCTGTATTCACAGATCTCAGACCTGTTTATTTAAAGACAGACCTCAGGAAATCCTCTGCATCTATCTGTGCTTATTGGCAGCTTTAGAAAAACAAACAAAAAACAAACAAACAGAGGCAAGAGGCACAGATCTACAAAGACGTCACAAAATAAAGACATCTCCGGTGTTACTGTCACTGAGGTAATGTTAAGGAGAGTGCTGTCCTCCATAGGCCAAATGAAGAATAACAACTTCTGCCTGTCTGAAAGCTCCTACTGCAGACTATACACCATCACGAGCCATTGAAAACATTGTCAGTTTGTACTGCAGCACTATCTACTGCCGTTTAGCTTGTCGTTTTACAGATATGAGAGCAGCCAGTTGAGCTGTCTGACAACCTCTGTCGCCGACTGCTGATGGTTTCGTTGGTGATGGCTGATGGGAGGCTGGGCCGAACCCTCTCTCACTTTTGTAAAGGTAATTGATCTGAACTGATGACTTACTCGATTATTTTATACACGTGACCTGGTTGGTGGACAGTACGATACCAAGTGTTTTTAAGGATTACGTTGTATAATTATAATGAACGTAAAGCCTGCTTATTTTTTCATGCTTTATAAATTCTTTCTCCTAATTTCAATATAATTTTGCACCAATTGTTTAGTTACCAAATATCATGCCGTTTCCACTGCAAATCTGATCTGTTTCATTTAAATGCCACAAACTTTTTTGTATTTATTCATCACATATTGTCTCCCTCAGTCAGGATTGCTGGATATCCTTCTTCTTCTTCCGTCTACAGACAAATATAATCTTCAAATATACTTTAATTCCTTTACGATTTTCTTCTCTAATAACAAAGAACCTGCCAAACACTGACAGCAAAGCTTGTGTTACAAAGAGGTAAAGATTTGTTACAAGCTTTCTGAGGTAGCAGGTGTTTTTTTTAGTTGAGGAGATTTGGTGGAAAAAGTAAAAAAAGATATATTCACCTCTGCAGTGTTGAGGGTTTGGATCCCATTTCATTCCCTCTCTAGTTTGTCATTTTTAATAACCCTCAACGGTATATAATGTATATGAACAAAAAGGTTATTGTTACGTGTAACTAAAGATATTTTGTTTCTTATATGGAAATATACACGAGTGTTGGTGGGTTCGTTTTACGAACAGCATGTCTGACACATTTTAGCTCAAACACCCTATGGGATGATAAGGCATTTGATGCTGTTTTAATAAAAGGCCTTATATTATTCATCTGAGAAATCCTCCATCTACCATTAGTGAGGCTCTAATAGCACTTAAGAATGACTGGCACATGTACAGAAGCCTAAAAACTACAAATAAATGTAGCTTTTAGCATAATAGCTGTGTGTGATTGCCTTTTGATTACACCTTGTATGTATGTACCTGTTCAGGATGAAGTATCCCTCTAATATATCACACACATAAGCAAAATGATACCAAATCTCTGCCACGGGGTGTTAACATACAGTAAAGACTTGTGTGTTGTGTTTATGAATCTAATCCTCGTGTCTCTTCCTCCTCTCCTCTCTACATCTCTTTCTCTTTCTTGGTCTTGCTGCTCTTCAAGAAGTCGCTCCTGAGTAGCCGACAAAACAGGACAATATTCATGACCGTCATGATGGCCATACCCACGCTGCCCAGTGTGTAGGCCAGGAGGGGCACCTTGTCCCTGTTGAGCACCAGCCAACGGGTCATCCAGGCCAGCGTGTTGATGCGAAACACCACGTACGTGCCCAGGTTGATTATGCTGTTGACGCGGTACAGCGTGCCTTCGGCGATGCTGGCCATACGCAGCATTTGTCTGAGGTGGAGGAACACTGAGTTGATCTCCACCAACAGGGCCACCACGGCAAAGCCAACGTAACGGCAGGACAGCACAGAGAGGCCGAAACAGGTGATCACCTACAGAGGAAGACAAGGATGAGGAAAGTTACTACAGAAGTCCAACAAATCAAATATTTTCAACATGTATTAAACAGTATTGGTAATACATAATTTCCCAAAAGATACTAGAGTGGTTTATCACAATAAAATGCAGGGATGCACCGATGTTGTTGTTTTGAAGCTGATGAATATGGACTAATATTTCTTAACAGGTTCAGCTTTATGACATGCATGTCTTAGGGATGTGGTGTTTTTAAAAAAGCCATGGTAGATACTAATTTGACAAAAGGATTAAGTGACAAATGATAATAAGCAGGCGGCACAGTGGTGCAGTGGTTAGAACTCGCTAACAAGGTTACGGATTCAAACCTTTCTGTATGGAGTTTGCATGTTATCTCCGAGTCTGCATGGGTTCTCTCCAGTCCAAAGACATGCAGGTGAATTTCATCCACATATTGATGCATCACTAATTTATTTTTAATTATTATTTTTTTTATTGTTTCATAACACAAACATAAGGTCACTCTGTCACATAGAGAATGTGTACCCGGACATGGGGAGAACATGCAAACTTCACACAGAAAGGCCCCAGCCGAGGTTCGAACCAGGAACCTTCTTGCTGTGAGGCGACAGTGCTAACAAGTAAACTAAATATCCATAAATTTTATTTTTGTCTTTATTTAACAGGACAACTGAAGATAGAGAGGGGACAACATGCAGCAAAGGACCACAGGTCGCTGCAGTAAAGTACACGGGGTGCACACTCCACCAGGTGTACCAGGCTACTAGGGCTTGATGATAATTTAATGTCTTTAAATCTTATCATTTCCATATTTACACTCCCTTTCAACGCTGATGTTTTAATGCTTTCTTTTACAGTGTATTACTTAATGACCACGTGAAAGGACATTGCTCCCATGACTCATTTCTGCTGAGCAGTGCTTATGAAAGCCTGTTTGGTAACGAAAAGAAAATCTCCACAAGATGGCAGCAATGCCGCTCAAAACCAGTTTGACAAAACAGCAAACCCAACAAATCTTTACACTAGTCTTTTACACACTGGGGAGTGAGATTAAAGGATTTTGAACGGTGGCTTACATGTTGTGACAGAGGCAGAAGCTGCAGTTGAACACATTCACAGCAGCTGTGTTGCAGGTATAAAATCTGGATGACAGAAATGTGTTTATACCAAAAACAAGCTGTTCAGCCAGCTCTCCACAGGAGCTGGCACCCACAAACACTGCCCGCTTCATTCACACTCAGAGCACACTGAAAGTGAGGCAGGAAGACAAACTGTGCTCAGACAGACTGTACTTTAGTTTCAGACTTGTTACCATCAAAGCTGCCATGTGGCAGTGAAAAGGAGACAGTGAAAAAGCACCAAAGCAAGCGACGTGTTTTAGTTAATACAGGTCATGGGATACACTGTGCTGTGAGAGAATGACCATTACCATCAGTCACGGCTGAGTTGGAGAAGGATCTTGTGTTTGTTCATGTGCGTTTCGTCTAAGGTCACAGGATGCCCCGTGTAATGCAGCACAAAGCACATGAGGAGAGTCAGCAACACACTAACTGGCTCTTACATTATGTATTCACTGTAATGGATGTGTCCTTGACCCAAAAAAGGTTCAAAGTTCAAAAGATTTTCTTCACTGAACACGTTTCACTACCTGTAAAAGCCTTTAAACATTTGTAAACAAGCGCGCCATTGTTCATTGTTATAATTGCTGGTTCGTTAGCTGTTCATAAGTCAATTGAAATTTTGTTTTGCTCATATCTCCGGTGCAAAATGAAGCAATAAACATGAAAATATAGAATATATAAAAGTATGAAGAAATATAAAAACAGTTTAACAGTATAAATGTAGATGGCGAAGTGCAATGTAACGGCAGCACACACCCTCCAGATATCTACAATTTAAAATGTCATGGACACCACATGAGATCCTGTTTCAAAGCAAATTACAAGAGTCTGTCAGTCCATTTGTTTTCAAGACATCCTGTCATGGCTTTAAGTGTTCGTCAAGGCTCTCAATTCTCGTACTTCTGCAGTTATACTTGCACTGTTATTTATGGCAAAATCCAGTGTATTGTGGGTGCACTCGTAACGGTCAAAAGTGTGGAACGCTGGACACTTGCAATCAGTGGTCGCCATTTTGGCTGCGTTGCAGAAGGAGAAGGACCACCAGCACTGTGAAAATGGCAGCTGAGGAAACTGCTGGAGCTGAAGTGTTTGCGATGAATACCCCAATACACAAATGTAAGTTGTATCATTTATATTTATATTTAGGCGGTCAAATGTTGGTGCTAATGTTCTACCTGGTTGCCATTCAGGGAAGAAGAAGAAGAAGAAGAAGAAGAAGAAGAAGAAGAAGAAGAAGAAGAAGAAGAAGAAGAAGAAGAAGAAGAAGAAGAAGAAGAAGAAGAAGAAGAAGAAGAAGAAGAAGAAGAAGAAGAAGAAGAAGAATGTCTTCATCTTGCGTGGACAGACATTGCCATTCTCAGGCCCTATTTGTAATTATTACTCCACTTTAACTTCTGTACGTGAACAATGACAACAGTGGTTTGAGCAGCCTCTGACTCACACAAACACACACCCCAACTAATCACAGTTCATGTTAATAATGACAGTGATGACGAACAATGCAGCTGGATTACGATGACGTCAGTGAAAGCACCATATTTAGCGACGCAAAAACGCTGCCTCATCAAAGCCAGTGTGTGTTGGGAGGGAAAAACAGTTATGACAAAAGGACACAGTAAAAACAAATCCACACACACACACACACTCACAGATATGTGAGATAATGCTGAAGTGTTGGTCGGTCAATCTGCTGTGACATTCCTCTGAAGTTGAACAGGTGCCTGTATGAGAGGTGTTAAAACTCTGCACACAAGGTGTGTATCAGTATCTAGTCTCACATGTTTGTTCTGTAGCTCGAAACGTCTAAAATCAAGTAAATAAGGATTTTTATTTCGCTAGAGGCAGCAGCTTAACTTTAATGTCTTTTTATGGCAACCTGAAATTCCACCTTAAATCACCTCTATAATATAAATAAATATATAAAAGTTTAACCAAAATTAACACCCGTTTTGTTTTTCAGTTAGAGTGAAACGATGTGAGATCCTGAACAAAAATGGGACAAAAATAAAATACAGTTACGCTGAAGGATCATATGCTCTGTCATGAGATCTCAAATCCTCCACATCGTGATAGATGTGAAGCACAACTCCAAAATAACAGAGGACAAGTACAAATGAATGTACATCGACCAGACAGATGCAGTCGCTCAAAGAAAAACTAAAAACACACACAATCTCACACTAGATCTGAATCCAACATCTTTACAAACAAACATGGAAATCACGTTTCTTTAAAGCTTGTCCTGAGCTGAGACGAGCGCAGACAGATGACAAGACAAGATACAGAGACTGAAGAACATGTATGCACTCACTCACTGTTTTCAGTTAACAACCACAATACAAAGAAAAACAACACGTGAAGAAGTGGTGTGTGTGTGTGTGTGTGTGTGTGTGTGTGTGCATATAAAAACACTCCAATCCATGTTGAGTTAAAGAAAAGCAAAGGCACCAAAGACGCCAACAACTCTTAGCACCCTTTACTGTCACCCTCAACGCTGAAAAACAAGACCATACACTCGGATTAACCTGTGTGAGTACACACATAACACACTCAAACAGCAAGACCGGGCCACGGCAAACAGTGGTCTTTAGTGTGGCTCATCTTAAGTCTAATCTGATCTAGGAAGATAAAACAGAGTAGAACACGGGACGGGTAAGGTCAAAACAAACCCTTACACATGCAAAGGTACAAAGATGAAGACAAATTCAGGAATCATATAAAAACACGGGATGGTTCTTAAGGTTTCTTAATTTAAAAGCAGGGTATTGTTTTGTTCCTCCTGCACGTGTGTCTAGTTTTATGGTGTTATTCTCTCTTTTATGATGTTTGAACATGCTCTATCAGCCAATGACAGTCATTTGTTACCTAATCTTTATATGAGCACTGATAGTACAGTGGTTCACAGGGCCACAACGATGATATAAAACGTGCAATAAAGTTTGTGCCTTATGTCACAAACACCTTCGCCCCACCTTTTCAAAGCTACCAACAGTTATTGGACAAAATGTGGGCATCGGGCATCGTTTAGCTCAGTTGGTAGAGCATCCGCCCCATGTACAAAGGCTCAGTCCTTGCCGCGGCGTCCCAGGGTTCGAATCCGACCTGTGGCTCTTTCCTGCATGTCATTCCCCATCTCTCTCTCCCCACATTTCCTGTCACTCTTCAAACTCAGCTCTGTCAAATAAAGCTCCAAAAGGCCAAAAAAAATCTTTAAAAAAAAAAATGCGGGCATCCTCCCTGACCAAAAGAGGTGACTGTGATCTCACCATACTGGGTCATCATCAGGTGACAATGGCACCACAGGGCTCAGCAGCCAACCAGACACCAGCAGCTAGCCAAAACTCAGCCTGATTGCTCTCTGTGAGCGTAGATGGGACCTCTAGTCATCTCCCACACCCTGTACTGGTGTCAGCACCCAAAGCAGAGAGAGAATCACAGTAATCCCCCCTCTACGAGACCCTGGATCTATCGGGTGATTAAATTAATTCAGCATTAGCTGGATTCGCCTCAATAAGCTCTGCTGAAGCTTGGCTTTCACATACAGCAGCCCAGACACTACTGTCCAACTAGAAAGTGGATAGGCACACATGTGTGACATCCATCACGTAACACATAGATGCTCCAAGAGTTTAACCACAATGACAGGATATTAATACAGATGCAACATTCCTGGGCTAGGTTTGGAGTGTGGGTGTAGTTTAAAGTATGAAATGTGATCGATAGCAGCGACATTTTGGAAGCACCAGAACAGCTAATGGACCTTTTGGTTGGATTAATTCTCTCTCTAAATCTGAATGTTTAACAGAAATGCTCAGAAAAATAGAAATCTTGCAACTGTTATACAACCCAAAGCTCTAAAACGGCAACTAAAGCACCTTGTGGTGAGCTCAAGAATGAACCTTCAATCTCGATTCCTAAGTTACACGTGGAAAACAGTCTCATATAGTGTGGTATCAATAAAGGCAACAACCTATATTAGCAAGCATTTGTGGTATGGGGACTGAGGTGGGTGGTACTTAGGTCTGTATGCAATGGAAGAAGAAAGGAGTGTTACTTGACCTTTGGACTGCACTTATGTACATTAACCTACTGTTATAGCCACCTGTGTAAAATCCAAGCAAGGGGCTGAAAAACAAAGTGGTGTGGGTGTTTGCTGCCTGCATTTTCTCCCCGTGGGCTCAATTAGATGTTCTCTACACCCTGGTGAGGGACCTTTACGTCCCACTTTCAGGGGGGTGCAAAGATAGTAAGACAATTATTGTAAACGGTGGTATAAACATGGTGAAACCCAGTAAAAAAAAACAAAAACAATCCCTAACCATGAGTTTTAGCATCAAAAGGACACAATGACCTGACCACAGGTCAAGCAAAAAGTGGGGTAAAGTTCACATGATAAGAAACAATCGTGGTAATGCTAAACTTTATTTTTTCAGCTTTTCAACTGAGGCATTATTCAGAAGGCAAGCTGACGGGAAACCCAAGTCGAGATAAAGTTGATAGAAATGATAAGTTTAGCCTCAAACAGGATCGCAAAGAAAGATAACACCTGAGAGGTAAATTCCTTGGTTGCTATGTCGAGATAAAAGCACTCATAGAAACCTTTTCTTGTCTCTATGGTCTTGCTATACAAGTGTGATGTTTACTCCTACTTACTCATATAAATAGTCTGTAAACATTTTATGAGTATAGGTCCATAAATGTATCATTATCCATCTGCACATGAAACTAAAACATCGAGGGAAACTGGTCAGAAACATTTATTTTCTACCTATGTGTGCGGCAGAAGCAGAATTCCAGCTTTAGTTGAGCTCTTGTGTTTGCGTAGGCTAATGTGCTGCACCCATGAACCACAATCTGTGATGCAGTACAGGCCACAACCAGTTCTGTCATAACATAGTGGTGAAGATGGTCTAAATGTGTGAGAATCATTATCAAAGCATGTAGTGTTATGGCCTTTCCTCTCCGTCTGCAGGATTTTCAGGATCCTGCAGTCAAAGCTGAGCGTGCCTGACGTGGTAGCACCTGTTGAGCCTGTATCAGGCCAACCAGCACTGCTCTTAGTCTCTCTATCCCACCCTGAGGCAGATTATGGTTTGCTTGACATTTTTGCTGACCCCCCCCGACACCCACACACGCATACTTCTTACATATCCATACACTTCTTACACTGCAGATGCAGCAAACATTCACATCCCATGCTTATTGTTTTGTATTTAAATCAAACTTGGCTCCTTGTCGCACACTTTATTGTTACAATAGCCAGAGCAGACACAAAAGTAATTGAGGATTTCCATGTCAAACCAGTTTCCCTGCCTCTAGCTGATAACTCACTAGCTGGCTGACACGGAGGAGATTTTCAAGTTAAGTACCAGCGCAGCACGTTTGTAACAATGAGCGCTGAATAATAATGAAAGCATGTGGAGAAAAAAAAGGGCGGTAAGGAAGGCAAGAGAGGTCATTAACCCCAGAGCTTGACACAGTCTATACCAGTGTGTGTTGGTGAGTTGTTCCATTAAAAATAAAACATGTTGCCTCTCGAGAGTCTCAGAGCAGAAAGGTCAAAGGTGTCAGGGTGATGTGCTCTAAACAGGTGGGCGGAGAGTGGCTACACTCCAGCACAGAAACAGGAAACAGGGGGGGCTTCAAGCTAGTTAGCAACCCCTCTCACCACAAACACACACACCTGCCCAGGAAAGCAGTATTTTCAATAACTCCACACAAGCAAGACATCAAGGTTCATGAGATCATCTACACATTCATATTCATTAAGTAATGATTAAAGTTTTACAAACATATTTCTTTCTTTACTTTGTGGGTGTATGTCGTGTCTGTCAGAGAGCGCCCGAAGAGAAAAAACCCACAAAGTCAGCAGTGGCTTTTCTGAAGTAATTTAAGCATTAAAAACAGCAAACCACAAACATTTAAGGTATGTCATCATCAGCACTCTGACACACGGAAAAGACCGCCTGTCACCTCATCCCACCAAAGTTAGCGTTTAGGTTTTTAACCAGTGCTTGAATTGTAATAAAAAGGTGTGAGTACTGTGAAACTGCAGCCTGCACATGCAGCATTTGTAGAGAAGAGGTGTTTTATCTGGCTTGATTAAAGGTCCAGTATGTAACATTTAAAGATGTTAAGTTATAGAATACGGTAGAAATGGAATACAATATTCATAATATGTTTTATAATAAGAATTATTGTGTTTTTATTACCTTACAATGAGTCTTCTATGTCTATATCTACACTGTGGGTCCTCTTCCATAGAGTCTGCCCTGCCAAACCATCATGTTTCTATAGTTGGACAAACTAAATACTGGCTCGAGGGTCTTTCACGTTTTTGCGTGTTTTGCAGACACTGTAGTTTCTTCTTCATGCTAGGAATGAGAGGGTGAGGCGAGGGTGTCGCAATCAGCAACTTCAACAGGTCCTTTAAATGAACATAAATACGTCTGTGAAAGTATACTATTAAGTATATTATTACAATTATACTCAAAACTATACTTCAACATGATTATGTCTTGGCATCACTTGTCACATTACTAGCAAAGAATTCATAGACTGAGTTCAACTTCCAATTCATCCATTAGGCAGGCAAGTTTCCTCTGCCTGCTCATCATTAATGTAGCGTGATGGGAGACCATTTACCAACAGAGGATGCTGAAGGTGAAACTAAAAACTACAGTAATATCAAGCAGCTCTCTGACTGAAGCGAGGCATGTGGACAAATAAACTTGTTTGGGTAGGAAAAGAGGCAATCTAGCCCGAACTATAAATAACTACAGCAAGAAAACCAACCACATACCTCAGGTGACACTAAAACTGTGCTTCACAGGCGCACCTATGACTATCAGAGAGAAACAGTGGCTGAATCTTTGGGTTCACATACAATAAGTTGTTTATGGATTTATTTATTATTTACAGCTTCTTGGAGAGTCAGTATTCTTTAATACAGGTCATAAAGGGACAGGGTATGACCAAGTGAAGACCAGCAGTGAGGTGATGAGCAAATGGGAGGGTCTTACAAACTCTCCAAGTTTCTGAGAGAAAATGTAGCAGCATGGTGTAGCTTGGAAACATGAGACTGTAATGATTATACACACACTCACTCCTCTAGAGGACTGGGGGATGGTGGTCATAACTTTTGTCATGCGACCTGCGTTAACTCCTGTCAGCTGACAGCAGCACAGCAGGCCACTTCAGCTCCTCACTGTCACAAACATCTGGTCAGATATTCACCGGACGTTCCCAAACAAAATTAGCTCAAATATGATCAATTAGCACCACGAGTATGTGTGCTAACTCAAGTACAGTGTTACTCATCGTCACATGGGACATCAGGGTGAAGCTCTATGACTGTTAACAGGTGTGTGTGTTTTAGTGACTCGTGGTCACTTGAGGTATTCAGGCGTTGTGTGTGAAGGGAGGAGCGCTGCCTCAAGTGTACTCTACGTCTCAGCCATTACCTCACTTTTCAGAGTGGCCAAGGAAAGATGCATCTTCAACGCTCATTAGGATCAGGAAGCACCAGAAAGCTCTAGAGATCTGATGATATTCCCAATTGTTCATGGGTTGCAACACTTGCAATGTTTTACTTTATGTTTGACTGCAGAGGAAAGCAGGAAAAATACACATTCTTATTCCAACGCAGTGCCACGATTTTGCTTCCAAATTTGAGCATTAAATGCATATTCTTAATAATTTAGCTTTCCGAAATATTGGCTTTCTGTGATGAGTTAGATGTGAAGATCGATACAACTCTTGTGTATGTACAGTAAATATGAAGCCACAACCAGCAGTTAGTTAGCTTCATTAAGCTCAAATACTGTTAAACACAGGAAAACATCTAGCCTGGCTCTGGAGGTTAATGCGGCAAGAAATAGTCCTGCATAAACCCCCATGTAAAACCACAACATGTCATTTTAACTATTGACAGTATAAAGAATGGACAGCGTATCTGTGACGTCACCCACACGTTTCTGAAGAGACGTTTTGAAGCTCATAGTCTGTGGCTCTGGCCAACGCCATCTTGGCTGTCCTGCCTCTTCCACCTCCCTGCTAATCTAAAAATCAGCAAAGACGTGGATCATTAGCGGACCTGAGGTGGACCAAATGATGCCTGGGTGCTCAAACAAGCCATCTGTAATGACACCCACCGGTCTATCAAAGCAGCCTTAATATAATTTGAATGGGTGAGTTAAATAGAAACAGACTCAGTACAGTTGTCATGAACGGGGAAATTATCTATAGAGACCAAAACAGTTTTTTGTACCAGCCTGTAAACATGTTTATTTCCGCTGTGAAGTTCGACATTTTAACATGGGGGCTTATGGAGATTGACTCGTTCTGTAGCCAGCCTCAAGTGGACGTTTGAGGAACTGTAGTTTTTGGCACTTTCACTTCACAGCCACAGAAGTTGTCGCTTGGTTTTAAGACTTCAGTTTGTGTGAATATTAAACAAGTGAGGAATAATGTGTTACTTTGTGAACTTTTGTGCACATGTTTGTGCCAAGATAAGCTAACTAGCGGCGAGATTGAACTTCCTAATTACCACATAAGAGTGGTATCAGTCTTCTATAGCAATTATAGCATTTAATATTATATTTGTATCGTTTATGTATAGCCCTCTTATAGGAATTTCAGGAATATGTGAGAAACAAATAAAAGCCCTGACAGTTACTGGAGATATCTCAGGTTTTCTGTGAAACATAAACAACAAAAAAAGGCTTTGAAATGGTTCATTTACTACAAACGTTCAATGTGAGGTTTTTCCTACGCTGTACTCTCACATGCTTGTACACCCACCCACGCTGCTTTTGGTATCATACACAAGAAGTCTGGTATTCCCACAACAGCTGGATCTCAGCCAAGTTTGTTCTCCATCCATTTTTAATGCTTTGGTTTGGGGCAATTAGGTGTGTCACTCACGGAGAACAAATGCACGGCTCCTACTCTGCCACACCTTGGCAGTGTCAACTCCCTCTGTTTTCTAAACCCGCTGATGGATGGATGCTTTTACAAACAGCATTCCTGGTTGTTATGCCAACTCCAAACAAATGCCACCTCCTTTTTTTTTTAAGGGCACCCTGATTTTCCAGTATCCAGCCTCTATGTGTGTATAAAAGTGTAACAAAACTGCTCTTTTCTGGTGTTGACCTGGAAGGTGAAGACAGTATAACACAGGGCTCATTCGCCTGCTCTGTTCAGGGTGGATGGCACCACCAGTTTATTTCCACGTCACACTAATGTTGTGAATTTCACAATGTAGCCTTGATAAGCGGGATGGGATTAACACCAAATAAACTTTTCATTTTTCCACACATGCTTTCACGATCCACCTCCTTTTCCCAAACTTTAAGTTCCCAAACAACATCAAAAGTTAGGGGGCGCTAGCGAGCTGGCAATGGAGTAAGACGTGTTGTGCTGAGCTCCTATCTAACTTTTCAAAAACTATTATTTTAAAGTGCACTTCCTGCAAATTTGTTGGAAATATCATGTAGTAACGTATCCGAGATACCTTGGAGGAAGTCTGATCTTTAAACGTTATTTCAATGGTGACCAAGGTCCGTAAATATAAATACAGCACTAGGCCCGAAGCCACTGCCGCGGCTCAAGATTGCAAGGATAGCGATGAGCAGACACCCACGCTACAGCCAGAGTCAAAAAATGGATGCCGCGGACCTGAAAGCGGGCATTATCTCCTCACTCGAGGCAGGCATCTCCCAAAAGTTACATTTTCTGTCTTTACGGTCACAACAGGTCGTTATTCTAAGAGAAATTTCTCAATAATGTGCCATTTGAATGAAGCTTTCTCTCTGTCATATTTTAATGCATAATTTTTTTGCACAAGTAATGGTCTCAATACACACGTCAGGTCAGCAAATATCTATCTCATTTATTAGACAGATCATACACACACACATACGTTCAATAGTCCACAGTGGCTGCCTCACAGCAGCATTTCTGTGGTTGGTATAGAGACAAGAAGAGAAGCTACATCCATCAATCTGGATTTTGTAGTTGCCATTACATTAAATGGGTGTTCAGACACAAACACAATGGACAAGGAAATTCCTCAACGTCAGACGATCATACCATAAAGGAAAAAAAAAATCCCACAAAAACAAGATATAATACGGCTGCAGCACTGAGGATCTCATTGGTTTGTAGCCATGTGAGGGGGTGGTACAAGCTGCAGAGAGTAGGTGGACGAGGGGGGGGATGGGGGAGATGTTTGGCAGTCATACAAGGGTAGGGGGGTTGTGAACAAGGCAGGGTGTGTGATATATGGAGTGGTGCTGCAGAACTGAAATGTTTTGAGGGTGTGCACACATTTGCAGAAGCCCTCTCAGGAAGTGTGTCTCCCTCTTAGGGAGCCTGAGGTTCATGTGGAGACCAGATGTCTGTCCTCCTGTATGTATACACAAAGAATCGGGGGGGACCTCCTGGGGTTCCCCGCCAAAAAGATGAGACTGCTGAGACACACACACACACATCTTTCCCCGCCAAAAAACTTGTACATCGTGTGCTCCATTTCCTATTTTATGATCTTTGCCATCTCACCGGTGATCATAACACTTACTATACAGTGTGACGTTGTTGTATTCCACTAAAATCTCAGCAAAAACAACAGAGCTTGATGAGCATGATGTTGACATTGGAGATTTTTTTTAATCCTCGTAGCGTGTGGTTTGTCACACCAAAGTGTGGGTCAAAAAGGAGGAGTGGCAGAGCCCACAGATTGTGGATGACTGGAAATATATCTGTGGGCTGGCTAGCAAAAGCAAAAACATACCATACATACTAAAATCAACTGCTGCTATAAAATAGCAAGAGGCCCTGGATGGTTAAAGCCTGAAAAGGCAACATAAGGATATATTACAAACCATGCTCAGCTCTTCTATTTGACATGAACCCGCTCATCAACATGCTTGTCAATGTAAGATTAACCAGTAGAGGAACTACATCATCACAAAATACACTAGCTGAGCTTCAGAAATGTTTGCACAGCCAGCAACAATGAAGACTTCAAACCAAATGAGGCCTTAAGGTTTACTAATTTAATTTAATCACTCTTTGTGTTTCCTTCTACTGCTGTCACATTAGGCTGCCAGTCCGTGGAAGTTAAACCGGGCTCAGACTACAGGACTTCACACACATAAGGAGAAACTTCACAGATTTCCTTTTCTCTAACCTCAAACCTGCACATATTATAATATTTGAACGTAATAACGCATCCCACGAACTACAGGACCACCTCACGGGATATCACGTCACTGATGGGGGAGCAAGTGTAAACAAAATGAAGACTAACGTGGTGCAACAACTTGCTGCAAAGCTTGTAAAGGTGAGTTTTTGTGTCAATTTTAACATCTGTCAACAGTAGTATGCTAGCAAATGTTAGCCTCAAGGGCTAGAATGTTTACTGTTGCTTGGTACTAACCATATTCATCCATAATTCAAATATCAAACATGTTTGAAAATATCAGGACAGTCCTGATGACTTAAGACTGGATCTATAAACCCGTCACATTACTAGATAATCTTGGTTTGGTACCAACGAAGGTCCCAAACCAAAGTTGTGACTCAGACTTCAGACTTCTGTAGTCTGAGTCTGGCTTTAGTCAACTAGCAGCTAGTGGAAGGAGTAGCTGAAGCCAAGAAAACGGAAGTGATAGATCATAAAACAAAAAGAGCCATACAGGATAATCAGGTTCTTGAGTTGTAGATATCCATTGGCGACATGGCATTCCAGTGACATGTGGTGTCAAACTAGTGATAACATGGCAGACCAAATACAGCATGTTCCAAAAGTGACATTCCCTGTTGGCTATGCGAGACAGCTTCATGCTCCTCCCACAACTTCTATTTTCATGCCTGGTAAACTGAGACAAGTTCCTCTCATATCTGACGTTGGTACAAGGTGAAGCTTCAAGAGGAAATATGTCAGTGAAGTTGAATTTGAAAACATGGCAAATACAGCATGTGAGCACCTAAGAGGATTTCCAGGTTATAAGGATAAAAAGCAACACAGCAACATGTGCTGTCGCTTCAAGGATAAACTGGAATCTGACAGCAACATATGTTAATTGGTAATCACCTGCAGAAGGACGTAACAGATTTTGAATCATGTTGATGCTACACTCATTTGTAATCAGGTGAATGGTGTCTCTGCATTTCCACTCTGCATCACACACACCTTTCCTTGCTCTGTGTAACTCTGTGCTCCAGGTACGATCACCTGCTAGAAGTATGTAACACTTTATGGCACCAAGTCACACACCATCAACTATTCCACTTATTTTGTGGAGAAAAATTTCTGTTTTCCCTCTGATGTCCTCCGGCTGCTCTGCCTAAACTCACACAGTGAGTTTCCTGATGGACAGTAAAGTAAACTGCTGCGAGCTATGGCTGCTGTTAGCTCAGTTTGTTAGCTGGGCTGCCCGGACTGTGAGCTCAGAGCACCGGGGGAGTGTTAGTATTTATACCACAGCCATTTTGGACCACCAGGCCCAGGGTGCAGGCGAATGCTGACTAGGAGCAGAGCCTGTGTTGTGCGAGACCGGAGCAGGGTATGCAGGTAATGTAATCAGGCTTAGAAGCCTCCAGGAACATAATGACAGAAGTGAAGAGACCGAAAACGACGTTGATGGAGGAAGCTAAGAAGAGAAAATGAGTAACTGAGCAAAAAGCCGCCAGACGAGTAAATCTGGGACTCACATTTAGTCGTTGCTGAGTCTGAAAGACAGATGCCGAGCTGGACTTCTTGCTGTTGGACTAGTAAGATAATTGAATTCTGCATGATGAGAGAGGGATGAGAGACATTTATGGAGGGAAACAGCAAACATGCTGCAAAACTTCAAACCCCCGTAAGAGGGCAAAGAAAGAGCAGAAGAGCAAAACTGATTGACTTGATGTTTCTACTGTGAAATACTCAAAAGAGAACATTGGATATACTGTTAATCACATGCTTTCATTCTTCATGGAAAAAATAATCTGTCTTTCTGCCTCTGCTTGGCATTCTTTTTTTCTGGCTCATATTTTTAATTACAAGCTCACTATTTCCAGGAGTCATGAGCAAACGAGGCTGAAACACACTCAAAATGAGGACAAGGTCTTTGCACTGCTGTTAGTCCAGCTCAAACAACGACAAAGATTACTAATTTTATTTAACTCACTGAACTTTCTGGTTACCTTTAAAAAGCCCTGCATGCTATGTTTCTTAGACAATATATACATAATAGATAGATATTTAATCTCCTCAGGAGAAGGCAGCCTATTTCTGGCAGAACTCTCAGGACTTCCTGTTTTCCAAAGGAAGCACGAGGTTATGGCTGACAGGATCTCATCAGACGTGAGTGACTGTGGGAGTGCCAGTCTCAGAAATAAGAAGCTTTAATCTCCACTTCAGTTAATGAGAAGGGAAAAGACTTTCCATGGTATGTCTGAATATAATTATTTCTCTTGGATTGCAGCAACAGGGATTCACAAAACTTGCTGCACCACATGATATTTCACTACTTTATGCTTGTATTATACAGGAAACCTTTGCAGTAAACTACAGAGATGAAAACACCAAGCGCAGACAAAGCTAAAGGAATAGGTATGGGTCAAAACGGAGAATAAAAACGGGAGAAAAAAATAGAACTATCCCCTAGATAGACTACAAAATGTGTTGGGGTATGTGACATTAAAAGTAGACAAACTCGTTTGGCCATTTAAGGATCAGTGCGTAGGACTGAGTGGCATCTAGCAGTGTAGTTGCTGATACAACTTGCATCTTTCCTCATAGCCAATCCTGTAGTTTAGAAATGCCATTTTAAACCTGAATTATTATGAATAACTTCAGATACTAATCTGTTACAGTCATTAAACATTACTATGTATACTACACTAAACTAGCACATTACATACCAACATTAACAAAGTCTGACCACAACATTTAAAATTTATTTTTAAACTTGTTTTCAGAGATAAATCACTTTCTGCCCTTACAATTAATTCACAAACTCTTGTGCCTGTGTTATTTTATGCCGTACGTCTGTTAGCATATGTAAGTGAACATATAACAATATAACACATAATTTTTTTATGATTAATTGGTGATGCAGCATTTTAACTTTAAGTGCCTTCTTTGTCACACAGACCTGCTTTACATGCAGTATGGTATATATACAAACATAATGATGTCTGCTGGGTTAGCACTATTAGCATAAAGGTGTACTGTACTTTGAATTAAATTAATCAATGTCAAGTTGTTGTTTCCATCCGCCTCAAAGGAGTTTGCATATGTCAGTGTCATGTCGTATATAGGCAAAGCTAGATTGTACATTAGCATTGTAAGAAAAGGTGGTGATAGGCACAATGGGATGCCAATATGAGGAGGAGATTAACCTCCTACTCCAGACTTTATGACCAGCTGGACCTGCTTGATTCAGTGTTACACCCACTGGGAAAACTCCTCAGACATCAGAAGACCAGTACACTTACATTTGCAATTCAAGCCCTGACTTTGTTCTCTTGCTTTTCAATCCTTCATGAACCTCTAACACTATAACCTAATCTATGATCCAAGCATTGCAAAACATAAGGGAGAAGGAGCCAGATGAGGACGAGATGGAAGGAGGGTGGCCTTTCAGGAAGGTACATGGAAACTAGGGCGCAAACATCATAGAAGATAATGAATGAGAGTCTTGATGATGATAGAATAAGAAAAATGAAGTGAATAAAGAGAAAAAGTTAGCCCACTGCGAAACATAGAAAACCATGTGAATGAGGAGAAAAAAACCCCCCGTCCCTCCCACACTCCAGTGACAATCTGAGGCCAGCTGGCCTCGCTGAAACATCCATTCACCAGGATTCCAGGAAGTGAAGGAGAAAAAAAGACAAGACTTTCGGAAAAAAATAACTAATCCCGAATGACAACATCATTTCCAACACTGAAACACTGGTTATCACCTGGCAAAAAGCGACTCAAGTGTGCCTTTAACCTTGTTTAGAAACAAAGGATGTCACAGGCTAGTACAATCATCACCATACAAAAGGTAACTCCTAGACAATGAGGAACAAATCCATAATTTGCTGATCCGTCAAGAAGGTGTTTTATTGGCAAAATGCTACTGATAATTAATAAACCAAAAATTGGAAAGTCATAAGCCATAGAGTCAAAACCAGGTCCTCCAGAGGAGATAACTCTAAAAATGAGAGCATCCTTAAAGTGGCAAATGGACACGTAGTAGCAGTTCTGTTTATTCTACTTTCTGAAGATCCACACGTGCGCAGACATATTCAGTAGCTTGTTGTAAAAGCCTACGTGTACACCCACTGATGATGAAATTTACTACACACGGACCCAGAGGATGGACTATAATCTCGGCTTTACTGTTAGTAAAGTAAAAGTAAATAGTAAAAAGTAAAAGTGATATTATCAGGACAGAATGTGAGCACATAGGACACTATATACACACTGTATATCTGTATTTATATGTAAAATATTATATAATCTATAACTGGAACATCAGCATGAGCACAAGCACAAGCCATGTCCTCAGTGACCCGAACTCTGTAGAGAAGTATTTTCACATGCTTTGGGTTGAAAACACGCCTGCATTAACACTCAAACACACACATAAATAGTGGCTGCTGTACAGTACAAATCCCGTCATTAAAAATTCAAATTACCAGCTCTTGTGAGGTGAGTAATACACTACAATAACAATGCAAGAGCTTGGCAACAGAGAGTAATACCCAACAGGTTTGGATGTAGGTCACGCAGCCATGAGCAAATAGAGAAAATATTCAGTCAGGATGTCGTTCTATAGAGTCACTTCACGTCATTTCCCTTTTCCCCCTCCATAGTGTTTAAAAGCAGGAATGAACGAAGGGTTAACTGATCTGATTCCCACAGAAAAAAAAAATCTCCATGTCATGTCTCTGATGGGAATCTGCTTGTCTGCTCGTGTGATTAAGTAGACAGCAAGGAAGGGAGCCGGGTGGAGTTCAACTTTCTCAAGGCATGACAGGAGGTTGAATGCTTGGCAGGGGGTGGAGGTGGAGGTGGTGGAGGGAAGGGGGCTGTCACACTGGAATGATTGTCTCTTTGTTCCTCCTCCTCCTTCACTTGTTCTTTGTAACTAGACAAGAAAGACGGGTATTTTGTCTATCTCATGCTCGTGCTTCTGACAGGTGCGCTGGGGCTGTAGTGCATGACTTGTCGGTGCGCCAACTACTTTATATTGATTCATAGGATAGGTAATGTCTTACAAAGCTGCAATGGTTAAACATTCTCCTGTCAAGGTGAAATATGAAATCTTGGACAAGAGCTCATTTCCCACTGTGACAGTAATTCTTGAAAGACCTACCACTAAGTGATGAAACAGAAGCTCCCAGGACTGACTTAATTTCTGGTTCGCCACCATGTCAAAGAAGTCATAGATGAAGTAACCTGTGGGGACAGGAAGACAGTATTTAATCATCATTAGGTTCATTAATTAACCAAAGCACGACAGATTCTTCTGACAATAACAGCCTTGAGCATATCAAGTGCGTCGGGGAGGGGGGACCCCGCTTCCATGACAACGGCAATGGCAACCAAGATGTGTCTTGGAGAGGGGCTATTCATATCCACGAAACCCACCCCCTTCCCCACCACCAGCTGTAACCATGGAGACAGCTATTCAGAATGCTGGAAAAATAATGACGTGTTGAGGATGGGGACGAAGGGGTGCGAGGGAGCTCAGGGGGCTTTGGTAAGACTGGAATTAACCTCATTACATTGGAAATGTGACCCCAGGGCCATTTTGTCGATGTCATGTATGAGTTAATCTAAAAAAAAAAATTGCTATCAGGCATTGGATTGGTTTATTTGCACTATCTCGGCTCATAAGAGCATCAACGACAGGCAGGGGAAACTCGTAAGCCTCTTCAAAAACAGCATCAAGAGGTTGAGTTTGGGTCGAGTTTTACCATCAACAGCTAATTTGAGCATGTGACTCTTTAAATAAAAGTCTCAATTGATTGGTATCTCTTATCTTGCCCTTGTGTTTCTATAATGATTCATCCTTGCACTCACACATCTGTATTCAAAACATACAGGTGGAACAAAGAACGACTAAACATGACTATTTTTGGATTTATCTAAACTGAGAACAAAAGAATCAGACACTGCTTGACTTTCCATTGGATACCAACCAAGCCTGAACAGGAAAGGAAAAAAAGTTTCTAGTGAAAGTCTCCAAAGTATTACATTTGGTTCTTTCCATTCAAGAACGTCTGGAGCGCGATTCATTGGCATGTTTACAGGAACAGGGAATTCCTTTCTTAAACCAGTTAGTCAAACAACAGTCAGCCATGTCATGGCTTCACGTCTCTGTTGGAATGACCCAGTTATGTTTGAGAAACCTGATTAAGACACCTGGCTTTAGTCTGAAAGTGGCTACATGTAAACATCTTACTACTGTGGCTTCTTGTTCTTGTGGTCTGTGTAAACTTGACTTAGCATTAAGGATACCATGGAAAAATGCTTAGTATCACTGTCGACATGTCTGTTTGTCTGTATTAGAGGTAGAGGTATTGTATTCTA
Organism: Argyrosomus regius; assembly: GCA_946959425.1. Classification (NCBI taxonomy): domain Eukaryota; kingdom Metazoa; phylum Chordata; class Actinopteri; family Sciaenidae; genus Argyrosomus; species Argyrosomus regius. The sequence goes on from OX336889.1 coordinate 14,695,046, forward strand.
CAAGAACTATTCTTTAAATTGTATTTAAGGCACATTGAAAGCAGTATTACACACAATTTGGGTTTCATTTGGAAGACGTTGTTCTAGGTGCTGGACATTCAACAAGTGGAGAACCATTTCTGGCATGCCACTTCGAGGTTTGCCGCGTGGTATCAGGGGCTGAATGCACAAATCTGGTTTCTATAAAACTCCTCACTAAACTTCCTAAGAATCACACCACATTTGAGGTGGGAGGATTCGGGAAAAAGCGCTCCATTTGCTTTTGCCCAGATGACTCCCCTACTGGCAACTAATGTTGGACGACTTGCATAAATCCACTAACTTCTTGGTGATGTCACATGACTGTACAGGGGGTTACGCCCTGTACCAGGGACTGATAATAATGCCCTCCATTGATCTTCACATACTGACACTGTTCCTCGCTTTGCCAGCTTCCAGGGCTGGACTTCCGGAAAGAATGTCAAACATCCTGGGAATCCTCGGGAAGCCCTTGTTTTCCGGCACAGATCCAATAAATTTCAGGATTTAAGAGAGCTCACGTGCCGCTAGTTGCTCTAGAGTACTTCTACAGATTAATGAGGAAAAAGTAAAAACAGGGTGAGTTGCTATTTTAAGAATGTGGGGCACACTTATAGGTTTGAGAAATCTTATAATGACGTCAAGCAAAATTTAAGTCCATCTCCAATTCATTCATGCACAGTGAGAATGTTTAATAAAATATTTATATTTACCATTACAACTACAATATGATAAATATTAACAGTGTCAGAACATTATAAAAACAAATGCTGGAGCTCATTTCAACACGTAGTTCATTAAGTATTCAGGGTGAGAGAAAAGGCTCATTGTACCATGTCAGCCTCATTATTGCAGACAACATGCCTTCCATATTGGTTTCACATCATGCAAACACTGTTTATTGTATGATTTATTGATATTATATCATTATTTATTATCCAAATGATTAAACTAATCTACTTCTTGAAACACTTTTCAAGTTAAGACTTGTATTAGCTAGTTAAACCTAAACTGTCCTGACACCATGCAGGAAACCGGGATGGATAATCTCATTTCCTCCCTTTCCCTTATGGTGGCAGCACCTGTGGGTGCGCTCTCTCTCTATCCCCACCGCACCCTCCATCAACACCACCAGCCCATTCAAACACAATTTGTAATCCAGCAGTGTAGAAGTGTTGACAGGTTACTCACCGATCGAAAACGACACCAGAGCATGAGAAAACACTGAGTGAGTTTCTATCAAATCTTCAGCCATCTGCGGGTGAAGGAAAAAGCTGAAAAGATAAATAAAGAAGTTTTGATAAGGAAGTTCTGATAAAAGCAACTCTTATTTGACAATATCTTTACAATTAATCATGCCAACTTTAATTTTAAAGTAAATAATTAAGCTGTGTGTGTGCCAGAGATATAGTAAATAAGCGGTAGTGCTAAATACAGAGGTGTTTAAGCTCATTGATCTGAAAATAGGTGGATAAACTGAGTTTATACACCCTTTATATATAAATATATATTCCCAATGAGATTATGAATACTGGCCAAGCAGCATGAAGTCAAACCACGTGAATAAAATAAAGTAAATATACAAACGCGCCAAAATCCAGTACAAAGTCAACCATGCTCTCAAGTCCAACACATCTACTTTCCAAATCACATCACATTTAACTGGATAAAACTTGTCATTATTGGGTTTAACTTACCAAAGCACTGCCCATATCGCCGTGATAAAACTGTGCACGAAGGATGTAGCGATATTTCTCCATTTCCCTGCATTCCTGCAGGCCGATTCAGGCATGGGGAGTTTACTGACCCCAGCGTTGATGAGCCTGAAAAACACGACGGAGCTCCCAGTCGTTAAAATCACTGAACTCAACTCCATGGTGGAAATATTTGTTTGGTAAATAGAGACTTCACAGGCAACGACGTGTTTGCAGATACAGACTATATATTATGTAATTAATGTTAATTAATATATATATATATATTTTTTATCAAATAAAGCTGATTATAACCGACGACCGAGACACTATCGTGAACACATCGGTGTATTCCCAAATCATCTGAGGCCACTCATCACTCAAAGAGTGTGAAACGCGGTTATTGTTCGCAGAGAGGAGGCGTGGACGAGTCTGTCAATGGATTTCCCACTGACCCACACTGAATGTTTGTGATGTTTTTCTGCAAGTGAAAAAAAATTAAATTAAATCCCCAAAGAAAAAAAGCACTGTGGTGTGACCGGCAGCAGTGGATGGTGAATGGTAGGTGTGGAGCCTCGTTTGAGAGTTGTGAAACCGTCCTGTTGAATAACCTCATCCCTCGCTTGTGTAACTTTTTGACATCAACAGAAACCAAACAACAGCTTCTCCCCGCCCTACTATGAAGAGGCGCGGCCAAGAGCACGTTTCATGTGTTGGGTTACGTTCAAGTGCTGTCCGGAGAGTCAAACCCACCACACTAATAAGAAAAATGTACACACTTATTTATGTTGAAAATAATTTGACTTTGAGAAGACACCACTAATTCAACATGATAAAGAGAAAGCAAATGTTCACTTTTTCCAGCTGTGAGCTGCTCTAAGTTGCATTATGGGACAACAGTGTCCATCCATCTTTAAAGTTTTCATAAAATTACTTTTCAAGTGTGCAAAAACCAACAGAGGTGTGTCTGTATTGTTGTAACAACAGGGCCGCTGTTACATGATATATATTTGTGGATTAATTGAAGGGTGGTGCACCTCGCTTCACAGCAAGAAGGTTCCTGTTTCGAGCCTCGGCTGGGGACTTTTTGTGTAGAGATTCTCTCTTTCCTCCCACAGTCCAAAGACATGCACTTAGGTTGCCCGTGAGTGTGAATGGTTGTTTGATGAACAGGTGACTTGTCCAGGGTGTACCCTGCCTCTCACCCTAAGTCAATTGGGATAGGCTCCAACCCCCTGTGACCCTGATGAAGATAAGCGGTTACAGATAATGGATGGATGGATGTCGAACATATACTTGCACATAGAAACAAGACACAGTGTCTTAGACTCTGCTGTACCTCACAGCTGAGGTTTATCTTACTGTAGGGGGTCAGATTATTGCCTGCCAGTAGCTTTGGTGCCTATAAATTGCCACATCCAGGGATCCTTGGGAATAATGTTCCCACATTGCTGGACTTGATACGGCAGACAAACGGTAACAACCAGGTTGGAGCTGGAGGTGGGCTAAGTGTTTGGCAGCCATCATAAGTGTCAAGATCAGGCAAACATGCCACCAAAAAACACTTTTCTGTCACCTCTAATCCCCTCAATGATTTAATTTTCATAATCTATTTCAATGTTCAAAGAAAACAAGAAGTGATATCTTGAATTGTGGTAAAAAAACAAACAAACAGACTGGCTTTGTAGCCTCGGGTTCTTCCACAGATGAAGAGTGTAATGAGTTATGTTTTTATTTTCAACGCTTGTTAGCTTTTTTTATTAATTTCTTAAATGAAACACCAGCCACCAATGTATTTTGTACTGTGTGACCAATACAACTGCAAATTACAAAGAGCCCTTGAAGGCAACACAGCTTCTACTCCACCTCATTCGTTCACAATTTACCGTGGATTTATGGGAATAGTAGTTTATTTCACATGTAAACAAAGGCTGGCGCATGGCATGGTGCGATGATTTGTCATTTACTATACACCAGCATTGTTTCATATTCTGACTGTACCTTCAAACACGGTGAATATTTCACTTTTCGCTCGTTTCTTTCAGTGGAAGTGCCTCCATTCAAGCCAGAGCCTGGACATAAACGTGAATGACTGCTGTAATATTTGGTGACACAGCGCCACCATCCGGCAAAACGCCGTGTTGCACTGTCTCAAATATAATTTAAAACAGCAGCAAAAGTCAGCAGTAAAAGTGTGAGTGATATATAGGTGAATATACAAAAAGAAGATTTTCAGTGGGCATTATTATAGGGTGAGTGAGTGAGCAAAAAAGTAATAGGACAACCACAAACACAAACACTGGAACAAACTTTTAGTTTTTATTTCAGTTTCGCAGATATACACACAGATGTACATATTCACATTTCATCCAGTGTTTCCCATTTATGATCTACTTAATACATATATAAAGTAAGTAGAATAAGTTATTTGTTCCATCTGGTAAATTTCCCAGATCTTTTTTTTAAAAACTTTTTATTTAAACATTTTTATTCATTTTACATAATAACATTTCCTAACATAGGATGTCATATATTAAATGACAGGTAAGTTAAGTAGTAAGAATTAATATATATAGTATAATAATAATAACAACAACAACAACAACAACAACAGACAGACAGAGGAACAGATAGATGGTGGCTTTATTATATTATCCAAACAGGAATTCAAATAGGCATCTCTTCCCAAACACCCAGGTACTGGTAAATACAAGCCCATCTTTGCAGACTTGCTGTTATTTGCTCCATTATGTAAATATTCTTCAGTCTTTGGACAGATTGATGTTTGGTTGGTGGTTTAACACCTTCCCAGACCTGTTCATTCCACATATTGTAAGTTGGGGGATCAAGCTTGAACTATTTGACTGCTCTCTCTAACATTAATGTCAGCTGGTCTCAGTGCAGCAGGTCCATTGACTCTAATGGGAGAAATGAACGTGAGCACAGATTATGAGCGATTCTCTCTCCTCATAGCCACTAAAGTAAACATTGGACTCACTTATCACAAACCACACATCCTCTGACACTAAAATAAAAAATCTTCAGACAAACAAATCAAGAGAAAAATAACTGTTAAAGTCTCATCTATCTCGCGATATTTGACACCAAACGTTTCTTCTCTCTGTTGGTGCTGAATTATCGGTCTGGTTTCACCAAAGATGGTCTTTAACAACTAAACTACAGCTTAAATAACTTTCTGACTCCTCTCTGGTACAACACAACCGGATTTGAACCCATCCACACGGCGTCCACAAACACCTCCAAACGAGATTTGGAGATCGGAGGCGAGAAGACCACGCCCACTCAGGAGACAGGAAGTGTACCGTCTCACATCATTGACGGAGATTATAGAAAATCACAAGTCTTTATGTCTGTTATTACTCATCCCAAACTGTCACCAGAGGCAGTGTGGATCTAACCACCTCCGTCCCTCCTCGGCGTGCACTGGTTGTGGGAGGAGCTCGCAGGCAGCACGGGACTGTCCTGCGCTCACTCTTCCTGACGACCGACCCACGCCGGTCTGTATCTATCTGCTCCCCGGAGTACCGACAGGTGCATCATTTCCGACTGTTTTGAGGTGGAAGAAAACAGGTGAGTACAGCTGCACGGAGCTTTGACGTTTTACTAATTAATGGAGCTAAATGCATGCAATTTTAAATAAAGAGAGGCTTTGTGTTAAAGATAAGATAAGACATTTTAATGTGCTATCTGTAATTTTGTACCTTACACATCACTTCATGTGTTCTGTCAGCCTCACAGCTCCGATTGGTCTGTTGTGTAAGTCAATATATTTAGTAGTTAATGGACAGAGAACACAGATGTGCATGTTCATAATTTTCCTTAGTATTTATGGTCTTTGTCTTAGACCACAAAACCTGTTTCAATGTACATATGAGCACCTGACTGTTGGAAAAAAGTATAATATATAATTCATGCACACGCATTCATAGAGGCTGCTTATATTCACTAAACACGCCTCTGCTCATGTCAAAATCCTCTTCACCTGAGCCTGCAGCTGCCTTGTAACTAACTGTCCAATAAATATCCAGTAGTGCTGGTTTGTTATTAAAATGTCAAAGTCTACACATGTTTCAAATGAAACAGAAAAATCTCAGTGATGGGAGTGTACGCACTTACAGTGTGCTTCAGTAACTGTATTAAAGTTGAGAGTGGAGCGGAGGTGTATGATAATCTTTGTTTTGTCTCTAAAGGGTGTGTAGTGAGGCGAGAGTTGCACAATATAGGAATTAAAGAATGTATTTGTTTACACAAAGAAAAGAGTGAACAGGCTTAGTGGACAAATTACACATTATACAAATGTGAACAAAAAGCCACCACATATTGCTCGTCAATGAAGTAATTCATGGCTATTTTGGCTCTTTGGATCAGATAAAGAGTAAAAAACAAAAACTAAAATCAAAGATCAGTGCGATAATGTTAAACTGCCTGTATACTGTGTGTCCATTGCAGAGCCTGTTTGACAAGCCACTAGTCTAACAATGACATTTTGTACGTGTCACTCATATCATGCAGAGATGGATCAGTGTGGCGAGCAGGAGGAGGTGACTGGGATGGTCTGTCAGGAGGATGACCTGAAGGATGGACAGTGAGTCACAACTGGAAAAGATCAATTCTTTTTGGTACATGGCTATCAAAGCTCAGCTGTATTTGTGAGCTTTTCCTTTGTCATTTGTCTTCTTCCTGTGTTTTGTGTTTCTAAAGGATGAAGGAAGTAACTGTGGAGGACAAGAAGGTGTTGCTTGTGCGCACTCAGGGTCAGTACAGTGCTGTTGGAAGCCAGTGCTCTCATTACAATGCACCTCTTATCAAAGGTAAACCTCCCTCTACATTCAGTTCCTCAATCTCCATATAACAATATATCTGAATTAATAATTTAACAAAGTATTTTGCATTGAATTTGAGTATTGTTATCTCTGATGATCCAGGCACACTGGTTGGTGACAGGGTGCGATGTCCCTTTCATGGTGCTTGCTTTAACGTCAAAACTGGAGACATTGAAGAGTATCCGGGTCTGGACTGTCTGCCTACTTACAAGGTAAAACATGTCCGCAGATTAGGGTTGGGCCAATGTTCAAACTGGTTTGATATGAAAGGGGTAGTTCTGGTGTTTAGGTAGGGATGTATTGAGAGATTATCTAAATCTAGTGTGTTACATACAGTAGATGGTGGTTTGGCACGCCTCCCTGTTTAAAGAAGTAGAGCATAGCTCTGCTTTTGTGGCCGGATCAGCAGAAAAAACACATTTTAGCCACATAAAAACCAAACCAACCCCCCAAAAAATCAACATTCATTTAAATGTATGCTATATTCATAATAATTTCATTGCTTTACCTTGCCTTTCTTCGACATTAACCGTAGAACTTCTGTGTTCCTACACAAATCTTGTAATAATGAATGCCAGTTCAGTCAGTTTTCATAAAATCAAACTGTATTAAGCTCGTACACCAGACCTGACCCAACCCTACTGTAGAAATCAGCATTTAATAGCGCTTTTTATTTCCAAGAATGACTCTAAGAGAGATAGTCGCCCCAATTTAAAATGTAATTTCATTTGTGATGGTCTTTGTGCATAATTTCCATGTAATTCACACAAAAATTACCACTTTGTACAAACGATAGAGTTAAAGCTGGAGTGCAGGACTTTAAGATATAAATGAATGTCCATTAGCCTATTACGTCCAGGTTCAGCTCTCTGTATTTCACAATACAAGAGTTTTTAAATCTGGTGTCTGTGGTGATATTCAGATACGTTTTACATAAAACAGCAATGATTGGTAGTGTAGTGGCAAGTGTAGCAACAGCGTAGGTTACAGCAACTAGGAGGGTGGTGTAGGCTTCTAACTCGTATTCTGTACCTAAACCTCTCTCTCATTTAAAAAAAATGTTACAGGTAAAAGTCGAGGATGGAAAGGTTTATGTTACCATCAGCAAAAATGTAAGTGACGACAAATTAAATATATGAAAATGATTGCAATGTTTCATTTCATTTTTGTGTTAAGGTGCACAGTTTTAAACACTCCCTTGTTTGTTTGCTTTCCCTCAGTCTCTGAAGGTGACGAAACGGGTGAAGGAGATGTGCAGCATGGCACCAGACGTCAAGCACACTATCCTGCTGATCGGAGGAGGTAAGGGAAGTTGATGTCGAAGCCTCAAGTTATCAGTCCAGGGTGATTTTATGTGCTGCTTCAAAATCTTGAAATCATTCAATGCAATACTTTTTTTCTGAGGCCATACTTGTAGGGTTGATGAAAGAGGTCTAGTAAAAGTGGTGGTCTAGTGTTGCTATGATTCTTTAAGCTCCATTTCTAAATATGAATTTTGTGATTTCAGGCCCTGCCGCCCTTGTTTGTGCTGAAACGCTGCGGCAGAACTGCTACCAAGGTCGAATCATCATGATAACCAAAGACAACCTGCCTCCATTTGACAAGCCCAAACTGAGTAAGGTAGGTAAGAACTCAATCAGAGTGGAGAGGTAACCTGTGTCCATGTATATTTATGTCCAGTTGCTGATCACCCTGCCTAAGAAAACTGATTTATTAAGAGCGTTGCCTCTTTCAGGCTATGAATGTGGACAGTAGCAACATCCTCCTTCGGCCAAGTGACTTTTTTCAGCAGTATGGGATTGACGTGTGGACACAGAAGGAGGTGAGAAGCCAAAAGGACTATTTGTCATGTATTTACAAAGACTGATGCTCTCTTTGGTCATGTGAAGAAATGTGTTTTGTGTTGCAGGTGGTGTCTGTAAACACAGATGATAAGAAAGTGAAGTTGAGCGATGGCACTTTGCAGAACTATGACCAACTCCTCATCTCAACTGGCTGCAGGTTAGTGTCACTCGAGTGTCATCAGATTTATTGAACACATAGAAAACAATGGCAACCTGGAAAGGTTTCCACATGACAACAAACAGTGAATGTCCTTATTTGTTTCACAGAGCGCGGCCTCTCAGCTGTCCTGGTTCGGACATGAAGGGAGTAAAGTTACTGCAGAGTTATGAAGACGCCAAAGAGATTCACAACTCCAGTTTGGGACAGAAAGCTGTTGTAATCGGATCCTCCTTTATAGGTTATTAAATTCAGTTTCTCTTAAAGCTCCTGTGTGTAGGGTGGAGTGGTATCTAGTAGTAAGGATGCATATTGCAACTGGAAAACGGTTGCTTTCCATGTAAAAAGGCTGTATGTAGAGCCAGTGTTTGGTTTGTCGGTTCTGGGGGTTGTGTCTAGCTGGTAACCCTAGATCTGTGAAACTCTTGTGATATTTGTACCTGTTGTTTTTGCACCTGGGAGAAGTTTGCCTTCAGGGTTTTCAACCAGAAGGCCACTGTTCGTGTCCTATGCGAAACTAAAACTCAACATTGACTAATTTTAATCCAAATCATGATCTTTTGCTCAACATATCCAAGTTGTTTGTTACGTAACCCAACCAAACTGCGATCAAAAACTGAAGATAATTTAACAAAAAAAAAATAATTGAAGTGTGAATGTTTCACACAGGACATGAATGTTTGTCCTACAGAGGAAAGCTCTGTGCATCACAACTTCCTTCATCTATGGACTTTGTTGCTATTTATAGCACACATCACCTGACTTCCTAACGGCTTTGTCAAACTTGCCAGTGTTACAAACAATTTGTTGCTCAACTTTAATCTTGGTTTTCTCCTCATATGGCTGCCGATGTGCTTCAAACTCGGCAAGACAAGACAAGACAATTTTGAACTGAGACAATGGGTACAAATATCATAATCATTTTGTACATGTAGGGGTTGCCATCTAGACATGACCTACTGTAGAAACATGGCAGTCCAACATGGCAGACTCTGTAGAAGATATAAAAATATATCTGCAGAAATGGGATTTAATATATATATATATATATATATATATATATATATATATATATATATATATATATATATATATATATATATATATATATATATATATATATATATATACACAAAGATAAGCTTGCAGCTATTTGTGTGCCAATTATAACCACCTCCCTCTATGCTATGCAAATATTTGACAAACCACTGAAGTGTTATTTTTCATGAACACAATAGGGATGGAGGTGGCATCGTACTTATCTGACAAAGCCGCCAGCGTGGCCATGGTTGGCTCTGGCAGATACCCGTTTGAGCGATCTCTGGGGCCAGAGATCGGCAAAATGAGCATGCAAGTAAGAAACAACGATGACAGTAGTCTCACATTCAACGTGATATTATTAGTTTTTATGAAAGGAAACATTTTAAAACACTGTTTCTCCTTTTTAAGATGTTGGAAGAGAAAAATATAAAGTTCTACATGAATGATAGAGTCACTGAGATCAAGGGGGAGAACGGCAAGGTAACTCTGCTTTTACTCTGTATTCAGCATTTTTCACAGCAGACATTTTGACTTGTCACAGTAGGAAACACACAGCAGAGGTGCTACTAATAACATTAACAATGGCTGTGCTATTTAAGTGTCCCTGTAAGTCGCGACAGCACCCAAAATACCATTTTATTATTTACACCTGTGTCTTTCCTATTTTAATGTGTGTAAAATTGTAAATTGTGCTGCTTTAAAATGACTGTGTACCCATAGTTTATATTCTATTGTAATAATCATTGTTTTTACAGGTGAAGGCGGTGGTGCTGAAGAGTGGTACAGTCCTTGAAGCTGATGTGGTGATTGCTGGAATTGGTACTTTTCTTACTGTACTTCAGAAAACTTTTTACTAATATCTACTTTAAAGTCCGTGTAAAGTAAGAACCACCCAGCCAAATTTGAATGATTAAAAATATCGACAAGTTTATGAAATTAGGTGTCAAAATTGGGTAAAAATGAGCAGTAATATATCGTTCAAAGTCTTTAAGCCTTACTTATTGCCCTACTTTACTACTACTAAATGAAATGCTGTTTTTTAGGTGTAATCCCCAATTCAGACTTCATGGCAGGATGCAAGTTGGAAGTGGATTCAAAGAAAGCTGTGATTATTGACAAGGTAACAAACTTTAATCACTGTGACATGATGAAACTTTAGTGTGGCTTTACAGCTTTACATTTAATTGATTGGTTTTGGATATTTTGAATATTGTATCTTCTCTGAATCCTTCAAACTGTGCTCAGGTGACTGAAATGAACAGTTATGTGTATATGTCTTTGTTTTAAACTCCTTTATCCTTTAACAGTTCATGAGGACCAATATTCCAGATGTTTTTAGTGCTGGAGATGTTACTGCTTTCCCTCTGGCCATTCGTGGAGACCTAAGGGTCAACATTGGTCACTGGCAAATGTCACAAGCTCAAGGTAAGAGACTGAAGGATACACACAACTTTATATTGATCTTTCACACAACACAAATCTTTTTTTTAAAATCCAGTCCAGAATGTTGTTGTTATGGGTGGGAATGATTCGACATCTGGGTTTAACCTCATCATGTTGGTTTCTTGTTGTCAGGACGAGTAGCGGCCCTAAACATGCTGAAGAAACCAACCAAATTTGAGTCTGTTCCTTTCTTCTGGACTGTGTTGGCTGGGAAGAGTATCAGATACACAGGTGGAGTATTTTCTTTTTAGAAAATGTCACCATACATTAGAATATTTAAAATCTCATTCCCCCTTTCATTTCCTCATTCTAGGTTATGGGGAAGGATACACAGAAATCATATTCAAAGGAAAAGTAGAAGAAAGGAAGTTCCTGGCGTTCTACATAAAGTGAGCACTGTAGATAAACTCCTGATACAGCTGAAAATGAATTTCTGCTATTTGTGCTGAATTTCTTTCATTTCTCCTTTTGTCAACAGAGACGAGAAGGTGGTAGCTGCGGCCAGCCTGATGTTTGACCCCGCTGTGGCTCATGTTGCAGAGCTGATGACTGCTGGCCAGATCTTAACAAAGGCCCAGGCTCAGTGAGTGTCATGCTACATTAACACAAACTAGACTATGTGTTTATCTATTGTATTCCTCAGTTGTTATATTGGTTGTATAATTGGAAAGTAAAAGGCATTCTTATTGTGCTAGCGATGAGATGAAGAAGACACAAGAAATCATCCGTGATCAATTATCCAATCAGGGTTCAGCTTTAACCATTAAACCTGGATTTGATTTGTAAACACAACATCGATAATCAGTATCATCACCTTTTAGGTTGATATGGTGAACTTGTTAGTCACTCTTAAGAGAAATATTTGGCTATTTAGCTGCTAAACGCTGCACTTTGTTCTCATGCTAGTCGCTAACTTTGTCTGTCTGCCATTTTGTTAGGGGCAGGTAGCATACAGTTAAGTTTTAGAGCCTTTTTGCTGAGAAGAGCTGCCTACTGGGGTTGAAAATGACACATGAGAGTGGCGAGAGTGAACTGAAACAGTAAAAATAAAATTGGCGGCTGTAAAAAAACAAAACAATGAGCTGCAAGATGCTAAAATAATCGGCAGAACAAAGGGTTGTTTACTACGAGTGACACCTCTCACATACAGTCATTTGATCCACTGGTAATATGAAAGGTTTTGATTCTTGCAGCTTTAATTATTAATTATTTTACTGTCACTCAATAGGTAAAGACATGTGGGATGTTGGTGATCCACCTGCACCAAAAACAGACATTAAAGTCATTTAATTATTGAGTTACTTTATGTTTATTACCTGGACATTACACTTCGCTAAATATTTTTCTCACTTCTTTATCTGTTCAGAGCTGATGACCTGAGCTGGCTGCAGATGTAACCAGAGGCCTGCTGTATCCAGGATTAACACCTCTCAGCGATGAAGGATTCGCCTTTCTCATTATTGTTTTTCTCTCCTTAGCCTGGCATCGTCACACTTATTGGCAAATCAAATTATTTTAAACAGAGCAAGTGAAACATGAGCTCACAGATCCGTCTGTTTCCCAGGCGACCTCTCTACATCTAATAAGGCTATTTACCGCCTCAGTGCCTCCAGCCAATCAGACCTCAGCTATTACTCTCAGCACTGTTACCATAGCAGCAAGCAAAGCTTTATTGATTTGCACTGTGTAATGAGTGTAGTCTGTGTACGACTCAGCTTAACATAAACATGTCCAAAGTTTTTTTTTGTGGTTTTTTTAAAAGATTTTTTTTGGCCTTTTTCAAGCTTTATTTTTGACATAATAATAGTAAAGTAATATTCTTTATACTGTTTTATCCTCTGAATATTTAGGAAACACTCCACTTGTCTTAGTTACAATATATTTATAACTTACTTGACATCTAAAATATAAAGAATAAAATATTAAAATACTGCATTCAAGAACTGTGATGATGAATATGTTGATGATTAACTGTTTTATTACTGAAACTTCTCTTTCATGTTCGCTGTTACGCTCTAATAAATCATAAATGTTTACAGCAGCGATGTCTTATCGTTAACTGATGTAAAACTCAGACTCACGTATTTAGTGATGTTTGATGATTTTAGTGAAATACAGATGAAGGAAGTATGAAAGCATGTACCTTCTAACCCTTCACTTCAAATGAAGTGTGGATGCTTTATGGTACGTAATGTAACAAATGCTCAGGTATTTGTCAGTCTATGGGTGCACTGTGGGGATGTGTTTTCTGTTTCACTGATTACAATAAATCAATGCTTGTTTGTTTATTTGAATCCTTATTAGCTGCTATCGAGGTCGTAGTATCTGGTACTTTCATTTCTCATCTGTAATAACCTTTGCTTCTTCATTTGTTTTAGGTTTTGACAGTTGCTTTTGTGATGGTTATATACAATAAAACACAACAATCATCTTCAGATGTAGTTAAACATTTGTATTCATACACATTATTGTTGCTGTTTTTTCCTCTTTTCTATCAAACCGTCCTTTTTGTGCTTAAAGAGTTTATTTCACATTTTGTAAACCACCCACTGCCTGCAAACACGATGGTCCACTCTCAGTAGTCTTAAATTACTGCCTGCAAATGCTTAGAATTAATTTATTAATTATACCAGTTTAATGTTGCACAATGACAGCAGAATACAGGCATACATTAAAATCCTGCAATATACTGCAAGTTAAAACAATTACTACAAAAGATATTATTTTAGTATCTGAACACTTTATTATCATAATACTGTGACAACGTGAGCTGCCAAACAACTATAAACCATCATATTATTAGTTAAGTTATTCACAAGAGGTTGCTGCCAACTGGCACTTGAAATGATTTGTCTCAAATATACTGTTATCAAAATCAATTTATCAAAATCTAAAAATCTAAAAATGTGTTGTTTCATTTCTGTAGTGTCCTCAGTCTTCACCGTCTTCTTTATTTTTTTGTTTTGGAGCACTGTTTTACTGAGGATCCCAGTTTGTCAGCCAGCAGAAATGGGTTGAGGTGGCAGTACTGAAGAAAAAGTGAGAAGAAAATTCATGATCACTTTCACGTGAGACTGAAATAATTCTGTAGTTACCATCAAAGCTGACACCGTGCAGTTGCTCTAAAGAGTTATTCTTTCTGTAAAAACTGTATTCACACAAAATAAAACATTTGAAGCTGAACGGAATTTACAGATTTTTCAAAATAGGCAACCTGTTTAGCTTGATTCTTAGATGCACAATGTGGGTCACTCTTTTTCTGAATGCAGTCAGTAGTTAACCTTTCAAAATGAAAGCATGTTCGGCTACCTGTGGCGTAGACTCTGAGCTGGACTCTGGTTTATCCGATGTCTGGATTTTGAAATCCGAGGAGAAACGGGAACTCTGGAGGATTGCTGCCATCTCTCCATTTACCTTCACTGCCACATCTTTCTGCACAGCACAAAAGAAAACAGATTATTATCATACATATAGACATACTTTCCCTCTTAGTGGAACATTAAGTCAGAAGTTATTCAAAGCTCTTGTGTAAACAATGATAAAGCAATTCAGCACTGGTCTGACTGGCCTTCTGATGTAATTCATTTATTTATTTATTTATTATACCTTGAAACAGTGTGAGGAATCAAAGTCCAGCTGATCTGGAAACTCTGCCACTGTCCCTTTATAGCTCACTGTTGCCTCAGACACGAGTGGACTTTTGGGCAGCTTAAAGAGCCGATAAGTGCCTGAAGCATAACTGATGTCACCTGCAAAATGAAGAGATGGCTCAGTTGTAGAATGAAAATTATCTTTACACGTCATCAAGAATGAATGTCGCCTTTTGGTACCTGCTTTTGCTTTGAGGTCACTGTTGTAGATCACGATGTTGCTTGCTGAGACAAGGTGTGGAGTGCTGAAACCAACACTGCGGGCCAATGAAATAAAATCCTGCCAAAACTGAGCACCGCCCATTCCTTCACCTAGAGCCCGAACAAAGGCATGACATTGCACATGAGCATGACATTGCACATGAGCATGACTTTGCACGTTTGTGCTGCAGGGATTTTGCATTGCCTTTTACACAGATTTTTTTTTAGAAGATAATACAAAGTTATTTTACCCCACAGGACTGGATCTTGCTTCATGTGATCAGGAACAACTTTGCTGGCATACATGTCACTAAAGTAGAGTTCACCTCCCTCCTGTGTAAAACACAAGCATGATAAGAGCCAAAAACACGATGTTACATCTTTTTTTTTCATCCAGTTGGTAGAAATTCTCCAGACTGACCTTTAGGACATTGTACGCCTGCTGCAGCACAGCTCTTTTATCAGGACACAAACAGACTACGCAGTTGGATCTGGATATATTAGAGCGAAAAACAGTGTTATTCAATCAGCTAAACGAAGCTGTGTATATATAATATATGTAACAGACCATGTAATATCATATCCATGCTTTAAACCTACAGCAAAACATCCATTGAGTCACTTTGGATGCCAGCTTCACTGAGCTTCTCCATGTACCCCTGGACAAAAGAGACGTTGGGCTCCTCATAGCCAAACTTCTTTTGATGATACTCAACGTACTGACGGGACGCTGTGATCTAAAGAGGTGCAAGTTAAATCAGTAGAAAGTACAAAAAATAAAGAGTCAAATGGTGTGTGTACAAGCACGTGTAATCACCAGCTCCTCCGTCATATCAATCCCTGTCACATGTCCGCTTGGTCCAACGAGTTTACTGAAGGCGTAAGAGTCCCTGCCAGAGCCACTGCCGAGGTCCAGGACTCTGCAGCCCTCGAGCTTCGCTGGAAATGGGAGGCCACAGCCGAAGAACCTGGAGGAAAAATATAGTTAATGACAACAAAATCACTGTGCAATGACAGGAAGCATACAGATGTTATAGAGATAGATCTGTGCTGCAAAGGATGATACTTGTTTTGGACAATAGGCTACAGGCTTTTTTACAGACAGACAGCGATGGCTGCAGTGTATGTGTTTGATGTGTATGTGTCCAAGTGCTGCTATGTAGATTTTGAATAAGACCATCTGATGCTATTTGCATGACAAAGTTGCTCTTTGTGTGGGAACTATAAACAAATCTTTTATTGCTGGAGAAAGTAAAGGTGAGACAAGACTGCAAACCTTTTGGTCACCTCCGGGTGAACCAGGCTCAGTGCATCTGTGACACCTCTTGGCACTGGGCGGCAGGACAAACTGCAGGAGGCTGCACTGGTTTGCAAATCACAGGAGGACTCCAGTCGACTGCCATAGTATTTCTGCACACATGCATTCATGCCCAACAGCTGTTTTTACACGTTTCACATTTAACTGCATTGCTTTACATGCTGCCATTGGTCTGATTACCATGATCCTCTTAAAACTAGTGTAACAACAATCACACCCTCACTACTTTTACAGACCTTAAACATTTTGTAGATTTTACAGCTCTAACTCTGTTTGAGTCAAGAACAAAAAGTTATGTGTCAATGAAACAAGACCGAGCAACTATTATGCAACGTCAGGGCTGCTACTGAAGAAAAACTCATCTAATCTCGTCTGGAAATAAAACAAAACGGGTCCAAACGCAAATACCTTCACATTCTCCCGCACGTCGTCACTAGTCGCCATCACGTCCCGCAGCGTCACAAACAATTATCAAAGTGTCTTCAAACTGTATGAAGTTTGATCGCAGTATTTAGATCAGACCTGTCCCTCTATCATCGAGCGCTATCTACTCTTCCGGTCATTGTTTTCAGAATAAAAGCGTCATTATTCTTCAAATTTACAGCATACTTGTACAATAAAAACAAACAGAAAATTAAATATGTATATTAAAAATTATTGTAGAAACAAAAACAACAAATAAACCAATAAATCGGCAACAAAATGTAGCTATTTATTTATGATAATTGTCAAAAGATCACATTATTTTTTTTAAATAAGAAACACACTAAAATGTCCAATTTAAGAAAAATCATAGCAGAGCTTCTACAGACAGTTAGTATGTAGTTCACTCACTTTGAGACAGATGGCTGTGATTTGGATATTTGCACTGGTTGCATCTACTGTACTGTTGAACCCATGTAGGCTTCTTGTTCAGGAGTATTATAGTTATAGGGATAGTAATTAGGAAGTACATTCAGATTTATACAGATGTGTCAAAGGAACGATTACCAGAGGCAACAAGGGCAGCAGTGATTATTCCCAGTCATCAGACTATGATCTCTAGAAGAACATCTAACATTACAAGAATATTAAAACAGGATCACACATAAAGATATACTGCTTAATAATTCAAAATTAGTCCATCAGGAATACAAAATAGTATTCATGTGGGTACTGGCACGTTCAAAGACGTTGGTGAAGGAGGCAATTAGAATATTAAACTTTCAAAATCAGAGGGGAAAAGCATAGTTTGGAGGGAAATAATCAGACAGTGGCAACAGTATTAGGAGAATGAGGTAAAAGGAAGACACTTACATAAAGTAAAAAATAAAGTAGGAGTGGTGAGAAATAATTTAAGTAAGAGAAAAGTAATTATGAGTAGATTAAGACCGTAAACTTTTTTTTCCCTATAGGGAAGCATCCAACAGGGCACATAAGCAGGAAATATGACACAGAAAGAAGGGCTCTGATTTTGGATTTAGAGCAGTAGAGGCTAGGATCAAGTGTTGGGGCTCCAGGGGAGAAAATATATATTTCGGTTTTTCAAAACAACTACACTTGTTAAAAGACTGTAATAGAACAGGAACCAGTGGATGTAAAGACCAGAAGGTGGCAGTAATGCTACTACAAGGATACAAACTGTAGCGATGTGTTGGTCATGAACGAGCCGGTTCAAAGAGCCGGCTCTTTTAAGTGAACAATGGGAGCCAGCTCCGGTACGTGAGCCGTTGAGTGATAGTAGGAAAAGAAGCAGCATTTGGACCCATTTAAAAAAAAATTGAAAACACAAAGGCAGAATGCAAAATTTTGCAAAGCCAAGCTGTCATATCGAGGAGGGTCCACAAACAACCTTCACAGACATTATAGGTGTTTCTATCTGCTTTGTGTAGGAGAGTGGTTTTACAAGCAAGTTAGTGCATTCATTGGGCGGTTTCAGAGAGTTACAAGGGTCTGTAAACGCAATGAAAACAATGGGCTACAGCAATTTATTGATATTAGAAAATGTAATTTTTACTTTTCAATACTTCATTACAAAGGATGTATTGAATATATACACAATATATGTGTACACATACAAATCATAAGTCAAAACAGTGCTAAATTTGGCTGAATTATGAAAGGTATAAGTGGTAAAATGAAGAGCCGTTTGGGAGCCAAAACAGCCGACTCTTCTTGGTGAGCTGGGTCAAATTATCTGACTCCCTAAAAAGAACCGAACTTCCTCTCACCAGCAAACTGCCGTGAAACCCCCACGGAAGAAGAAGAAGCGCTGTAGTTCCCATGCCAACACTGCAGGGGGCAGCAGTGTACCGGAAGGGGCAACATCCGGGTATTTGCAAAAATTGCGCTTGACCAACGCTTGCGTAGTTTTCGACGTAGAGCTCAGCCTGTGCAGCGGTTAAGGTGTACGTATATCCGGCGTAACTGCGGTCTGTGATTCCCGCTGTACTGCGCTCATCGTGTGGCCGCCGTCGTTCATCGTGCGTGATGCAGTTTGATGAAGACAAATCAACACAACAGTGAGGCGGAGAAAAAGGAACAATACAGACCTGAGAGAGACATGTTGTGGTAGCTGACTGTGTCTGGAACAAAGCTGTCCTTAACGTTAAGACGTCACCCCGGGAGTGAAGGTAGCGCGCGAAACATTTTCCGTTTGTTGCTTCAACGTTTAGCCGTTAGCTGCTAATTTTAGCCGTTGGCCGCTTCATCCACGCTTGATTTAATCAATAACTAGAGGGCCAGCCTCGACATAAATATGTGCAAACTCGGCGTGAAACTTGTGGTAAATAATGATTTAATTGTATTTTATACTGTGAAGGTCACCGAGCGGATAATAAGTCAAGTTGTGCTCAATGAAACAGTTTGTACCGCACGGGAGGCCATGTTGGTAGCCGCTATGCTAACATGCTAACCGCTTGTAAACTATCGGTACGGCAACATCACCAAGTTTGTTTGCAATGGTTATATTTTCTATAGTGCCAATACACGAGTCATTGTTTGTGTTGAATCAACAGCATTCATTTCAATTTAATTTATAGTGGTTTCTTGTACTTTGCATGGTTTAACGTAGCATTTAGGTGAATAACCAATTGTTGGAGCGAGCCGAAAAAATTCTGTGCGCTAATGTAACAAAGACTTGCCTTGAGTTAAGACGTGTAAACTAAACGCATTTAGGGTCGCTGATTGGCTGTTTTGTGTTCTTGTGTTCAGTAGTAAGGCGCCATGGCAGCAACCTTCCCCTACAGAGGGGTCCCTGCAGGGATGCCACCAGGTGTGCCCCCTCCAGCGCCGGTCCCAGACTACATGTCTGAGGAAAAGCTGCAAGAGAAAGGTTTGTTGTTCTTCACCCCAATGCCGCACTTTCATAGTGTAATGAACTTGAATGTTGTGTCATGAATGTAAATGATTAATTTTGTCATTGTTATCTTCACAGCAAGGAAATGGCAGCACTTGCAGGCAAAGCGGTACTCGGAGAAGAGAAAGTTTGGCTTTGTGGATGCTCAGAAGGAAGACATGCCACCTGAGCACGTCCGCAAGATCATCAGGGACCATGGAGACATGACCAATAGAAAGTTTCGCCATGACAAGAGAGTGTACCTCGGGTAAAAATGAATTATACAGTCCTAAATGTTTAGCCTTGAATGTGCATGTAACCCAGAAACTGATTGCATAACATCTTATATGCATGGTTTCTACTTCACCGGTTAAAAAGGTCCATCACTACTGCCGTGGCCTAACCTCTATCTTTGTTTATTGAACAGTGCCCTCAAGTACATGCCACATGCAGTGCTGAAGCTGTTGGAAAACATGCCCATGCCATGGGAACAGATCCGAGATGTGCCCGTCCTCTACCACATCACTGGAGCCATTTCCTTTGTGAATGAAATCCCCTGGGTCATAGAGCCAGTGTACATCGCGCAGTGGGGGTAAGTTATGTTTATTATATATTATGTTTGAAGTACATTGTGCATATACATTAAAGAAATACACATTAAGTGCACTGTTCTTTATAAATATTGATGTATAATATCACCGGTATCCCTCATCCTCCTCCCAGCACCATGTGGATCATGATGCGTCGTGAGAAGCGTGATCGTCGGCACTTCAAGAGGATGCGCTTTCCACCATTTGATGATGAAGAGCCGCCGCTGGACTACGCTGACAACATCCTTGATGTGGAACCACTGGAGGCCATCCAGATGGAGCTGGACCCTGAGGAGGACTCTTCATGTGTGGAGTGGTTCTATGAGCATCAGCCCCTCAAAGACACTGCCAAGTAAGCCATCACATTTTTGAACACAGACAACACACAGAGTTTTACATATTCAGCTCATGCCCTGCGAACTAAATCAAACATTAATCAATTTGTTCATTTTCAGGTTTGTGAACGGCACCACCTACCGTCGCTGGCAGTTCACACTGCCCATGATGTCCACACTTTACCGCCTGGCCAATCAGCTGTTGACAGATTTGGTGGATTTCAATTACTTTTATCTGTTTGACCTCAAGGCCTTCTTCACTTCCAAGGCCTTAAATATGGCCATCCCCGGGGGACCGAAGTTTGAGCCGCTGGTTAGGGACATCAACCTCCAGTACGTATCTCCTGACAGACCAACACATTTTACAGTTTCTGTTTTAGACTTAAGGCCGCTTGGCACGAATACCACTTGCAAAAAAAACACCAAGTAAGAAGAGATGTTAGATGATTCTTCTGTTTCTCCTGCAGAGATGAGGACTGGAACGAGTTCAACGACATCAACAAGATCATCATTCGACAGCCTATCAGGACAGAGTACAAAATCGCTTTCCCCTACCTGTACAACAACCTGCCGCACCACGTCCACCTCACATGGTAAGAAATGATTTCTTACCATAAAATAATTCAAACATATAAAATACACAAATTGTACAGATGTAATTTGTGTGAAATACCCCTGAACATTCATACTCATTCATTTGCTATAATATCTTTCACATTGGCTGTAAGCAATAAGAAGATACTCATGACTTCACCTCTGCAGGTATCATACACCAAATGTGGTGTTTATCAAGACAGAGGATCCAGATCTCCCAGCGTTCTACTTCGACCCGCTGATCAACCCCATTTCACACAGGCACTCTGTCAAGGTAAGTGAAGTGAAGCTGATTATTGACCTTCTGCTTTTGGTAAAAGATCCCATCAAATGTCGTGTCAAGTTTGGAATGAAGTCCTCTTACAAAGGCGCACATGCATTGGTCTGCTTGCCTGTGCGTAAGAACTGGAGGAATATTAAAATGAATGGTGACTCTTATTTGTTACTGGCTGCATTTGCAGGTGGCACTTCACCGTTCAGACATTGCTTTCTACAAGTTTAGAGTTCAAAACTTAAACTCAATTTTCTCAACATTTAACTGTTTTATAAGTCAACTCACTTCCTCATTTCCCTGTACTCACTCAGAGCCAGGAGCCTCTGCCTGACGATGATGAGGAGTTTGAGCTTCCTGAGTACGTGGAGCCCTTCCTCAAGGAGACCCCTCTCTACACAGACCACACAGCCAACGGCATTGCTCTGCTGTGGGCACCGAGACCATTCAACCTCAGGTCTGGCCGCACACGGCGTGCCATTGATATCCCCCTGATCAAGAACTGGTGAGCAAACTACCAACCTGTTTGAAGACTAAATGTGTCATGTAAACAACTTGTTGTGTTTATCTCATTCAGATGTAGAATAATAACTTTTGGGGACGTCTCTAAATGTGTTAAATTAATTTCCAGGTACCGTGAGCACTGCCCTGCAGGACAGCCAGTCAAAGTGCGTGTGTCATACCAGAAACTGCTCAAGTACTATGTGCTCAATGCTCTCAAACACAGACCACCCAAGGCCCAGAAGAAGAGGTGAGCATCATTAGACACTTGATTTTGATTCTCTGTTAACTTGTCTTTCAAATTAAAGTTGTCTTTTGCTCATCAGTTTTACTTCTATAAAGATTTACCCTCTGTTGTCTTTCAGGTATCTGTTCCGCTCCTTCAAAGCCACCAAGTTCTTCCAGTCCACCAAGCTGGACTGGGTGGAAGTGGGTCTGCAGGTTTGCAGACAGGGCTACAACATGCTCAATCTGCTTATCCATCGTAAGAATCTTAACTACCTGCATCTTGACTACAACTTCAACCTGAAGCCTGTCAAGACGCTGACCACAAAGGTACAATCTCCAGGACAGATCCACCCAAACTTCTCTTTACATTGTAGCATGCTTAAATGTACAATAAGTATAATATAATGTGGGTTAAATGTTGCTCTGAGCTTAAAATATTTCCATTATCATTTTTGTTGGAAGCTTTACACATGAGAATAAAAATATTGCAAAGAACAAATGACTTACCGCGTTCTGTTGCCAAGAGTACTCGGTACCACTTTCACTACAGCTGTGTTCTTGTTTCTGTCCCAAAGGAACGAAAGAAGTCCCGATTCGGCAACGCTTTCCATCTGTGCAGAGAGGTGCTGCGTCTCAGCAAGCTGGTGGTGGACAGCCACGTGCAGTACAGACTGGGAAATGTTGACGCCTTCCAGGTTGGTTCAGCAAAATCTGCACAGCATGTCCCATCTGGATCTGAGCCATACTGAACTGCATTATTCAGTTTTTCTGGATGTGTATTTATATTAACTTTACTGATATAAAAATAAAGCCACCATCAGAACAAGGTTTACTTTCACAGGGTCAGGGTACTAATGCAATGCAAGACACAATGATTTACCTTTAGGACATCAAATGGTTTAATTTCTATAAAATTTTGGTTGCTCTTAAGAAAGTGATCTGTTTTTTTTTTTAAATATTGTTTCAGTTTTGTGTTTTACAGTATATTCACACAGACTAATCCCAGAATTTTCCCTCTGTATTGTAGTTGGCTGATGGGCTGCAGTACATCTTTGCTCATGTGGGTCAGCTGACAGGAATGTACCGCTACAAGTACAAGCTGATGAGACAAATCCGAATGTGCAAAGATCTGAAGCATCTCATCTACTACAGGTTCAACACTGTAAGTAAACGCACCATACATTTGTCAACTGTTTTGATATTATGTTTGGTGTCCATAGAGAAGGTTTGTTAGTTTCCCAAGAACTACACAAAATGCTTGAGCATGGCACCTAAATGTTTGATTTCATTGTGATGATTTTCTGTGTTTGTTCTTGCTGATCAGGGTCCTGTTGGCAAGGGTCCAGGTTGTGGCTTCTGGGCTCCCGGCTGGAGAGTGTGGCTGTTCTTCATGAGAGGAATCACTCCTTTGCTGGAGAGGTGGCTGGGAAATCTGCTGGCCAGACAGTTTGAAGGTCTGCATATGCACATGTATAATTTCCACAACATAATGATTTGATGCACAGAGGTTTTCATCGTAGTAACTACACTGTTTAAGCAACAACTGTTCTTGATTGCTCCGACAGGACGTCACTCCAAGGGAGTAGCCAAGACTGTGACCAAACAGCGTGTGGAGTCTCACTTTGACCTGGAGTTGCGTGCTGCTGTGATGCACGACATCTTGGACATGATGCCTGAGGGTATCAAACAGAACAAGGCCAGAACCATCCTGCAGCATCTCAGTGAGTCTTGGAGGTGCTGGAAGGCCAACATCCCCTGGAAGGTCAGTCCCGTTACAGAGATCACATTCACTGTGACTGAGTACAATATGTGACTGTCTACTATTGAAAGACAAGGATTAATCATCAACTAATGTTACTTACAAACATTTGAGACACTTTGAAGTTGATTAAGAATGAACAAAATGTTGATTCCCAATTTCCTGTCATTTCAGGTGCCAGGCCTCCCCACTCCCATTGAGAACATGATCCTGCGCTACGTGAAGGCTAAAGCTGACTGGTGGACAAACACTGCCCACTACAACCGTGAGCGTATCCGTCGTGGAGCCACCGTGGACAAGACGGTGTGTAAGAAGAACCTGGGGAGATTGACCCGTCTGTACCTCAAAGCTGAGCAGGAGAGACAGCACAACTACCTGAAGGTAACACACACACAAGAAAAGGAAATATTGACCCTATAAGACCCTCTTCATTCCAGTAAATGGCTATATTTGTTTGTTTTGCACTGTAAATATTTACAAACTGTTGCATTGATTAGTTACATTTCAGTTTTTTGTCAGTAAAACTGCCCACATCTGTATTTACTCCTAACTTGATGAGTGTAGTGATTGTCAATCCACTGAAGTCCTCTTACAAAGGCGCACTTGCATTGGTCAGCTTGCCTGTGCGTAAGAACTGGAGGAATATTAAAATGAATGGTGACATTTATTTATCGCTGGCTGCAGCTGCAGTTGGTCTCTCACCATTCAGACATCTTGAGCTAAATTACACTGATTATACTGGCTTGACATTTTTCTTCAAATTAAGATGTTCTAATTGCCCACATTTATTATTACTAATAAGAGCTTAGTACATAAATACAAAATTATTTAAAAATAGTGCAATTCCATCCCTACGTACAAGTTACTAAAGCCATACATTTGCCATATTATAATGATGTGTTTATGTTCTGCCTACAGGATGGCCCCTACATCACAGCTGAAGAGGCTGTTGCCATTTACACCACCACTGTTCACTGGCTGGAGAGTCGGCGTTTCTCGCCCATCCCTTTCCCTCCTCTGTCCTACAAACATGACACCAAGCTGCTCATCCTGGCCTTGGAGAGGCTGAAGGAGGCATACAGGTAAACACAGTTTGAACACGATCAACTTTATCAGCAAATGTTTATTCAAAGCAGGCAGCACACCTGCCAAAATATGATTTGTAATTTGTGTCTCTGTGTCTTCTAGTGTGAAGTCTCGTTTGAACCAGAGTCAGAGGGAGGAGCTGGGACTGATAGAGCAGGCGTACGACAATCCTCACGAGGCCTTGTCCAGGATCAAACGTCATCTGCTCACCCAGAGAGCCTTCAAAGAGGTCAGGACCAAGATGTGCAGACATTATTTTGAAAAGTTATAGGGAAAAATGTTGCATGGTATTTCCTTAATGTTACTGTTTCTTACCCATCATATTCAATTCCCGTCAGTCTCAGAACTACTTCTTCTTTTCCAGGTTGGCATCGAGTTCATGGACTTGTACAGTCATCTGGTGCCGGTGTATGATGTGGAGCCCCTGGAGAAGATCACTGATGCTTACCTTGACCAGTACCTGTGGTACGAGGCAGACAAGAGACGCCTCTTCCCACCCTGGATCAAACCTGCTGACACTGAACCACCACCACTGCTGGTCTACAAGTGGTGCCAAGGTCAGGCTCTGCTTAGAAAGCAATAATAGCATTTTGTAATACCTCTATTAATTTAGGTAGGGTTAAACTTTTGTTAATAACTTGCATGTCATCTGATAACTCCCACTTGATTTTCCTCAGGCATCAACAACTTGCAGGACGTGTGGGAAACGTCGGAGGGAGAGTGCAACGTGATGCTGGAGTCCCGCTATGAGAAGATGTACGAGAAGATTGATCTGACCCTGCTCAACAGGCTGTTGCGTCTTATTGTTGACCACAACATCGCTGATTACATGACGGCCAAGAACAACGTGGTCATCAACTACAAGGTAAACATACTGTGATTTATTACTATTGAAGAGCTCACACTTTCTGATGCAGTTACATTTTTATTGATTTGTTCTAATTGTTTTCTGTCTCTCGTCCATCTAGGATATGAACCACACCAACTCCTACGGCATCATCAGGGGGCTTCAGTTTGCCTCATTCATTGTACAGTACTACGGCCTTGTGATGGACCTACTGGTGCTCGGCCTGCACCGTGCCAGCGAGATGGCCGGCCCTCCTCAGATGCCCAACGACTTCCTCAGTTTCCAAGACACAGCAACTGAGAGTGCACACCCAATCAGACTGTACTGCCGCTACATCGACCGCATCCACATCTTCTTCAGGTGGGATTTCATTCCTAACGTTACTGTTTGTAACCAAGATTTAGAAACATTTTTCCAGTCTGTGGCTGCTTCCTTGCCTGCCAAACCGTACAGATCGGTTAACAGTTGTGTTAATCATGTGGCCTTTTCATGTGTCCACCAGGTTCTCTGCTGACGAGGCCAGGGATCTGATTCAGAGGTACCTGACGGAGCATCCCGACCCCAACAATGAGAACATTGTGGGTTATAACAACAAGAAGTGTTGGCCTCGTGATGCCCGCATGAGACTGATGAAGCACGACGTCAACCTGTGAGTTCCACCTTAAGATATTGACTCTTAAACCAGTATTTTGATGTGTTATTAAATCTTATTCTGTGTTGAACATTATACTTATTTTATGAGATTTGCAGACAAATAACCACAACCTTTCTCATGTCATTCTTCCCAGTGGACGAGCTGTTTTCTGGGACATCAAGAACCGTCTGCCCAGATCAGTTACCACTGTCCAGTGGGAGAACAGCTTTGTTTCCGTCTACAGCAAAGACAACCCCAACCTGCTCTTCAACATGTGTGGATTTGAGTGCCGCATCTTGCCAAAGTGCCGCACCAGCTATGAGGAGTTCACTCACAAGGACGGTGTGTGGAACCTGCAGAACGAGGTGAGCGGTTAACGCCTAAAATAAGCAACTATAATGCTGTAGACAACTGATACAGAATATGAATCTCATTACAGCGCTGACACTGCATATTATCATACATAACTGCTGTCTCTTCAGATGATCACATTCCTGTTTTTAAGTTCTCCTGCTGTATTTGCATGTGTAGGTAACCAAAGAGAGGACGGCGCAGTGTTTCTTGCGCGTGGACGATGAATCGATGCAGCGCTTCCACAACAGAGTGCGTCAGATCCTGATGGCCTCTGGATCCACCACGTTCACCAAGGTCAGCAGACAGCCTCTTTGCAAAGCACTAGAGCTGCAGAGTGCAATATTAAAAAATTAAACATAAAGGTGAGGATACTTACCATGTCTGAATGTTTCATTATGTCCTGTCTTTACTTCCAGATTGTGAACAAGTGGAACACGGCTCTGATTGGTCTGATGACGTACTTCCGTGAGGCTGTGGTCAACACCCAGGAGCTCCTGGACCTGCTGGTGAAGTGCGAGAACAAGATCCAGACACGTATCAAGATCGGCCTCAACTCCAAAATGCCTAGCCGTTTCCCTCCTGTAGTCTTCTACACTCCCAAAGAGTTGGGTGGCCTTGGCATGCTGTCCATGGGCCATGTGCTTATTCCACAGTCAGACCTACGGTAAGTTTAAATGCGGGCTGTTATCTCTCGTCAGTAAATTAACTTCTTAATTTATTTATGAAACTGGACTTTAATTCTTCTCCCTCTCCACCAGGTGGTCCAAGCAGACAGATGTGGGCATCACCCACTTCAGGTCTGGAATGAGCCATGAAGAAGACCAGCTGATTCCTAACCTGTATCGTTACATTCAGCCGTGGGAGAGCGAGTTCATCGACTCACAGAGAGTCTGGGCCGAGTACGCCCTCAAGAGACAGGAGGCCATCGCCCAGAACAGGTATTGCCTTTATCAGATCAGCTTGACAATGTCAATGACCTCTACAAAGAGCCAGGATTCATGGGATCCGCTGATTTTAATAGTCTTTATTTTAAAGAATGTGAGCTGAAACTAGACGAGGCTAATGGCAGTGTGTTTTCTGTGTTTAAGGCGTCTGACGCTGGAGGATTTGGAGGACTCGTGGGACAGAGGAATCCCCCGTATCAACACACTCTTCCAGAAGGACAGACACACACTGGCCTACGATAAAGGCTGGAGAGTCAGGACAGATTTCAAACAGTATCAGGTATGATGACACTACTGACATGTTGATGGATCTATGGAGATTAAATATTGCATACCATATTATAATAATAACAAAGTGTGATCTAACAATTCAGATATACTTAAACCAAATTATTATGAATAAAATCCAAATGTTGCTCCTCTTTACAGGGCAAAACAATGTAAAGTTTGGGGCCAAAATAAAGACTGTGACTTAAGCAAAAATAAAAGTAGTTATACTTTTTCCACCCCAGATGTATCGGGGATCCATTTTTGTTTAGTTCTAGTGCAGTACTTGCAATTTGTTAAAATCATGTCATTTGTATGTTAATATACTAAAATGTTATAAAATATTTTACATTGACCCCTAACCTGTATACATCTACTGATGTCTCTGTCTCGATTGACTGCAGGTGCTGAAGCAGAATCCGTTCTGGTGGACCCACCAGCGGCACGACGGCAAACTGTGGAACCTGAACAACTACCGCACAGACATGATCCAGGCTCTGGGCGGCGTGGAGGGCATCCTGGAACACACACTCTTCAAAGGCACTTACTTTCCCACCTGGGAGGGTCTCTTCTGGTGAGAACGCTTTGACACTTTGTTTGTTTTTACTTTGATCTCCTAGCGTTTACTTCCCTCGTAACTGAGCTTTCACGTTGTAGGTTTGTTTACATGTAATTTCATCACTTGTTTATATTTCTGGACTTTATAGGGAAAAGGCCAGTGGCTTTGAGGAGTCCATGAAATGGAAGAAGCTGACCAATGCTCAGAGGTCCGGTCTGAACCAAATCCCCAACCGTCGCTTCACACTTTGGTGGTCACCCACCATCAACAGAGCCAACGTCAGTACAACCAACATTTGAACATTCATCTCTTTCCAGATCGATAGATTTGAAGTACTGTCTCCATGTCTTTGTCTGTATCTTACATGTCTCTCCTCTGTCTTTAGGTGTACGTGGGTTTCCAGGTGCAACTTGACCTGACAGGAATCTTCATGCACGGCAAGATCCCCACACTGAAGATCTCCCTCATTCAGATCTTCAGGGCTCACTTGTGGCAGAAGATTCACGAGAGCATTGTCATGGATCTCTGTCAGGTAGGTTTTATTTATTTATACCTCATATGGACTAGCTTTATCAGCAGAAATGTAGCCGAAGTTCATTGTTAAAATGATCTTGCTACAATGAAATCCTTTTCTGTTTTTGTTATCAGGTGTTTGATCAGGAACTGGATGCTCTTGAGATTGAGACAGTGCAGAAGGAAACCATCCATCCCAGGAAGTCATACAAGATGAACTCATCCTGCGCAGACATCCTCCTCTTTGCGTCATACAAGTGGAACGTCTCTCGACCATCTCTGCTTGCTGACTCAAAGTATGACAGCCTGTTTTCACTTTCAGTTAAACAGTGCACGTTAATGGGTTTAAAAAAACTCTGTTCAAGGCTATGAATTAAAATGTGCACCTCCTCCTACAGGGACGTGATGGACAGCACCACCACACAGAAGTACTGGATCGACATTCAGCTGCGTTGGGGTGACTATGACTCGCATGACATCGAGCGCTACGCCAGGGCCAAGTTCCTGGACTACACCACAGACAACATGAGTATCTACCCCTCTCCCACCGGTGTGCTCATTGCCATCGACCTGGCCTACAACCTCCACAGGTGAGGATTTTTACAAGCACGAGACATAGCCAGTATCATGGCAGATATTAGCTGATTGATGACTTAAAAAGAGAAACAACAGGATGCCACAGAGAGAATTTAGCAAAAATAATGACGTTATCTTGGCAACAACTAACAAAGCATAGCACACAGCTTTGTGTTGAAGGCCACACAGTGTTTTCCTCCTGATTTTAAAGTAAGCTCCAGGGTGTTGTTAAAAATGTAGGAAATCATCAGGCAAAAGTTTGACAGCATCACATGGATTTTGACATCCACTTGTTCCTGTTAACATCTATCCTCTGTAGTAGCCTTTGTGTTCACACTAGCCTCCTAACTTGTTCAACATGAACGTGTCTGTAATAGTCACATCAGCTCAAATGTTGTTTGGGGGTTAGGGTACTCTGCCCTCCTTGAAATGTTTTGCTTTGGGTATCAAGAGAGGAAATATCTATGAAATAAAAACAATATTTAACTCTTATCTCCTCCATAGTGGCTACGGTAACTGGTTCCCTGGAAGCAAGCCTCTGATCCAGCAGGCCATGGCCAAGATCATGAAGGCCAACCCTGCCCTGTATGTGCTCAGGGAGCGCATCCGCAAAGGTCTGCAGCTGTACTCTTCCGAGCCCACTGAGCCCTACCTGTCCTCACAGAACTATGGTGAACTCTTCTCCAACCAGATCATCTGGTTTGTGGACGACACTAATGTGTACCGAGTCACCATCCACAAGGTGAGGACCGAGCACATCTTTTCAAATGATTACTTCTTAATATTGTGAACAAAGTTAAAACAAGTTAAAAGTTATCCTTTGAATTTAGTCACATGTATTCTCCATCTAACTCAACAGACCTTTGAGGGTAACTTGACCACGAAGCCCATCAATGGAGCCATTTTCATCTTCAACCCCAGGACAGGCCAGCTCTTCCTCAAGATCATTCACACATCTGTGTGGGCTGGACAGAAACGTCTGGGACAGGTACGGCCACTCGCTTTTATAATCACCAGCTCCGTTTGTATGTATTTATTTTTATTATGTACTCTTGTGCTTAGTGACTACATAGATATTTGTAACAAATAGTTTGCTTCTTGCTGAGTGTCTAACTTTATTCTTGTTTCATCTCTGTAGCTGGCTAAATGGAAGACAGCTGAAGAAGTGGCTGCCCTCATTCGTTCGCTCCCTGTGGAAGAGCAGCCGAAACAGATCATTGTAACCAGAAAGGGCATGCTGGATCCTCTGGAGGTGAGACTCTTTGATGCCAATAACTGCTATAGTAATAATAACTAAACCTTGAAGGATCATCTCAGTGTGGTATACTCCTAATGTCGTCGTTCTCTCTGTGCAGGTCCACTTGCTCGACTTCCCCAACATCGTGATCAAAGGGTCTGAGTTGCAGCTGCCGTTCCAGGCCTGTCTGAAGGTGGAGAAGTTTGGAGACCTGATCCTGAAGGCTACAGAGCCTCAGATGGTGCTGTTCAACCTCTATGACGACTGGCTCAAGACCATCTCGTCTTACACAGTGAGTTTCAGACTCAGACCAGAGTTAAATTTATATTACCTAAGCTGATCTGAGCTAATTTTCCATCTAAACTAGTGTTTGGTGACATCTGCTTATGCCCTGTGTAAATAGTTTGTGTTTGCTCCATCTCTAGGCCTTCTCCCGACTCATCCTGATCCTCAGAGCGCTCCATGTCAACAATGACCGCGCCAAGGTGATCCTGAAACCTGACAAGACGACCATCACCGAGCCTCATCACATCTGGCCCACGCTCACTGACGAGGAGTGGATCAAGGTGGAAGTGCAGCTCAAAGATCTCATTCTGGCAGATTACGGCAAAAAGAACAAGTAAGGTTTAATTCATGGGCTGAATATTTGCCTCAAGTAAATACAGTATGATGCTCTCTGTAACTTAATGGAACAGAACAAAATCAGACTTGCATGAAGTATTCAATGCTTTCTTTGTCTTCATCCAGTGTGAACGTGGCCTCGCTGACTCAGTCTGAGATCCGTGACATCATCCTGGGTATGGAAATCTCTGCTCCGTCACAGCAGCGCCAGCAAATTGCCGAGATTGAGAAGCAGACTAAAGAGCAGTCGCAGCTCACGGCCACGCAGACGCGAACTGTCAACAAGCACGGTGACGAGATCATCACCTCCACCACCTCCAACTATGAGACCCAGACCTTCTCCTCTAAGACCGAATGGAGAGTCAGGTATGCAGACAGACTTTGTTTTGAGACATTTCTTCGCTCAGTTGAGGATCCATAAAGAAATAGTGGGTAACCAGTAGTCACATTCTTTGGTTTCCATCTTTTAATGTTCCTTGTTCTTAACATGTCAGGGCCATATCTGCTGCCAACCTCCATCTCCGAACCAACCACATCTACGTGTCGTCTGATGACATCAAGGAGACGGGCTACACCTACATCCTGCCCAAGAACGTCCTCAAGAAGTTCATCTGCATCTCAGATCTGCGAGCACAGGTATGTAGGAGATTGATAGCACTACAGTTTACAAACTGTCGCTGTCTGAAATGTAAATCAAAACATTTGTGCATCTTAGTAAAGAAACAAACTACGTCTGTAGATATTGACACTGCACTGTGCTGTTCCAGATTGCAGGCTACCTGTATGGCACCAGTCCACCAGACAACCCCCAGGTGAAGGAGATCCGTTGCATCGTCATGGTGCCACAGTGGGGGACACACCAGACTGTCCACCTGCCCAACCAGCTGCCTGGTCATGAATACCTCAAAGTAAGGACACACATGCAGTCTGAGAGAGTTTATGATTGGTGCTTAGCATTTTGTTACAGTTTCAAAGTGCGCTTTTTGTTGTCCTAGCTTGAACTCATTTACTTTCCGTCAACAGGAAATGGAGCCCCTTGGCTGGATCCACACCCAGCCTAATGAGTCTCCCCAGCTGTCACCGCAGGACGTCACCACCCATGCTAAGATCATGGCTGACAACCCCTCTTGGGATGGAGAAAAGACCATCATCATCACTTGCAGGTAGGTGTCGTAATCTGCTGTCTGACTTGTGATTTTTCCATAGTCAGATAGTAAACACTCATCACTCGGAAGTAGTCAGCTTGTACTAAGAGTACACATCTGTAAACTAAACATTTGGCATCAGGACAAACAAGTACAGACAAATGTTTGATTACTTAATTACTGCTACCAGCAGCGTCATTATTTCAATGCCAGAATAATATCAGAGATGCAAGACTGGAAATATTTGAACATGCAATAAGTCAGACTTTGATTTAGGCTCATAAATCATCACATTAACCTGAAGCAACTTCATATTGTTAACAAAGAGTTCAAAAATAGTGTCCTGGAATTGAAAGTTTGGCAATTAAACTTGTCAAAAAGGTAATTGACTTAGCTTTTTAAAAGCTGATAACTGATGCAAATCTATCGTAGTGACCCAAGTTTAACTTTGATAATAAAGTGATGGTTGTTTGCTCTCGTTTTCAGCTTCACTCCAGGCTCGTGCACGCTTACAGCCTACAAGCTGACACCCAGTGGCTACGAGTGGGGTCGGCAGAACACAGACAAGGGCAACAACCCTAAAGGCTACCTGCCGTCCCACTATGAAAGAGTGCAGATGCTGCTCTCTGATCGCTTCCTGGGCTTCTTCATGGTGCCTGGCCAGGTGTCCTGGAACTACAACTTCATGGGTCAGTACTTTTTAGTTTTTATTTTCATAGATGGATGAACTGTATTTTATAATTAAATAAGATGAACCTGTTGTTTTATACTTTTATAAGATGAGCTAGATGACCCTGCTTTAAATCGGTTTAAATATGTGTGGCCACATCGATGATACCCTCAATACAGGGGACAGAAATCTGTGTCGTATACATTGATATTTCCGCTCTGTCCTCGTGTCAGTTTGATTGATTTTATGTCCAATTCTGCTTCACAGCTCAGTACACAGTATCTTTATTTAAATGGCATAGTGCTCAACAAAGGTGTACAATACACAGCTCTAATAGCCAGTTTTGTTTACTCGTCTTGCTACAGGTGTGCGCCACGACCCCAACATGAAGTACGACCTGCAGCTGGCCAACCCCAAGGAGTTCTACCATGAAGTCCACCGGCCCTCGCACTTCCTAAACTTTGCCTCACTGCAGGAGGGTGAGATCTATAACGCAGACCGCGAGGACATGTATGCCTGAGAGCAGACCGTTCTGCACATTATTTTGTAGATACCTCTGCAAAGAATCATGTGGAGCCGGTCCAGAACAGCCCTTGTAATATTTCTGTTGAACTGATGTTTGGAAATTTTTATGTAAAGGCGTTAGGACGTTTTTAGGAGTGTGTTAATTTTTTGATATTTTCTACAAATGTTTTCTTTTGTCCCCCAACTTTGTCTCCTCCTTTATTATAGTAAGACTTCCTCTACATTTAATGTGCATTTGTGTGTGTAGTTTACAGTACACAATACTTCACTGTAATATTTGATAATTTCCAAAAGGGGTAAAGACTTACTTCCCCTTAGTCCTTTGAGAAATGAAATTGAAAGTTGTATTTTCATGCCAGTAATGCCCCGTTACACATGTTGTATTGTACATCTTGTGACATTGTAGCTTGGGTTTAAATAAAGATCACCTTTTATAATAAACATTTGTCTTTGTATTATTGTAATCTATTCAGCTTTTATGTTAATTTTGGCTGCAGGGGGGGGAACTCTTTTTTTTGGCTTGCTTCCCTCTTTAGAGAGGCCAGAGGTCAACACCAACCCACAGGAAAACACTCTGCTTCATTTGGTTCCTGCTCAAGCAAACTTTACTGTAGTTTGTCTTGTTTAAAATGTAGTTTTTTTACCTTTTTTGTTTTAGTTGTAATTGGATAGTTAAATGTCAGTATTTCATGACTGTAGATCTACAGGAAATTCAATGTTTGCGCTCCGGTGCATGCATCAGTATGCTCGACCTGGCAGGCGAGTTTCTGCATGTTTGTGTGTGTGTGTGTGTGCTCGAATTACATTGGTCAGAAAAGTAGGAGGATCTTGCAGTGTGCGTAGACTGCAGGACTGTCCTGGATCATCCAACATTGCATTACAGTGTATTACAGAGTACTCGATGTCCTTGTAGTGTTTTCTTTTTTTTAATTATTAATTATTTATTTATTTGACGGGTAGTGTTAACGTGACCACGCCGTGAAGGTGCATGACGGAAGAGGAGCAGGTCATGTTCAGGCGTGTCGGTATGCCCACGCTTTAACTTAACACCAGCATTAGTTTGTTGCTTTCTCTTTTTATAATGCTGTTTCTTCATGTCGCGCTGACGAACCACTGTCGGTTTCGATAGTTGACCCAGAGCATGTTGAAGTAAGCCGCGGGGCTTCCCAGACTCAGCCATGGAGGGACCCGAAGTACAACCAGAGAGCAGAACCACGGAGGGCTGTTTTGACAGGACGTTCTCGGCTCTAACTGTGGACGATGTGTACGAAATAGCCAAACTTATCGGCACCGAGGTGGAGAAACTTATCGATGGCTGTGGTAAAGACAGCGTCGTCGGCTTGGTGCCGAAAATAGTGAAAGTGCTTGAGCTGCTGGAGAGCTTCGCCTCGAGGAACCATGCTCACAAGCTGAAGGAAGAGGAACTGCTCAAGACCTTCGAGACGATACAGCTGCAACAGCAGAAGAAACGTGCGGCGGGGAAGGAAAGCGAGGAGGGCAACGATAAAAATGAAATACGGGTGAGAGGCGTGGGAGCTTTTAATCCTCACAGCACTTTAAAAACAATATATTAACGGCGCCAGGGCTTTCTTTCCCACTGTTTGTGTGTGTTATACCGACGTTACAACTGTAACAGCTTTACTTTAACGGTAGTAACGGCTGTGTTCTGCGTCGTGACAAACACCAGACGTTACCTGTTTGACAAGCACACACCAGGAGGAGGGGACTAGCTGCAGTGCGCTGCCAGCGCCTTTTACATGTAGCCTAAGCATTAAAAATACAAAAAAAGAGCTTGTACTAATTCAGCAACAAAACGTACATTTCCACGCTGTGTTATATTTGATTGTATGGGAGCTAATGTTACTTAATATAAAAGTACATTACTGTGCCTTATCACTCACGGCGGCTGTCCGTTAACGTTAACTGACTAATTTATATCAATCCGCGAACGTTAACTCGAAATACCAGCCCTGCCGCCCCGTTGTCAAGGCAACCACCGCGGCAGTTATTTGGCTAGCGCGGTGTAACAGTTCAGTTACAAATGCTCCAACATTATGCTAACATTTTTGTCTTTTCTAACTGTATATATGTTACCAGTGTCGTATGAAATGTGTATGTTCATCTAGCTTTAACTAAAAAGTGGGCTTCTGGACCAAAGGGCACGTTAAAGTACGATATCAGGGGTAAATAGTGGCCCCAGCAGCTTGATCTGGCCATGCATATAGCCTAAAGTGAACAAACAGCCATATGGGTGTAAAATATAGCTCACTATTTTCCATCTTCGTATTCATTTTGTAAAAGTGTGAAGTGTCACAGAATAAACAAAAGCTACTCAAATGTCAGTGCTCCAAAAACTTGAAATGTTAAGTATGT
Organism: Argyrosomus regius; assembly: GCA_946959425.1. Classification (NCBI taxonomy): domain Eukaryota; kingdom Metazoa; phylum Chordata; class Actinopteri; family Sciaenidae; genus Argyrosomus; species Argyrosomus regius. The sequence goes on from OX336889.1 coordinate 14,731,201, forward strand.
GAATACTCTGCATTCTCCATCTGTGGTCATGTTGCATGCAGTTCATGCTACAGTGTTACAAAATGTGAAATTCATACCGTTTGACCTAATACACATGGGACATGAGTATAGTACAGGCAGAGGGAAGTTGGTACTGTAGCTACTTCCACAGCCGGGGCCTGTCATAGTAACATATGTGTAATGGTTTATTAACAACAAAGGACTTCATTGTTGTGAATGGTTTCATAAAAACAAAGCAGTTATTTATTTTGAAATGCTTTGATCATACTATTGATGCTCATGCATCGGCATGTCTGAGCCTTTACATTTTAATCTGTAGGATCAGTGTACTGTAGACAAGATATTATTAAAATCAGTGCTACATATTGAAGTGGAGTGGTCCAGATGTCAGAATTTGCTGTTGAGATGTCTTGGACGCATTTCAACACAACATCTGTAATGACTTTACAACAACATGACATCAGCTTGGACACACCCTGCTTTGTCGAAGTCAAATTCTTATATGCTCAAGAGACTTATAACAGACTTATAACTTATAACCCGCCTCTGAGGTTATGGTTTTACAGCCTGTCTCCCATCCTCTCAAGCAGGAGCTGCAGCAGAAGGAGCAGCAGTGGAGAAGGAGGTGCGAGGAGCTGCAGGTTCAGGTACAGCAGCTGCAGGAGGACAGGGAGGAGCTGCAGAGCCGGCTGAAGGGCAGTCATGCACAGGAAGGTATGTCGCAGGATCTTAAAGTGAAGTGAAATGTAAAATATGCTACGGGTGGTCAAAAGCTGGGCTGTGTTTGCTCCCTAAGTCAGTTCCAAAATCACCTTCCTCTGTTATTCACTGCATATTGTTTATAGTACTCACATGACAGTTTAAATCCCATCCCAATGGAGATGTTCCCATATGAACGGACAGTCCAAACTGGAATGTGTTGTTCGTGTGTGTGTGTGTGTGGTGTTTTTGCCTCTCAACCCCCAGTATGAGTTATTCTAAGTTTTATATAACACAAAATAAATAAATGTGAATATGACAAAAACAAGCAATCATGATTTAGACCTTGTTGCTTTCTGAAACACTTGAGGGAAACGCCAACACTTTATGTTCAAAAAGCGCCCTAAGACTTATCCAGCGTTGTCTTCAGCTCCTCTTTGAACACGCAAATCAACCTCAGGGTCATTTGATTATGTAGTTTTCCTCATCCAGTCCATGAATGCAAATGTATGTCTGTGAAAATGCGCCTCGATCAGTTACTACACAGATTCAAAGCAGTGGGTTAACAGTCGTACGCGGTGAGGCTGAAAGCAGTCGAACTGGTCGCTGCAGTGTTTATAGGGCGGTTATTATTGAAGCAGCATAAATTCTCACAGGTGGGAGAGGGCTGTGCTTACCCTGCAAAAATAAAGACGATGCACTAAATCAAAATTTGCAGGGTAGGTTTTCTCCTTTAATCACAAAATTATTGTATATTCACAATGCAGATAGAAAAGCATAACTAAATAAAATGCTTTGTTTGTACAGATAACTTGCATTTGACGTCTTCTTCATCAGTTTTGTTTAATAATTGCTTTGACAAAGTCAAAACAGACTGATATCATTCCTTCTTGGCTTGTACACACTGATGAATATCAGCATGTAGAAAACTGTGAGCCAGAGGGTGGAGTCACTTTGCTGACTGTTGTTTTCTTGTACGGACAGGAACAACATTAATACTGACTTATTTGACAAGAGGCCATGCAGGTGAATTTAATCGTTCATTTTATGGGATGAATGTGACAGCTGTCAGACCTCTGTGATTCATTCAGCGGAGGTGAAGTTCAAACGCGTGTATGTAAAAGGATTTAATTTTATTTATTGAAAGAAACACCTTATTGTTGCTGCAGCGCCAGTATGTCTAAATGGTCTGAGTTTATCCAGAACCTAACAAAACATCCTCCCACCAATGGTATCTAGACGTGCGATAGTTTTGCTTTTGTTTGCCCAGGTTTTGAGATATCCATGTCAGAGATATAACACAATAGAGGTGAATGGAACGTTATTCGTGGTATGTTTTCTGTTTCTAAAAATACATCGGAAAAAGTCAACAATCAGATATCTTTCCGAAGACAAGAAAACACAAGGAACAAGCAAGAGATTTGAGTGAACTGAAAGTCTCCGTAAAACATGATCATGTCCAGTATCGTCTAACTGTTTGATTGAGGTAGTATACTGTAGATCTCATATGTTTCATGTTAAATATTACACCATTTCTTGATGGTGAAGTACACTCTGACCACGGTCCACATAGTTTTTATTCAGACACACTTCAGATCAATAAAGCTGCATTAATAGCCACCAATGAATTATTTAATGTACCACTTCTTATTCCATACCGGAATTTTATCATCAGTGAACAACAATAACAAGAATCATAGCCTGCAACATTTAGGGCCACTGCTTTCCTTACCTCACCCTTTGTTTGTGTTTATGTGTGTGTGCAGACCGTGTCCAGCGGCAGGAGCGAGAGGTGATGCTGAAGCTGAAGGGGGTGGTGGACAAGCAGAGAGATGAGCTGAGAGCTAAAGTCCAGGAGATAAGCACCATCTCCAAAGAGGTGGAGGCGGTAAGGAGACGCAAACACCAACGTGTGACGATTCTTCTTCTGCCCATGCACTCTGACACATTCTCATCAAAAACATTCATGCACAGCAGCTCTCAATTCATTATTTGTCATTACATTGGGCACTGGGTTTCTAGACTGGAGAGAAGGGCAGAGAGGAAGCTGTCATCTTTGCTCGTGTGCACTAAAAACTGTGACACGTGGACACACAAACACTGTAATTATATTTATGGCTGTGGCTTCAAAGGTCATTTTTTTTTAAAGGCGTGTTGGCATTTCTTCTAGAAACAATACTGTTTATTATGTTACCGAGTATTTTCTTAGTAGGTTTCATGTCATGTATCACATGCCGCATCAAATTAAAAGTTACATCACATACGCCAATAAACTCACACTGGAGGACAGGAAGTGTTTTTATGATCATAGAAAGAGTGAGTGCCGAGATGACCGACATAGTTACTGGTAGAGAATTAAGCTGCACTTAAGACAAGTCTGGACAGAGTTTCACCCCCACACGCCTACCGTGTGTGTATGTGTGTGTTCTTGTTGAGCGGTTGCACGTGTGTGTACCACATGATTTAAATAGCAGCCATAACTGGGTGTGTATTTGTTAGCGCTTTGCCTTTTGCTCACAGTCAGTTGACTTGAGTGAAAGGCTGAAAAACTCATGGTGAACTGAGCTAGTGTCTCTGTCTGCTCAAATGGATGCCTCACATTTTTTATCATCCTTAAAATGAATGCTACACTTGTATTGACATTGTGTAGTTTCATTCCCCCCCCCACACTTTTGGTCCCAATCCCACACACGGAAACATTTTCACCCCACTCTCCCAGATCCAGATAGACTGTTTATTTGTTTCAGCTCATCCTTGTTGGTTTTGGGTTTAACTATATTTATACCTGGTGGGAAATATAGAAAAACAGTCTGTTTAGTAGGTTTATTTGCTGCTGCTCATGTTTTAAAATAGTAGTTCATATATGTGTGTGTGTGTGTGTGTGCAGCTCCAGGAGCAGTTGGATCGCTTCATGAAGATGAACGCGGAGCTGCGACACAAGCAGAACGTGCTGCAGGCCCAGCTGAAGAGCACCGTGGAGAGGAAGGCCGACATGGAGGCCGACCTGAAGGAGAAAAGCAAAGAGATAGAAAACCTACAAGCACAGCTGGACAGAACCAACAGCAACAGCCCTGTACGCATGCCTCCCACACGGGATGATTATATATATTTCATTTAATTTATGCTTCCTCTATTCCTGTCCAACAAAGTATATGATAGTCTACTTCTCACATGTATAAAAGTGTGGTTACGTGGGTTTAAGGTTCTTGAATTTAGAGACTTTTCCGCCTATTTACAGTGTTAAAAACTGATCAAATAACCAAAAGGAATGATTAGCATTTCTCTATTCTGTATAACCTGATGACTTTCTTTCCTCCCATCAGTCCAATCCAAGTCAAAAAGCTTCTGAGTCGAAGAAAAAGTCGGCGGCCGACCAGAAGGATCCTGATCAGCCGTGCTTCACCAAGAAGGAGGTGCGGGATATCATTTTCGAGAGGAATGAGCTCAAAACCAACCTGTTCCTGGTGCAGGAGGAGCTCAACTACTATCAGAGGTAGATACACTGTCCCACTGTGTGTGTGATGCATGTGATATAGTTTCTTACTGTAGATACACTGAGGTGTTAAAGCACTGTTCCTGAATGAGATTATGTTTCTGCAGGGAGATCCTGAATGAGGAGCGGTGCCCGGGTTTCCTGTTAGAAGCCGTGCGCTCTGCCATCAATAAAAGGAGAAAGCTCATTAAAGCAAAGATGCTCGGGATTCCTGTGAGCGAGTGCAGCAGCAGGTCTGTCTTACACACTCAACACACGTTCATCATCATAACCAGATTTAATGAGCCGGTGTAAAAATATATATATATATATTTTTATTATTGTTTCCAGTGACGAGGAGGACAGGACTTCTCTGTTTGGGCAGACAGAGGTAGATGGTACAGAAGTTGACGGTGCTGACAAACCGGCTGAGTCACGTATTCGAAACCTGTGAGTACAGCTTCAGTGTGACACTGCTGCACTACACCGCCAAGACTCGAAACCACAATGCTGGTCTGGTTTGGAAAAAGTCAGACATGATGTCCTCATCTGTTTAGACTTCTCACCTGAGGTTTTTAGAAGTGGTGGTTTGGTTGTTTTTGTTGCAGCATCTGTCCCGCCTTATGTTATTGCTTTGCATTCCTTCACAGTGTTGATTAAATATAGGAAATATGACTGAAAGAGACCTGATCCTAAGAAGAGCTCATCAAGTAGGCCAGCGGTTATGTTTTTAGTTTTTCCAGTAACTGTGTACACAGACTATTACGGAGGATTTATCCAATCAGGCAAACAGAGGATTATTTTAATGACATTTGCTCGAAGCATGGGACGAAGAGAAGAGACAAACATGTCAACAAGTCCCTGATAGATGCAACCCTGAAGATTTACCAACTGAAGCATGATGCTTAACTTAGTACTCTTATTATAAGTTCCTACAGTGTTTTATTTTACTAAAATTAAAAATTTTAGACTAAAATACAATTTTCCAGGAAGTAAATATTTATAAAATTAAATACATTGAATAGATTTTAATTATGTCTTCTGTGAAATGTGCATATGTAGAGGCAACTAATAACAAATTAGGACAGGGGCTTACCAGAAGCTAAGACTTACAGGGAAGGAAATCTTACTAAAATTTGGGACTTTTGAGTCGGAGTGAGGGAAAGCCGGCGTGACTGAGAATTTAATTAAGTGAAGAATGTGTTTGACGACTCCTGTCTGGTCAGGACTGAACATACAGCCGGGTTAAGCTGTGTTATGGGGGTTTTTTTTTTTGGTTTCATTAGACATCCAGTCCAATATTTCAGTTCTGCATTTTGTATTGTCACTTCTGACACTAGATTGTCTGGTTTAAAATAAGAAACATAAAGCCCAGAGAAAAAAGAAACAAGTAGAGAGTATTTATGAAGAAGAATGATCAAATCAACTCTTACATCTGCAGGACTTTGTGCTGAAACACTCATTAAATACTAAACATAGAGCAATAAAAATGGCTCAAATGCTATAACAACTACATCAGAAATACAGCAGACATCATCTGTGAATCAACGCGCTGGTTTCATCTCTCTCTGCTGTCACTGTCCTGAAATCGTTGTCAATCCTGGACTATATTTAGCTGTAATCCCTGGCTACAGATCTGACCTCAGGCCTCTTTCTACTCTGCAGCTTTGGCTTCCTGACGCGGTCGGGCAGCAGCCGGAGCCCCACCCACATGAGCAGCTCCGCCTCCACCTGGGAGATCATCGGAGACTCCGAGGGCACAGATGAGACGGATCAGCGACCATTGTCCTGAGCCCGGTACTGACCACAGATATTTCTCCAAATTTGTCTCCATTTGATCTGAAACACCTCCGTCACTGGCTGTGACTCAAGACAAAGATTTTGAGGACACTTGAACGCAGCACCAGTGTGTCAATAGAAAAGCACTATGTGAGTGTGATTGTTTTAAACAAACAAACTCTAAAGCTTTGTGTTTTGCTTTATTTTGCTTTTATTTCCCCTTTTGTAGCAACATTATATAAGATTTGGCATATTGTTACCCAATTTCAGATTACAACTGATTTATTCAACACTGTCATAAATATGGACAGCTCTACACGTGACTTTGTTATGATTACATTATTATGATCAAAAACTAGCAAGGTGCTGGTGTGTGGAAGCGTTATGCCCTCCTCACATAGTGCCAGTACAGGTTACAGAGAGAGTCGGAGGCACTATTCACCTGATTATAAGTCAGTGTCATCAAAATGATTTAAATTCTTATTTTATGGTTAAAAAGTTACATAATGTTGCTTTAATCTCACTCTCGCTCCAAAATATTATTAATTATTTCTCCATAGAAGTGATAAATTAGTACACATTTAGTACTACAGTATATATGGTACAGTGTACCACAGTATTAAGAGGGATACTTTTAACTGACCACAGAAATACTTCCTTTCGGATGATTTAAGTATTAATACAACTCTAATGTTATTCTTTATCATAAGGAAAGTTTTGTTGTTGTTAGTAAACAATAAAAATGGGTTATTATACATACATATATATATACAGATCCTCAAACTTTAAAAAAAAAACCAAAGACATTACAATGATATACTGTATATTGTAGTAATATGGACAAGAGGATTTTAAGTTCACCTTTGTTCCACAAGAGGGCGTCGGTTCATTTAATAACTAATAATCAAAATTTAACCACAAATGTATCATCAAAGTTTTACCCCAACAGGAGAATCTATAAGCCATGTGTTTATATGTATTTTCCATGATTTGAAGCACTTTTATGGTCAAGAGTTGTATTTATATTACCAGTCTCTTCCAGCGGTGAGTGCATTTTAACCCCTTAAGCCTTACTTGTATTGTTAAAAATATATTTTCTTAGTTTTCCAGTCACTGCACAGAGCCAAACAAAGCTTTTGGCTGGTGTTCATGTGATGCTGGTGCCATAAATGTGCATGAGTATATGTGCGTGTAAACACACGTGTTCTGCAGGTTGGTTGCTTTACTTTAAAAGGAAGCTTTGAGCTTCTCTGTGGAAATAATGAAAAGTGTGATTTTTAGTTCCCAGCACCATTAGCTGACGAGTTACTATAAAGTAACCAGTCTGACCCCTCTGAATGTCTGACCATCGCACTGCTCAGACAATGACAGACCAGTGATGTTGTATTTGTTGAGAGACAATGTGTGACCTTGCTATCAGTTCATGTTTTCCTCAGATACTGTGTTCGCAATTTATTTTTGTAAGCATGATTATAATGGAAAGATTTTACTGCCGTAAACAGATCTAAGATGTCACTTGTCATTTTATTGATGAAATGTGATAAAAACTTTCTGTAATATTGAGATTTCAAGACTCAATAAAATCCATTGAACACTGAATTTTAATGTATTTTTTCCCATGATTCAAGAAAGAAACACGCAATACTAGATTAAAAAATGGTATTGTGCTGTAAACGTTGATGCTGTGTGATCACATCATCACCTTTGTACCGACTTTCGAGACTTATAAGGAGGACGGAGGCGTTCTTCATCGTGCCCTGGAAGACTCAACAATAGATTCTGGGAAAAATGTGAACATCAGGAGGGTGTGTTTGTAGCAGCAGCAGTGTGTGCGGCGAGTTTTGTGTGTTAGTGTTCGACCATCTTTAAAAAGCTCTGTGTCTGGCTGAATAGAAGGAAGTGGCTCTGACTTCCCCAGGAAATGGGAAGAGGAAACCTGGGGGCTTCGACCTCTCTGGCTGCACTGGAGCCACAAGACGACTCACAGGAGAGAGAAAGAGAGAGAGAGAGAGAGGGAGAGAAAAGGGGAAGGAGGGAAGGGTGGAGGGTGGACAAAAAGAGAGATACTGCCTCTCATTGTGCTCTGACTGGAAGGAGAACAAGTGGAGAGGAAAGAAAGAAAGTCAGGAACAAGCTGGACTTTAAGACGTGAGGCAGAAAGATATTTGGTCCTCTGGTTTTTTGGTTTTCGGACTTTGTGTGGAGATGAATCTTCTCCTCGGAGCTCTGAGTGCTCTGCTCTGCTGCTCGTCGTCCTCCTCTCACACACTGGATCCTGCTGGAAAGAACGTCTGCCAAAACGTCAGGTACAACTTTACCTTCACTCACACCTGTTATATTTTTACTGTGTTACAAACAATTGACAGCCGCTACAGAAGCTTGTGACAAGAATATTTTGATTCCTGTGATAAATTGTATTTCTGAAGGAGCGTGGGACTGTGCTGGACAGCTCCTTGGTTGGAATACAGGCTTAATTTTATATCTTATTATTTTCTTACACTATTGCTACCATGTTATTATTGAGGTTTAGATACTACAGAGAGCTTTATTGTTTCAAATTTGTCAGGTTTATTTTGATTGATTGATTATATTCTATATATTTAGGGACCCCTCCACCCTGGTCTGTTGCTCTGGATGGCGTCAAGAAGGCAAAGAGTGCCTTATACGTGAGTATGAATCTGCAGGAAATATGATTTTACTGTCTCCATATTGGTTTAGTTTTTTTTCCTGGTTTGTCATTCACTGATATGCGGTCTGTATGTGTGTGTGTAGCTGTGTGTGAGGGCGACCAGGCCTGCCTGGAGGGTGAGAAGTGTGTGTCTCCCGGAGTGTGTCGATGCCCAGCTGGTT